>JAYMDH010000011.1:0-1200000 GCA_036872985.1 Pleurotus tuoliensis | reverse complement strand
AAAGCCTTACGCTTGAACATGGCCGCGAACTGGTCATTGACACGCTTGAAGAGTTCTTGGATGGCGGTCGAGTTGCCCAAGAAGGTAACGGCCATCTTGCATCCACGAGGTGGGATGTCACATTGGGCAGTGAGAACGTTATTGGGGATCCATTCCACAAAGTAAGCAGAGTTCTTGTTCTGGACGTTCTGCATTTGCTCTTCGACTTCTTTCATCGATACTTTGCCACGGAAGACGGCAGCGACCTAATGAAGAAGATGCTCAACAGTTGTACATGCGGAGAATGTACACATAACGCACGGTGAGATAGCGGCCATGACGGGGATCTGAAGCAGCCATCATGTTCTTCGCATCGAACATCTGCTGGGTCAACTCAGGGACGGTCACAGCGCGATATTGTTGGCTTCCTCGTGCGGTGAGTGGGGCAAAGCCAGTCATGAAGAAATGTAGACGGGGGAAAGGAACTACATTGACACACATCAATGCTGATTGTCATCGACAAGTCGGATGGCTTACCCATGTTGACAGCCAACTTTCTCAGATCGGAGTTAAGTTGGCCAGGGAATCGTAAGCAAGTCGTGATACCAGACATAACAATGGAGATGAGATGGTTGAGATCGCCGTATGTGGGTGTCGTGAGTTTGAGAGTGCGGAAGCAAATGTCGTAAAGAGCCTCGTTATCGATACAGAAAGTCTCGTCAGAGTTCTCGACAAGTTGATGGACGGAGAGTGTGGCATTGTACGGCTAGACGGAATCCAGCAGTTGGTTCCCCGAAAGATGCGACGTAATGATTCCGTACCTCAACGACAGTGTCTGACACCTTGGGACTTGGAACGACAGAGTACGTGCACATCATTCGGTCAGGGTATTCCTCACGGATTTTGGAAATCAGGAGTGTGCCCATACCAGCACCAGTTCCACCACCAAGCGAGTGGGTGATCTGGAAACCTAAAGAAGAGCAATTAGGCTCGTATTGGAAGCGAAGTGATCAAGGATCGTACCTTGAAGGCAGTCTGTGCCCTCAGCTTCCTTACGCACAACATCAAGGACGGCATCAACGAGCTCAGCACCCTCAGTGTAATCTAGAGACTAAGTTTAGCATCGACAAGTCAACTAAGCCAGGAAGGAAAATACTTACGGCCCTTCGCCCAGTTATTACCCGCTCCACTTTGTCCGAAGACAAAGTTATCGGGGCGAAAAAGGCTACCCAGAGGACCCGACCGTACCGAGTCCATGGTACCGGGCTCGAGATCGACCAACACAGCGCGGGGAACGTACTTGTTCGCACCGACCTCATTATAGTATACTGAGATGCGCTCGAGTTGAAGGTCATTGTTCCCCTTGTACAGACCATCGGGTTCGATTCCATGCTCATCCGAAACAACCTCCCAGAACTTGGCACCTAAAGTGAAGGTTCACACGATCCATGAACGCGGGGGTAAGGTAGCATATATCGATAACCAACCAATTTGGTTGCCACACTATTATCAGACAGGTCGACAAAAGTAAGCATGACACGGATAGACTCGAGGACACAAAGAACATACCTGGCCAGTCTGAAGGTGGACGATTTCGCGCATTCTGCATGGAAAAGAATTTAGTCGCGTTCTATGCCAGGAATGGTACGTTTTGGAATGCGCGCAAGATCGCGGTTTTCCTCCATCACACAACGCGTCTTTTTTGCACGAAACACCAGAGCAAATATGAAAGTGGAGCTAGAACAACTTACATAGATGAGGATGGAGGATGGATTGGCTTTGTTGGTCGTGAAGAAGGAGGAGACAATTAATCGGAACGTGTTCAGGTCGAGGGCAAGCAAATTTTAGAGCTCCGCTTGAACAATCGGGGTTGACCGAAGCTGGTCATAGCGCAGGATCATACGAAGACTGTACATAACATGAGTCGACATGATGACCATGGTACACGAACATCCAACAAGGTCGCGCCCAATCAACAGGGTAAGATGCGTCGTTATTACTCTTGCGAATCCATCTCCGTGAGTCTTTTTCACGTGTGTAAGTACCAGCACAGGTCAGAAACATGGGGACTGGGGGTATGTACATGAGGCTTGGGCGTCCGCGTCAGAGGCCCAAGGCCTCAAGCTCAGTTATCTGCATCGCCCCTTCGAACCTCCAGACACTCCTCTCGGCTTCTGAGCTACGGCCTCTGAGCTAAAATACTGAAGCGCCCATTTGAGTTGCACGCATGATGATTGTGATAATGGTGCTCCAGAGTTCGGGGGCATGATCCTATGGCCATTTAATTTCTCTTCTGAAATGGTCTCAGTAAGTCCTGCTGATAATGCGGTCCATTCTCCTTTCTTCCTGTGCTTCACTTCAAAACTTAAGAGGGATACAGTCTTCTCGGCGGCTAAGGCCTCCGTCATGCAGTCTATACCCGGCCGATGCTAACGGGAATAACTACGGGAGACTTGTTGTCCGACACGGCCGATACGGTCGGTGTACGTGACGACACCTAGTACGAAGGTGGCTACCCCACGCAGGCCTGTTTACTCGTGGAACGCTAGTTTCAAGCCTCATGAGGAGTGGCAGCTAGTTGATCTCTTCTTTCCAAGAGCAGGCACCGAACAACTAGATAGGTATTGTGTTTATTTCATACGTACAATAAGTTGTAATGCGCCATTCAAAGAGAGCCCATTGCCGTGGCAGGACTACGGTTACGAGACATCTTCACCTCAGCTACGTATCTGAAGTAGCGGCTTAGAGAATTATGATGGGGGCGCACCCGGCGAAAATAACACCACCCTACACAATACAAGTCAGTGTGTAGCAAAGCAACCCCACCATATCACTTACTAGGTCGAAGTCACTGCAGCATACATTATTTGCTTTGCAAATGTCGCTGATGCCAATACCGCCTAGCAATGAAATGGGCGTGCATTTGAGACCATGTACAATGATAAGCGTCGAAACCAGCGTTGGGTAAGCTCAATCAACAACAGCAACTCTTACGCAAGGCCGGTAGCGCTGAGAACCTCTTCCACTAGGCTGATGGAAGTGGTTAACAAGCTGACGATGACGCCGAGGGCATCCCTTGAGTACTACGGAAAAGGATCGTCAGTGTAGCAAATAGACAGGATATAGTGAGCGGTTGATCTGCAGTTTCAAGACCGCCACAACACATAGTCTTCTTTCCATTGGGACACAAATCAGCCTCGGTGTCTCTAGTCTTGAAGGAATCGTCAGCAAGATGGGACTGAATTGGTACAATGATCACAAACTTCAAGGACCGTGGCAGCCGCAAGAACGGCGCAGAAAGCGAAGAAGAGGAAGACAAGTTGAAGAGGATGGAAGAACATTTCTATGACTGTAGGGAAGCCGAAGGAAATAATGATATATCCTGAGGTATAGTGCCATAAAGTACTTGCTTTTATACATGTCGATCTTTCATATTCTGAGCTAAGAGGAAAGCGAACGACAGGTTCTTGGTCAGTCTAACGACGTGCTAGCCAGGCCAAGCCAAAACAAAAAATCTTACTATGGAAAAGATTCGCTAGTAATCGTGCAGAGCCAGAGGGGATAGGTCGAATGATTGTGTCTGTTCGTCTCGTTGCCCACCGAATAAGAGCACCGTTGCTTGAGCGAGCGGCCGTTAGGTTTTCCAATGATGGCTAATACGTATGTGAGGACCCCTACCAGGGACGCCTAGCTCGGGTTTGCGATGGGACTTACATTGGTGGTTGAGGCGAATGAGAACTTGTCTAGGAGGGAGAAGTGCAGTCACTTAACCTGACGGGCGTCTGGCTGATATGCTTGGTCTTTTGGCTCGGGGATAAGAGGCAGTACGCCCGAGCCGCTTCGAAATGCTACATACGAAGTACTTTTATTATCGTAGTAGGTGTGCATTGTCGTCCAAGCGGTATCGTAAGTACTGTAAGGAAAAACCAGCACTGTTGCACTCTAAGACTAACCGACGGAATCCCCATCGACAGCGCATTGTGCGCTCTACATCTGCATCCGCATACAGATAAGTGTCGGTTTTGAACAGATCCATAGCATGCGAGAGGGAGGTTGTTTGGGGATGGATGCACAGAGGAAAGGAGGAAATGATCATAGTTGTAGTCATGCTACATAATACTGGAGCAGCAACATCAATGCGCCGACACGTACCATGAGAAGTCCAAGGAACGCTCGCGTCTCTGTTTATCATGGCTTGTCCGAGCCAGGGAACCCCGACTTACATAATCGACTCAGCCGTGCTGACTGATTGATGATTTACGGGCCCGATCCGAGGTAAATCTAGAGCTAGTATTTTACTGATTCAATGTGATCTACTGTGTCCGATTTATAGAATGTTGATGGGAACGCAACCGACATTAATGGCATCTTTCTATCCCACAAGCTCAGCGTACAGCAAAGAAATATTAGTCAGGAGATGACTTACCAGTGTGAGATCCTTGCAGCACACGCCGTTTGCTTTGCAAACGTCGCTGAGGCCACCATTGCCCAACAATGTGATGGGTACGCATTTGAGGCCACTGTGAGTCGTTTTACCGCAGTCATTAGATTCTCCTGGTCGCAAACAGAAACGGTACTTACACGAGGCCAGTAGGTTTGAGAATTTCTCCTGCCAGGCCAACGACTGTTGTCAGCAAGCCGTCGAGGATGCCAAGGATGTTCTTGTCAAACTATATGCAGGAATGATCAGTGGGCGAGGAGACGGAATACTATTCATTGCATTACGGTCTTGAGTTCACCACAGCACATGGTCTTCTTCCCATTGGCGCATAGATCCCCGCCCCTAGCCTTGAGGGAAACTTGTCAGCCCTAAATGAATTGCCAGAATGGTCACGGACCTCGACGACGGGGGTGGCGGCCGCAAGAAGGGCGCAGAGAGCAAAGACGAAGAAGACGAGTTTCATAGGATGAGAGAGCATTTCTATGACTGTGGCGAAGGAAAGAATAACCAGAGGTAGTGCAATGAGAACAGTCCTTGCCTTTATACGCTTCCTTCACATCGCCAAGAGTGGCGGACGAGAGCTTCTTGAACAGTCCGACGGCGTGTCCAGGCCGGAACCATGCATTACTGTCTTGATATACATGGGAAGATTCGGCGATAGCTGAGAAGGGTCAAGATAGTCATTAGTCTTATAGAGGGAATAGGCAGACGCGCTAGTACCGGATTTCACGATCAGCAGAATAACATCAGCACAGTGAGTGGAGCGACAGGCTGGGACCATGGGAAATCTAATTAAAGGACGAATAGCTGGGTCTGGGTCAGGTCTGAGTATCGTGCGTCCTGGTCCATGAGGAACCTTCCGAAGTACCGTCTGGTTCCATCAAATGAACGATTCCGATTCGACGAAAAGAGCGTGCCGGCAAAATGACATTCGAAGCAGGAATGTTGGCCAATCAAAATTCTCGTCGCTTTGAGTTGTTGTTATCCTGATGCTCCAGCAATTGTGTATGTATGTAAAGATTTCTAAAGGTTCCATACGTCTAACTCCGCCGTGTGTCAATCATCATTTCAGACGTGTTACGAGATGAGGTAGCTCCTTACAGTCAATTCAAGTCCGTTGAACAGCACTTCAAAAACCACGAGACAGGCCGTCATTGGAGAATCCAAGGCCATCACTTTCGCCTAAAGGAACTCCCGTCGAACCTCGACTGCTTGAGCCTTCGAACCTTGGAAGAGGATCTGGCCGACGAATGCCTATGCATGACGCTTAAGCTATCAGTGATACCCATGTATTGTTTACTTTCCTTCCCTTCAGTCCAGCGGAGCTCGCGGGGCCGTCGGTCGCCCGATTCGAGCATTTGAAGCGAACTCCAACGCCCTGCATAGCATAGGCCCTCGAAAGTGAAATTGAGCATTGATTATGGGAGCAGTCTGCGTAGACGGTATTGATCATTGTGACAAATAGTGACAAGTTAGTAACTTCCCCTCGTTCTAAGGAGTAGAAAACGTGAGAATGCTGGGCTCATAATCTTCGTCCAACCAGCGGCCAGTTCAACCATAATCGACTCAACTGTCACTTCGAAGGTATAACTCACATAGTCTGTACCATAGCGGCCTTGGTACGTATGTCAGTTGCTACCAGTTCACATTAATGTTCTTCGTCGTCTAGACGCTAGATGTCTGCGTCGATCAAGCATGCATGCGCAAAGTAATAGCGCATTTAAAGCTATTTGCATGAACTAATATCAGTCTCAATATGTGTTAGAAGGCTACTTCGAAAGGTTGGCGGTTCAACTTTTCAACGTCTAGTACACGCTCAAGGCTTTTTGCTATTTGAATTTCGAATCACAATAACCACCATATATTTAGAAGGTACCAGCCAATTTGCGAATCAGAACAAAGTAAACAGCTGCGAATACGCTACGGGCGTTATGAACCTCCGCCTCTCGCAAGAAGACAGGATTCAGAGGTTGATATTGATGGGGGAGCACCCAACGACAATGAGACCATTCTGTAAAGGTTTCGTGAATTGCTGCTATGCATGACTGATTTATTTGACATACGAAGCTATTTCCAGTGCAGCAGACTGTCTGCGCGCTGCAAGAGGTTCCTCCTACGCCTATGACAGTGATGGGCGAGCACGTTACTTCAACGAAAAGATCAGTCTCTTCCCAATGCTTGCGGAATGATCAATCTTACACCCGACTTGGCCAGTAATCGGCCCGAGCACAATGCCTAGCAAGCCTGCAAGGAGCCCAACGACGGGGTTCGATGCCTAAATTTCGAGTGGTCAGTTAAGCTAATGTTTGGGATCTAATGAATGGAGGGCGAACCTCCTGGACGGAGTTGCAGCATTGGATGGTGCCAGTGGTGCAACTGGGAGCAGGTGGGTTGGTCCTTGGGATGGCCGTGGCAGCAGCAAGGAGTGGGAGGATCAAGAAGGTGCAGAAGATAACTCGGGAGAACATTGTGAGTAGATTGACTGCAATGTAAGTAGTTGAACTGGAGGGCTCGACTGAAGTCTTTCTGTGCAGTTTCGAGGGCTTTTATACATTTTCAGCTGTGCAATCGCCTCCGAAGAAGCTGGATTTATTTTCAGGAGTTCTTTCGAGGTCTATTGCATCTGGAGACGATGTTTCGGCCTCTGGTCGCCTCTGCCGATTGAATCTCCATCGTGGACAGGTTCGATCATTGATGGAGGCTTAGGTGATTAATGGGACCCTTCGGGGACTCCCAGCGACTCCCAGCGACTCCCAGCTGACGGCGAGATCTCGAGTCAAGCATTAACTTGAATGGTCAAGACTGATATTTCACGTCTCGCCTGACGATCTCAGGTTGAATCGTTGGTCGAGACCCATCCTAGGTCTTGAGACCTCCTTCCCAGTCCAATTATTTTCAAGCGGCTCGAGGTGGCTCAGGCAAGTAACCACCTACCTAGCCCTAATACACGCTCGCCGTTAGCCGTGTTCTGACTCTTCTGTGGGGTCTAGATACGTGCCAAGGTCGTAGATTCGATGTAGAACACATCGGACGTCTGCTGATGAGTTGTCACCGCTAGATCGTGCTCATTTACGGTTGGATAACTATTTTTGTTCGTAGGTTTCTAGCCCCGGTCATGCTTCACTCCGAAATTGGGTCGGTTTCACGCTGTCAACAGACCCAGCGAAAGCGTTCATATTTCCGTCAACTCAGCCTGGGCCATCTGATACGCACGGCAGACCGCGTTTAGTTTCTCTCATTGGTTGGGCTATCACAGCTTGGCGTGGAACGTTGTCCACCAATATGAACAGAACGGTCTTGTGTCTTGTATTTCTTGAACATCAAGCACCGCCGTCGAACGACACCCTCCCACCGAAACTTAATTATCCTCCTTTTGGGGGCCTGAGTTACATGATCAACACACGGTATAACACGCAGCATGAATCGAAGCATTTGGGTCTCAATAGGGTGCCTAAGCACATTGGCTAAGTTGTTAAGTCGTCACAGCCACCCAAGCTTGCCATTGGCTGGCTCCCTCGTGCAGCAACGGCATGTTGTGACATAACTAGGCGGATAACATTCCGAGATGGAACTCCCGGACCCTCGTGTTGTCGGCATGTTGTAACGTTGGTGGGCAAACAACGTTCCGAGAGTTCATTAAAAACACAAGCGAAAGATTTCATCTTCCAGGAAGCGTGGTGTTCCAGAGGCAGGTCGACGGCCTTTCAGCTTCGAAGACCAGACCCAGGTAACAGCACAGGGCAACCAGCAGCTTTGAAAACTGATGATTGCACCCCCAAAATTTGTTCAGCAATAACGGTAATAACCTCTTGTTGGGGGACGCACTCACTTCGCACTTCACAATGCCCGTCGTGTATGTAACAGGGACTTCCATGCTCTCAACTTCTCACCCCGAATTGTCTTTGCTGAGTCTCAAAACCTGCAACAATCTTTCCTCATGAATGACGCGTTTAACGTTGTACAACGGCATTACTGTGGTGGTGTTCGTGAGTACAGTTCGGAACTGCCAACGGATGTACTTCTTCAATGGGCGCGGTTTCAGACATGGAGTTTGAACGATTCCGAGGGAGCGAACAGCATGCAACATGGGGGTTCTTGACACCAACCTCGAATTTATTGCGAAGTAATTTCAAACAGCGACTGAGACGAGGGTCGCCACTGGGACATAGAAGGCACTTGACGGCCGACCAATTACCCACGGAGAAGAAGGTTCAAGGAAGTCCGTGTCCGATTCGTCTGTACGGCAAGACTTCGCCCGAGGGCGAAGTTGGAGTTCGACCCGCCACTGATTGTTGGCGGTAATCATGCGGTCGTAGTGAATCCATAGACGGCGACCCAATATAAATGTGATGTAATCCCAGACATGACGCGAAGCGAACACACCAAAAGTGGCCAAATGCATAGACATGAATGATGACAAGCTCTTTATTTCACAAAAAGCTTCTTTGAGCGGAGAGGTCTGGCAGCACCCACACGACCAGTCTCCATTTGATACATTCTATACGCTTCGCGAAGATGGTCCGGAGACAAAGGTCCAACGTCTCCCCGACGTGACTGGACGGCACGAGCTGTCTCAAAAGGTCAGATTCTTGAATTTATCGCTCCAAAGCTAAACGTACCTTTCTCCACTATCTCGCCGACAAAAACCTTGGCAAAGCCAGCTACTATTTGTGCAACAGGCTGGGATACCTGCTGACCCAACGATTGCTGGATGACCTGATGCTCCGCTCAGCGTCACACACTGGGGTGGCTGAAAGAATAGGCACCTTACGAACGGCCTGCTTGGGAAGAGCATGGCGCCTATAAGCCTCGAAGCGCTCATACTGGGCGGGACTGAAATTATCCATAAGGACTCTTGACAAACTCAGCATCAGTAGTCCACCAGAAGTGCAAAACTGTGGACTTTTGCGTACTTCAAATTGTCCTTTGACTGACTCTGCCACGAAAGTTGTGCGGAATAATCATCGTCCGCCATGGCTGGTAACAATTCATCTTCGCCTTCTACCTCTTCATCAATTCTTCCTCCAACGCCAGGAGGAGCGAGTGAAAGCACAGGTGTTCCTCTCATAACCATGCCCGGAGCAGGCGAAGCTCGACTAGGTTCTGGGTCAAAACTGATCATGCCAGGCATGTGTATCGGGTTGCTCGACATGTTTGTCGGCGACGACGTAGTCGGCTGGTCAGTGACCGAATTTGACAGAGCAGCTATCTGTGATTGGGATTGGTTGCTAGAAGCGACTGGAGAGAAACTGGCCCCTTGTGACGTTACTTGTTGTTGGGACGGTGGAGACAGCTGAAGTATAGGTGGTTGCGAGCCGTGCACTGTATTGCTTCCAGAAGCCATTGACCACTGTACGCTTGGGAATTGTGGACTCGCAAAGCCGGTGACTGGTGTACTATCTCGGGAGCCTCGCAAAGGTGTATTTCCGACACCGGCGGTAGCACCTTTCGGCTTTCTGCCTCGCTTACTCGGGATGCGACCTCGTGCTGCAGGTGTATTGGGTGCCAAAGGGCTTGAAGAAGAATTTGGCTGCATTGTGGTTTTGAAGAACGTTGTCGACGTCGGCCCAGAACCGTGATGGTCTCACGTGACAAGTAACGTTTGCCACCGCACGGAAAGTGGACAATGTTCAAACATTCAAACAATTCAAGGTTAGTACTAATCGATGTCAAATTATATACGACTCAGAGGTCGCGATCAGTAGTATTAGGGACAAGATGAAGATACTACACAAAGAGAGTGGGGAAAAGCCGAGAGGAAGCGCATTCGATACGATGAGACAGATTGAGAAAGATAGAGCAAAAGAAGAAACTAGCAGGCAAGCTTATTACTTTGTGGACCCAACTGGCGTCGTCGTCTATGGCGATACGCGGCGGCTGCACCTATAAGAGTTGGTAATGTACATCCAAGATACCATGTACACATTGATTTTTGTAGGTCTTCGGGCAACACTTCGAAAGCTGAGCTTGAATGAGGATGCGGGTCGTAGGATGTGGTCGTAAGGAAGTGCGACCAGAATCAGGGCAAGAGTAGGAGGTTGGGTGTCGACGAACCATCGGTGGCCAGCCTCGAAGTAGCCAACCATTAAGGAGACAACAAAGAAGAATATACGTATGGGTGACAAGATAAACGCAGATGGCAATATGGGGGATGTATGATTAGGGATGGGTTGTAATGAGTAAGGTCGAACAAGATGAGAGCACGTCACAGACGGGCGAATGCGGCGATAGAAGCAGACAACATGCGAGAACAAAGAATAAGGTGCACAAATACCAATACTTTTAATTGCGTTTAGGGAAAACGCCGCCGTTCAAGTCATATTGATGTCGACACCCCCAAACTCCCCTTGGTCTGGCAACTGGGAAGCGGCCTGCTGCTGTTGCTGATGATACTGCGCCCGTTGAAGTTCGGCATACTGAGCCTGGTAGGCTAATTGCGCTTGAGTGACCTGCATCTGCTGCGAATATTCAGGATGAGGCTGGGGTTGCGGCTGTTGCTGCGGGGACGTCCTAAAATCGGCGGCGGGCTGCTGCTGCTGCTGCTGCTGCGCGGTAACGACATTCATAGGCATCTGCACGGCTTGGGCCTGCACTTGTTGAATAGCGTACTCTTGTTGGGAGCTAAAGCCGCCCTGCGATAGGGGGCTTGACATCGGAGCGACACCATTGACGGTACCGTTGGCGCCGACGGACGGCGAGTACGTTCCGTTGCTTGAATAAACTTGGGTATAGCTCATGCCATTCATCGGTCCATTTCCGGAGGGGCCAGCCACGCCACGGTTGGTAGAGCTTGCACGGGAGTTGCTGCGACTAGTAGGCGCACTAGCCATCGCACGTCGGCCTTCCCGTTCCCCACCCTTATCACTATTGCGTGCCAAGCATCGATGCTGTCCGCTTGCAAGGAGCGCTAAACCCATTGCTCCATGATCGCCGCTATGTTGGTAATGGTAGCGTAACCCGTTCATGTTCTTGTACCTCCTGGGGCAATCGCCGATACCACAAGCGAATGGGCGAAGTCGCCTTTCTGCTTCCTTTTCGACCTCGCGAAGCTCAAGCTCGCTGATTGTACCCAGACCAAGGGGGTCAGGATATACAGCACCTACCAAAAGGTGTTAAAGCCGAACTACGAAAGAATATGCGGAAAAGATAACATACCTCCGGGTATGGGCGTACTTGCCCCACTGCCGGGTGTGCTACCAGGATTACTCTCAATGCCCTCACGTCTCCTTGCTTCCAAAAGGCGATCTCGTAGCTCGATGTCCTTCGGCGGCGCGAAATTACAGCTACCGTGTGTCATGTGATACTTTAGGCCGTTTGCCTGCTTGTAACTCTTGTTACAGTTTGGCTTTGGACAACGGAACGGCTTGGAAAGCAGCATTGACGCAGCTGGTCGCGTTACGGACTGCGACTGAAGGGCGGAAGCGGCGGAAGTCGCCAATGGTGCCGGTCGAATGACGGCCCCACCGTTGGCGCCTACCGCGCCAGACTGCGAGGCGGTCTTCGACGAAGATGCAACATCAGCCCCATCTACCGCACTGCTACGACCTGAAGGAGAACCGGTTTTCTTCCCTTTACCCTTACCTTTGACGCCTATCAAAATCCGTCAGACTGGGACTGGTAAAGAGAGCACACAGACACTGACCAATGGGGCTAGCAGACCTTGAGCCAACGGGAGTGGGATTCGCCGTACCCGCAGGACTGAACAAAAGCGCAGGAGGAACACAGGCCGGCGCCATCTCAGTAGCATGAAGAGCATTCATACCGCTGAGACCGCCCATTATAGCACCGTCGATGGAATTCATCCTATGAAGACCGAAGTTCATTGCTCCGTTGGCGAGGGCCGAACCGTGACTCTGCTGTACGTAGGGGCTTGTCGGTTCAGAATGGATGACACCGCGGAATGCACTGTCCAGATCATTTAACCCGTGCAAACTCAGATTATGGGGGATGCCAGCACCGGAGGCCGAATGCCTGAACCCGTTCCAAGCACTGGGGTTGGTACTAGAGGCGACGCTGGAGAAGCCCAACGAGCTGAGCGATGCGTGCCGCGTGAGGCAAGGGCTCGTTGAAAGACCCGCTATCGATGTCTGAGCGTGGTTAGGAGACCCTGGCATACTTGGACTACCCATCATGTTATCCAGATCAAATCCAGCTGAACTAGCAGTCGCTGAAGGCCGCTCGAAATTGCCATTGTCTCTACCGTCCGAGAAGACACCGTCATTTCCAAAGGAGCCCCCAGAATCCACGTCGAAATTCAGAGGGAAGGTGGAAGCGCCACCGGCAGCCATGCCCGCTGCGCTTGGTTGAATGAGCGCAGATTCAAAATTATGTGCCTCCCCATTGTTGGAGCTGGTGTCTTCACCGAGTGCCCCATCTAGCGAATTGTTGCCGCTCCCGCGCATGGCGTGCAGGTGACTCCAACTATTCCGCACATGGCCCGGATGGGGGCTTGGCGGTGCCGACGCGTAGACACCCCTCGTATTCTCAACAACCCCTCGCGCATCGACCGTGCGATGGCTTTGCTGCAAACGCTCTTGATGAATGTGTTGTAGAGAAATTTTGTGATGGAGGCTGCGATGGCTGGTCTGAAAGGACTGATGTGAACCATGATGCTGAAGCGCTCGCTTGCCTGGGGTTAGATTGGGGGGGAAAGCCCCTGCAAATCAGATATATCAGTAGGCTCCATGGATCCGAATCAAACGAACAAAATCAACGGGGCAAAAGCGACGAATAACATAGAGTGACAGAAACGAGACAATCTACTCACCCATTCTAGGACTTGGATAGGCACTCAGGGGCGTGGTGATCGGGGTATCAGGCGGAGTAGGCACACCAGAGGATGGGGAGGGCATGCCATGGCCAGACGTAGAGGACGGTGAGTTACTGGATGGGGGAGAAGGTGAGTTGCTGACGCCTTGCATTCCATTTGACGTTCCAGCAGAGGAAGAAGGGGGCGACATGCTTCCGTACGCGTGAGGGTTGGCATCAGAACCGTGCCGTCCATAATGGCCTGAGGGCGGATATGCCAAGGATTCTTCCATCTCCATCTCCATGTCATCAGGATCAATGGGAACACCTTCTCGATAAGCCATATCGTTACCAGCGTATTTTCCGGACGGCTGTATTATGTCGGACTGCGAGTGCTGTGGCTGATGGTGGTTTGTGTCCGTAGGCTGAGACGCCGAGTGTTGCGAGTGAGCAAAGTAATCCGGGACATAGGGAGTCTGCGTTGGGGTGCTGTGGGCTTGTTCGTGTTTACCGAGATCTTGAGAGAGAGAATGGGCATGGGAATTGGAGTGCAAGCGGCTTATCGAAGACGAGGCGTGAGATTGTGGGGCAGATGAATTCGCGTTGGTTGCTAATGGTGGATTATTGCACTGAGGATTGAAAGGTATCGAGACGGCGACGCGCATGGTACCACCATCTGCGCCATCTGGGATGTGGTTGCCATTAGCGGCGGTCACGGGGTTTCCGTTGGCGTCGACAACGACAATGTGAACTTCCTCAAAGTGATCGAGCAAGGCATGCAGATCAGGGAGATGCAGTCCGCAACATGTATAGTCGCGACACTGCTCAGATTAGGGGTGTCAACAAGCCGGCTCAGCACCTGTTAGAAATCTAACTTACCAGTTCTTCCTCTCTTCCTGACTCAAACAAGTTCACGGCGTTCAATATGGAATTACGGTCCTCGGATTCCATCGAAGCCATCTTTCCTCCCTTGAATTCGTGAGAACTATGACGAGAATACGATGAACGTCAGCAAAGTAATCAGATGAACGAACTTTTGGGAAGCAGTAATTCGAAATGAAAGAGATCCCAGACTCGCTTAGTGATCGTCGATAAGGGAAGGGTGTCTAATATTGCACTAAACGAAGCTGGCCACTCACCCAAAGCCACTCAGAAGATGAGCCGTCGGACTCCCTGCGTAGAATGCATTGCCACTAACGTGCCTACTACCGAAGGAGCCCGACCGCCACGATAACGGTGAGCCCATGTAGTGTTTCGTGTACGATGCAGGATTGAAGTCATCCCCGTTGCTCGAGCCGGTGTAGGATCCAGAGGTCATGATGGAATCCCCTCGAGTATGGTAGTTACCGTAGTCCATTGCTTGACCATTGCCATAACCATTGCTGAATGAATGAGAGTGGTGGTGGTATTGAGAATGGTTGTGGTGGCTGTTGGATGTCGAGGGGAGGGCGATTGGCTGGGAGGAGGACATGGACAGGGTGTATGAGACTGAGGGAGAGACGGAGAGAGGGGAAGCTCCTACTTAGACGATTCCAAAACCGAACGGCCCGATTCAGATTCAGATTGTTGCTGCTTATTTGGCCAACACTGGCTCGAGCTGCCCGCTCGGACTTTCAATCCTACTTAGGTTCGACTCAGGTCAGTGCCTCGGCTCATCTGCGTCAAGTCATCAATGTCCCCAACGCATGGGCATCCCGACTCGCACAACCTCAGTATACATTGTACAACCGTCTCTCTGTCGAAAGCCCCAGGCTTCCACCGTGAAGCACCCTTGTAACTTGTCGGTTCATCATGACTCGTCTGTAGTCAAGGGTCACCTCTACGGCACCTCGTTCAACCCTGGGTCATGGTGCGTGGCCGATGCAACTCTGCCACTATATGAGGCTAAATTAGGTATATCCGTACCGAACCCGACCATGACCATATACACACTTGACTGGTTGACCAGCTAAGTTGAGTGTCAACTAAGGAACATACGTTCGGCCACTAATTACGCCGTTTCGAGGGTCCAGAGTAATATCTCTGTCTACAGATGTAGCCTGCCGGGCGGGGGCATGTTCACCTGTCAAACACTTGGCCATAGTGCAGACCGGATGTAGATTACGCGCAAGCACTTACAGCAACAGAGCGCGAGCTAAGGCCTCATATAAATGGACACTGGCGTACGTGAGATGTCGATAGATTTATCTAGGAGCATGGAGTTGACTTCGCACCCATGCTGCCTACATATCTCCAGGATTCCCAGGTTCCAATGGCAAACCTGCAACTTGCAGTGGTCTAGCGCTGGCGAGTCTGGTAGATTCCGAGCGCGTGTTGTTAGCCGCTGGGAGTTAGTTATTGAATAGATTTCTAGACTCACAGAAAACATTCCGCTTCGGGTACTACGTAACAAACTCATTGAGTCGGACTCTCAAGAAGTCTGTCTAATAAAGGAATGTTACTCACTTGAACCCACATCCAGCTCCGGAGAGCTTCGGCATCACAGAATTTCCTCAACTCATACTATCAATACTTCTCTTGAGACTTGCATAAGTAACGCCTAGCATGGATTATATCCACATAAAAACTACGTGGCTCTAATCGAGCTATGGGTGTCGAGGCGTCAGGCGTGAAGAAAGACATCGAGGAAGGTATGAAAGGTCAAGGGGAACCCTTCGGCACTGAACAGTTGTGAGCACTGAAGTCAGCGTGAGGGAATCGCGCGAAGTCTGTCACGTATGTGCGTCAGTTGGTAAATATAAGCACGCGCTGCACATGGTCTACTCACGCAGTAGACTTCTATAGCCTTGATGAGGTACGACAGGTGCCCAGAGGACGGTTGATATCATCACGCAAGTTTGCGAAGCGCATTTAGCGGCTGAACGAACTGGGTCTTCGCCATATAAAGACGCAGCGCTCTTTGATGTAGATTTGTGAGCACCTCTCAACTGTGTGGGGCGTGGTGGATTAGGATGGCGCACCATTGTCGTTCCTAACCATATCAGATGGACTAGACCGACGTGCTAAGATCGACGTCACACGCGGCACTGAGAACCTAAACCAAAACATTGTCAGCTCGCTCCGTGATAACTCTAAATCGACGTTGATTCTGAACATACTTCATTGCTGAGAAAC
This sequence comes from Pleurotus tuoliensis, assembly GCA_036872985.1. Lineage (NCBI taxonomy): Eukaryota > Fungi > Basidiomycota > Agaricomycetes > Agaricales > Pleurotaceae > Pleurotus > Pleurotus tuoliensis. Next base: position 1,183,718 of record JAYMDH010000011.1, on the reverse strand, counting down.
TTGCGGGACCGAAACACATGGGGAAACAATCACTAGCGACAACGTGCAGCGCGAACTTGCGAACTGAGGCTGAGCAGTTCAGCGACATTTGTGGCCATCATTGGAGAGGGCAAGCTGAGTAGTTCATTTCTCACAGATATGTAGATATGTATATCATCGCTGACAACGGCATTTGTACTGTTCGAAATCTCCGTGTTGCTCCGCTGCGAAGGGATTAGCGACGTTGCCTCTCCAGTGCTAGGGCTAGAAGCTGACCTACCACATAGGAGAGAATAGTAAGTTGATCGTCTTGGAACAGGATTGTCGGTGCTTATCCGTCTTCTCCGTAGAACTAGATAGGTGATGGTCAATTCGAATTTCAGATTGATTGAGGGTTCAAATGGAAGGTAGAGGCATTCTAAACGAATAGTGAACGCACCTCACGAATCATGCTATTCACGTCTCGCCGTTAATCCCCACGCTTTGAATGGGACTCGCTGGGACATCTTCAGTGTCCTTCAGTACCGTGTCGGTAACTCAAGGTGATTTACAATAACGGCTAATAGGAATGACACCCTGTTCAACCCTGCTTGACCCCGAAACACGTGTTGCCCGACTCTCAACGGTTGCTCCGCGATGCTCATGCATGTGGTATACATGATCGCCTTGCGGCGGCCGTAGCCAGCCGTGACCAGGCCATGAGCTATGGCCGCATTCCCGGCACGAGGCGCACTTTAGGCGCACTTTGACTACGAGCCGTTTGGGAAAGCTGGTTTATGATTCGTAAGCGCAGGGATCGAGCAATAGGTCCGAAGTTACCTTGCGTAAACAACCGAACCGATCCACCGATCCACACCCGCCGTGCTCTTGGCAAGTGACTTGTACAACTGCTTGAGCTTCAAGTTGCTGTATATTCTAGCGAGTTTCTCCATGCATCGTCGTCTGCCTCAAGGAGGGTGTCTCCCAAAGATCTAGTACAATCAATAGCAATGTGAGGCAGACAGAGTCGGTAGGAAGTTCTATCAGTAAGAGGTGCGTGCCGCAATTGTAACTTCACTGACTTAGAAGCCATTTTACGTACAGGGCAGGGGAGTGGCTCCACAAATAAAACACAAGTACATACCACCGAACTAGACTGAGCTCGAGGCTGTGTTCTACTAAAGAGGTGGATCTTCAATTGATCCACGCACTCGGCGAACATACATGGAGGTGGGACATCGCGACTTCAGAGTCGGTGGCCGCACATCTCCAAATGACCTCAGTCTCAAGAGCATCATTCAAGCCATGCTGAAAGGCTGTTGCCACTCATTTCAAGTTGCTTGAGCTTCCGCCGGGAAGATAACCGTACTGGTGCGTACAGCGCTGACATTTGTCGATAGGTCATCGACGATTCGTTTCAAGGTACTACATGTTCCCCTGTTGTGTAAGCTCGTTGCAACCGGTCATTGCTCGCCCTACTACTGTGTCCATCAGGTTTCTCTATTCCCTGCAAGTGAGGGTTTAATACTTGATCAAGGTTAGGCCAACATACCACGCTGAATTTAGTAACGGTCTTGGAATCATTGCACATGTCGTACTTGCCAGGGTATAACTCGTGTGTTCTCTTATCTTCCAAGAGTAGTTCCCTGAACATACATAACCGAGGATTTGCTTCATGCTGTCATCCCCCCCTGCGAGATGCCGATGAACAGATGCTGTTCGATGGTATGTTTTGTCTTCTTTTTACGATCATGATCTATAACTCCAAGAACTTGCGTATCCTCGAAGTGCTCAGAATGACTGACTCGATCGTTTTGTGTTTATACGACATGGTTCGCCGAAGCTCATTCCGACGCAAGGACATCACTATGTGAATTACTGACGCTGATTAGACGGAGCGTTGCAGCTACCATACGATTGGTTCATCTCCCGTCCTTGTATTGGTTCATGGCTCACGAGTTGATCGGTAAGTTTGTTCATTCTTCTACTTATGGTGAGTGGCTGCCTCGAGGCTACGGGGATGTTTTGTTTCTTCTCAAGTGTCTATCAACGCTAGCTAGACATCGTAGATGGATGTTCGATAGTATCGATGATTATCCTTGACATGAATGTGATGAGCCGAGCAATGGTAGCGTCTCCGAGTAGCTGAGACTCCGTCCTCCAAGTCTTCTCACTCAGCCTTCTCACTTAGCGGAAAGGTCTTACATACTTATCATGATTCCCAGGGCTCACAAACCGAGTGAATGGTTCGATTGTACCGCACAAAGTAAGTTGCACGAAGTTCCCTTGCATTGATCTGGGGAAAGCTATAGTTAGCTGGCTCTCGCGACCTGCACGGCTCTCGCAAGCGGGCAGTGTTACAGATCACTCACCTCACGGATCCACCAGAATGAAAGGGTTGTCTGGTCAGTAGGACAGATTGCATGCCCTACCGACCGACCCCTCTCGCAGCGGGTGTCGATTTGACACTACATGGTAGGACCCTTTCGCAGATGAAAATTCAATTCGTCACCTACACTCGTCTCGTCGATGCGTGGTATTGCATCATGTTTCACGAATATCGTCCCAATCGATATCGTTGATGTGGCTGACGAGTTTCCCTCTGGTATCGCGGACAAATGTCAGATATCAACTATTTTAGTTGTAGAAACAAAGCGACTATACGTGGTGCTGATGAACCGTTGCGGCCCTCTTAAACAATCGATCGCAACTTTAGCACTGGATTATGTTGGGGTTGTACTGTGTACTGAACAGCGTAGAGGATAACAGGGGTCACCAGGGGCAAAGACCACGTGAGGTTGCCCTGAACCGGCCCGGAACGCGGCCGGTGGGCTTAGAACAGCAGAAAGAAAAGAACAGGAAGTTGTAGCACTGTCTTCTGCTCCACCAGATTGTACGACTGTACTCTATCCCTCACCACGATTCATCTACTAGATATCGTCTTACGAAGCCCATGACATCTCAGTATGCATATGCCGCCTTAAATGCGACGAATTTGCAAGCAGTGAATGGCGCCGAGGCATCATGCTATGATGAAGAAACGGAGGCGGGTGGTAGCCCATCACGCTCGTGCTGCAGGTCCAACATTCTCTCAAGAATCAAGGATGTCGTGCAGAGCAATATAGGCTTGTTGCTGATTGTCGCGTCGCAGGCGTTCATGTCCTTTATGAATGTCTCGGTAAAGAAGTTAAACAGTCTCGATACGCCTGTTCCTACGTTAGAGGTGAGTAGCTACTCAGTGCACTATAACATCCATGCTGATACTGCCTTAGCTAGTTCTTGTAAGGATGGTAAGCATGGATGTAGCAAGTCCCTTTGTGCGGCGTTGACTCGAGTTTGCATTCGCTGTCAGCTTATCACATACATGTGTTGCATGTCTTACATGTTTGTACCTTGCTTGTTTTCGGCGCTTTGAGATCCTTATGTTGATTTTCCAGGCTATTGCGCGGTATAGAGGACCCATGGATCGGTCCTAAGGGCGTACGGCTACTCCTAGTGCTCAGGGGTGTCACTGGGTAAGTTGAGCATCACTAACCCCGGTGGATCCATGCTGATTCCCTGATCCACAGTTTCTTTGGCTTGTTCGGACTGTATTATTCGTTACGATATCTATCACTTTCTGATGCTGTCGTTCTGACGTTCCTCTCCCCCCTTACAACCGCTATTTCTGGATCTTGCTTGCTCGGAGAAACATTTACCAAGAGAGAAGCACTAGCTGGAGGTGCGCTGCTCACTTCCCATACGTTCCCCCCAATTGACACGCTGCTGTAGTCCTTAGTTTATTTGGCGTTATTTTGATTGCTCGCCCAGCATTTCTGTTTGGCGGGACGAGCCTAAATGAGGGTTCTGCGACTGAGTCGTCCCAAAGACTGATAGCAGTTGGGTAGGTAAATTCCCATCTCATATTACTGTGTTTTGACTTAGGCCACGTCTTTTATCTTGACATAGGATCGCGCTCTTGGGCGTCCTTGGTGCCACTGGTGCTTGTAAGTAGCTTCGATTATCTTCAGATCCAACTCTTGTAAATCTCATTAACTCAGACACAACACTGAGAGCGATCGGTAAACGCGCGCACCCTCTGCATGCAATGACCTCCTTTTCTGCGCAATGTGTGGTTGTCTCCATCATCGGGTATGTCTTCTAACCCAAACCCGTCGCAAGACCAACTGACGATGTAGCCCTTCGATTGATTAGCCTTGTAGCCACCCAGACAAAACTGGTGTTTCCCTCAAAAATCGAATGGCTACTACTCCTTCTCTTGATTGGTGTCTTCGGATTCATTGCCCAGGTTGGCTCTTATTTCGACCTTCCCCTCAAAATACCTATCAATTGGTCTATCCCTGATCAATAGGTCCTTCTCACGATGGGATTGCAGCGAGAAACCGCAAGCCGGGGATCGCTAGGCATTTATACCCAGGTATATCTCCCTACGTTCCATAGTTTCCATCATTTAACATTGTTATAGATCGTCTTCGCTGGTATTCTAGAGCGAATATTCTTCCATACAGCTCCATCCGTTCTTTCCGCAATCGGTACAATCATCATCATCACTTCTGCTTTATACGTCGTGGTACGTTACTTTATTCGCTCTTCATGTCAACATCACCTTACTGTGTGCCAAGCTTACGAAAGAGACTACGTCCACAAGTAAACCCATCGCCCTTGAACACATTGATGATGCCTCAATGGAAGAAGGGTTGCTTGCACGTTCAGAAGGCTTAAGCATTGGCGCCATAGGACATATCAGTGTTGATGATTTTATGGTCGGGGTAGCCTCTCCTTCCATGAAACGTGCGCCCAGTCCTGGGCCAAGAGAGAATGCTACTGGATTACTTGGTGATAAAGAGCTTTCGGTGGAAAAGTCTGCGTTAGAAGAGAAGTAGCGGCTGGACCTCGCACTAACTCTCGTTGGACATTATGTAGACAAATATGCAGTCACGCACTACGTAGCTAACTTAAATTACCCGTATAGAGGACGGCAGAGAGTATTCAAGCTTAGTTGAGCTCTAGCACACAGTTGGTTCATACTGTATACTGTATGTACAAATTTTCTGGTGGTCCCCTGTGCCCAGCTACGCTCTCCAGAGCCTCTCGCGTGTTGCCCAACCACTTGCCTGTCCCGATATGGTATCCAGGGGTTCGGCCCGGCATCTCCCACTGCGTGTCCCAACCCAATCTAAGTGTTGCTTAGTGTTCCGGTTGTAAAGACCATGGCCCCTTTATAGGGCATCCATGGAGCCTCTCAGCCATTTGCATGACCTCTTCTCGACCAGCTTGGTATCAGCAGTCAGTCAACTACTAACAAATAGACATAGTAATCAACTCGTCTCACCTTGTTCAAACTTAGGAGGACCCTACAGCGAACGAAATCAGCTAGGACAAGAAGGGAGAGGCGGGAAATGTGACTGTACCAGTTCCTCAATTCGATATCCGTCAGCATGATATTTTGGACCAGGAAGGTCGTCGTGGAATCCGACACCAACCAGGAAGTTATCCAGGAGGGAGAGAATACCTGTGCGATTCTGACGGTACCATGGCACTGCGCGATACCTAATTGGAAAAGTGCTTGTGAGGCGACAGTGTTGATCGAAGAGACACGACCATACCTAGTGGGATGAAGGCGAGGCCTATCACCAGGAGGTGTTTCTAGAGGAACGAGACAATCCATAGAGGAACGCGGGAGACACAGGTACTTTTGGAAGTACTTCACACTTGTCAGGAGGGATCGGATCAGCACATGCAAGTACCACGGTTGGCTTGGGTACCTATGAAAACGCACATGTACTAGCGATTAATAAATGGCACCCTAGAGAAATGATTATACTCACATCATGGCGATGCGTACACGCTCATCGAGGAGACAGACGGTGATTCTCTCGAGGAAGCCCTTGATTCCGAAGGCTTGTGGAGCAGCGTGTAGCAACTCATTTGTGGTTCCTACCGCAACATCGTTATTGCTTTGAGCTGGGACCATGGCATGCTGCTCGTACGCCTGCATAGATAACGTGGTGTGAAGACTGCACCGGAGTGTAGAACGGGATGACGAACCTGCGTCCACTCCTCGAGTTCATCCAAAGATCCGGGAACGTCACGAATTTCCATTCGCTTGCTGATTTCGACCCAGAAAAGGAAATAAGACTTGAGAGAGTCAATCAATGATTTCTTGTAGATGAATATATGGCTCTAACCTGCTGTTCCATAGGCGACAGAGGTCTCCACCCATATCGCCGAGCCCACGACTGGGATTGGACCACCTAAGTAGGCCAAGCATCTGGAAAGTTTCATGCGAACTCACGATGGGCTCTAAGATGAATAACGCTAGAGTGTAAATGTAGTCCTCATTTTTCTAATACATAGCAGTGGGTCAATCAGTGCGTAGAAAGAGTATAATTACTGACAATTGGATATTTTGAATGCAGCCAGTTCGTGCGGGCCAGAGCAATCGTGCCTCGTGGATCTGAGACCTCCTTCTCGCCGTTGAATTTCCCGGGAAGTTGCGATACAATCCAGGTGGTTATGAGGATTTCGGTCTGGTGATCAGTTAAGTCAGCCTACAGCTGGCGCTTGATGCTCAAAGCGGAAGTAGGCGTACATCCGCATAGCGCTTTGACACTGTTGACAGGTCCGTGAACTCTCCTGTACCGGCAAGTATCTTCGATATGCTGGGCTGCATGCGATGATCAGTATGTTCCCTACGTGCCAAAACACAGTGCTCACAATTGCATACGTTTTGAAGAGCGCAAACGACAGTGAGTATGTCATGAGGGTAGGCATGTCGTAGAATGCGGATGCATGCATAATCTCCTGGGCGTCGTGAGGAGTCAACTTGCCCTCCTTGAACTTGCTTTCAAATTTTGCGTGGATGTCATCATAACGGCGCCAGCGGAGGCGATGCACAATCAATAAATACGACGCAATAGTCGTTGCACCAAACGCGACAATGAGATTGCTAGCAACTGTGAAACCGAACATGGAAGTTAATGTGAAGGAGCGTTGCGGAGGGCAGTAATGGGGCCGGAAAGGGCTGAGACTTTTATTCAGTTACTTCGGTTACTTCGGTAATGAACATGTTCCGAGCTCCGGCGCCCAGCTCTCTCAGATCCCTACTGCAGATCTTAATGAGCGCGCCGCGCTCACAGTGACCAAGTCCCACTCATGTAATCATCACCTACATAGTCCCGGTCGTTGAGCGTTTCTTAGGGTCGCTACGCTCCCAGAAGGTAAATCATGGTCCCTAGAATGATGCGTACATATGTCCATGATAATAAGTCAATGTCCGCGATAACAAGAAAGCAAATATGTACATCCTACTATAGTCCCATGAGCCTCACGCCCCTCTTGCCACCCACGGAGGGTATCCAGCCGCCGTTTGTTGTGCTAGATGACTCGACGAATCTGAGTAGCTCCCCTCGTCTTTCCCACTTACTCGATCATGCGTCTGCCCCATCAAAGACATCATGGCATCGTCCCTCCCCATACTCCCTCCACCAAACTCGTAGAACCCTTTCTCATCAGCCACAATAGCGCCCGTTCTTCGATCCATTTTGTATGTTAGACCGCTCAGTTTCTTCTCCAGTGTCTTCTCGTCGTCGTACGGCAGAAGCAGCTCGCCGAATCCAGAACGTGATGTTAGGGCCATGACGGCGGCGATGCTACCGGGCGGTGCACATAAGATAAGGTTACGACGGGCGCGCCGGCCAAGGATATGGATCACAACTCCGACGAAGCCAACCATGAAGATCAGGATTGCAAGCGCGTGGCCGGGGAGGGGGCTGGAGCGGAAATAAGTCAGCCACTCGTATTGTGGGGTAAGTAAATTATACTCACTCAATCCAGAGCCTTGGAACAGACGAAGTCAACCGACCATTTAGTTGGGTACCATCCGGCAGGAAGTACACCGATTTGGCAGTGATAGCAAGATGTTGGGTCTTATGGATTCGGATAGTTCAGCTATGCGAGACCCTTACTAAGTAGAACAAGAACTTACGTAGACTTGGGTCGTCAAATCCAGGAAGCCGTTGGGTAGGTCAAAAGTTGCCTGCAAACCGCCAGACTGTTGGGAAGCCAGACGGAAAATAGCACCCGAGACCCCAGCCGCGACAGCAGTTGCACGAGCGGCCACAAACCTATCTGGGTTATTCCTTGCGTCTTGTTCATCTGGTGAGAAGTTGAATATCAATCTGACAAAAAGATTCAGTCCGGTGATAGCTTGCGGAAAAAAACTGAATGATATACCCGTTATAGGCGCGACCATTCAATGGGGGGCCAGTGACGTTGTTGGGGTTCGGCAAGTCCCCTTTTTGTACACAAGCAGACATCGTCTTCTTCTCGAGGTCGACAGTAGCCTCGACATTCGAGGCTTTGATCGCGGGAGTGCAGAAAACGCCCTTCGCTTCAGGTAAATTGTTGTCTGCCCTCAGATGAAAGTACCTACAGCACAAGGGAGGTGGTTAGCCTTGTGAAGGAGGGCGATGAAGTGAAATACGGACCAGAACATCACAGGTTGGAATGTGATATTCGGCGACGCTCCCGCGCAAGAGACTGGCACTACGCCGTACTGAGTGTTTGAGTCCTGGAAGCAGGTTATCGTTTAGATCAAGAAGGAGTGAGACCAGGAGACACTGACTGAACCATTGAAGGATGCGCTCCCGATACACCCATCAACAGATGTTGCGGTGTAGTTGAACAGATTTTCGGGCTGCGGCACAAGGTCGCTTGCGCGTGGGGTACGGCAGGCCGTGTCGGTTTGAATCCCTGTAGTGTTGACCGCGAGAGTGCCATTGAGGCCAGGGTATTGAGGGAACTGTCAGCGTAGCTGTGAGTGGTGATATACGAGGCCAGGATCGTTACATACAACAAACTCTGCTGTCGCCCAGCCATTTTTCACGAATGGCGGATCCGAGAGGTTGTGTGCGACTGATCGATATGACGAGGTCAATGATGATAATTAAGAGATGAATGAAATCAAGAACCTGCAGCTTCTGCGTACTAAGGTTGGTCCGTGAGAGGGTGATTGAGTGAAATTAAGCTATGAAACGCACCCCTGCTGCCGCCAAAAATCCGTTCAGCTGGCTCACATCGGGGGCAAGGCCGATGACTCTGCTGCTGGTAACCAACCAGTCCTCACTCCGGTCTATCTGCCGCAGTTGGAAGATTGCACCAGCGAGAGGCTGAAATATGTAGGTCGTGGCGGCCGTGAGGGCAGAGAAGAACACTATGCGATGTTTGTACTTCAAAGCGCGAAAGAGGGTAAAGAAGGTCCCCAGGGCTATCTAATAAAACGATGACAATGGAAGACCTGCGGGGACGCGGTACGGAAATGGACGTACGTCTGGAGGCTAGGTTAGGGGGGATAAGTCCAAGGAGATGGGTACTCACAATCGAGAAGAAGGGACTCCTCTGCAGCAGCATGGCCTCTGGATAATACCACGTAGGGCTCGTACCAGCGTACCATCCAGTCAATTTCTCGCCATAGGAATGCGACGGGCAATACGAAAAGCTACCAAAGCCAGGTCGTCAACTTGAACTGCATAAGGTATTTGCCCACTCACTGTCGGAAAGAATGAGAGCAGGAATTGTGGTGATACGAAGGAAACGACGTTTTGCTGTGGGACAGAGAACCCTACGCATGAACAGTTCAAAACAAGAGGCCCCCGCAGGATACCGGGGCCGCGTACCTCCATTTCTCGCTGAAATTGCTAGCCCAATCTCCAGTGCAATCCCTACGCCCATCATCGACGCTGCGGTGGCCACGCACACCCAGATCTTCATTATGAGCGGGTCCTACAGAGAATTGTGACATTTTGTGGCAGTCTCAGTCAGTCTTGCTCACATATGGACTCGGTTTCTTCGTGTCTATGGCCCTCGATGGTATCAAGTGGGTGGAATCGCGAAAGCTCTCTACGAGCGTGTGGTCGCTGGAACGACTCATTGTGCCGTTGCTAAGAAGATGCTGACGCCTGGAAGTTCGCTGGCGTAGAAGAAGAGAAGAATTTGGGGTTTAGAAGAGGATTAAGTGGTCGTCGAGTTCAGACGTGCTCGCCGGCGGCACTAGAGGTCGTAATCATAAAGCAAGCAACGCTGACCGAAGACCCAACGTGAAATGCATCGCCCTGCATCAGCCTGCATCGGTTGCCCGAGTCGGAAATGATGGCCTTGATTGGTTGCTATAAACAGTCGCCCAGCCTCGCCCACGGAGTGCTACTATTGATCTTTACGGACAAGATGGCTTTGCAGTGGAGAAAAGTGAGACATCTCAGAGCGGCCAGACAGGGCGAGTTTGCTTCAGGGTCGCTACTACCAAATCCTTCAAAGATTCTTGCACCAGCGTTGCAGCACCAGCATTTCTAATATGACATCAATTCTTGTACACACACACGCACATGAATCTACAGTGCATTCCGGGAGCATTGATCCATCGGCACCGGTGTTCTGGCTCCCGGAGCGCGCGCGGTCCTGGGCTGAGACTTCTCAGCAAGCTCAGATCAATCAAGTCGCATGGCCATTGCAATATTGATGAAAACACAGCTGTCTGATATGTACCAGGAGTGAATACGGGGATAGAGCTGGTTTCCAAAGAATGGTTGACCTGCTGGAGGCCAACTTTGAAATTCTGAGAATACAATACAACTCGAGTGGCAATGTCAATAAGGTACATAAGCCACCAGCGGGGCTATAGCAGTAAGCACTATCTGGTCTATGATCTCGATATGTTTTGGTACTGCATACTCGCACTTTCGTATTCGTGTTGAAATAGACGTCCGCGTTCTTTCACCATATACCTGTGCGCGCAACCAATCGGATTAGCTCTTCTTCATATAATAGGACCTGAAGAGACGGTGGAGACGTACAGTAATAGCTCGTTGACGTAGTCGCGTATGATAGTAACTGAGTCGGCATCCATCGTTGAATTTGCTATCATCTGCGGCAGGGATACTAGCATACGCCAATGATTAGTTAAAGACTGATGGATCAACGGCAGTGCGAAGATCGATACCGACCTAACATCCGTAGCATATGTTCAGCGCCGTACACACAGCTCATATCCTTCTCCTGTCCGACGATGATATGGGGCCCCGTGACATACTGTTTGCGGATACCAGCGTATTGTGGGCGTTCAAAGCGGTAGAGGAGGTTGGATCCAAGTGAACGATCAAAATATATTGTGAGACCAGAGATAATCGTAGGTAGGAGGAGAGAGGGACTTGTAAGACTGGCGTGCCAGCAGATGCAAGTTCAATTGAACAGACCAAGGATAAATGGAGGGAAAGACGCACTGCGCATTTTGTGAAGCCGGCCTGGCGAGGATGTAGGCCTCGAACTGGCTGAGAACTTCGACAACGGTTGGTGAGCGGGGAAGAGTTACTAACTGCGAGAAACTATGTTGGAGATGATATAGAAGAAAAGTGGTTTACAGACTCACTTGGTTGTTCTTTGTGACAGCTTCCCAGTCGTCAACCAGTATCACTTTCAGAACCTCGGGTACATTGAGCTTAATCTCTGGCTTTTTGGAAGCATCGTCCTAGCGTCATAACAGCGCGTCCAGAAAAATCCACATACTCGGAGAGAGAGGGAATCAAACGCCAACGCACCTCTTCTCTCCCCCTCTTCGTCCCCCTCGCGCCGTCTTTCCGTACCCTCGTACTCCCAGTACCGAGCCCTCCGACGGAATGGTGTTCTCTATGCGACCCAGAGGGGCCCGATTTGACAGCGCGGTTTGACGCGTTAACGGCTGCGTTTGTGGCATTTGCTTGTGACTGGAGGGTTTTTTGGATGGCTATGTTCGTATCGTTGTGCTTGAGCAAGCGATGCGGGGGTACCCATTCATCCCAGCTACGCACGCGATACAATCACGCAAATAATGAGAATAAATGAATTGCAGTTTGTTAATCCCGGAACGTACGTCTGTTTCCAACCCTTGTAGTGCACGAAGTAATTGGGGAGTATGGTCCCGGATGCGGGGTCTTCGCTCTGATCTACTCTAAGGACTTTGGCCTCGTAGATAAGGGGGCCATGGTAGCAGAGAACGCGTTCATTCACTGCGAATGTAGGGGAGGCTGAGGAAGTCATGATTGCTATTTCGGGGGACTGGTCAAAAGTTGATCTGGTAACGAGTATTAGTCGTCAAAGTAGCATACTCTAGGTGAGACTAATGCCCACAGATGGTATACCAAACGCGGTGTTCAAGCTCTTTGAAGATGAATCAAGTTCGCCGTTCGGGATACGGAGGTTTCGATGAGTAGAGTAACTGTGGGAATATATTTGTGACCGTGTGATAAACACTAGTAATAGAGTCATGACCACTACACACTTCGCCAATTTGCCACCTGCGAAAACCTGCTCTGTTTATGGTTCCAAAAGCATTCAAGAACCGCCAGCGTCTGCGTGAATTTCCCTCTCACCACGCGGAATGGGCTTCGCTGGTCGGGTGCGAATGTTATGCCTTAGTTGAGACTATCCACCACATCCAAAGCGTATGACGTCACGGTGACCCAGGAATACCTCCAACCTTTCGTATAAATGCAAGCTCTTTGAAATCCCACCGTCTTACTTCCTTCTCCAGAACCTCTCCCACTGCCACCAAGCATCCATCGAAATGACCTCCATCATCACTGGCACCGCGCAGGCAGCCCATTCAGCCCTTGCTAGCCTGCTCGCAAACGCGCAGATCAAGCCCGGAGAAAGCATCCCGGAGGATATCAAGGTGAAGGAGAACGATGCAATGACTGCCGAAGCGCTCAAGCTAGTTGGGACCAGTGTTATTGTGAGTCGCTCGGATCGTCATGGAGGGAAAGCGTTGACGTTTGACTTACGGGCATGTTTACGGCATTATTCCGTGTTATATTCACATATATGCGCATAAATAACAACCGTTTGTACACGCTAACAAACAGGTCGGTGTACCGGGCGCGTTCACAGGTACATGCAGTGCTCAGGTTCCAAAATACATCCAGAGCCTCGAAACGTTCAAGGAGAAGGGCGTCAATAACGTTTTCGTTGTAAGAGTACTTACTTACTTCGTCCTGGCACAGTAGCTAATCTCGGCTCCAACGCAGGTGGCTGCCAATGACGTGTTTGTCATGAAGTACGTTGTCGTTATGGCAAGAAATCGTTCGGACATGATAAATGGCTGTTTTGTGTAGGGCATGGAAGGAGCAACTTGCCGCGAGTGGCACAGGTGCGCCGGGCCTTGGACCGCATCGTATGAAGGACCAGTTTAACCTTGCGACTTCTTATATAGGTGTTCGATTCATTGCGGACGACAAAGGCGAGCTTGTCAGTAGGCTTGGGCTGATCTTCGATGCGTCCCCGTTGCTAGGTTCCCCTCGTTCAAAGGTGAGTGTTTGTGTGTAATCAACGAACGATTGGTGCGATGTCTGGCAAATACTGTTGAGCCGTTTGAATGACGTGTGGTTCAATAACATTTGCTGCGATTGATGTCATCGTCTGCGTGGACCGCAGTCGATTTCTCCTTGCGAGCTGTCTTGCGGCCTGCCCAGCCCTCTTAAATGGACGCCGACCTTCGCCGCCCATAGCACGCACGCCCACCGGCACGTAGATGTTGGGCGACTCCAGATGCTGCGGCTTTAGTACTGTGTTGATCAGCATCAAATACCAACTAACTGTATTTTCACCCTGCAGCGCTTTGTACTCATTACCGATGGCCCTGTTGTCCGCACTGTTGCTGTTGAGGAAGACCCAAGTCAAGTAACTATTACCGCCGCAGATGTCATTTTGGCGCAGCTTTGATTTTGTGAACATGGCTCATCCTGGCCCTATGCCCAAGCTGTACCATTGTATGGTAGATTCATTAATCGGAGTGTAGTGTCGCTTGAATGGATAGTTGTATTGTTATAAAGCCGTTGAGCCGCGTCATTCTGACACAAGATGAGAAGTGTATTGTATGTCAGACGGGCAGTGGGGACCTGTCAAACGACGGTAAGATATCATTATCTGATATCCATGAAGGATGTTGATGATGTCCCTGGGTGTTGTCGACTTAAGCGTTGTATTTTTACATTCACAGGATTGTCACCGTCGGTCGATTGCTCGCACAACTAGGCTAGCATGCTCTGGAATCAGGGGACACAACCACCCGACGCATACATAACAGTCCCGTTGCTCAAATATAGTGCATAGACATAGGGACCGGCTGGCACGGAACCGGGGGAGGCGTAAAGATCTTCAAGTCATAGTCCTGTATAGTAAATCCGATGATACAGTCTGTAATCGTGGTTGGGTGGGTCCTCATGTATTGTGAGTAGTGGCGGATGATCTGTGCCCGGCGTGTTGATATGCACGGTGACTTTCAAGGACCGGAGAGATATGATATAATACCCGGGCCGTTCGCACAACGTCGTCATTCGTGGCCAGGTCGACCGTCGTCGAGCTGGACAATGAAATGCCGCGATAGTAGAAGGAAACAAGTGGAGGTTTTCTTGAACCTCCAGGCAGGTCCAGGCTCGTGAAAGGTGTACAAAATTTGACTTTGAAATTTCAGCATAATTAACGGAAGCCGGAGCACGGCTGACAAAGATCGGGGCAATAACGCGGAAGTGCATGGTGATCGGTTGGGTGAAAGGTTGTCAATGTCCTCCGGCCTCGTGTTAGCGGTATAGTGTGGTGGAGATTTTGGGCAACGGGGCCGAGCCCGTAGACTTGGGCGAGCAAGTGCGACTGACAGCAAGCAACGCGAGAATGAATCATTTAGATTCTGATGATACAGTACTGATTGTGATATATTTCTGGCAGAGTTCAGATAACTAGTTGAAGCGCGTGGTGATGGCTTCGTTTGATCATCGTAGTACGCCTGCGTGAGACACTCGACGAGCTTGGTGGTCTGACAGATCGCTAATCATCGGCCAGGCTTGTTTGGTTGCTCCCGACATACGAGTACCGTATGGCTTGGTGTCCAGCGTTGTCCGTAAGGGACAACTTCGTTGTAAAACGCCGCGGTTACAGTGAATGGATCTGCGCTGGCTAGTAGTGGTTAACAGCTAGCATAGTCGGGGACGAAGCGGTGTGTCAAACTGATCTTTCAGGTTTCTCAGCAACGAGATAACAGTACCTGAACCATCAGTTTGATGTCTAGAAGCGTCCTCCTAGTTTCGATGGCACTCGTAAGTATTTGTTGAGATGCTCATCTTTGATCCTCTTTTCGACCTCTGACTGTCTTTACTCATTACCCTCCCTCAACGCTGAACGTTGGCGACAGCGTCGCTCATCCCGTCTAGGTGCTTGGCGTGGCGCGATATACCCCGGCGCTATCTCTCGCGTAGCTCGGCCGACCTTAATAAAAGGTGAGAGAAACATTCGGAAGGAATAAGCTGGTTGCTAATGGCAATATTGTCCACAAGGACGAGCAGCACATTCGTGAACCTCGAACCGTCCGCAATTCAGAGGCTTCGTGGGTGTGCGAATACGGACCATCTCGGTCTTTGCCACTCGTTTTCCACATCTTGGGGTACTTTTGGAGAGGTGAGCTTTGCTATTTAATTTTGGCCGCTTCATGGGGGATGCCGTAGCACAGCGATAATCTCGGGGCTGAGCGAGCGGAGGCCCTGAATTGACTCTGCCATTTGCGTATTCTATTGGCTAACGACCCCTGGCGCTGTAGATCCCCTTGATGCACACAGAATCAGGCCAGGCGCCCCTTATAATCATCCACGAGTTTCTCCTTAGGGCTGGTCTTTACTACGCCCACTTTCACCTTCTTCCTCTCCGCATCACTCCTCTACCACCTCCATCCCGGATACCCATCCTCCCGGATCTCGAGAGGCTTCATTGACTCTCTTACGAGCGCGTTGCAAAACAGCGAAACAGCAGCCCCGATGTATATAACGTGGATCGCATCCACGACACTGCTTTTCCTGTCTCTATCGTCTTTATGCAGGGCGCAGACGTCAAGGCTCTTTCAATGGCAGTTTTCTGAACAAATTTCTACCGATCTCCCTACGTGTCGGGAAATGCGCCTCATTGTCAAATCCTTCAATGCGGACAACTCCACTCATGGAACACCGCCGTATTACATGCGATCGTTTGAGCTGGGAGGTCTGCCGACGACAACCTTTATTGGGACAAACGAAAATGACTTGCGGTGGACGGTCACACATCCCCTGGGTGAGTGAAAGTAGATTATCTAGCCTGCGGATTCTAATTTGTTGGTCTCAAGGCAAAGAACTCATGCTGGTTGTTGTGGACGCTAATGGGAGCTCAGGTGGTGTCCCAACTCGATTGTTTAAGGTCACAGGTATGACATGTCTTCATTTACGCAAAGCTGTTTCGATCCTCTTTCGCTAGCTGGGCAATCCATAACGTGCATACAACCAAGGGATCCTCCGACCTTTACTGTTACGTCGAATAGAACGGGCGATGTGAATACCTGTGACCCTTGGGGCTTAACCATCGTTGGGGGCTCCAAACCTTACAGTGTGACTCTCGCAGCGCTCAGCTCACCTGTCATAACCAATGTCACGATGGGTGCCCTCGATGATCGCCTCACCTACATCAACCGAGCAGATCCTAACACGATATTGCTAGGTATGTCGCTATCTACCAATGTATTACTGTAGCTAATCGTTCGCTTTTGTTGTAAGCATCTGTCACTGACTTGTGAGTCGTCCATTTATTGATGATATCACCATCTCAAATCGGCCCCTTTTATAGCACTGGTCGATATGCCTCCGGGACGCCGAGTATAAATACGAGAGGTATGTGATTGATTATGTCGCTCCCTTATGTTATAGGCTCACTCAAGAGACTAGGCTCCACTGACATCGCTTGCACTGGCCTGAACACTGTTAGCGGTAACAACACAGAAGTTGTGCGGCAGATCGAAGAAGCCGCCGCGAAAGCAGCCAGTGACCGCAAACAAAGATCCATAATCATCGGGGTGTGCGTCTCTGTTGGACTCGTGGCGCTTCTCGTGCTCGCCGGGGCCGCCGCATGGTACTGGCGTCGCAAAAATCGCAAACAGATGGCGCTTGAAGAAGCGATACCCCATAAATTCCAGGATTCCAACAGTGGTCAGGTCATCCCCGTCGTCGCATACCCTCACGACGTGTCTCCGAACCCACCGAGATCACACAAGTCAGCAGAATTATCAGGATCGTCCGTGGCTCTGATGCACGCGCAATACGCGAATACGCCTGCTTTCGACCCATACCGCAACGAGTCGAGTAACGGCCAGACACATTCGGAGTTGAGCTCGAGTGGCGGTAGTGGTTCGAACCTCAGCTCTCGGCCATCGTTTGCCGCCTTCCCGACTACGTCGCGGCGGACGAAGGCACAAGAAGCTGGCATTAGACCGACTTCGGCGGATAGCAATAACCATCGACCGAGTTCGTTTGACGCCTCTTCATCACCACGACAGTATCAGAGCACAACTCCACTTCTGGAAAATCATCCAGAAATCATCATCCAGCATAGAGACGGCGGTGTGGTCCACGAACTGCCCCCGCCTTACGCTGATCGTTCGTCTACTCCGAGAGAATTGCGCTAGGACTGCTCGCAATCTCTTTTTTCCTTTCTACTTCTTTGGTTGTCTTCTCGGTAAAATTTGCGTCGCCTTTCGT
This sequence comes from Pleurotus tuoliensis, assembly GCA_036872985.1. Lineage (NCBI taxonomy): Eukaryota > Fungi > Basidiomycota > Agaricomycetes > Agaricales > Pleurotaceae > Pleurotus > Pleurotus tuoliensis. Next base: position 1,166,187 of record JAYMDH010000011.1, on the reverse strand, counting down.
TCACTGTCATTGCCCTTTGTTCGATACAACACTTTCATGTAGCCAGCCTTCCCGCGGGACAAATCCCTGTTTGTAATATTATCCCGCAATTCCCTCCCCGCCAACGCACACATATATCCGATTTCTCTCATATATCAATCTTCGCTTATCTGTAGAGGTACAATGATGTTAACGTGAGACGATGACGGACTATGACAGACGTATATCATCATTTCATTAATAGTTCTGTGGTCGAGAACTGTCAAGGTAACCGTTTGTTCGTTGCGCATACTCCCATCAAGTAGTGTTTTAAAACTTGCGAAGGTAGATGCTTCAGACAACAACTGCCCAGTCATACGGTGCAGTTGCAGTTGAACCCACTTGGATCGACGACATGGCTACAGGCGACCCTTCTACTGCTGCCCGAGGTCGCGATGTTATCCATCCCAACAAAACGGACGCCTGGGCACGGCGATGCGCCACTGCACTGTAATTGGGCGAGCGTGTCAGATAGGACGTTTCCTGTCATTGGGCCCCACGTTATGTCGGAAACCTGGAATAGCGAGGTGTCGCAGCCGCCAGTGGCGCCGGAGAACGACGTGCACTGCGTGATGCGGGCAACCTCGTCTGTGACGTTCGCCAGCGTGAAGTCCCTAAATGCTGTAGACCTTGCTTCAGGTCTGGGGGCTGGAATCAGATGGGTTGGTGCTCACTTATGTTTTTGGCGTATCCTAGTCCACCGCCACCGCCTAATCAACGCAACAAGGGTCACAAGTCAGGACAATTCAATACAAGGGAGGAGCAGTTGCTTGCCGTTGGGCGGAAAGTTTTGTTGGATACCTGTCCATGTTTTGATATATCCAGAGTATCGTGTTCCGAAACAGCTCACTCTTTCTGCCGTAACATTCTCCACGGTTTCAAATATACCAGGGTATTGGCCAATGGACCCTATAGCCACACCAAGGCCACCATGGAAGACACAATCTTGTATCAGAATATTCGTGGAGTTCGCCTTCAGTGATATGTTATCATCCCCGCCAGTAACAGTCCAGTTTCGGAATGTTATTTGGTTGGAGAAGAAAGTGTCGACTCCGTCAGTATTTCTAGCGGGAGCCTACAGCGATATACACCGTGAGTAATCCGTCGGTGACTGGCTGGGGAAGACATTTACCCGACTGGACGATGTGCTGTTCACGTATATGTTTTCCAACAGAACATCGTCAGAACTCTTGATGGCCATCGTCCAGAATTGTGATTGCACAAAGCGGATTCCTGAGAAAACAGAGCGTGTCGTGTCGGTAATCATCAAACTGATGGGTCTTCCAGGGAGATTAGAGACGCCGTTGGTGAAGTCGTACCTTTTGCACCGAGGTGAGCCAGCACTCGCCAACAGAATTCCTGATTAGTATCTTACCACAGTTGCCCGTTTCCATCAAATGTACCGCGGTCGTATCCGTTGAAGACTATCTTGTCCCCGCCAAATGCCCATACGGTGGTCATGTTCAGATAATCGAGAGGAAGGCCGTTAGCTCGCCAGTAAGTGATGTTAGTGCCCCACTGAGCACCACCGACTGAGTGTTCGACCCTGCTGAACGGCGTAGCAAAAACTCACCAATAACGTGCCGTGGAGATTCACTTGCACGTTGCTGAGGTTGGTGGTATTCATGACGCTCTCGATGTGGTAGAGATCGTCCACAAAGGAGATGACAGAATCTCGTCGGCAGAGGTTGAATGCAGCAAGGATGGCAGGTGCGTCATCCGAGCCATCCAAGCTAGCACGAATGGTGCAGAGGCTACCATTCGTGGACACGGTTCCAGCATGAACGACGCGGATACCGAGTAGTCCTAGAGCGGCAACGAGGAAGAATCCGAGGAACGGGTCCATTGAGGAAAATTGCGACTGGTGTCCACTCTGTTGTTTGTGCTCGAGGAGTTAGAAGCACGCGTACTACGTGGCATACGGGGGTGACTGGAATAAAAATACATCTTTAATGGATGTAGCCGTCATGTGGACTGAACGTACCTCTAGCACGGACCGGGCTACAGTGCAACGTTCAACGTTCTTTAATCATTCGCGACCGTCGCTTCTGGGGCCGGCCCGTACAAGACATCGCCTGTATCAACCTCACGCACAATGAAGTGAGCCATTCGGTCAGCGGATCTGGACGGTGATTCGCCGAAAAGTGTGGCGCGCACTGTCAAAGTGTAACGTGGTAGTACTTTAGTTTCTAGCCATGACTCCACACCTTGCAGGCCGCGGCGGCGCCATCGTAGGCTTGCCCAGTCCGATGACAAACGTCACGGTATTTTTGGAGCTTCTTACTGCGGCATCTTCAATGACTACAGAATTCTTGCGACTCGTGCCCCTGGACTGGTCGCACTCTTTTCTGCTTCGACATTTGAGGTCGATGCTCTGGCAGCCACCAAAAACCCTGAACGACGTCCCCTACGACGTGGCTTTTGTGCTATCGCACTATCTTTCTGTTCAAGACCTATGCAGTTTTCGGGAGGTAAGCATTGGCTTTACATTAGGGCGTACTGAGCTCACTGTTGTTGTTCAACTTCCATTCGACCAGGCCTCGAAACGACTGTTCAATCTTTCACGAGATAGAATCAGAGGGGCACACAGATATCGAGCATCTGCGTGAACTGCGTATCAATCCCCTGGTAGAGAAGGATGCCGATGTTGTACAGTGCCTGTCACCACTTCGCATCAACTGCCGTGGGGGGCCGAGAAATTTTTTGTAGATTTTTTCCGATTTTTCTAGGAAGGAAACCAATGCAATTTACGTTGAGAACTCAGTTTTTCCCACGGTGTTCCACTGTTTTGGCTGAGTTCAAGTGTAGGAAACTGCTAATATGGATCCGCGGGGCGCGCCGGCGGTAGCTCGCTTCGAAGTGCTAGGGCAAGGATTTAGTGTCTTTTCCTAGACTAAGTAGATGGATGAGCTTGGGATGAGCTAGCTATTATTTGCGCAGGAGCTTCATGGCCATGATGTCGCAGAGATCTATGAGTTCTCATGCAGTACGTACTCAATATTCAATAGTAAGCTCAAGGAATTAGGTGCTAGGCCGGTGACCGTCCTGTCTATGAGTCTCGGTGAGAGACTGTCGATAGACAGGCCGGTCGATCTGAGTTTAAATCCCTTATAGCTGCGGAACGTTCAGAAAAGAAAGTGAATCTCGCGTGTCTCTGCAACGTGGACATTGCCACGTGCCACGTCGATGGTGTAGAGTAGTACTGAGTGTCGTTCGTGGCTTTCAATATGTATTATTTTCCTTGTGACTACCACAGCTCTTTCGTGTATCTGCGCTCTGTCTCTGGCCGCCATTTTGGGTACATTTGGCCATGAAATTTGAAATCCCACGCAACCTTCATCAGAAGGTACAGTGTTGAAACAGTCTCTATTATATAACGAGGATACACCGAATGACAGAGATCTATGGAAGGTGGAAGGTGAGTACTTGAGTCTACATGTTCCGATTCTTGGACGACCGAGGCTTCATAAAGCAAAGGGCTCCAATCTTGCGGAGGAGATGCAATCCCAGTTGCCATGTTTCTGTTTTCCATCGGATGTTAAAGGTGTGTAAGCACCAGAGTTCAGGGTTCAGAGGTGTTGTAGGCACATGATGGGGTGAAGAGCTCTCAGTTAGGTGTTATCATCCACGATGCTGGCTCCATTGTATTGACTAGTGCAGCTAGCGCATATGCGTGTTGTTGACATTGTTTTGGACCATCATGATGCATCTGTGTGTGGGGTTAGATTCACTTTGATTGAGTGATAAAGATGGTGATCCTGCTTGGTTAGGTGCCATGTCAATGGTGCAGCAAGTGGGTAGGCCTGTGGAAAACACAACACAGAGGCTTGTTTGTCACTCACGTGTTTCAAACCTCAATCATCAATTGCCACATTCGACATTGTGTATACGAGAGTTCCTTCCTTTTTTGAACATTCCACAGCTATACTGAATTCAAACTCAGATCGACCAGGCTGACTATTGTCAGTCTCTTGTTCGAGACTATATCGTCAGACTGGTCACAAGGCTAATTAGGTGCGTGTAACAGAAATATACCCAATATGGTAAAGCCACATTTAGTGCTGGATAGTCACACTCTTTTATAGCTACACTCTTTAGTAACTCACTATCATTAGTTTAACCTTAGTCCCTCTTTTATTTAGTGTATATACTCTGATAGTCATCATGGTAGTCTACTATAAAGTACGAGTCCTATGTACGTTGTAGGGCAGAGTTGCATAAACAAGGACAACTTACCCCTGTCTTTGACTTGTGTGACTTCGTGTGATGCGACACTTCCCTATCCAGTTGTCTCCCACCACAGTGAGTGCCATGTCAGCAAGCCTCAAGTTGATGGAATTTGAATGATCTTCACCAAAATACAGTTGTAAAACATCAAATCTCCACCAAATGCACCCATTTGCACAAATCAATGATGGCAAGCATAGTTCATACATCTCATGATTCAGAAAGACAAAAAAAGGACTAGTTAAGCCACAAAAAAACACAACTGAGCATCCAAAGTACACTAAATTTGTTTGTCCTTGTTTGTGTGGGCCTTGAACCCTTTAGAGCGTGATTCTCAGTGAAAAGTCAGTCAACTGGGAGTGACTAACAGTGAGACTGATCGTGTGAATTGGGTGAGACCAATTGCAATATTGTATGATTGATTATTACGGTTTGTAGAATATGTACACATTGTTGGATTCAAATTCTTCATTACATTCAAGACTGAATCGTAGGCTATGTACAACGTTCCTCAAATGTTCATTTCGATTTTGAACTTCCTGTTATTTCTTGCTGGCCTCACATGCATGTCATGCACCATCCATCTGGCTCTCATGGTAAGCTGAGTTACAACTTGCAACTTGCCTCTATCTCCCATGTACCTACAGTTACTCGGACTAGCAGCGACGACGAAGTCACACCAACACAAAGCATGACCTCAAGTGGTATGGTTCTTGAGCCTTTAGAACAAGCTACCAGTACTCACATGCCTCCTGTAAGCTCATGCTTACTACCGATGCCCCTGTTCCCCTGTATCACGTGTTACAGTGTATATATACGTGCGACGCTGAATGATCGTACTTACCGCTTGCTTAACCTTGTACCAATACCTTACCCCAATCAACCCCAATGTTTGATCCTCTTAACATCGTTCTCCCTTCTTTGAGTGTTGCACCCTTGAGTGTTCCTCCACCTCCATCAATACCTTTGTCACAGATTACGGGCTCGTCAACAGGAGCTTCAGTAGAGGGAATATGATGGTCAGTACTTTGATCAATCTCTGCATATATCTACCTTATCCTTGTCTTCAAGTGGCCTGCAACCTGCAGGAAAGGCAAGGTAAGTTGCTCTGGCCTCATTGGACTTAGAGTAGAAATATTGATGCAAGGAGCACGGAATTCAAGCTTTGCAAGCCAAAGGTGGCCACTAAAATGTATGTGGCCATGATATACTACTATTACTGCTGATTAAGTAGCATATATGTGCACTGCTGCACAACCTGCTGTCTCAAACATAAATCACCACTCACCACCACTTACCCATAGTAGTCGGTGCTTGGAGGCTTCCCTTTCCTGGTCACCCTCACAGTCCAGGTCCCAAAAACTACCACACTCCTGCGTTGATGGCAAGGGCAGCGTAACTCAGGTGTTTGATTGGTTGTCCATGCCAGTCCCTAGCAGCTGTACTGCAGCATGTCGAAACTCCTCCTGCCACTGAACAATCTTCATTGGTCTTTTCCACATTCTGTGGTCATTGGTGAGTTTTCTTTGTCATACCCTCCTGATCCTCAACCATGCCTCAAAGTTCGCCCATAGTAGCTACTCCCATGCAATGCATCAAACACCACCACCACAACATCCACCAACTCATCCAGAGTTCCCATGGCTGAAAAGTATCAGCATCACATCAAAATCAGACCTTTCTATTACGAATTGAGCCTGGACTTTATGCCACCACACTGCTCCAGAGCGACTATGAAACCAATTCCAGTCACCAAACTTCCCATGGCCCTCCACCTCAGCCTCAGTCAAGGAACCAATTCCCCACAATAGCATGTCCATGCCAGGCATGTTTGGTCCCCCCTTGTATTCCATTCCAAGAGTGACAGTGGAGTGACAGTGCGAAACGGCAGGCAATGGCATAGGATATATTGAATTGGATGTGCTAGATATGGACCTATAGAATAAACTGTAGTAGTAGAAATGGAATATACATAACATGGGTGCAAACAATACCAACTGAACAATCGTTTGAAATAATCTGAGGGAACTGCTAGTGCATGGCCAGATCTATTACTCACTTGACAAGGACTGATTTGAGCATATACTGACATTGTGATATCTGTTGAAAATGATTTTAATCTTTGTCTAGTCTACGGTACATGATCTCAGAAAAGGCAAACATTGTATATGGGTAGAAAACATTGTCAGTTCTACTCTGGCAGATTCACATGATCAGTCTCGCTGTCAGTCGCTCCCAGTCAACTGACTTTTCACTGAGCATGATTGCTTGCTACACTCATAATGAATAGTATGAATTAGTGATAAAAAAGTTTCTTTGGGGTCTGAACCCTTCAATTGTTGCTAGGCGCAAGGAATATCTTGTAGAATATGTGTACTCAGTATTGTGGGGGTCACAATGACTATATATACAAGTACCTGTAGAATATGTGTACTACAGGCACGAGTAAGTAAAGGATCGGTAACAAGGTAACTGAAATGGATCTCACCTCAGTATTGTGGGGGTCACAATGACTGAGGTGCTCGAACTAAGGTAACAAGTATATAAGGTAACGGCTCATGCATGCATGTGCGTGGATACAGAATCAAGTGAAACTATGATGAACGTGATAATAGGTGAAACAAGAGAGGCAGAGCAAGTCGCGCATGGCACGAACTTGCATTACCCATGTTTGGCTAGCAACAGACTTGTCTTGAGTTTGCTAACCCAACACTCCCCCTCAAACCAGGGAGAGTCCGAGCTCTGAAGCAAAATGCTTCACCTTTGCTGAGGGAAGGGCTTTTGTAAGTGTATCCGCAACCATGTCATCCATGGGACAATAAACAAGGTGAAGTGAGCCTTGCTCGATGGTGTACCAAATGAAGTGAAACCATATGTCGATATGTTTTGTTCTGGCGTGATACTGATGATCTTTTCTGAGCGCGATAGCTGATTGGTTGTCTGAGAACAAAGTTATGGGCGCCAGCTTTGTGTCAAATAATTGAGTGATGAGAGAATGAAGCCATAAAGCTTCCTTGGCAGCGTGTGTGGCAGCCACGTACTTGGCTTCTGTTGTCGATAACGCGATGATTTCTTGCCGCTTTGCAGACCACGAAACCGCACCGCCATGGAGAATGAACGTGTATCCGCAGATAGCGTGGCGATCCTCTGCCATGCTTCCATCAGCATCTCCGTAACCGACTAGTTCTTTCTTCCCACCACCATAGGTCAACCACAGTTCCCTCATTCCCTTCAAATACCACAGGCAATGAACAGCCTCGTCCCAGTGAGCACTACCGGGGTTCTTTGTGAACTGTGACAGTGTCTGGACAGCAAACGCAATGTCTGGATGCGTGCCCAACGAAGCATACATGAGGGATCCCACCAACTCCTGGTAGGGTTTCCCTCGCATTTTTGCGTAGTCCTGCGCAGTCGTTGGTGAGTGTGCTGAGGTGAGTCGCAGATTAGGGTCAAGGGGCAACAAGAGGGGCTTAATGTCCTTGCTCAGATACCGTTCAACCATGGAGTCGATGTACGAGCGCTGCGACATGAATAGCTTCCTATTTTCCCTCTCCGTCCTTATCTCTATACCAAGAAGCCAGTGAAGCTTGCTGAGGTCCTTTATTTCGACATGATGCACAATGGAAGACTTGAACGCTGTAACGAGTTTCACTGAAGTGGCTGCAATGGTGCAGTCGTCAACATGGACAAGCATGATGATCGTGTCGCTGGTAGCCTTTGCACGCCTGAAGAAGACAGCTTGGTCGATGTCGCACCATGCAAATCCCAGCTTGAGCATGATGGCGCAGAGAGTTTGGTACCAGCACCTGCCAGCTTGCTTGAGGCCGTAAATGACTTTCAGCAACTTGCAAACCATCCCTACAGCATTTGGTGAGTGAAAAACAGGCGGCTGTCGCATGTATATTTGCTCATCCTCGCTCAGCTCCCTGTTTAGATATGCGCCCTTGACATCGATTTGGTGCAGCTCCCAATCGTTCACTGCAGTGACAGCAAGTACTGTTCGTATCGATGCCGTTTTTGCAACTGGAGCAAAGGTGTCGAAGTAGTCGACTCCTGGCACTTGGGAGAAACCTTGCACAACGACTCTCGACTTGCGCTGGATGATGTTCCACCCAGCATCCTTTTTGATTCGGAAGACCCAGCACGATCCCACAACGTTGGCACCTGGCAGTGGTACAACCAACTTCCACGTTCCCGCTTTTTCGAGGACATTCATTTCCTCCTGCATCGATGTTCGCCACAGTGGCCAGTCTGGTCGCTTCTTCGCCTCGTTATATGTTTGAGGTTCTAATCCTTCGACCTGGGATGTCTCGACAACCAGTGCAACCTCATCTTCAACTTCCATCATCCAGGCAGCTGAGCCTTCCCCCTCGAATACCTCCTTCTCAGGTGGATCAAGCTTTGGGTCTGGTGTAGGCACACCTGGAGGTAGCTTTGGGGCGTTGCAATGATAGGTGTAGGTTCCTTTGCCATCAAGGAGGTCCTGCGCACGTTGCGATGCCTTGCGAAGTTGTCTAGGAGCAACAGGAGCAACAGGGGCTTCTGGCTGTGAAGCCTCAGCCTCTGAATGTTGTGGAGTTTCCGGCACATCGACAGGTTCGTTGATACGAGGTTGGCAATCATCTGATGGATGTGGCAGAGGTATGGTGGGTGCTTTTGGTTTGTCTTGAGCATCTGGTGTGGCTGACTCCGAGTTGATAACAATAGGAGCCACTCTCCCACCTTCATTCTCCCCCTCAACTCGAGAGGTAGCCAGTGATTCGTCAAAATAGACATTGTGCTCGACGCTGACATGATGAGTATCCAGCCAGTAAATACGGTGGCCTTTACTTGCCTCATCAATGCCAATCCAGCACCCCTTTTTGACCCGGCCCTTGAGCTTGTCGCCGTCTCCTTCTATCCTCACCCATGCTGTCTTGCCCCATTCCCTAATCTTGGATAGATCAGGCTTCCTTTTGAATACAGCTTCGTATGGAGTGCCGCCGTCCAAAGGCTTGGTGCTTGTACGGTTCATCAACCAAACGACGTGCCATGCCGCCTCTCCCCACAGTGTTCGAGGCAGATCACTTGCATGGAGTACCGCTCACACCCGCTCGACGATCGTACAATTTCGACGCTCGGCGACTCCGTTTTCCTGTGGCGTGTCATGGACAGTGAGCTTCTGATGGGTTCCTTTTTCTTTCAGATAGACAGTGAATTCTTTTCCAGTGTACTCGCCACCTTGATCTGAGTGCAAGACTTTGACGTGCGCATCTAACTGTGTCGTGGCCCAAGCCTCAAAGGTCTTATAGTGGGTGAACCTCGTCCTTGGTGTGCATCAGGTGGAGGTGAGTGAAACGGGTGGTGTCATCTGTGAATGTTACATAGTATTTCTTTCCTTTAGGTGTTTCAACATGTGCAGGTCCCCAAATGTCGCTGTGGATTTCATCGCCGAAGCTCTTTCCCATCTCACCCTCCCATACTTTGGGTACCGACTTTCGTGTCGCCTTCGCATACATGCATGATTCGCAGAAGAAATCATCGCTGCTGGAATCATCAAGAGTTAAACCAGACATGAGGCCATTTTTAACCAGCCGTTTTGCTGTCTGAGGGAATATGTGGCCCAGGCGATGATGTAGCATGTCCAAGGAGATTCCATCAGATGCTGTGTATGTGGTACTACCCTCCCTAATCAAACAATAAAGGCTGCCTCTTGTCTTTGGAATCTCCCCTATGGTCTCCCCCTCAGGGGACGTGATCATGCACTTCCCTCCACCGAAAGTCGTTACAAAACCAAGATCATCGAGCTTGCCAATCGAAACGAGGGTGTGTCCGATCTTGGGGGAGTAGAGTACCTCCGTCAGACAGAGCTTGGACGAGTCGGTACCGTTTGGAACATCCAGGACAAGCTTGCCAGCCCCCACCACCTTGAATGACTGCTTATTTGCAGTGCGCATCACCTTCGGGACAATAGATCGATACTCAAGCATCTTGTCCTTGTATGGTGTGAGGTGCTTGGTGCAGCCAGAGTCGTAGAGTTCAGAATGCTCAGAATGGATATTATCCGCTCCAGCATCGATCACAGCCAAGGTTTCTCCCTTGTCATCAGTTTCATCAATCCCAGGGTGCTCAGCTTTCAATGGATACTGGCTGCACAATCCCTCAAGTTCGAAATCGCTAGTGTCACCTGCGTAATTGGGATCGACGTTCATGGCATCGTGACACGAGCCTTCAGATTCGTCTTCGCTTGGCCACCAATCTGACTCATTGTCGAGGTTTGGCCTGTAATCACTCTGGGGGTAGCAAGACAAGACACTCTCGCATTCGCTATCTGAGGAGTCGGAACAATCTAACAAGATAGGTAGTTCGTCGTCAGTTTCAAAATCTACTGCAAACGCTCCCTTGTCCTCGGAGTTGGTTTCTACAGCATTGGCGGTGGACTTCTCAGCAGTCTTGCCCTTTCCTTTCCCTTCTGCCGTGTTGTCCTTTGACTTCTTCTTTTCCAGACAATCCTTTTTCCAGTGGTCTTTCAAGCCACATCTGAAGCAACCTCCTTGCTTCTTCCCCTTTTCTTTCCCCTTTCCGCACCCCCTGTTCAAGCCTCCAGTTGCCGATAAAGCTTCATCGGTGTCATGGTCCTTGTTCTGGTGCTTGCCACACCTAACGTTACGCTCGAGATCCTGGCGCGAGTGCTCATTGATGATGAGCTGAATTAGGTAGTTGGGATCGAGGTCATTTCCTGCCACACAGTTGGCGCTGCAGATGGTGGATGCGAATGATTGTAGGTGCCGTGGGACTGAGCTGACAATGACCATTAGGTATTCTTTGTCATCAATGGTAACTCCGCAAGCCGCCAACTCCTCACAACGGACACACAACTGTTTGAGGAACTCTTGAACATCTTCCTTGTCACCGCAGTGTGAGTTCATAAACTTTTGCCGCATCCCAGCCATCACATAAACCCTTTTCTTCGAATACTCCTTCACAATCGCATCCCAGCAAAGTTTCACGTTGGCCACACCCAGAACAAGCACCAGTGCCGTGTCAGGCAACTTCTGTGTTAGCAACGCTCGCGCCGCCGCCTCATCCTTTCTCCACTGGATGTATGCCAGATTAGGTGATGCTTCGCTAGTGTCAGCCACATCCCTGCTGGTCGCAGCAACTGTCTCTGGTGGGCATGGTGTCATACCATCAAAGTGCCCCCAGAAACCTTTCGCATCGACCCTGATCTTGAAACGCTCGCCGAACATGGTGAAGTTCTTTCCCGAGGACAAGAGTTTGGGTACGCTGGTGAGGGAATCAGACAACGATGTCATGACGGATGACATGGTGATAGAGGAAGGTGATGTGAGTGAGATGGAAGTAGTTTGGGTTCAAAATTAGCAATGGGCAGGGCCCATAACCTGTAGAATATGTGTACTCAGTATTGTGGGGGTCATAATGACTATATATTCAAGTACCTGTAGAATATGTGTACTACAGGCACGAGTAAGTAAAGGATCGGTAACAAGGTAACTGAAATGGATCTCATCTCAGTATTGTGGGGGTCACAATGACTGAGGTGCTCGAACTAAGGTAACGAGTATATAAGGTAATGGCTCATGCATGCGTGCGCGTGGATACAGAATCAAGTGAAACTATGATGAACATGATAATAGGTGAAACGAGAGAGGCAGAGCAAGTCGCGCATGACGCGAACTTGCATTACCTGTTTTTGGCTAATCATTAGCCATGTTTGGCTAGCGACAGACTTGCCTTGAGTTTGCTAACTCAACATATCTTGCAGTACTCTTCAAGTACTATTGCGGCGCAGAGTGTTAACTGGGTGCTATTCTAATTTCGGTAATCAGGGATAATTATATAAGCCTCCAAATAAGGACATTATTGCCATAATTGGACATGTGTTCCACTATCTCGGCGCCATTTTTCTGAAAGTCGTCGGACTGGCTCGGGATTTTAGCCAAAGCTAGCTACAATCAATACAATGCATTTCTGATAGTTTATGACTGTATAGACCTTTGAAAAATATGGTGTGCAAGGAGATGAAATTAGGCGCCTCCCGCCAAACGAGTTGATGCGAAGTGGTGACAGCCACTGTAGGGTAGTTTCCTTGAGTCCCAGGAAGCGCCCATGAGCTGATAGAGCACAGCCACCGTGCTGGTGCACGAACCGGAAACAGCCGATGACGGCTTTCGCAAACTTTGCCTTGACTAGGACCCTTGTCTAGAGCTTCTCGCTATGGCATCTTCAATGACTACAGAATTCTTGCGACTCGTGCGCCTGGACTGGTCGCACTCTCTGCTGCTTCGACATTTGAAGTCGATACTCTGGCAGCCACCAAAAACCCTGGATGACATCCCCTACGATGTGGCGTTTGTGCTATCGCTTTACCTTTCTGTTCAGGACCTATGCAGTTTGCGGGCGGTAAGCATTGGCTTCACATTAGGGCGTACTTAGCTCTAAGCCCTCGTTTGACCAGACCTCGAAACGGCTGTTCAATCTTCTACAAGATAGATCAATCTGGCTTCTGGTTTTACGCGATATTCTGGAAGTCCGGCCGATCCCTCGACTCTGTCTAAGCCTGGACGCAATGGAGCTGGATGAAATCATGACAGCGACCTTACGACTGACTACCTTGGACCGTAAAATTAGAGGGGTGGACCCAATCACGACGTTTACGATCAGTCGATCCTTTGAAGTAATTGGTCTTTTTCCTGTTCCTCTCCCTGGTGGCCGTCATTTCGTTACTTTGCAAGATTCGGAGCGCAAGTTGGTAGTGCACGACTGGGACGCTAATACACTGGAAGAAGGGCGACCACTCGTGTCACCCTCCAAGCACCCGATATGCTTTTGGCGCGCGGTTCCTGTCAGTTCGACCGCCATTAACGTTGTCGTCGTATCATTAGAAGAGTTGGATGAGCGCGATTTCCATGGCAGAGCACTGTGAATATTCTGAACGCTCCATTTTGATATGTTATTGAATCAGACCACAGGCCACGCTCGCATTTCTCCATCTATTGCTGTGAAGCCCATATAGGCTCTTTTGAGTGTATAGATTACTTCTCTGTGAACGCGGAGATCTGCGCGCTGTTTTTCGATACAATCCACCTAGCGATCCTCTGGGATGACCCCGATGACGCTCAATTCGCGTACATCCGTATGTATACCAAGGGGCTTCATACACCTTTTATGAGACTTACGGATCCAGTGAGTAACAATGATACTCGCCATTTCCTCGCTGATCTGATCCAATAAGCAATGCCCTCGGCGAGGGTCCATCACAGTGATATCGCGAGGCTACTTCATCGTAGCCGAACGCGCATTCCACCGGATGTTTGCACTACCTGTCATGCACCCAGTTGCTGGCACTCATGTCGCTGATGCATCTGTGTACTATCCCTCTATTTGGCGCACTATTCAAGGAGGTGATTGCCTACGCACTCCCCGAGTAACCTCACTCCAATTGGGAGATCCTCCTTCAAACGGCAGACCACCGTCTCGATTCATCGTATGGACGGGCCGGTACCGATATATCACAACTCTTTCCCCCCCAGATGGCTCTGACGTTGCCTATGATGTCGACAGCCAACTTATGTGGCCTGACGTGCCCTATAGCAAGGGGAGAGACGAAGTAAGTATCTTGGGCAGATTTTCGGGAGTTCATTGTCTCCCGGATCGCCTCGTCAGGCTATTCTCCCTTCCTGTCACCCACACAAAGAGTCGTGGATTGATGCGCCTTGGCGCTGCTCCGTCTTCACATCACATCCAAGTAACAAAATTGGTTTGCTCCGGTCTTTTGGACAATGAATTTATCCATCACCTGTCTTACGACGAAGAATCTGGGCGCCTCTATGTTACATACGAACATAGGACAACTCCCAATAGGCGGATAGTCTTGGCTCGTTTGTAGGGCTTCCGACGGTGAATCATTTGTATATATAGTAGTCTCCTGCACGATGTCCATATCACCATTTCAGAGGTGTCACTCTTCAGTCGAGCCTGCAATTGTTTTTAGTCGTAAGTCCAGAGTCGATCTGGTGAGCTTTCATCCTCCGCATTCCACACCTATTATTTCCTTAGAAGTTGATGTACATCGATGCCAAAAGTACTCACCCATTCGTCGAGAGCTGTCAGAATAGCCTGGTTTCCATGGGTAAGGGCATCGAGTGAATGAGACATGTAGTATGTCTTCTCATCTCGCCGATAAATGCAAAACCTCCATTCCTGGGAGTCAGTCATGATAAAACGGTGGTTCCGGCTGTCGGGATAATAACATGGTCATGATGGAACTGATAAAAGAGATTGAAGATAGTGCGTACCCGGTATGGAGACTCGCTGTTGCTACCTGTGCAACAGCCTCGGCAATATGCCCGGGGGTGAAGGCATTGGCAGGATTTTTCACCTCAACGATGACGAAACTTCCGTTGGAGTAGCGCTGGACTTTGAATAGAGTCTCGATGTCTACACCTTGTAGAATGCAGTTTTTGGCGGCCAAAAAAACCAAGTAATCGGCAGCTCCATGGAAAGTATACTGTACGCCATTGTTTTCGTTTACATGCGTACCAGGGGGGATTGCTAACTCTGGCGATATTTTAGGTTGTTGTCGCTCGTCGTGGGAGCGCGGAGGAGCATTGTGCATGGATTCGAGAAGGTAGTTTACCGTTACGATGGACGATAGCTGTTCTTTCTAGGGAAATATTCCTCAATATTATTATTTGGCGGAGGGACGAAAGGGGAGCACAACACACCGTCGATAAACCTGACTGTTTGAGATAGCGCAGGTCCTGATCAAATCTTTCGCTTATGACTCGCGAACTTGCGATCGTCTGCAATGTCTCCAAATCGAAGTTGAATTCAGCTTGACGGATCCCCAGCTCTTCTAACATGGGAGACTTAACCGAGGAGAACCCAAACTGTTGATCGACAACACCATAAGTAACATCTTATCTCCCCAATCGTCAGTGTACTTGCCTTGTCGGCTTCTTTCTGCGTCGTGATATATCTTTCTATGTGTACAAGCATTTCCGCGTCCTTGGTTCCACCTGCTTTTGCACGTAGCTTGTCCAAGACCGGCAATGCGTCGAAGGCCTTCAGCAGAAGCTCCCTTGCTGTGAGTTTCTTCGGTTGTTCACTAGCAACTGGCGTCTGGGAGATATCGGCCGGTGTTGATGTCGGCTTCGGATTTGAGCTCGAGGAAGCAGTCTTCCTGGCGTCTTTCTTGCCCATCTGAGGTACCGTGATGAATATGGGTAGGTCGCGCTCCTTGTCTGCCTTTTAACCAGCGATGAAATGACCTAAGCGTGACCAGTGTATCACCGATCAGCCTGAGTAGAATTGGAAACCGCCTCGACTTCTTCCAGTTGACCCATACACGGGTAGCTGAGTTACCTTGCTGCTTGCTGCGGAAACCCTTTTCGAAGCACCCTAGTACGTGTGCTAACCATACTTGCCCCCTTCCTGGTTCCTTCGTGGGCCAGTCTTGTCACATCGAGGAAATCAAAAGTTGAAACATGCCTAGCACTTTAACTGATACCGTCGACAGGCTACCGAGCTCCGGATTTTCTGCCATCGATGGACTTGATGGACTACAAACAATAACACTTGAACCCCAAATTTTTACGCCTACATACTTCGTGTGGCCGCTGATCTGTAGAACCGTTGTTAGAGTCAATCGATCGATGCATCGAACAAGGCCGAGGCAGCGATCTTACGACTGTCTGTGTCAGACCGCAAGTAGAATCGGAGGAGTTAATCACGGCCTTCACCCCCACCTGATTTGAATTCTAGATTGCATCTGTACCCCTCCAAAGATGCTGTCAGCTTGTCACTGTAAAGCACTCAGAGCATAGATTGGTGGATTGCCAAACCTTGTAGTGAACGAGGTAAGTAACCCGAGGTCAAAAGGAAGTGTAGGTGAGTAAAGCAAAAGCAGTCTGCTGGTAGATATTGTGGCAAAGGGGAAAAGCAACGGCAGGAACATCGACGAAGTATTGGCCATAACCGTGACACAGCATTGCCAGCCTCTGAGAGCCCAAACACTCATCAAGTTACACGGGAGGGCTAGAATACGATGCCACGATGAAATATGGAGCATTGAGCACGTAGTTTACATGATCAAATGATCGCAGGACGAAAAATCCACGGAGAAGATGGATCTGAGAGGTTGTTGACGTTATGCGCGATATAGATGGTCCAGCATGGTGAATAGATGGTCCAGCGAGGTAGCTAGCAAAGCCATTACCCTGAAGGTGAGGACAAGTTGGAGTGTAAGCGTAAGCGAGCAAAGGCATGATGATTGCTGGGTACGAGGATGAGGAGAGGAGTTTGTTGTATTGTTTCGAACTGGAGCGAAAAAGCCACCAGCTCAATCCATCCTGGAATCCACTTCTAGGAGAATATGTGGGAAAGGAAATGAACACGAAGGATCCCAGACACTGTCAGAGGGTCGAAGGCTCCAGGGTACGGAAGGGGCACAAGTCAGAACAGGTGAAGAGCAGGATAGGTTCCGAAGGCGGAAGGGCACAGGTAACTTGCCGCGAACAGATGATCGTCAGATAGATATTTGCGAGAATGTCGTAGTCACATTCTCCAAGGTATGTGCAGACGGCACGTCAGAACTGTGGGCAGGAGAGTGTATGGCGCCTCCTTGATCCTCTTCTTTGACTTCAGCCTGTTTTCTTGCTTTACTTTTTTTCTTTGCCTTCGTGATAGGCCGCTTGTCAGCTGCAGTGACAGACTTGCCCATCTTCTTGTTCATAACCTTCTGGAGCGCTCGCTTAGTCTCGCCGTCTTGTAAGGTCGACAGGTCGAAGTAGCTCGCAGCAAACTCGAGAAGCCTGTACGTATTTTAGATGCACCCACGAACTTGGAGAAGAGGAAGAGACATACCACTCTGGCCTGACTTCGGAAACAGTGCGAATGTATGGTCGCATAGTAAGAACGAATTCGTTGAATAGAACCCATTCAGGTTGCGTGTCCAACCCGCAAGAAGGGTGCAAAGCGACAATTTGGTTGTCCTTCACCGTCAGGTAGCTCCCCTTCTCACCCTCGCGATGAGCCACTTGCATAAAGAACCCACAGACAAGGGCTTGTCGAATAGATTGGAACATCTTCTTCTCGTCGCTTATTGACATCAGCTCCAGCTCGAACCTCTCCATGTTTCGCTGCAGTTGGGCGCGGACATTCTCCGCTTGAGCAAGCGCTCGACCTGAAACATAGTTTGACCAAGTCCAGTTCTTGTCGAATTTATCTACGATGCGAGTAATTAAATGTGTCGAAATGCGACCTGGGACAGGTTGGACGTACTTTGCATGTACCGATTGTACACATTGAGGAGTGTCAGATGGTCACCGTCCGGGACGGTGAAGAGAGCTTTGGCAGCGTCAGCCTGACTTCTCTGGTTTGCCGGGCGAACCCAAATGTTCGGCACTGGAATGGAATCAACACGATGAGGGCAAGGGATAACAAAATAGGCGCACCCGAAAGCATGGCAGTAATCGTAAGGATTTCGTTGCTGCATTTGAACTCGGGGCTTACAATGAGCAATTCTGCTAACTGGCTTAGGTCAGCGCTCGGCCGATAAGAGATCGACAGAGACATACCTGAGGACCAAGAGGGAACTCTGCCATCATAGAACCTAGCGGTGTCAGGTTTCCGTCGTCGTCGAGCGCTTTCAAGAAGTTCAATAACTCCAACGCTCGCATCAATGTCTCAGGTGCAGGTGCATCAACGTAGTCAAATCGAACGAGATCCTGTGAGGTGATATCAGATAATGAAACATACCAAACAGATGCATTTCGTCTGACCTTGATACCAAGCTTTACAAGCTCAAGTACCGTATTGCTA
The DNA here is from genome assembly GCA_036872985.1 of Pleurotus tuoliensis. Classification (NCBI taxonomy): domain Eukaryota; kingdom Fungi; phylum Basidiomycota; class Agaricomycetes; order Agaricales; family Pleurotaceae; genus Pleurotus; species Pleurotus tuoliensis. Next base: position 1,148,118 of record JAYMDH010000011.1, on the reverse strand, counting down.
AGATTACTCCGCAAGATCTCAGGATATGTTTGCTCCTCGAGCTGCGACATGAAATCCTTCTCCGTATATAGCCTGAAACATTTTCCAGGCCTTGTACGGCCTGCTCGTCCGGCACGTTGTTGCGCAGAGGATTTGGATATAGGGCTAACCAGTAAACTCTCGACTCGCATTCTGGGATTGTACACTTTCTGCTTGGAGAAACCCGGATCGACGACGTAAACAATGCCGTCAATTGTGAGCGACGTCTCAGCGATATTTGTAGACACAACTACTTTTCGACCAGGCGGATAGCCGGGCCCACGAGCAGCTGGGGCGGGGTCGAAGATGCGCTGTTGTTGCATCGGTGGTAGCGACGAATAGAGTGGTATACAGACGATTGGGCCGACAGATGAGGGATCCTGGTTGATGAGATCATCTGCCTCGAGCTTGATTTTCCTGCACGCGTCTTCTATCTCTTCTTCACCGGTCAGGAACAGAAGAATATCCCCGGGATCTTCAGCGCGGTGTATCATGAGTACGGTTCGGATTGCCGCTTCAACGTAGTCCGGCTCGGGGTCCTGGGTGTAGAATATCTCCACCGGATGCATATGACCAGGAACCTTGAATAAGGGTGCCTTCGTGTCCGAGCGCAGACTGAAGTACTTTTGGAACTTGACGGCGTCGAGAGTAGCAGACATAATGATGATTTTCAAATCAGCGCGTTGTTTAGCAAGGGCTTTAAGAAGGCCCATTAGAATATCGGTAGCAAGGGTACGTTCGTGAACCTCGTCAAGGATGATAGTCGAGTATCGTTGAAGGTCAGGGTCATTCATCGCTTCGCGCAGAAGCATGCCGTCGGTCATGTATTTGAGGAAGGTGGTCCCTGGCTCTGTCATGTCTTCGAATCGAATCGAGTACCCGACTTGGCGTCCGAGTTGGACTACAAGTGTCTTTAGCACCAATTGAGACATTACAATGGCATATCCCCCGCACCGTCCATTTCCTCTGCGACACGCTTTGCGACAGACATTGCTGCTACTCGACGAGGTTGTGTGCATGCAATCATCTTCCCATTCGAATGTGCTAGATCTGAATAGGCCACGAACTGCGGGATTCTGCACAACTGTTGACCATCTATACTCTTTAAAACGTGGACCTCACTTACTGTGTAGTTTTACCAGACCCTGTCTCTCCCACTATCACGACGATCTGGTTCTCACTGAACTACTAGGACTTGAGGCGTTGGCCACCATTGCTTCCGCAAATATTTGAAGGGACGTCAGTAGCACTCACCACTGTGAAGAAATCATCCATCTTCCTGTAGACGGGAAGCTTCTCCCTGGATGTCAGAAGTTTCCTGTACTGCGCGGTATGCGGCGTGAGCGGCTTGGTGAATGGGTTGAGATCATGTTGCTGGCACGGAATTTCAAGGTCAAGCATGACCCATCGCAAAATGACCGTTGTTCGCGTACCAAAGCTTTCTTGGCCTGTGCGCCAGTTGCTTTCCGAGGCATAAAGCCATGCAAAGGTTGCGCTGCTAACGGACTGTGCTTCGTTACTTTCGATTTCTCGCTTTCGGCCATTGGCTATGATAACGACCGGATTCGATTGGAAGTATCGGAGAGAGCAAATTGCAACAGTTTTGAGCAGCTTATGACTTCCAAGATCGGGATTTGGACTACTAACACCTTCGATGGTTCGCTATATCAACTATGCAGACCAGGATTGTAGTGCGTTGTACACTGAGTCGCCACACTAGTGATCGTGAGAGTCCAAGCTCCCCTCTTCTTTCTGCAACTCTACTATTGCTCGTACATAAATGCACGAATCCTTTGAGGCTTGTTCAACTTGTACCACACAGTAAGGGTTGATCTCCATCAGCCAGGAGGCACGAACTTGATGAATGGCAAGTTCGAAGTACAAGACGAGTATGGTAATCTAAAGTAGTTTGCTTTTCCGCGAAGAATCTGTTGAGGCCTTTCTACGCTCTGGGTACAAACCGATGATCGCATAGGTTCGTGTTGTGATTGAGGGAAAGTAACTAAGCTCGCCAGGGTGACGTGTAGATATGTTGAAGGAAGAGTTCGGCGGAAGGGACCTATTATGGTATGGTTTTACAGCACCGGGGCATCCTCGAGGATCAAAGAGTTGTAGCAGGCTGAACGGAAACGTCGAAAACGAGGAGGCAAAGTACTAGTGTCCAAGGCATACTGAAGAGAAGACGGTTCCGACCGTTTCGGCTCCAGGATGGTCGGTAGATCAGCATCTTGGGGCGGGGCTCCAGAGGAGTGAAGAGATGGGCTTGACCCGGAAGCTTGTAAAACGGCCAGCGGAGTGTCTGAGACTTGACCGCGAGGCGCCTATGATACGAAAGACTCCGGGGGCATGGACAAGTCACCAGAGTGGGGAGTGTTGACACTTGCAGGGCGGGTCAAACGAAGTTGCTTCGTACCAGAGGTACAAGGAATATTTTTACGGGCTTCTGAGTCGTGTTTGCAGGAGGGAACCAACCGTCCGAGGAGGAATAACGGCGAAAAGAGAGGCTGTCTTGTCAAATGCGAGCGAGAGCTGCCTGGAGATCCATCATGCGTGTCAGAATTTTCTTTATCCTCTTGCGGGGGTCGGTGCAAGAGGAGAGATGGTCCTAGACATCGCGATTCTAACTTCTCGACGGCTGAAGTTGCTTGAACAACACTTGATGCTGATGAGTTACCATCGCCTTGAGTTTCCTTGGGTCCTAGACGTCGCCGTTTGGTCTCTTTGAGGGGCATGATTGGGTGAGTACCTCCCGAGACCGATGTTCCGGCCTCGCTTGGGGTGTCTTGTTCCGCCTTCTGCCTCTTCCCGGTGACATGCGAAGGCGTCAAGCACAATAGGTTTTTAAGCTTAATAACTCCCGGGCATAATGTCGGAATAACATTACACTCAGCTCGAAATGCACCCAGTGACGTAGATTCCGTGGCGGATTTCATGGGCCAAGTGACCTTATTGAATTGTTGTTGAGGAGTAAGGATGGGACGTAGCCTAACGCAAGTATGAGATCAGTCGACACTCCTGATATATGAGAACATACCATGGAGAGCAACGGATGAGTGCATCATGGATACAAACGACAAAATAGGCAAAAAAGTGTATAGCACCTTCATGAATCCCTGCGCCGTGCCGGGTGTAGGCATTCCCCACCACTGCTCGGAAAGCAAGAGCCACTTCGCAGGCAGCGATATTGCGCTGATCCCTTTGAGTAGATACATTTAGAATGATTCGACAACGCATTGCAATCGTATGCAGGCACAAATCAATCAGCAGTCCTTTCGCTATGCCCTTTGATAGATCATAATGGCATAATTAGCAACGATGTCAATATGGCGACGAACCGTCAAGAGTCCGCAGCCGCCCGAAAGTGCGCGATAGTAACCGAGCCAGAAGAAGAGGGTGATGTGTGCGCAGTAAAAATGAAGGAGTCGCGTGCCGATTTCAATGTCGCTCAGGTGAGGCAGATCGGCTACACCAGGAATTTGCCCCACAAAATGAATTTCTGTCGATGGAAAGAGTTGGAGGGGACTCGGGAGTAGTTGGTACATCGAAAGACCTAATTCCTTCCAAAATGGCGTTCGCATAGTTGGCGGGGTAGTACACGTAATCCTCTTCATGAATGTTGCTGAGATGAGACGTAGTTGTTGTGGACTGGCCATGAAGTCGGCCAATGCTGCCGGCATCAGCATTTGCATGAGTGAACCAAACCACCACTGTCCGTTCCAAACCAAGGTAATCGACTTGCCCTGCTATATGCACTTCAAAGAGATCTGCATAAACTTTCGGGGGCGGAGGACGGTGATATAAACTCCATTAGGCGAGTTGCCCTACATCTTTTGAGTCAGCCTTAAAATTGAGATCTTTGTGTAATTCCAACGCGTATGCAATCCGGCCGAGGATGTCGTTAGTCGAAAGGATGCGCGTCGTGATTTCGTGACATCTGGGATCGACCGCTCCTTTCGTAGCATCCAATGCATCTTTGACGGCCAAGGAGGAGAGTAAATTGATGTCGGCGTCGCCACGAAATTCTATCACTTGGTTATTTCCAACGGCTCCGGTGGGCAGGCATTTGTAGAGGTAGGCTGTAACGCGATCCGGTAATCTAGGCGTGTTGGCAAGTTGCTTTTAGTTTGCTGTCGTATTTGCTAATGGCTGAATGCAGGGTTGGCGAGGTAGGTTCATACGGTCGGCGATTTCTCCTGCGAGTTTTGGGGTCCACCATCATCGTATCATACGCTAGGAAGAATAGGGCGGACCTCTCGATCCACTAGCAGTGGTCAGGGTGTATAGGGATGGTTGTGGTTGAGACTTTGAGTAGAATTGTCTTTCCCGGCGCCTACCCAAAGCGGGCTCAGCGCTCAGCTCAGCGCTCAACTGACCATCCTTAAACGCTGACAAGAGCCTCTAGGAGACCGGCTTACACCACGAACGACTTGTGTATGAAAGCGGACTGATTATCGAATGCGCTATAAATAAGACATTGCGGACAGTACACTACAAATTCCCAACAAATTCCAAGGGACCAAATAAATGAGGGGTGTTCAGGGGCGTTCCTATACACTTCAAGTCTGTAATTGATATAGTTGCGCCATCATTGAACTAGGACAAGCTACGGCCTTGGTAACAAGGGAACGGCTTCGACACAGTAGCCAATGGCAGTTGAGTTCTTCCTGATCGGTGAGCATCTTCTACGTTGCTTGATGTCGAAGTTTTGCGAGATTTCGCCAACTCTGGAAGAACCAATACGCGGAGACCAACATCCTTCGATGTCTGTTTAGGGGGTATGAAAGTAGGTCCAGTGGTTACCACTGCTCGATGAGCGAGTGTAAGAGTCCGCAGGCCTCCCTTCTGCAAATCAAGCGGGCCGGAGATAGTTGTCTCCGCTCTCGTAGGTTGCTAAAGGACGATGACGTTGAGTTCGTGAGTATTGGCGTCGAGACTTACCTCGAGGTCAATGCGCAAGCCATCGTTCTGCTTCTTATGCCTTCGCATGGCTGTAAACAGTATAAAGACGCAAATTCCGACAATGAGCATGCCAACTGCGGCCACTGCTATAGCGGCTGCTAAGGCGTTTCCTCGCGTCTTCACTTCGTCGGGAAGCGCAGTAGATGTGGAGGAGACGGCGGACATCACTGTAGAAGAGATGCCAAATGATAGAAGGATGGTAGTGGCGAGTGGTGTCGACATCTTTGTGAAGTCGGGTTGAAGTCGTCTGAGAACAAGAGAAGATGTCGTCCAGATATAGGTGAGTGGCGCCGCTACTCTAGAGGGAGTAAACTACAGAATAAAGTGGTTGTGGGGAGAAAGTAGAGTGTGAAAGCGCCATCGGTGGCTCGATGGCCCACTCAAGTGGCTGACTGTGGCCCACTGACGAGGGGCATTGTCGTCCAAAAAGGGAAGGTAGAGTTCAAAGTAACGCAGAGTAACCTACTGTGACATGATCAGAGGGAAATTGTTGCTTAGATTCATTCTTGAAACGGTAATACTCATATGAAGGACTAGTACTGAGTAGGAACAATGAAGTTAACGCGTCTACGTTGTAACAGGAAAGGGCTTGGACTGGGATTTCCTACATCCCTCACTGGGTGAAGTCGATGCAGCTTTCGTAAGTCTGCCTGACCTTCGACGCATACCTGAATCATACAACAGTCAGCTCGAGGTATCAAAAGGGCGATATCTGGGCAAAGACGTACCACCACCATTGAATAGCGCAGGCTCCAACGGTAGAGCATTGAGATCCCAAATCTGGGATCGTGATTTCGAAATCGGCTTCGGAAGCGAAAGGATCAATTTCAAAACAAGCATTGGATCAGGACACGACTTACTCTCATTCTTAGGCCAAGCGGACGGCCCGATGGAGTCGTTGGCGTAAACTGGCCACAAGAACAGCGGCTGTCCGATTGTCTTCTGAGTGGCAAGGTTGACCTACGGTTCCAGAGAAAAATATCGATATATGGCTACCATAAGGTGAGTTGGAATACTTACAACCGAGACATTCTACGAAATGCGAGCCATTCAGCATGATTCTGGTAGGAGATTGGTGATAACCTACGGCCGAGCCAGTGTGGTGGGCGATGAGGTCAACGTGGATTGGCACTACGGTTCCTGGGGCGTATTTGCGGGTGTTTTTGATGTTGTCCTCCAACTATGTGACAGGATGGGGTAAGATGTGGCACCGCTGCAAGAGTAAGAAAAATGTGCGTACTTGGTAGCCTTTGCAGAAGAACAGTTGACAGGCCTGAGCATCAAAGGAAGAATCAATTTTGGCAACTGCATTCTCGATCTGGGCCAATATCGTCAGCCAATATCGTGGACCTGGTCCGAAGTCAACTGACTGGTCCAGCTTTGTCTACCACCGATCTCAAAGGTGAGATATTGCAGAACCGGCCACCACATAGTACCACATACCACTTTTGAGGACGGTGTAAGCACCCGTACCACAAGCAGCCTGATTCGCAGCGCCAACCTATACTATGGGTTAGACGAAGGAAGGAAATTGAAACCACCATGACTTACGACGCGAGGACTAGGAGTAGTGATCACTCCATGAGCAGCCACAGATGACGCAGCAGCGACGAGGGAGACTAGAGAGACAGAGAGCTTCATTGAAAGAGATGGTACTGAAGTTGCGTATATCCACAGCAATTGTCGATTGAGCCCATTTTGCCGGCCTTTATAGAGACTCTGTCTTCAGATTACTGGGTGCCCAAAAATGCGAGGGTTTGAAACGGTCCGGAAGCAAGTCGATGCGTATTTAAGGGCGGTCCGCTCGGAATGGTCGATTATCCTTTTGTAGATACAGAGAAGCCAGATATGTTGGAGCGCGACGAGTTCGGGAATACCTCGCCCAGGAATTCCTCCGTTGTCGAAGCATCGTAACAAAGGAAAAGGCCTCTACATGATTTGGGATATAACGGTGGTTCTCGGGTTCTAGCTAGGTATTGGAAGGTTTGCTTGCCTGAGCATAAGCCGTGATCCTTGAAGAGATCAGCTCACATATCAGCAGCATACGGATGGCACAAGCTCGGTTGATCTTGTCGCATCGCACCAGTGTTTGATCATATGAAGGAGAAGATTGCCAAGGCTCCGTCGGTTAAGTTATGCCTCAAATGGTGTATGGAGTCAGGTTGAAGCAACTTCTCGGCATGAACCAGTAAACCTTTCGGAGTACATTCCAAGAGGTGGATGTTTGTTTGCGTGGACTTGGTTGATAGTAGACGTAAGCCATACGGTGCATTGTGCAACCAGTGTCCGAGTCACCACGGTGTTGATCGCTGATGTAATCAATTCACACGGCGGTTACTTCCTTGAATAGGTCAACGCTATTTCTTTCCACTATGTGACTATGAGTAATGCTTGGCGAGCCAGTGGCTTCACGCCTACATATCAAAAATGTCCATGCTACCCGACTTTTCTAACGACAAGACGCCCATTGGGCAGTACACCCGGGACGTGACATTGAACACCTCCACGACTTACCCACCACTATGCTTCAAGCATCACCAACGCTTCATTAAATTACCCGATATGCTCCTTAGAATTTCGATTCTATCTAAATATAAACAAAGACTACTTCTGAGAACACAAATAGATGCTGGGTAGCTCGGAACAAGAGACCCCGCGCCTCTGGCACCCGATCTGCATTTAGAAAACTTGGAGCAAGGTAAAGTACCATGGGGCCAGGGTCCCGAGGTCATGCCGATGTTTCTAACCGGTGCATAAACACTGCTGTTCTTAGAAACGGCTATACTGGTTCGTCCCCTGCCCGATGAAGTCACCCTAGGATGCGGTGTAGCAAGTAATGTCACACTGTCGGGTGGGAGCGCGAGAACCCACAAAGCCGCATGCTTCCCCGGGTAGGACGCGCCGTTCTTTGAAGTTTGGGCATGGCTATCTGGCAATCTTCGGGAAAACAACTAAAACTACATGTCAGCCTGCAACGGTAATAGTAAAGGCAGTGAAGACATGTCCAGTGCCCAAATGGACTGCTTCAGGCTACCGAGGTGCAGAACTTGTCGAGCGAGTCCAAGTCTTCCATTGATCCAGTAACACCAGCCGCAGCGGGACTGGCGGTGGGTATTGTGCGCCATAAGAGTCGCTTGTCTGGATACACCCGTGGTAACAAGCGTAGCATCAACGAGGAGAGATGGAGTCAGTTGGGGAGTGAATGGTTATGTCTAGTGTTGAAGATGGATCAAGTAATCACTAGTCATGCCTGGTTTTGCGGTTCGGCACGAATGTGTGATCATTTAGTCGGGGCTGGAGCTACAGCGAGGGGGCAACAGCGTCAGGAGTATATTTTTTATCTCCCAAGAGGAAGCCTAGTAGCTGTGGTTGTCTGGACAGGTAGTGGTAGACTATGGCGACTTGTCCCTCACTTTGATCAAAGCCGGACCAGTCACGGTATAGAATTACAGGCATGCGTCAACGCCTGCGCAGAAATGATTTCGTCTAAGTCTCTCGATATCCAGCAGTTACGGGGTTTTCGGAAGGAATTGTGAAGGAAAGATTGCAAGGAATTCGATCGAAACAAGTACGCGCCCTCTTTCCAAAAAAAGGAGCAAGCGCTTAGGGTACTGTGGCTTCAAAGGGGCAAACGGCTTTCTTCTACACCACAGCCAGCGCAATGTCGACGACGAACCAGAATATCATCCAATCGCGCCCAATCATCCCCCACATCCGCACGCAATGCCCCCAATGTCGCACCGCCCTCGAATTCCCTGTCACCACACAACCTCGGCCAGGTTCACTCCTCCAAATCCGCTGCTTCTCTTGTAAATCCGTCCTCACCCACGCGTTCTATCCCAACCAACTCACCTCGACCTCCACATCTAATTCTGGGGGCGCTTCCACTTCGTCTTCCCATAGACCGTCTCCAAGCACCGCAGGTCCTTCAACCGCGCAGCCCAATGTACGAGTAGGAGGAGGGAAGCGTAAGATCGGAACACAGGAACGCCCTCTCGAGACAGGGTACTACGACATACTCTGTGTCGCCGTCGATGCTACTACAGACGACATCAAAAAAGCCTATCGTACGTCTGCCCGCATCGAACGCCAATCGAGCGCAGCCTATTGACATTCTTGCAGGCAGATTGGCCATCAAGCATCATCCTGATAAGAATCCAGACGATCCTCATGCCGAAGAACGGTTCAAGGAGATTGCAATAGCCTACCAAACACTATCCGATCCCGTCCTCCGTTCTAAATACAACGAATTCGGGCCGAAGGACTCTGCGCCAGAAGGAGGATACGTCGACCCAGAGGAGGTCTTTGGGGCGATCTTCGGTGGAGAGCGGTTCCTCCCGATCATAGGACAGATTAGCTTGGCGAGGGATATGAAAGCAGCGCTTCAGGAGGCCGACGAGGCGGAGGGCGGCGAAGCGGATGGTAAGAAATTGAGAGATGCTAAAGGGAGGGAAATCCTTAGTGAGGAGGAGAAAGCGAAGAAGGAAGAGAAGGACCGTGCTAAGGCTGTGGAGGTACGTGTGCCCGCGTTCGCTCGTGCGCGCCGCATTTGGAAACTGATACACTTAGAAAGCGGCGGCGCGCGCAGAAAGGGTACAGAAGCTCGTGGACAATCTCACTCGCAAATTGGGGATCTTCTCAGAATCTGCGTCGGGCCCTAATGACCAGGATGTGGCGACAAGCTGGAAGACGATATGTCAAATTGAAGCCGAGTAAGTGTTTGCCATTTTGTTGGAGTGGGCTTGTGTTGACTGGTATATAGAGAACTGAAGAAAGAGTCGTACGGTGTGGACCTGCTACACGCCATCGGATTTGTATACGCCTCCAAGGCGAAACATCATCTCGCGACGAATCAGTCATTCATGGGCGTTGGAGGGTGGCTGCATAATGTACAAGGCAAATACCATGTCTTTAGTGAAACGTAAGTCGAATGTCTATTGATGTGCACTGATCCATTGACAATATTTAGCGTATCAACCCTCCGTTCGGCGATCGAGCTCAAAGCCGTATTCGATCAGATCCAGGCAGCAGAGAAAGCAGGCAACCTCAGCCCTGAGGAGAAGAGAAAACTGGAGGAACAAGCTGCAGAGAAGGGACTACAGGCATTATTCAAGGTATGCGCATGGGCAATGCTACGCATGTCTACCTACAAACGCTGATTGATTGCTCTCCTGCAGGGAACCAAACTCGAAATTGAATCAGTCCTGCGGGAGACGTGTGATCGCGTGCTCAGCGACCCTTCGGTACCTCGAGAGAAGTTGCAACTTCGCGCTGTGGCGCTGCAACTGCTCGGCGAGGCTTATATGGCCGTCAAGAAAGATGGTGAGGGTGTCGACGAGACGGAGTATGTGAGAGTGGAGACGAAGGGTAGTCGGGCTAGAGAAGGTAGAGTTTAGATTCTTTGCATGGATATGGCATTAGGTGTAGTAGAATATGACTCTCTTAATACTCTGACGACTATTGTTATCCTACGTACGGCGGCCGACGCACTGTCTCTTGAGACACTTGAACTTGTGAATTTCAAATATATAATCCTCTGGACTTGCTCGAATAGTTGACGCTCGGGCGAACCTCTATGTGGGGTTAACAACTTGGCTTCGACCGTCGCCACCCTGGCATGCAATAAACGCCGACCATGAAATCATATCTCGAGGTCCGACCGCTGTCCAACACGACGGGCGGATCCACGATTATCCAAGGGGGTTATCACGCGTATACTCTCTTCCCTTTGCAATTACACTTTGAAATCGACCACCATGGCCTCCCTCGCCCGACCAGCTCGAAACGTCGTCGTCGGCATCCGCAAAGAAGACCCAGCTCGCATCTGGGAACGTCGTTGCCCTCTAACCCCCACCCACATCTACAACCTCAGAAGGAAGGACGTAAAAGTCTTTGCAGAAAGATGTCAGCGAAGGATCTGGTCGGAGAAGGAGCTGGTTGAGGTGATTCATGGCCGTTTTCTCCCCCATCTCGTCTTTTGAACGTGTTCGACAGGCCGGAGCGAAAATCGTACCCTCTCTTGAGGATGCGGACATCGTACTTGGCATCAAGGAGCCCCCAGTAGAGACCGTACTCACGCGTCCGCCGTTCGACAATCCACGGACACATGTCATGTTCTCCCACACCGCCAAAGGACAACCGTACAATACGGGCCTTCTCGCGAAGTTCCTCCCGAAATACAACTTGAAGGATGACCTCAATGGGATCATGTCGCGAGCACCGAGACTCATTGACTACGAACTCATTAAGGACGAAGAATCGGACAAGAGAGTGGTGGGCTTTGGATGGTTTGCCGGTGGTTAGTCTGACGACCTCACGCGCTCACATGACTTCTGCTAAATCTTCAAATGGATGCACAGTCGCGGGTGTTTTGGAGTCGCTTTCTTCGATGGCACACTCGCACCTTGAGATGGGTATTGCCTCTCCCTTTCTGGTGTGTTTCCATCGCTTGATCTCGTTAACCCCTCTCCTTCCCCTATATTCAACAACTCACTTTGCGCGCATCGCAGTACACTCCCCGACCGCACACACAGTCGTCACTATCAGCCCTTCGAGCCTCGCTCAAACAGATAGGCAATACTATCAAGGAGAAGGGGACCCCACCGGCGCTAGGCCCCGTAGTAATCGGCTTGACTGGGTGAACCATTTTCCCCTTTATAATTTGAGTTAGCTAGAAGTTAACAAATTCGTTAGTAACGGGAACGTATCCCAAGGATGCATATCAATGCTCCGCGAGCTCCCCATACAATATGTTCAGCCCAAGGATTTACCACGACTTGTTGGCGACACGAGTACGTTACTTCCTCTGCCTTTACTAGCTACAGCAATACTGTATCCCCTTTCCAAACGGACAACGGATACACTCTAACTCTCCTTCTTTAACAACAGGAACTCCCCTCGACAGAATCTACTTGGTGCACGCCCTCCCGCACCACTATATCTCACGGCTGGATGGCGCACCATACGATCGAGAAGATTATTACAGGGCACCTCAGTCCTATCGCTCCGATTTTGCAGAGAAGGTATGTTAAGCTCTGCAGCTACTTCTGGATAATTGTTAATTGTTTTTACACGGCCGTAGATCGCACCCTACTTAACTCTTCTTCTCAACGGTGCTGGGTGGCAATCGTCCTTCCCAAGGCTGATGACAACCAAACAACTTGAAGCAGCTTTATTCCGCGCAAATACCATTGGTGGTGCACGCTTATTGAATATCGGGGATATCAGTTGCGACTTGGGTGTAAGTTCTCTTCCCCTGGGTCGACCACAATTGATCGCTCACTACATTATATCATTCCCGAATGCTTCCTCGTTGCGTTTAGGGCGGACTAGAATTCATGACCCGCTCTTCCACAATTTCCGAGCCGTTCTATAAGCTGCAGGTCAACCCTTCGTTGCCCGCCGTGCAGATAATGTCCGTCGATATTCTGCCGACTACAATCCCCCTCGATGCGTCAGAGCATTTCGCTGAAGCGTTCTCGCCTTATCTCAATGCTTTGATTGAACAATACCAACAATTCCCTTATAACTCCAACAAATGGCCTGATAGCGATGACAAGTATATGAAAGCCCTTGATCGCGCGACGATAGCAATGAACGGAGAGCTCACTTCCCCACACCTATGGCTTCAGGACAATGTAGCCAAGTGGAGAGCGGAGAATCCGAGCGAGGCGCAGAAGTTGGCCGACGACGCATCGGGGATATTCTTGATGTCTCTCTTCAGGGGAAATGCAAGAAACAGGGAGCATGAGACCAAGGCTGCGGAAAAGCAGCAGGTTTACAAGCCGTTGAACGTGGGCAATGCCGGCGCCACTGATGTTACGGATGCCAACAGAGGAGGAAAGAAGAAACGGATGCTAATGCTAGGGAGCGGGATGGTTGCAGGGCCAGCTGTAGACGAGATCGCTAGGCGTGCAGATGTCGAGTTGTTAATCGGTAAATCCTTTTCTACCCGTCTGTCAATCATTTCCTGATAAATAGTTTATAGCAAGTAACTCACTTAGAGAGGTTGAAAAGCTCACTGAGCGCCATCTCAATGTGAAGTATCGCATCATTGACATGAAGGATTTGAACACGGTTTCGGACTTAATCAATGAATCCGACGTGGTTATCAGGTCAGTCTCTCTATGTGAAACAGCAGGCGGTCTTGATTGAACACACTCACAGCTTACTCCCTGCATCGCTCCACCCTAAGGCTGCCGAACTTTGCATCAAGCACAAGAAACATCTCGTCACCGCGTCGTACATTAGCAGTGACATGGCCCTCCTTGATAAGAGGTCTGTACCGCTATTTCCTTCTCCCACACTCTTGTCCTCACAATCGCCTTGATACGCAGTGCTATTGACGCCGATGTCCTCCTCCTCAACGAGATTGGCTTGGATCCTGGCATCGACCACTGCTCCGCTATATCACTTATCGAGCGCCTCAAATCACAGGGCAAGATGATCACATCCTTTATTTCCTTCTGCGGAGGACTTCCTGCACCCGACGTGCCTCATGTTCCCTTCAGATATAAGTTCAGTTGGAGCCCCAGAGGCGTCTTGGCCGCCGCATTGAATAGTGCACAGTATCGGTTAAACCACACGGTACGCTGCCATTTTCCAATGCGATGTGAGGCTAACTTGCCAATCCCCGTCAGACATATAATATTACTGGTGATAATCTCTTGAAGACCTATTTCCCCGACGTACCCATCACGGACAAGTTTGATCTCGAAGGCATCGCGAACCGAGACAGTCTGACTTACCTTAATACATATAATCTCGAAGACGAACCTATCCGAACCATCCTTCGTGGTACACTCAGGTACGTATGCCGTCTGCACCTGTCCGTTCATTCTCCCCAATTCAATCTCAACACTTTTTCGTTGATAGGTACCCCGGGTTCAGCAAATTGATGGACTCCTTCAAATCCCTCGGCATTCTTGAAACTAATAAAACGATGTACCTCGAGAGGTGGTCGTCCTTGGTCCCACAAGCTCTTTCCATGAAGCTCGGTGTCAAATTCGGGACGCTGGATATCCCAGGGGCCATCAAAACCCTTATAGGCGAATCCCAGGCTCGGGAACTCTTCGATGCCCTCCGATGGCTAGGTCTTCTCCCCTCAATCGATGCGTCGGCCCCCATCCAGTCCTTCCCGCCCATGCCCAGAGAGAAGCTCGCCCCGATAGACCTCTTCAGCATCCTCCTCGCCCATAAACTGAAGTACAAGCCCAGCGAGAAGGACATGGTTCTCATGTCGCATGAGATTATCGCCTCACCTAAAGTACCAGGAGCGAAATCGGAAATACATACCTCCAACCTGATGGTACTGGGTGATGATCGTGCGTCGGCGATGGCGAGAACGGTTGGATTACCTGTGGCCTTTGCAGCGTTGAGAGTTATTGATGACCAGGTGGCGGTAAGAGGTGTTGTCGGTCCAGGACACGAGAGTATCTATAGGCCGATACTGTCAGAGTTGGAGCGTGTTGGGCTTGGAATGCAGGAATCGATGAGGGTTGCCGAGGTCGGAGGACAGCCTCCCATTGAGAAGGTGTTAGTCCCTGGGGCATTCTGAGTGCTTCACCCTACATACCCATGTAAATATGTAAACCATAAGGCGATCAGATTTAACTTTTTGTTAAATCGTCACATGTGTGACCTAAAAGTGTGATGCTGACATCATCTGAGTGATCGGAACCCCATCATGAGTTACCGATTTCCCTTGCTTGTCCCGCTCAGCGACTGAACTACTGATTCTCTGTGGCTCACCAACGGGGCCTCCCAGTTCACTTTGTTCAGTTCAAGCAGCGGTGGTCGGACTTGGTCAATAGACCTTTTTTGACGCTGTTGCTTCAACAACTGTGTGTTACTGCCGTAGCCCATGCCTCCCAAACGTTCGGCCAACCAGGCCCCATCCACTCCAACAAAGCATCGGACCCTAGTGTCAGCCTTACCTCCAACTCCAGTCACACCATCTTCCAAAATCACCAAAGAACCGGCTCTTCCGACTGTCAAGCAACTTCTGGGTCAAAGCAAAGTGACAACGGACCAGTGGTATCGCTCAAAAAGTACTCGAGAGGGATATGCGAATTATGTCAAGGCCAGAATCTTGTGGTTGGAAAACTGGGTTAAAGATGCAGCCAGTGCTGAGAAGGACGACAACACCACTAATGAAATTTCTGAAGATACCCAGGCTCCTGACGTAGCTTTGAAAGGCGCATTTGAAGTCATCAAGGAGGAGACACCCTTGGCTCTACGCTTATTCATTACCTATAAGTGTGATCATCAAGGACGAGGGTTTTCCACTGCCGAAGGGACTCGCTCAGTGTTCAAGGACTACTTCGAAAGGCGAGTAGAGGCGAGTGTTGAGGTTCCTTTGCTTACACTGATCAGCAATACCAGGGTGTTGGGTTGTCAAGGAGAAGGCTGGCGGTTCAATTTACATACAAGGACTTGGGAGGGCAACCCTGTCTTTCAGACCGACTTCAACGTGTATTTTGAATCCCTCAAGAATCGCCAAAACCATACTGCTACAGCTACTCAGGCCTTGCCAATGTTACCAAAAGATATGAAGATTATCATGGATTACCTCGATAACGAAACCTCTATTGGAGACGTCTCAGATATTCAGAAGGCCTACTTTAAAGCCTTTGCAACCACAGCATTCAAATTATGGACCAGGTATGTCATTATCTTCCACGGGTATCTAGCGTCAATGAACATATTACAGAAATGAAGAGCTAGTCAACTTCCAGTATGGCGAGCTGACACCATACCAGATCTCCAGCTCAGGCCAGCAGTATCACAACTTTCGTCTAATATTTCGGAAGACCAATAAGGATCCTAACAACGGTGCGTCATAGGCTGACTATTTCACATCTTATCTAACTTATAAACCGTGCAGTTCAAAATTACATGATTCTGTCACAGAGTGACATGCCTGAGATCGATTGCTATGCACATATCTCTGCTTGGCTAAAGGTTCTTCAATCTCATCTTCAGCGGCCTTTGAAAGCAGATGATTATCTGTTTCCAGCGTTGGCTTCAACTGGAAAGCTCAAATTAGGCGAACCTATGACATGCGCTGGAATAGAAAAGTTACTTGATCTTATTGTGGCCAAGTCTGGGGTTTTGAACGGACACAATGGATGGTTCACTACTCATTGTTTCCGACGTGGAGGAGTGCAGTATCGGTTTATGTGGGCTGAATCAAAGTGGAGTTTGAAGGCGGTGAAGTGGTGGGGTGGGTGGGCGTCAGGTGAAAATGTGAGTCTCAAGTGACTTCGGGAACTTTTCAAAGACTGATATCTGAAAGGTCGGAACAATCATGCGCTATTTACTAGATGAGCTGACAGCTTATGAAGAAGGCTTCAGCGATATTCTCATGGATGATTGAAAAAATCACCAGTCATGAGAACTTTATGGGGGTGCCTGATCCATCCACTCCTGTGACACTTCGAGATTTGGATGTTTTGGGAAGTAAACTAGGCAATCACCTAGAGTCCTTGCTTCTCAATACTCCTGGGCGTCTGGATCAATACAAGGATAGCTCTCACTGTAAGTGTGTATTCTATTTAGAAAAGTGATATACTTACTGCACCAACTCAGATAATACTCCCCCTCTACCTTCATTATTCCCAGCGTTACTTCAAGCTCAACTCTCTGAACATGCCCTCCCAACAGCAACGTCCAGCACTGATCCTCCTCCCTCACCCCCTCAAGACGATGAACCTTTAATTTCCGAGGTGGATTACGTACTTCTGGGATCAAAACCGACACGCATACCAGTTACTCATACGATGGACGACGTAATTAGGTATTGGTTATTTGGTGACCCCGCAAGAGGGCTTATTGTACCCTTGCAGCATTGGAAAGCAGCATTCTCCCCCAAGTCTTACAAATCTGAAGCTCAGAAACTCAGCAATATTCATCTTTTATATGAAGAGTACGCAGGATACTGCGGAGGATATCAAGAAACATTTAAAAACTACTACCCGGGGACATGGTCAAAGTTCTCTGACACACTAAGGATAGTACGGATAGCTCGCATAGAGCGGGGAGATGCAAAGCCTAGACGTAGTAGAAAATAATATTTAGACTTGAATGACCCTGGTCGTTTTCTCAAATTGCTATTTCCGATTCAAAGAAATTCAACCCTTTAGTGAAGAGAAATTCTTATCTTGGTGAGCTATTAAATCTACGACATCCAAGTAAGTGTTTATGGGTGGCTATGTAGCATAGTTGCCGCAGATTTAGTATTTGGATTTAACTAAGATTTAGTCTGAATGTGAGTGATGTTTGTTATATACTTTCAACCCCGACTCTCAAGTTAGATTGGGTTCATACATTTTCAATGACTATTTTGATAAAAAAAATTCTTGAACTCTCTCATTCTTTTGTATCGTTGTTGGAATGAGAAGGGTAGTATATTTTGTACTGTTCTGAAGACTCAGTACTCAGTATTTTTTCTCTAATTAGTGCTCAACTTCAGTCGACCGTGGTTTGTTGCATTTACTAATCAGGAGAAATATTTGTTGTAAAATTGTCTACAATGTCCTTGGGTAGTATACGTTGAGATCTAAGACAAAGGAAGGCAATATAGGAATTCTAATTCACATTGAAGTAGGGAAATTCCAAGCCCTACTGTGAGCAAAGGCAAACCTAGGTTCTGAGGTTAGGAATACCTTGTACTTGTAAGTACGATTATCTCAGGTTTGAGCGACACAGAGAAGAACCCTTGTTGGAAAAGACAATAATCCTCACCCTGTGCGGAGGAAAATCCAAAGGTAAACAAGCAAGACAGAAACTCAGTCGTTCAAAAACAGTAAACAATAGTTGCTAATGTACATACTGGTAGTTACACCCTTACTCTTATCACTTCTCCCTCATCTGGGCCCATGCGTCTGCCACCATCTCTCTGCGCCACACGCACCACTGACCAGATCCATTCCTAGGTGAATGTCAGCATGCAGCCTCAGGTACGCCCTCCGCATTGCGCATAATCCCGTCGCCGTCATTGATGTCCTTGATGTGCAGAATGCAGTGCATTCACATCTCGATTCCCGGTTACAACGTCGGATCAGGGACCTGAGATACCCTTTCCATTGGAGCGAACCTTCATGTTGCAGCACCGACTACCTTGGGATTTGGGTGGGGGCATTGATCACATTGTTCGTGCCTTTGTGATTTCAATGTTGCCACCGTTGTCTGTCGTCGCGTGCCCTGACGCCATCCTCGTTTCCCCGTTTCCGTGTTTTTATTCCTCGGACCCCGTTCCTCGAATGTGCAAGGCAGCAGGTGGGAGATCATGATGCGCAACAACTCAGCACTGCTGGACGAATGCTGGGAGTGGCTGGCAACGGCACTGATTGGGGAGGAGCTGGAGGAGGGGTGCGGGGATGGTTGTGTGGATGGGATTAGGCTGGAGTTCCAGGCAAGAACAAATTGTTTCTATGGTCAATCGTGGGGCTGATGTGTTGAACAGTATAATACGGAAGACTGACCTTTGCCGAACAAGTTTATTTTAATCCAGGCGATTCCGTCGATGTCGTTGAGTGGACTTGGGTGTGCGAGACTACAAGGGAAAGATGGAGGGAAGGAAACGTTGGAGGGAGAAAGGAGCTGTGGACGGGTGAGTTGGAAGGGTTCAGATTGGCTTGTTGGCGGAGAAGACGCATGTGTGGGGACATTGATAGAGGGCTTGAAAGGGTGGCAGGGTTCGTTTAATGAGGGTCCAATCGAGGGAGTGATCTCGTTGTCGTCGTCTTTCCGAGGCCTGGGCCGCTCTCGCGTGGCCTGAACATTGAGCCACATTCGCAGCCATTGGCACCCGTCGACAAGTAGCGCACGCGTACGAACGCGCAAAGGCAAACGACCAGGAAGGGATCCGCAATACTATTCGTTGCTGGCGCGAGTGCGAAGTGGGGAGGTTGCTGTGACTGACTGTGAACGACGCCAAACGACTGCAGGAGGGCGCCTGTGAGTTCTAAGTTCGACATCATCAGTAATGAAAGCAAAAGCAAAAGCTATCAAAAAGGTATCAGTTTACCCGCCCACCCGTTCTTTGTGCCCGTCTCTGAGTGCCGTCGTCGTCGTCGTCGCTGCATCGACCGGTCTGGATCCCATACGTAGTTGCTGCGAATGGGAATGTCGAGGATAACCCCCGCAACTTGAGGGCCATAGCAACCGTGAGTGATCACAGTCGTCGTCGTCGTGCTTGCCGTATACTGACAGCAATGTAGGCTAGTTCTCTGTGAAAGCGCGACGTCGGATACTCGTACTCGTAGCCGTTGCTGTTCGTGGAAGCATGGTCGCGGCCCTGTATCAGCAAAGAACCTGTCGAGTAAGTGTCCCGTCCACGACACGCTGATACCACATCCACTCGTTGGCGATGCCGCTATGATGCTGAAATGCAGGTACGCGGGCGTATCTCCCTCGCGCGCATGCACGCGCACGATGGTCAATTCGAGGCGGGGTTGCACAGGACAACTACAGATATCTCGTCCTGCGCCGACCTCCTCATTCCCCTCCCCATCGTCGTCGTGCTCCACCTGCACCTCTCCTCGTCTCAGCCTCGTCCATTTCCCCTCCCCATCGTCGGCGTCGATCTGTTCGTTCAGCACAGCAGCCGCCCGCTTTCCCCTCTCTCCCGTGGTGGTACGTCTCCCTCCCATCCCATCCCAGGCCCTCCCCTTCGTTGTGTTCGTCATCGTCGTTCACTGACACCCCGTCTTTCGCTTTTGTTCGCTAGCTCGCATCCCAGTTCTTGTCCTCGCCGAGTGCGTCGAGCATGAACATACCCAGTGCCTTCTCCTTGGCTTGCTTGCGATCCCGCAATCGGCATGGACTCGCGTGCTATACGGACAATCTGCAACTACACAGCTACTCAAAGGTCCGTCAGCTCGGCGTCGTCTGCATAGCTCGTCGTGTACTCACCCTTTCCCTTTCTCAGTAGACAACTGCACAATGCAACGACACGGGATCCCGCATGGGTCGACACCGCCTTCCAAGTCATCGAGTCATCGGGTGGACGCGTGGACATGTGGGTTGCCCGGGTACGTCCGTCTATCTCGTTTACCATCTGTTTACCATCCGTTTCGTGCCTTCTTCGTCTGCTCTTTCCCTTTCCCTTTCCCTCTCCATCCCCCGTGTTCATTTCGTTCCGCGTTTCTTCCTTCTTGTTTCCTTTTCTTGCTGAGCTTCTAGCTTCTAGCTTTCGCTTTCGTTTCGCCTCCCATTCTCTTGCCTCGCCCCTCCGTCCCTTCCGTTTCGCGTCATCGGCGTCAATACTGACACAGATGTTCGCCAATTCGCCACGTTCACCAGGTCCGTGTGCGTGCGTTGAGCTGCGTTGGAGCGCCAGTGTGGCAGTGTGCGTGGTGGGAGTGGATCGGGGATCTGTTGGTTCTGGACGTGTACCGTGTCGGTGGATGCGTTGGGTGGTTGCGCTGACTATGCGAATTCCGACGCAAGGGCTCCGGGGTGCGATCGACGCCTGTGTCTCCAACGCGTGCCCATAGGAAACCTGCTAACTACCACAAGTGTAACGTCGTTAGGTAGGCTGACAATAAACGGGTTTGGTGATCACTTACCGAGCAAGGGATCTAAACAAGGTGTGACTGGGACTTTGAGCTAGCAGTGAGGAGATTGGGACCTCGCTGCCTGTTTTCCGTTCGTTCGCAGGGGTTGACGGAGATGGTCCTCCTGTCTGTTTACTCAATCAGTCGCAGGATCAGTCGGTCTACAGGTAGGAATTCACTCACACAAGGCCTCGCTTGTCATCTCGTGCTCACGCTCACGCTCACCACAACCCTCGTCGTTCGCCTAGAATGCTGACCGGTAAGGAGGATGGGAAACGAGGAGGGGGGAGACGGGGAGGGAAGGGAGGGAAGGGAGGGAAGGGAGAGGAGGGTAAACGAGAGAGGGATGCACCTGCGTCGTGGGTGTAGTCTTGGGCGTGAGCCGTTCGCGGCGCTGTTAGGTGGGAGCTGTGGAGGAAGTCAGCGATTGGCGAGGAAGGAGGAGGGGAATGGGCATGGATGGGGGAACGAAAACGAAAACGAAGACAGAGATGAAAAGAACGAATGGAAACGAATGCGATAGATGGGGTTAGATGCACCCCGTTTGCGACGCCAGCTAACGGTCTGGGAGTCGGGAGTCGAGACACCCTGCGTTCATGACAATGATGAGTCGGCAGGGCTACATTGAAGATACACGCTGGAACTTACTTGATGGGTTGTTGTACGCGTTGAAGCCGATTGTCTGATCCCCAAAGGACAGTTACTCTCTCTCCGTTGCGTTCAAGTTGCTTCTCAGCTGTTGAAGCCTCGAACATCCGAAGTCGGAACATGGGAATTCCTTAGCACAAACACGGAGACCCGGGAATCCGTCTTTGAGAAGGAATATGGGAATATCAACACCTGGTACTCAACGTGCGGAATCCCTGTCTTCCAATATCCGAAAGTCCAACTTCAAGTACAGGCTTGGGATATCCGAGGCTGGGAAATTCGTGGTTTAAACCAAGTGAAATCCGACGTCTTGCCTGAACCCAGGAATTTCCTAACTTTTAGAAACGACTTGGGAATATCGGAACATCGAAACTCACCTCTTCGAGTTAAAGAAAACCCCACCTCCCCCAGAGGAACTGGATTTCTCCCCTTGCTACGTTGGGAAGTCGAGTGTGCCAACGTCAAAACATCGATCATCGGAGTATCCAAACTTGAGGTTGTCGAAGTGTAGACAAATCCTGTCGCACATCTTCTCGAGCGATAGCTACACTCACCTCGTCTCAAGGCATCCTTCCCAAGGTCATGCAATTCCTTCAACTTTACGTTTCAACGTCATGGACGCGTTTGTTGATCAACAAAATCAGGTGAGCGGGCATATATATAATGGGAATTCCCTACTCTATTTACCTCGCTTTTCCTTCTCTTCCTGGGCGGCCTCTACACTGGGAGCATCCGTTCCTTAAGGGAATTGAGATTGATTAGCCACATACTCCGAAACTCCCTGTTGAAATTGACAATATCCTCAAGGTAAGCCTGCCATCCTTTTTTAAGGAAAGGGAAATTAATGAACTGTTCGAAGACTCAGATGACCGTGTACCCCAGCCTGTACTTCCCCCAGGAACCCATATTGGATCCGGTGGAATTCGTTTGGCTCTCCCAAGAGCCTCTTGCCATGGCAGTAACAAGGCTTGAGCAAGGTTCCGAGAGCACTCGGATTGAGCAGTATCCTATTTGGAAGGAGAACGTAAAGCAGGAAATAGAAGGTCACAGTTACTGGGTGCATGCTGAAATCAAAGTTGAAGGGAATACGGACCAACAAAAATTTAGGTACAACGTATAGTGGATTGGCTGGCTTTCGTTACGGGGGGCATTGAGTTATCCACGGGAGCCCAAGCTATTGAGGTGTTCATCGACTGTATGTGGCTTCGGCACATTGGTCAGGATGAGAACGCTTGCAAACGACTCCATCAAGCTCAACAAGACTTTCTAGAATTACCCATTAGTTTTACCTCATTGGTCAACTCTTTGTCTGCTAACAAGGCCTTTAGATCCCATCCAAGTTCAATAATGGCAGGCTGGATAAAGAGGAAGAGGAACCAGATGTCGAGATCAAAGTCGAACCTATTGATTTATCGGAACTTCGTCTGGGCTCGCAAGTGAGTTTCTGCAGCTCCGTTGGGAGCAAACAATGCCGGCGAACTGGAAGAAGACTATAAGGGAAGACCCTGAAACTCAATATCTGGTGTGTAGACAGTGGAGTGAATCTCTGGCCATCTTTTTCTCCGAAACCAATGTGAGTCTACGATCCTTTTCCCGAATTGCCCTAATTCATGTCCTCACAGGAACCGGGATTCTCAGAGAGTCAGGCTGCCATTGAGGCTTTGTGACAGATGCGTAAGATTACGACAACCACCTGGTCTCAACCAAGCTGGCAAGCTGCAGTTAAGGTATAGTCCGTCACAAATTGGGGAACATGATGTTGATGATTTGACAGACCTCAGGCCTATCTGAGGTCGTCATCGACATATGCAAGCCGTCCAAGCAATTGGACATCCAGTTTCCCCATATTATTGAGACCTTCTGACGTAACGTTTGGAGGGAAACACTTGGGGAACTTCTCTACAATTGGACACCCAAAGCTGTGATTGAAGGAATCGCGAAGGATTTAAATGATCTGAAGATGACTAACGCTGTAGGTCCTGGTAATTAATTGAATATATCGCTAATAATCTCTATAAAGTTTCGGAAAGGAGGCATAACTTGTACCCCTTTGACGTTGCTTCGAACGATGTCTGAACATCTGGAGTCAATTCCCAGAATATCCAATCCCGCCTCCATCTTCTTCTTGGTCAACGGTCAGAATTTCGCCATGGCTTGGGAACGTTGGCTCCAGCCCGCCCTTGATCTTTACGGTATTGCGGTAGGTTTTTAGTCAGAATCTACAACTTTTGAAAGAAGTTAATCTATGTCTTTTGATTAGACTGAAGACGTCAACATAAAGAAGCTTCATCGTCGAATACGTGGCCTCGACTTGGACCGCATCAAGTCCGAAGTCCCACTGGATGAAACTCTGGAACTTATCCTTGCCGAGACAGAGAAGTTGGTAAAGCAAAGCCAACTTGTTGTTGAAAGCAGTGTGCGTTCTCTTAGGATTTTAGAACAGCCTCAGGCTAGCAACGTTACTGCGCCTAGTTCGAAGGCTTCTGCCAAGACTGCGGTGCTAGGAAAGACGAAGAAGATCCGGCGACATGGTAAGAAGATCTCACCTTCTTCCGAGGCTCAAGACAAGCCTTCATCCTCGAATCTTCCCACTCCCTCTCTTTCTACTGAAGACACCCTGGAAGATGGATTGAGCATCACTCTCCCTTTAACAAACTCTTGTCCTCACTGCTCTGGGCGTGATAAGGATGAGTGGTGTGTCCGTACTGTGGAGGTTGAAAGGCTAGATGGTAATTATCAAGGTTGCGTGTTGACTGAAGCTCCTGAACATGACCGTCTAAGACCTAAGGTGAGTGTTAAGGTTAGCAGAACGTTCCCCACTCACTTATTTTCAGGATATCCAACCAGGAATGAAGGACGACACCAAGTATTACCATCCAAATGATCTGGGACTCAAAGCATTGCAATCACGTCCTGAGGTCTTCGCTCGTTGTGCTGTTGATACCACTCTATTGGTGAGCGGTGCATTGCTGGTAAGCAACCAAGTCAATTTATACCAATTACTAACACGCAGATTGATTGATTTAGGTGGGAGCAGTCAAGTTCGGGGCTTTTTCCTCAGAGGCTCTGACAGAAATGCAGGACCATCATGAGACAAGCTCTGTGCTGAAGACAGTCAAATGTGGTGCAAGCTTCCAGGCTTTTGCCAAGGGAAGCAGTACTATGAAGGCCATAGGTTCACGTTTGCCACAGGGTGGAAATCCTGGTAGTGGATATGGTCCTTATGCTGACGTCAAAGCAGATACTCATGACGACATTCGTACTCTATTCAAACATGCAGAGGTATGTCTCTGTTTCCCTATTCTTGCTTGGAACGGAGATCCTGACAATTAATTATTTAGATTTCAGACAAACTCATGCATGTGGCATGACACATATACTATCCTGTCACCAAGGTTATTGGTAGAGACAGTGTTAGCTCAGGCATGGATCCATTGGGTTCAACGGGATCGAATATGTTTATCTGCCGCAACTACGTCAGTCCCATCCATGTTGATGATGATCTTACTATCTTGGCATGCATGCAGCTAGACAAGCGCTGTCCCTCAGGTGAATGGAACTTCGCTTACGCACAGTGGGGATATTATATTGAAACTATTCCAAACACTTTATGGTATGTTCACAACTACTCTATTTAACCGCTTTTCTGAAACTGATCTAGGTTATTCTATGGCACCCATCAGCACGGGACAATAATGCCTAGTCGCTCAACAATGGCAGCGACTTCTCCAGCCCGTCGTTGCAATGGGCGTGCTCAGCCTGCTCGGGTCCAGGCCCCTCCTTATCCTCCTGATCAACAAGAAGCAGGTCCTGCTCCAGCGCTTGCTTATCCCAGAGGATTACGCTTCATCATTGTTGATCCAAGAACTCTGGTATCCACAGGCATTCACAACACCATTCGCCGTAGAGACAGAATACGTGCCGCTCACTATCAGGCTGTTCGTCGTTCATATCATGGTGTAGCACGTCATTGGCAGACCTAGTAGATTATGCTACTGTACAGATGCTACCATTACTCAATACTTCTAAGCTTGTTACGATCGACAAGTTTTGTAACAGTAGCGTCCAATTGCTTATAACAATCAAGAAAGCCTCCCTCTTCATCTCCATTTATCTCAAAAGCCCTGTCCAATTCACGCAACGAGTAGGCTGCCGTATGTGCAAGACGTTGCTCCTTTGGGGCAAGTAGATCTGGCAGACCCAATCCTGTGAGACTTTGGATGACGCCTGCTATCATCTTTAGATTTTCTTTAGAGAAATTGAATGGAGCTGACTTCGTGTTAGAAGCGCCACGCTGGGGGATGTCCTCAAGTTCGGCTGTAATCTTGACCATCCATAGCTCCAAAGATGCAAGGTCCAGCAAGCATCCACAGCTCAGACGAGGGATGTGATCCCTCGAGGTGGCTAAGGTGGCGGCAGACGCTTTCAACGCCTTAACCTCCTTGCTAATATCTCTATTGCTGCAGGAGATGCACCTACCCTCATTGTTCTGTTAAGGTATGGTTAATCAATGGGGACATGGGTAAGGTGTGGAATCTGACGTGCTCTGTTTGTTAATACGAATTCCGCAAGCTCTAATCCTTGTTCCACAACCCCAGGATAGTCCTCGGGTTTGTTTCTTGCTTGAATTGCCATTGTCTTCGACAGTGGAATACGCTTTTGTTTGATGTAGTCATAGATTTCATATGTCTAGAACACACAATAATATAAGCATGATGCGTGCAAGAAAGCCTCTTAACTACCTTCTCGTTGCTGTTTGTCCGGGATTGATGTACCTTGCCCGCAGGTGCTTTTTCTGTCATACGCATGTCCGCATGAGCATGCATCCATTTGGCAACTTCTTGAACCTCTTCACCGAGGAAATAGCCTCCCCCATCAAAAGTTCCCTTGACAGTTGGGAAACCAATGTCTCCTTCCACAATATCTAGCTCTTTGCAAAGGTTGGCGATCTCGATGGCTAGCTGTACAGTGGCATGGTAAAGCTGCTGATCCTCAACACTGACAGAGTTCCCACTAATCTCGTCTTCCATCCCCAGACTTTTTGCTGCATCCAGCCACGCCTGCTTGAACTTCTTGTAGGTCTGACGTGGAATTCTATCACAAATCCTCTGTTGTAAATCTAGCAAGACAAAAAATAAAGCTTTGATCAAACACAACAATAACAAAAAACTAGAGCTTCCTACCCTTCACTCTTTCCTTCGTCAAAGCTAGTTGAGGTTTTTTGCCTAAGGTCCAGCGTCAGTTGAAATTCATTATTTCGCAAGTTCAGAAAATCTGTATCCCCAAACAAGGAAATTCCCCTATTCAGCATCAAGAACCGAAAATCTTAAACTTTGGGGAATCCTGGAAAATCTCCACAAGAATTTCCAGTAAAGGAAAATCGGTACCACCCTTGAAACATTGGAAAGCCCCAGGTTGGATTTCCAACAAAGGAAAATCGGCAAGCCCATGGTAATATGGGAAAATCCCAAGTTGAACTTTCAATAAAGGAAAACTGGTGTTTCACTTTAGACGTTGGAAAACCCCAGGTTGGATTTTCAATAAAGGAAAATTGGTATTCCACCGTAAACATTGGAAAACCTCAAGTTGATTTACCAAGATGGGAAAATCTTACCTTTACCCTTTTTGCTGGGCTGAGGGACATCCTCCGTATCACGCCCTAAGAGTAACTTCAGATCATATTAAATATGGCAAGAATACATGGCCTACTGTGCTTATTTATGTTCTTGCTAGTCAAGGAGGCTACAGGAGCATGGTTGTTGTCTAACCGGGCAAATTGACGTTTATTCTCTAAGAGGGAGAGTGAAATAAGTTGTGCACCTTTGAAATTAAGGAAATCTTCTTCCTCTCCTGGGACAGAAGTCGGTGCAGGAGACAAGGGTGAAGAGGGTGCCTTGAGGAAATGCGATGCTGGTACTGTTATTGAACTTAGTGAAGGCTTTCTTGGACGGATGGAAAAGTGTGGCTCACTGGATATCTCTGTCTCATATTGCTGAAGGTTCTTAACTGCGTCTTCTAACATCTTTGTCTTCTCTTTGTTCTCTGGTTCAGCAAATAGACAAAAGCCGAGAATGTGAAAACCTCACCTTCGTAGGCCTGCATTCCCATCTTCTCCTGCTTTTTCTTGTGCATTTTTCGGTGCTTTGTCAATAAAGCTCTGGCCGACACCAATTGCCTAGTGCCAGAAGAAGTTGCCATTGACTGTCTCCAACGAAGATTGCAAAACAAGGAGGCAGACGAAACCCTAAACCCTTGAGCCCTGAAGGAGTCCAAGCCCACGTCTATATTTTCCACTGAGCCTACGCATTTCTCTGTATACACCATGAACTACGGAAATCCAGAGGCTCACTACTCCTCGACTCAGTGATCCGACCGGAGGCTATGCAGCTCGGCTTGCCTTGCTACGGTTGCGTGATGGGGTCCACTAAATCTTCCCACCATGCATGTGACCACGTCCGCCAAAAACCGTTAAATCAGACACACTATGTTATATTACTCTTGCACGCGCTTGTGTATATGTAAGGACGCGATCGACCACTTCAGGGGCTCTTTCGAACGCTGTCGATCCTCGAAAGAAGACGAAAGGCGCATCCCCAAGTCATCGATCCAAACAATTTATCACATACAACGGGAACAAGCTGATTTATACGATTTGTTTATTGCGTTTGTGACCCGTAACCTCTGATTCCCTCTGCAAACGACCAAGACGTTTCCAAATGGCGGGACTCCGAGATCGTAGCACCCTTCTCAGTAATCGTAGCCACTTGGAACTACGGGTATGTGTGAGATAGACGGAACGACAAGATGCACTGAACATACTTTGTTGATGCTTCGTGCATCGCGATAGAATAGCACCCGCATACTACTCTCGATAATCTTCAGCGCTTCTTCCTCTGTCAAGGTAGTTTCGTTACCCTCAACCGCTTTGCGAAGAAGGGGTTGAGCGATCATGGAACCATAGCCAGTCGCAATGGTCGATGCTGTGTACGTCGTTCCTAGCAGGTCGACGTAGGACAAGAAGCTGCATTCATGTCGTGTCGTGAATGGATGCTTGCTAGGAGTAAAGTCGGCACTCTTACCTTTTACCGTTCTTGAAGCCGCCAATTACAAGCGAGTTCCATAACGGGTTGATCTTGGAGCGTCTAGCATACATGACATGGGACATATATTCATGTATCTCCACAGGACCAAGAGTGTGCCCGTCTTGTGAGGCAAATTCCTCGGTTACTAGTTCCTCTAGCATCTGCTGGATGTACTGGAAGTCGGACATGTCTCCGCCAGCACCGATCACTGTGTGGTCTCCGACGGGATGAAGACGTTGTACATCCTTGAAGCGAGCAAGAGATCCATACGAAGCTATGGCATGCGAGTCAACCCCGCCGCTTATCATATTTGTTGGGTCAATACTCACCAAGGTTGTCGGCAGCCATCATAATCCCGTCTTTGTACTTGATGGCTAGCACACTTGTACCAGTGACTATTGGCTGCCTGTGGGCATGGAATCAGCACGTAGGCTGACAAGATATATTGAAGGATTTCTTACTGCGTTCGTTGCACGCCGTCCGCAAAGACATCAACTGCATTTCTGGGGTGTTGGGCGATGGGGTATGTTCCGTACGCGTCGAAAGCATCATTACGCTGCAAAGATGTGAGATGGTGCACAATGCGGTATCTGATTCGAACGTACGGGACGGCCCCAATTGGTAGGGAAATGGTCCATTGGTGGTGGTGATATTGGAAATGGAGGTGTTGGCGCATTGGAACGCGCAAGCTGCACGCGTCCCAATCTTGGATGACGTAAGCTACTCAAAATATTTCTGTCACACTAGCAGTGCGACAAGTCTGTTGCCACCATTTGAAGCCTTTGACTTACTCGACAAATGGCTGAAGACAAAAACCCCATAGCAAACAAGTATGGTCCATCGGCGTCGCAACCGCAGGATGGCCCCATGATTCGCACAGTAGAGGCTCCACAAGTTGCTAAAGACATACAGGTTGCAGACAAGAAGTCAAAACCAAAGTATGGCCTATCGGCGTTGCAATCACTGGATGGCCTCCTGGATGGCCCAATGGAGGCTCCACAAATTGCTCAAGACTTGCAGTCAAAACAAAGTCAATATAACCCGCAACCACCGGAAGGCGCCATGCTTCGCAAAGTAACGAGGGAACAGGTTCGACAAATTCCTGAAGCCAAACAGTCAAAACCGAGCAAGTACGACCCATCAGCGTCGCAACCGTTGTACGGCTTTATGCCTCGCAAAGTGACTGGCGAACAGGCCAGGAAAGCTCTGGTATGCAGTCGTTATCAACTCGCACTCCTTGTCCTAACCGTGGAATTCTGGTAGGAACATGATCTCAACCCTTTCACCAAACCGCCGACGCCGCACACGGCCCAATACCGGAAAATCTTGGAATCCAGGAAAAAGCTCCCCGTATACGCGCAGATGGATGACTTCTTCAAAATGGTGAGTGGTGCTACGAGGGGAGGTTGAGTATCACTGTTTCTTAGATGCGTTGCCAGCCTCCCCTCCGAATATCAGCGCAAGTAACGGTAGCTGACGGATCAAGTATAGTTCAATGAAAATCAGATCGTCGTGATGGTTGGAGAGACTGGGTCTGGCAAAACTACGCAGTGAGTTGAGGGTGCACGGTCTAAAGGGTATTGATTGTGACCAGTTTCATAGAATCCCGCAGTTTGTGGCCTATTCAGATCTAGCACATTCGAATGGGAAGATGATTGCATGCACCCAACCTCGTCGAGTAGCAGCAATGTCCGTCGCAAAGCGTGTCGCAGAGGAAATGGATGGTGCGGGGGATATGCCGTTGCGATGTCTCAATTGGCGCTAAAGACATTTGTAGTTCAACTCGGACGCCAAGTCGGGTACTCGATTCGATTCGAAGACATGACAGAACCAGGAACCACCTTCCTCAAATACATGACCGACGGTATGCTTCTGCGGGAAGCGATGAACGACCCCGACCTTCAACGATACTCGACGATCATCCTTGACGAGGCTCACGAACGTACCCTTGCTACCGATATTCTAATGGGCCTCCTCAAAGCCCTTGCCAAACGACGCACTGATTTGAAAATCATCATTATGTCTGCTACTCTCGACGCCGTCAAGTTCCAAAAGTACTTCAGTCTGCGCTCGGACACGAATGCACCCTTATTTAAGGTTCCTGGTCGTACACATCCGGTGGAGATATTCTACACCCAGGACCCCGAGCCAGATTATGTAGAAGCAGCGATCCGAACTGTGCTCATGATACACCGCGCTGAAGATCCCGGGGATATTCTTCTGTTCCTGACCGGTGAAGAAGAGATAGAAGACGCGTGCAGGAAAATCAAGCTCGAGGCAGATGATCTCATCAACCAGGATCCCTCATCTGTCGGCCCGATCGTCTGCATACCACTCTATTCGTCGCTACCACCTATACAACAACAGCGCATCTTCGACCCCGCCCCAGCTGCTCGTGGGCCCGGCTATCCGCCTGGTCGAAAAGTAGTTGTGTCTACAAATATCGCTGAGACGTCGCTCACGATCGACGGCATTGTTTACGTCGTCGATCCAGGTTTCTCCAAGCAGAAAGTGTACAACCCCAGAATACGAGTCGAGAGTTTACTGGTCAGCCCTATATCCAAAGCCTCAGCACAGCAACGCGCCGGACGAGCAGGTCGCACACGGCCTGGCAAATGCTTCAGGCTATATACGGAGAAAGATTTCATGTCGCAGCTCGAAGAGCAAACATACCCTGAGATCTTGCGAAGTAATCTTAGCAACACGGTACTTGAGCTTGTTAAGCTTGGTATCAAGGTGAGACGAGTTGTATCCTTTAGTTTGTTTAATTTCCTGATATCATCCTACAGGATCTCGTTCGATTTGACTACGTTGATGCACCTGCACCTGAGACATTGATGCGAGCATTGGAGTTATTGAACTTCTTGAAAGCGCTCGACGACGACGGAAACCTGACACCGCTAGGTTCTATGATGGCAGAGTTCCCTCTTGATCCTCAGGTATGTCTCTGTCAATCTCTTATCGGCCGAGCGCTGACCTGAGCCAGTTAGCAGAATTGCTCATTGTGAGCCCCGAGTTCAAATGCAGCAACGAAATCCTTACGATTACTGCCATGCTTTCGGGTGCGCCTATTTTGTTATCCCTTGCCCTCATCGTGTTGATTCCATTCCAGTGCCGAACATTTGGGTTCGCCCGGCAAACCAGAGAAGTCAAGCTGACGCTGCCAAGGCTCTCTTCACCGTCCCGGACGGTGACCATCTGACACTCCTCAATGTGTACAATCAGTACATGCAAAGTACGTCCAGCCTGTCCCAGGTCGCATTTCGACACATTTAATTACTCGCATCGTAGATAAATTCGACAAGAACTGGACTTGGTCAAACTATGTTTCAGGTCGAGCGCTTGCTCAAGCGGAGAATGTCCGCGCCCAACTGCAGCGAAACATGGAGAGGTTTGAGCTGGAGCTGATGTCAATAAGCGACGAGAAGAAGCTGTTCCAATCTATTCGACAAGCCCTTGTCTGTGGGTTCTTTATGCAAGTGGCTCATCGCGAGGGTGAGAAGGGGAGCTACCTGACGGTGAAGGACAACCAAGTCGTCGCTTTGCACCCTTCTTGCGGATTGGACACGCAACCCGAATGGGTGCTATTCAATGAATTTGTTCTTACCACGCGACCGTACATTCGCACCGTTTCCGAAGTCAGACCGGAGTGGTATGTTCCTCATCCGCCGTGTTACTACCCATCTCTAAAACGTATATTCAGGCTTCTGGAATTTGCTCCGAGCTATTTTGACTTGTCGAGCTTCCCAGACGGCGAGACTAAGCGAGCGCTCCAAAAGGTTATGAACAAGAAGTTGGGCAAGTCTGCTGGTGGTGCCATCGACTCACGGCCTGCTAAGAAGCAGAAAAGAGTAAAACAGGCCGCCGCTTGACCGCTGAACGTGAATGTTGAACGTAGATTTGTGGCGTTCAGCGGGAGTGCATTGTTCATACCAGTAGATTCGGAGATGTGTGGTAATTCCGTATATGCATCAGCAAAAGACACTAAGTCTGGTCGTGGCTGAGGGCCTTGGTAAATGACCATCAACAAGATGCCCCTAACCGGAAAATGGTCACATGGGCTTAATCTGACGCTCAAACAGTCGGCACTAGCACACAGCGATCATCTTGTTTGCCTCTTGTCTGTGTCTGGCTGCGCTCATTCATTCTGATTTCCCACTTGAAATCGCTCGATCAATTGCTCCTCAACGTTGTACGACACTAGAGGTGTCTGGCCATGTTGGAATTATCCGGTGAGCTTTGGCCAGCTGCATACAATGAACGACTGATCCATCAGCCATATTATCAGATTCACTGGCAGCTGCGCCTCACATCGTCCTTCGATTCTCTCGTCCTCGAACCTCGCGCATTCACCAAGTCTTACACCAGCCTGCCCTAAACGTCCATGCGTACATATAATCCGCTTTTCCTCCCTCTTCCTCACCCACTGCCTCTCTCTCACTCCCTCCTCCCCCGTCCATTCTGTACATCATCCAGTGCACATCAGTCGAAGTCTGCCGCCCCCATGCTGAGCATACTGTCAGCATCATAGCTGCGTCAGATCTTGTGAGTCCGCCCATGTCTACCTAGTGACAGTTTCGGTATAACTAGCTCCATACCCCAGGAACAACAACGCATATATGGAGTTTCTCAAGTCCTGGGGCTTTCCCGATGTTGGCGAGAGGTATGTCGTCCTTCATAATGTTCTTGTCAACATGACGAACCTCAGTTCTCAGTGTTGTAGCCACCTACTTGCTTCAATGTGTACGTGCATACTCAGTAATTCAATATTCAACGTTCAATGTTCAAACGTTCAACTTTCGAACCCTGAAGCTGAAGTACCACTAGTTGACGAATTAGGAATGGCTCATTAAACAACATCTAACTGACTACTTATTACTTTGATGTACTGTTTATACTATATAATGCAAACTATTCCTTTTGCCGTCTATCCGACATCTGATAATAAACCAGAAATGCCACAAATAGCAAATTCTAATATATGTATCTGGCCAGCCCATGACAAGGTGGCATAATGTAGGGGGAGCTGACCATGTGTGTACCATGGGTCGTCATTCTTTCTCACCTCGTCATCCTGATGTCGTCTGACAGGAAATGTTGAGATGGGCTGGTACGTCGTCGGACTCTTGCCAGGGGTGCGTCAACCTTACTTTTGTTATAAGCGCTTGTGGGGTTTACCAGCAACTGTGGGGGTTTGTCGGCCAATGATCAGATTCGAGGGGTTTTGCTGATGACTGTTTCACACTTGTGCCAAGCCAGCCATCCATCCTCCTTATGTATGGCAGTTTGGTTTCCTCTTTGAGAGCCTCAGGTTACAAGGCTAGTCACTGCCAAAAGTGCATCAATGCGTCATACCGACACTTGCTGCATCATCCGATGTTGTTTATCACATGCATGGTCCAAGCGCTCCCAACCGCTGCACAGATTGAAATATAAACCCCGAGCGCGTGGGCAATTCACCCAGCAACCCTGACATTCCCCCACAATGATCCGTATCGCCCCGTCACAAAGCACACTCGGTCGTTTAATGACTGGCGCTCGCCTATACGCCGTACGTAACAGACATAATCCTCTTCAATTTACTTATCTCTGCAATACAGATCCCCGCGCCATCGTCCTTTTGCAAAGGTAACCAGTGCATCGAGGATGGTAATATTCTACAGCCCCATGTATGCTATTTTTATCACTATATCATTAATAGGCATCAGCTTGGCCATGAGGCAAAATCTCATCGAGATCAAGGACAGCATCGTGGATCTCAAGCAGGATCTTAAGCAGGAGATGCGGGGTGTCAACCAGGAGATGGGGGGTGTCAACCAGGAGATGGGGGGTGTCGCGCAGCAGTTACATTGTGAGCTTCGTGATCTTCGAAGAGAGAGCGTTGATCTCCGCCGTCTCATATCCAAGGTATTTTGAATAAAGCCACATTTGGTTTTTACATTGACTTCTTATATCAGGCCATCAATGGTACCCGTGCCGAAGGCTCGACCCTCCCACCCAGTGAAAAGTCCGTCGTGCTGAATCGACCTGTGGCTGTCGTGAGCGAGCCAGAGAGCCATATAGAGCCATATCGGCCCAAGGCGGTACCCCCCTGTTATGTCACATGGCGGTCATCGTCAAGTTGATCTGCGCCGTGACGTCAACGTGAGCTTTACACTTGACTTACACTCGCACCAAGTCTAAAGCACCACGGAGGCGACCCGCAACGCACAGACCAACAATCCCCACTTATATCAGCGCCCTATAACAACGCGTGTCCCCGCCTCCAAGCTTTCTTCCCTCCCCCCATCTTCCCCTCATCTTCTCCCCCTCGTCGCCTCCAGTATCGCATCTCTTCTGCGTGCCCCGCTCCTCGTCATTGTGTCTATCACGTCGCCGATGCCCTAACGGCACAGGACATGGTATGTCCCGAGGGCCACTTGCATTTGGGCCAATACTCACTCACAAAAGTAGCAGTTCCTACCTCAAGCAGACAATCAAAGCGGACGGCGCAGAATGGTATGAATGAGAGGGAGAAGGTGAGACATCCCCTGCATTACTATATACTGCCTGACTCATGTTTTGCGAGGGAACGCGACGCGGCGGACGCACCCAGACAACCCCAGCCCCTTCACGCCCTACCTCTCCTCTCAGCCTTACTGCGTGTTGCTTCTCGTGATCATTTTCACTCTATATCTCATTGCCACGCGTGACGGACCCTTGTAGAGCTCTGCAATAGGACGGGGCGGTAGGACGGGGCGCAGAGAGCAGTACGGAGAACTTAACTACTGTTGTTGTATTGTATTATAATTAGTTATTATAAATGGTATTGATTTATCTGCCAAAAACGAGCTATATTGAATTGGTAGGTCGGGGTCGAATAGGCTCGATAGCACTCGTTGATAATCGAGCTCAGTCTCATTCAGAGATCCCAAACGAGCCTCCGCGATCGGGTCGACCCGGCTCTATCAAGCTCAACCACGGTCGACAGACTTTTCACTGGGCCTCCCATACGAGGACGTTCCATTCACCGACGGCGCCATGCCTCCCAAATCACTGCGAAGACTCACGACGTTGCAGACAATCATGACCCTTTCCTCCACCCAGGCAGACAGCTACTTAGATGGTCATGGCATTGAACAAGCCAATCACAGTGCAACCCTTGCTGGCAAGCAGCAACAAGTTGCCGAGCAAATTGGTGTGGCATCTGATGTTCTTAGGCACCGTTTTGGTAATTATGACATGTAACCCTCCTTACTTCGCACATACATACGCATGTCATAGAGTTCAACAAATTCTTCCAATCAGTGCTACATCCTGAACCAGATCGGAACATGGAGAGATTCAAACTGGATATGGGGGGCGAGCATGAGTACTAGAATGACATGTACGCTGCAGCGGCAGAGATTGCGAGTGTCCGCCGCGTGGATGTATATTGTGACCAGTTTGGGGCACTGTCTGCGGCCATCCTCACTTTCTAATGCGAGACACTGTGCCGATCTAAGCAGCGAGTGCTCAAGGGAATTAATTACATTTTTATGGATTAAGCGGTCACGAAAGACATTTAATTTCAGTTACAATTGCGATACATAATAATAAATAGAAGTGAGGGTCTCATTAATACCATATCTTCAATATCGATCGTATTCTTATCCATTCATAATGCAGTCCCCAACATGATCCTCCTGGGCACTTTGACTCGGAGTGGCCCAGTGGTACGGAAATGGACGCAATCTCCCGATGATTCCGATGTCCCCGAAGAAGATGGGGGAGATGAAAGAGGTGGGGGAGGCGGCGGAACACCTGGCAATGGACCGCTAGGCGGTGGACCCTTCAAAGGAGGCGCAGCAGTTCGTCCTGAGCGCCTCGACGAAGAAGTCGAAGCATCACTATCCCGTCGCGGAACGCCCTTGGTATCCTGGAGTAAGCTCAGATCCCCAGACGATCCAGACGTGGACCGCTTCTTCAAGGGTCTCCCACCAATTGGAAATGGGACATTCCTCCCCCTCTTCCGCGTTCCTTCTTCGTGGATGTCCCCCGAATGCAGCGCCTTCGAACGCGAATCGTTTATGTCCGCATTCGTATGCACCTTCATCGACATCCCCAACTTCGGCGAGCCGATCCCAACCCCCACATGCCGAGTCGCCTCCTCTAAATGCGGGTACAGCGGCGATAAAACCAACATACCGCCTCCCCTAGTCGAATACGCGGAGACGCTTAGCGGTGTGGACTCCCCTCCGTCCAGAAAATCCCAAGATGTGTCGATAACAACCCTCGGCTTCTTTTTCTTCTCCTTCTTGTTTTTCTTACCGTGATGCTTGTCCGAGACTATGTCATTCGTAGCACCCCGCTTGTTCTCCTCCCACATCCGCACGTAGTCCTTCTCGGACAGCATCATCGGCGAGCTAATCACCATTTCTCCTTCCTCCTCCCTCTTCCACCCCGTCAGCCCAATCTTCTTCCCAAGCAACTTGCCAATCCCTTTCCCCTTCTCGCCTATCGCTAGCACTTTTGCTTTCGTCCGTGTCGCCGAGTAGCCGTGGAGACTCTCCGCGGCGGGTGGCGCCGCACTCCAAACAAGCGCAGATTCGGACTGACTTCTATTGTGCGTGGGCGAAGAGAATTTTGCTGACATCGATGTAGATGCGTATGGAGACCCAATCGAGAAACCTCTCGCGCCAGCTAACAGCGCCCTAACATCCGTAACATCCTTCGCCGTTACCGCACCTTCGTTCCTTCCAGATCCCTTCACGCTTTCCTCTAGCCGGCCTCTCACACTCTCCCATCCGTCCCCTACATGGCCGCTGACCCCCACTACCCCCACTCCGCCATTGGACGGCATCCCCTCAGCGTTACCTACGCTCTGGAAAGGGGAGGGCGAATCATTCGAGTTCGGCGGTGTGATCATTTCCACGAATCTGGTCATCCATCCGCCAGCGCCCATGGTCCCTTGACCTTGTAAGTGGTCATCCAGCTTCGGTGGCACAGGAGGAGGCGGTAAACTCGGGGCGCTTGACAGCGGCGGTGTTGGCTCCCACTCGGCAGCCTTACCAGCCATATGAGCTTCGTCGTCGCGCTGCATATCCCGCTCCCGTTCGTCCCTCAACAAAGGCGTCGGTGGTGGTGGAGCTGACTTCCTCTTAGGTCTCGCCTGCCCATAACCCACCTCGACTTGTTCTTTCTCCTCGTGGGTCCACGATACATCGATATCCAGGGGCTCGTGGAATGGCTGGATGTCAAGACGTGGAGGCGATGAACTCGGTTGTTGTCCTTCGGAAGGCCAGAATGGTCGCATCCCTTCCACCTCCATTTCCTCATCCTGCCTTCCCAATACAAAACCTCTCGACTCGTCAACCTCAATCGGACTAACCGTCACGCTAATGCTCCTTAATTCCTCCACATCCGCAGACCGCAGAACGATTACTTCCTCCTCGTCGTCGGTGTCATCACTTCCCCCAAAACTGCCTCCGAACCCCCCAAACCACCGTTCAACATCCCCGAGACTCCCCGAGAAATCAGCTGCAAATCGATTCTTGTTCACCCTTGGCACCGGATACCTCCAATATGGGCTTGCCAGTGGGCTGCCAGTGCTCAAGCCGCTCTTCGGATGTGAATTAGAGTTCTTGGTTGTGAACGAAAAAGTTGCCGAATGCAGCGTCGCTGACCGGATTTGCACTGTCGCTGACAACAACCCTCCCCCTCCTGCCTCTCCTACACCACCACGGCTAGCGCCAGCGCCATCGCCCCCCTCATCTAGAAGCTCCAAACCCGCCACCACCCCCAACCCCACAGTATAAGTATACTCAGTATACTGTCGGGTGACCGCCCGTGTTGCTCTAGTGGACGGATGCGCGGAGAGAGGGTAGATAGACTTCCTCGTCTTCGCATCTGTCTTCGCGCGGAAACCAGAACCGGAGTGTCTTGTATTCTTCATGGACAGCGTTGTCGCCATCCCCGATCTCGTATACGCGGATTGGGAACTCGCGGTCCCAGACGACGAGGGGGACGGAATACTCAGTGGCCTCAGCATCGGTCTTCCGTGACTCTCCCCACTACCACCGCTTCCACCGCCGCCGCCACGTTTCAAGTCGCGTTTTCGTTCTTCATCTGCAGTAGTCCACCCTCTCCTACTCACGCTGCCGATACTACCGTTCCTCGACAGCGTCTCGATTTCGTACTCGTGCAGTGACAAAGCATGCGCCGTCCGCGGGATCCCACTGACGCCTCTCGTGAATGCCTTGAACGAGCCATCTCCTCCCCTCTCCTCCCTCTCCTCCCTTTCCCCATCGAACCCAAAACCAAAACCATTCCGAGAGACAGAGAGGTATCCCCCAGGCGTTGGATCATAGTCTTTCTCGTCGTACTCGTAATCTCCACTCAACCGCATCCGCATCCCACCGGCGCCGCTCGTCCCAGTTGCCAAACCCTTTGCCATAACGTACCACGGCGGCGTCACGAACTCAAACCCTACAAACGGCGTCACAACATCTCCCTTCGAGTATTTAGAGTGTCTGGAGTACTTGGAATATCTAGATCCGTCGTGGCTGGAGGCGGACCTGAAGTCAGGGATCCCAGATCCGAGGCTAAAGCCGAAGCTGGCGTTCGTGACAGCAGGAGCGGATATCAGAGCGTAGGTATAGGCGTCGATGATTTCGTTTACTTCGCCTTCGAAATCGAAATCGTCGATTTCTTCTTTCCACTGGGCGTTGGTGTTTGGATCGGCCGTGAGGCGGGCGCGCGAACGGCGAATAGAGCCGTATCGCCTCAGTATCGAAGACTTCCGTGTAGCGCTAAGCTCTATATCAATGCTATGCTACGCATATTCAAGTCAGGACTCGGTGCTCGAAAGAGAGAGAGAAGGAGTGAGCTCACCACCCTCTCGTTGGCATTGGCAATGGCATTATCATCGTCATCCTCCTTGCTCCCGATCCCTGTGTTCCCTGATCTACCTAGCTTCGAATTCGCTCGCAGACCAGGAACTCGCGTGACACCACCGTTTGTATTCCCGTTCGTCCCAAATGAACTAGTTAAGAGAGGCGAAAAGGTAGGGGGGAGTGGGAGGGGCGGGATTTTGGATATAGTGCGCTTTTTCAAGCCGCTCTTCTTGATCAATCCCGTGGGGTTAATCGGCGGCGTTGGAGGTAGTGGCAATGGCAGAGGGGCACGACAGATTGTTGGTTTCATATTGGATGGATTAGGCAGAGGGAGGGGACGGGGACGTGAGAGGGGACGGGTTGGTGGCATAGATAAGGGTGCTGGTAGAGTGGGCGCTGGGGGTAGTGGGAGTGGGAGAGGTAACTTCTTCGTTTTATTCGGAGTCCTCTCCTTCGGTGGTGCTTCGCCCGAGTTGAGTGGTGAGCTCAAATCTTCGATTTCGAGACCGATGTCGATAGCCCTCAGAGACTTCCTCGACCTCGCGCGAATCAGCCTTCTCAGTGCTCCATCATTCTCCGTCTCTTTATTGTCTTGATCTCGTTCCACCCCCTCCTCAATCGCTCGATATTCCAACTCACAATCAACCGACATGTTCAATTCCTATACCAGTACCTCTTTCTCGCGATAGGCTACCCGCGCCTGTCAGAAGTTAAGTCGAGGGAGAAACGGGGGTGGGGGAGATGCGATATAGCAACTCGTTACCGATAGAGTATGTGCGATGCGTCGCGACGAGAGATGATGGGGGCGCGGGTGTGCAACCTGTGCGCTGTACTCAGTGCGTTGTACTTAACCGAGCATAATCTGCACACCACCACTTGATACACCACACGAATGCTCCAATACAACCGAAACCACCGAACGGCGTGTTACACGGTCCCGTTTCGAGAATATGGTGTGTCGGGCTGCATTGGGTTTCGTTCAGTGATACTGCGATGCATGGGGGATCATCGAATGGGGCGAATGGGGCCTGCAACTTGGGTCGATACGATTCTGAGACGTTTCGCTTTGTGAATCCCTAGGTCATGCGTGCGCGACCCGAGATGCAACACCGTCGGGCGACCTGAAGGGGTAAAGAGAGGTGCTTGGCCTGCAAGTGGAGTCCTATCCATATGCGTTGAGTTGAATCAGACCCAGGATTGGGTTGCTATGCTCTCCAGGCTCAACTCTGGCGAGTGTTTCTGAGTTGCGTTTCGGATTCCAATTTCAGATTTAGACGAAGCAGTGCGCTAGGTTGCTGCGCATCTTAAAAGTAGACGATAAATGAAATAGAGGTTACAAGCCTCCACGAGAGGATGAATGCATGTTACGGAGGAGTGCAATCAAGGAGGACTGGTGAGTCATTGAGTTCTGTCCCCTGGGGGCCCGGGAAGGTTTAGTGAAACAGGCGCCCAAGTCCCCACTTGCATTATTTGCGGTGCGTCTAAAATCAACGGAAAGCTTAGGCTGAGGACCAACCTCTGTTTCGAGAGGATGACAGTCGACCTCTGAGAATAGACGGAAAGCTCAACTTCGTTCAACCTCCTTGCAAGAATCCATGTCTTGAAGAGGTGCGAGCATCAGTCAATAACTCGGTAAAATGAAGCTTGTCGTATTGGAAAGAGAACATGAGGCTTTGGTCACGACAGTGACGATACGCATAATGAGTCTGACATCGACGCGGGGGTTTTCATAGACCGTGATTACGAAACTGAACACCACGGAACCAGAAGTAGTATAGGAGCCGTGGAGGAGTTGAATAGCTCGAATTCAGCAATAAGTATGGACGATTATCAAGGCTGATAGAGGATCTAAGACGAGTGTAGCCAAGCTTAGTCCACAGTTCAACATCAAAAGTGAAAGCAAAGCGACGGCAACGGAACAAAAGTAAAAGACATGAATTGTGGGCGAGAAGGTCACTCTCCACGATTTTGGGGTACTTTGACTCCCCCAACCTTTGGGTGACGTTTAGGAATGCGCAGCACTACAAACGAGCCGAGAGTTAGCAACCTCTCGTACGCATGATATGATCTAATCGACTTACCCGACAGCCCACGATTTATCACTAGATGTACAAAGACCTCCGGAAGAGAATGGCTGTGCGGGTGGGAAGCATGATGTGCGGACCGCGAGGGAACCGGTGGACTAAAACACATTACAGGCTTGTGAGATGATGAGTTCAGAATTGAACGTTCGAAAGCATACCAGGTCACTCCAACAAGCCTCTATATCACCTTCGTTGCCGCCTGTCGCTGTACCGTCTCCTGCAGAAGCAGGAACAGGATTAAAGTTGATAAAGAAATAGGCGCAAGTGCCGGAGGTGAGAGTTTCAACGTGTTGAGGGGCGACCACAAATGACTGTGGAGACTCGGCGGAGAATATCTGCATCAATTGGTCACGACGAGGCTCAAGCTAGTTCAGGAGGGGCGGACGTACTTTGATTGCATTATCAATTGTTTCGCAATCTTCATCTATGGGCGGGAGAACACCCGCGTCGTTGTCACACGAGGTTGCGCCTGAGGAGTACATCAATCAAACGGTCAATATCAGAGTAACGAAGAAAAATGATGAAAATGACGATCAACAACAGTCAAAGTATTGAGAAAACCGAACTCACAAGGAGCGCCACACACATGTATGGGACCAGAGGGCGGCGGTGATGGCGTCGGCGTTGGCGTCGGCTCGGCAGGCGTGGACGATGGCGTTGCCGACGAGACCGTCTCTGCTGCAGAATTGGATTGAAATGAGTATGAAAAGAGAGGTGATGAATTCTGGATCACGTACATGTAGAAGTCGGTTTCGCCGTTGTCTTCGTGGTAGTAGGTTTAGGTGGCTTAGGGGGGTTACAGGTATTGAACAAAATGCACAAAGGCCATATGTTCCATATGCTTGCTTGAATTATGATGCCGCCGCCGATAATCAGGTCCTTCGAGGCGGCCTTGAAAGCCACTGAGCCACCACCACTTCCGGTGGCGGAGAAGGAGGAACATTGCACGGTCGATAAAAACACCGTTTTGTTATTTGCGACGACGAACGTCGTGTTGGTAAGGAGGGTCGCCCCAACACAGTTTGTGTTCGACACAATTTGGGCTGTGGATTGACAATAAGTATTGTTGGCCGCCGACGATTGGACGCGAATAGCACACACATAAATCGAAAGCAGCGAATACGCCTGAGGCGAGGTGAAGAGCTGGCAGTAGCAACGAGAGAGAGAAAATCTTCATCTTGAAATGCCTCCTTCAGGATGGGCTGTTCGAAAGGTGAGCGGCTTGCGAGTAAGAGGGGGCCATGTAGGCAGGCTATATAGCACCAGTTCTCCCCATCCCGTCTCACCGATCATCCTCCGGTTCCCATCCCCATCCCCCTTGGTCGCTCCTTGCCGTGAATCATGCAGACGTATCATCAATCACTCTGCTTCTCTCCTGGCGGCTGTTCCCCCCTGGCCATCCAAGTACTGAGCCACATTCCGTTGACCGCTTGTTTCCGCTTGCCCTTGGCTGCATTCCGGCCGAGTTCACTTCCAGACTTGCCTGTCATTTGCCGTACGTAGGTGTCAATCAACATCACTTCTTCTTCTTCTTCTTCTTCAAACTTCGCGCCCTGGGCCCTGGCTATTGAATTTATGTCCGTCTTCTATTCGACGGCTGGCGTTCCCAGGACCAAATTGAAACCGCATGCATTGCTCAAAGCCTTGTGTTCGAGACTCTGAGTATGTCTGAGGACCCATATGTTGACAACTCGGCACCGATCATTGATTGAGAGAGTGATCATGGTGGTAAGTAGTGACATCGAACCCTGATTGGCTGGAATATAAACTCAACCTATCCATGATTTGACCTCCCGACATTGTCCCCGCGCATACCGTGAAGTGCACCGCCGGTGAGTCCGGCCGTGATGAATGGATGAGAAAAATACAGGTACCTCGGATTAGCCTTACTGGCCTTGAACCTGTGCGGGAGATCACCGAACGAGGCCCGAGGAACTCCAAGTTAAAAACAACCTGAACCTTGGGTATAAACAACGCGAGTGACTACCCATAGAACTTGCGATGATACGCACCCATATGTAGGATCCGCTCACCGTCGTTTATAAGTTTATGCGTATCCTCGCGATAACCAGTTAGGAACCTGGAAGTGGTGAACGCGTGGTAAGGAACCTTCAACACTGCATCTGAGTGGGTGTAGTCTCGTTAAGGAACGAATCCCACATGGGCATGATAGCGGCGGAGGGCATCGTTCATTCCATAGTGCCTGTGACCATAGATAGCGAACAAGTAAGTGATATAGTACGTGAAGAAGGATGTTACATACTTCCCCGGAGCTGTTTTTGATGTGATCCTTTGGACATGGTCTGAGAGAGCGTTAACGCCGCAACGATTCATCTATTAGTTTCAGCAATCAGTATGAGGATCACCAATCAGTCAAAACGTTCTAGATTCGTTGGTACAATGATATGGCTTTATATTATGGACCTGAA
This sequence comes from Pleurotus tuoliensis, assembly GCA_036872985.1. Lineage (NCBI taxonomy): Eukaryota > Fungi > Basidiomycota > Agaricomycetes > Agaricales > Pleurotaceae > Pleurotus > Pleurotus tuoliensis. The sequence continues at coordinate 1,104,485 of JAYMDH010000011.1, read as the reverse complement.
TTAGTGGATGGGTGTAATTGTAGGCTGACATGACACCAACGCTTTGATTGACGAGTGATTAGCGAACAGAAAGGATAGATGATGGATAGCAAATGGAAACACGGGAGATTCAGTGCGCGGAGACCCGGAGCATCCACGTCAAAAGCGGTAAAATGGTCTGGTTGAGTGAAATAACGCCTACCGGTATAGGCGGGCCCATGGTAGATGACCCATGACAACACAAACCTATACATTGGGTTTCGTGGACCGTTTAACTTACAAGTATGGTAGTCTTCCCGTGTCAGATTTCCCCAAGAGCATACGCCTTCAATCCAAGCAACGTCGCTCAGCAAGGTGGTCAAGCTTTCGTACCCATTTTCCGTTATCAGAGCAACATCTTCAATCCTCACACAGCCTACTCCTTCGTATCTCTTCAATGCGTCGCAAGGAAATGAGGTCAGAACAACACTAGGGTTCCACTGCCTACAATAGTGCGGGGGTCAGCAAGCCGCGCTGGTAATTTTACAACGAATGCTGCCCATCACAACTACATTCTCTTCAAGGGGCAATCGACGTCGTAGGAATGGATAGAAGCCCTCGTGGCCCTTCGTCTCTCCGATTTGGATGGTTAGGCTACCAGCTGGCCTGCCTGCTCCAGGCACATCGTGTACGCCCACCGCTACGAACCGCCAACGCCATGAGGGGAGAACGCTGAACTGGTGCCAAAAGCTAGAATGGCTTCAGCTGAGTTCCATGAACTCGAAGCAGGGGAACTTGGGCTCTGGAATATGTCAAGAGCCTGAAAGCCGATGAGGACGCGACGACAGAAGAGCTGTGTACCTTCCCGATGGTGGCCTGGCCCCAAGAGCTTCATGGACTCCTTTATATGCGTTAGTGCTGAAGAGAAACGTGCATAGAGTGGCAGAGATCACACACCGTCTGCATTTCGAGTACTAGCTCATAGATCGCCCGGGCTTCTGGCGTGGCTTTACCCCATTTCCAACGGGCATGATGCGAGTGATGTCGGACGTGTAACAGTTCATTCGCACCCCGCATCGATGAGTAGCACCTGGGGATCCAAATGCTTGTCCCCATGCACCAAGTAGTTACCGTTGTGGTGGTCAAGTTGCCTCACTGGACGCCACGCAAACTCGTGATCGTTGCAGCAGTAATAGAGTGTCGACCCGCAAGTCGACGCCGCAACGATGGGCCAGTTGGTGGTGCACTGAGCTATTGTTGTATGCGCTAATTCCAAGGATTCGCATGACCGCCCAGAGTGCTTTAGGAGAAATCTGGTTGGCCTGCATGATGGCAGTCATACATGCCGCCGTTCTCGTTAAGCTAGCACGTTGAGGGGCCGGCAAAGTTATATGGAGGGCGTCTTGTCTCCAGAGGCGAGTAATATATCAATACACTTGCCTGGAAGGCTCGAGAAGAGAGGTGCTCCTCGGGGAAGGGTGTGGTAGAGACCATTTGGCTAGTGTTTCCAATTCCAACGCACCGGGAAGCCCAGCTGATCGACTCTGGTAACATCATGCGTCTCGGCAGCGTCGTCGATAGAGGGCGAAGGAAGGACCACATCATATCAGCTAATTCAGCATTCGGAATGAAGAGATCTATGGATGGCGTCTCCGCCAGCGATGTTCCTGCCTAGTACACAAAGACGAGGTATGACCCCGCCTTGGCTTGTTCTGTGGGTGGCAAAAGCTTCACAAGCTCGAGGCATGGAGGGGACCTAAATCGTCTCACGTTCTGGGAATTGGTGCCACCTCCGCTGACCAGACTGATTGTATAGATCTGATGATGAGATGTAGGCGAGATGTGACTGAAGGCTCACTACATTCCTCAGCGTCGCGCCTGAGGCCTGAGTACTGAGTACTTGAGTCTTTGTTCCGATCATCTGAGTCGTCTTTCGTAAATAAGTACCACGGCCAGGAAGTCCATTCATGGACGTTGCCATTGCGCCACCTATTCGCCCTCACAACAGAGGGCGCGGCGATGCTCATAGCTGTCGAGAAACAAACCATGGACAGCAGGAGTCCAGCGGTTGTGACGGTCCGCTATGTCGACCCGGCCCGTGCGGACAATTGCAACAACTCCCCAGGCCACATGCATACGACCTACGCTGAGCCGTTATAAGGTCACAGAGATGCGATTTCCCCGTATACCACTTGTATTTTATCGCCACCTGGCTCCAGAAAACAGGAAGTCATGGTCAAAATCACTGGATATGAGACCCATGGTTTGCACCTTTCCTCCGTAGCCCTATCATGAACTGACCCAGGCATGCAGATGTACGATTCCCAACCTCGCTGAGCGGAGATGGGACCGATGCAATGTACATTAATCCCCTTATCTCAATACAATTCAGGATCGTCAGCCTAACTTGCACCCAAGGAACACGGAATGCGACTACTCCTCAGCGTACATCACACTCAAAACAGAATCTGACCTTGTAGGCCATGGAATGACCTTTACCATCGGTCGAGGGAACGACATTGTAGGTACCTATCCGATACCGGATTCCCTGGGCTAACAACATTGCCTAGGTTATCATGGCTATCGAAGCGGTAGCAAATAGGCTGGTTGGGAAAGAGACGGAAGAGCTGTTCAAGGATATGGGAAAGACGTGGGACTTCATGATGTCTGATCCACAACTTCGATGGTCAGTCATGTCACGAATGGGGCTTCACCTTCACTTCTATCTAGGTTCTAAATCTTGTCGTCATATCCAGGATTGGACCAGAGAAGGGAGTGATCCATATCGCTTCCGGAGCTGTCAACAACGCGCTATGGGATATGTACGCTCGGTCGAGGCAGAAACCTCTATGGAAACTTGTCGTAGACTTCACACCTGTTCGTATCCATCTAGATCATGTCGCGAAGCGATAAGCATTGACCGCCGCGTTTCACAGGAGGAACTCGTAAGCGCTACTGCCTTCCGGTATATCTCGGACGCGATCACGAAAGAGGAAGCGTTGGCCATGCTCAAGAAGAAAGCAGCCACCAAGGCGGAACGCGAAGCCAAAGTCAGAGAGCTCGGGTACGTATTCCTGCTACCATCCCCTTGCCGTTGGACGATGTTGAATTGGCTTCATTAGCTACCCTGCATACGTGACTTCTGCAGGGTGGTTGGGCTACACGGACGAGAAAGTCGCAAGGCTCACCAAGGAAGCTGTCCAAGCAGGTTTCAACCACTTCAAAATGAAGGTCGGCGCAGATCAAGCGAATGACCTCCGGCGAGGCAAGATCATACGGTCCATCATCGACGACCCGCAGTATCTTCCTGCGGGCGCGGAACCCAGAGACCCCAACGGCCCTGAGTTGAGAGGAAAGAATGCTGGACCGACCGGTGCTGTATTGATGATCGATGCGAATCAGGTTTGGGATGTTAATCAGGCAATTGACTATGTCAAAGGACTTGAGGAGATTAAGCCTTGGTAAGTGAATTCTTATCCAATGTAGTTAAGGAGAACCGTTGGAGAACGTGTTCGCTCCAGGTTTATCGAAGAACCCACTGCGCCCGATGACATCTTGGGCCACGCGGCGATTCGAAAGGCCTTGAAGCCACACGAGATCGGCGTTGCTACTGGCGAGCACGCGCATAATCGGATGGTGTTCAAGCAGCTCCTCCAAGCCGAAGCTATCGATGTCGCCCAGATCGATTCTTGCCGTTTAGCTGGCGTTAGCGAAGTCCTCAGTGTCTTGCTCATGGCGGCCAAGTGAGTACCAACGACGCGATCCATCATTTAGGTGCGGGATGCTGAGGGACCATGACTAGGTTCGGTATCCCCGTCTGCCCTCACGCAGGCGGTGTCGGGCTCTGCGAATACGTGATCCATTTAAGGTAGTCCTTTGTTCGAATACGCTCATACGTCTCGTTCGCTAACTGAGGAAATGCCTGCAGCTTAATTGATTATATCGCGGTTTCGGGGACCATGGAACGCAATGTACTGGAATTCGTCGATCACCTCCACGAACACTTCGTCACACCTTGTTCTATCAACGCCCAAGGTCGCTATAACGTTCCGACGAATCCCCTTGAGGGATATAGTATTGAGATGCATAAAACAAGCATTGCTGAATACGAGTGGCCGCATGGCTCTTATTGGGTCAGCCGGAGAGAGAGCTGAAGGGACGAACCTAATTTTTATTGTTTATGTTATCGAAGAATGAATGTATCATGCAATGTATGTAAATCAACAGAACTTTCTGAACTCGAGGTCGTTGGCGGTGATAGGTGTTTCCTGAGGATCTCCCGGGTTAGGTCGTTGAGCGTTAGAAGCGGTCGACCAATGGCATCAATGTATCCTACACAACGTTCATGTTTCACGTTCCCTCATCTGTTATGAATTTCTAGGCTGGATAAGGCGAAGTGTAGGATATTAGCTGGTCAATTTCGCGTTCTCATCAGGCAGAGTTGTTATGGCTAATAGCAGAGCCATCGTATATCGATTCGTGGGAGAGCCCAGATGTCATGGCATGGCATACAAATTTTGGAATGCAGTAGATGTGATGGGACGAGCGAAAGTGACGCAGATGGAAGGGCGGCAATACAATAATCTATCGCAGACGACTTCACGCGGAAGTATCATCAGATTTGGAGTCGTGGGGAAGATAGTTGCTGTAGACATACCGAGCTTCACGTTCACTTTCCAGAAGGGCGAGGATGTCCTCCTCTCGCACAGGGCCCTTGACGTTACGGATGATAGTTCGCGAGGTATCGTCCATGAACTCGACACGGACTTGCGTCACACCTCCACGAGAGCCAGTCCTTCCGAGGACCTATACAACACAGAAACCCGCAAATCAAGTCAAGGGTCAGTTCAAAGCTCTGCTTGATGGAATGGGGAATCAATTGACCTTGATGACTTTGGCGAGCTTGACGGGGGCTTTTGAGGTGGAATCCTAGAATCGATTTAGGTGAGCCACTGAGAATGGATTCGGGCAGCGGAGGGACGGCATAACTCACCATGTCTGAATAATGTGAAGACGGTTGTGGAAAGTTCGGCGTGACGATGGCGAGCAATGTTGTGGGTGGCTGAAATAAGGTTCGCAAGATTCAATCTGAGTTCAAAGAAGCTCGCTAACGCCCGATGCCCTTTACTACGGACTTCCCCAGTAGTAAGGTAGGGCTCAGGCGCAAGCCACCAACGTCACGTGAAGAAGTGTGACAAAATCACATTGTACTAGAACTTTAATGGCACAACTATTCCACACAAAATGATAAATTCGTCCGCACAGAACCCTTCATTAAGCTATTTCGGAGAAGACTGTGCGGACGGATTTGGTAATTTTGGTGCATGGCAAATGCCATTAAGGAAATATGTGTGCTGCGCCCCTAATTACGCGACGCGATGCGCTCTCCGGCCTCATTACTATTCATGCCTCGCAGAAGATTGTGCAATCTAGCAAACTTAGGCTCTGAGGAGACTATAGATCTATAATAGATATTGCTGGTAATGATACTGTATATATCTTGTAGTCGTAGTGTACAGCACATACATAGATAATCGTGTGTTATCCCGATGGGAGTTAGGAGCCAGTCACAGGCGAGTCACGTACACGTGATGTTGGTGGCTTGCGCCTGAGCCCTACCTTATGTATATTTACTGTCCGTTTCTGCTACCCATGCATCAATTCACCGCCAAAATGATTCGTTGGAGATGAGCTTGTGACCGCAGCAACTTCGCAGGGCCCACAAACGCACATAATAATCATACACTTTATTAACATAATATACGAAACAGAAAGCAATGTCCGAAATCTAGCAGTCCTTCACGAGCCATAACCCCGATGCAATTCATCGTGAATAGAGAACCCTAGCCTCCTTTGAGTCTTCGTAGCCTTTCTGCCACCGGTTTGCCTATAGAGAGGGAAGAGTGTTGAGCAACCCACCCTGGGAGTAGGAGAAAAATGGTTACAGACCTCTGTTCTTGGCAAACAAAACTCTCTGGAGCCCCTTCCCAATCTTCTAGCACATAATCTCCAGCTTCAGCAGTCTTCTCCTCTTCTTCTCTCTGCGGGCCGAATAGATCCAAAGCCAACTGCGTATGACTGACGCCCGCGTACGTCGTCACGCACCGGGGATTCACCAGTATCCTCGCGGGACGATAGGCTCCGTTGGGGATAGTCAGCTTGAGGGGTGTCACGTCGTTCATAGGAACGTCCTCTGAATCAGGCATGGCGTCAAAATCCGAGCCGGCGTTGGCATCTTCGTCGCTCTGGGGGGTGCGCACGCTTTCGTCGACAACGCCTTCGGGTCCTGCTGCAGGTCCTGGGACTTTCTTTGCATCGTCAGCTGCGGGTTCGTTCTTCTTCTCTTCAGCCTGAGCAGCTGCGACTTTCTCCTGTCGCTTTTTCAGTCGTTCGGAATCAGCGATACCGTGATCCATCTCGTTCATTCCCTCTCCGGCCGTATGGACCCATAAATCTCTGCAGAACCACGCTTGACTGCTGTCCAAGCAAGGGCTATCTGGATCTCGCGAGGGGAGCGAGCCTCCATTCGTAACGTTGTGCACGTCCCCTGTTTCCCAGCCAGAACGATAGGTGATGCCTTTGTAATAGGATTGCTCCGGGTCGACGACGTGCGTTCCCGATTCGCAGCAAAATACTTGGAAAGGGAGGTATTGGGTATAGCGAGAGGCCCCCACTTTGTCGCGAGGCGGTACTGTGTCTTCCTTCGAAGACGACGACTTTGACTGACGGAACTGGTCGCCATCTATGTCACGAGTTCGCCAACTACATAATGTTAGACAAGATGATTAAATGGAGCGCATATAAACGTTTGCGTACCGATCTGAGAAAATGAAGAATCCATTGTGCTCTGCCCAGTCCATGCCACAGACCATAGCAGCGTCATTGATGAAACTGACTTTGATTGTTTCCAGTATGTCATTGGGGCACGTAAAACCCTTCAGCCAAATGACACGATCGAACTTCAGGCTCCTTCGACGGTACAATTCGAATAATGGCTCTAAAGCCAGATTCTTCATGTGTGCCTCCTCTGATGGATAATATGCAGCCACAGGATCCGCCGTCATGGAAGGGACACGTCTAATTCGATATGGGACTCCAAGTAACGTCAATACCGCTTCACACAAATCCGTCAGCGTCTCCGTAGAATCCGTCGAGTCGTAGTCGAGCATCGAGACGAACACATTTTGTGTCCCTAGGCGTTTGACCATCTGAACGATGACGGCTAGTTGATCGACCAGGAAGTGGTCGGCGGAGTGGATGACTATAGCGACATAGTAGAGATGGTTCTCTTTGACAAGGTCGTCGTAGGCACTGTGATGTTGGTTCTGTCCGAACGGACGTGCGAGTGTGGGACAGAGACCAGCCACCCAACCATTCAACGAAAGGAGTTGGTCTATGGCCGAAACAACAGTCTGAGCATCTGTATGCGCTGTGTCTCTCCCTGTAATGCTACGCGCCACCGAAGTTAGTGTTCGACGCGAAGAACGCTCTGATATGTAGACTCACTAAGGAAGCTGGAAACGCTCCCAATAATCCCGCGCGCCGTTCCTCACCAGATCAGAGAACAAGTCCTCCCTGTCATCACGTCCCATCCTCGACTGCAGGAACTTATATTTCTGAACATTGAGACTCTTATCCGGCCGCGTCGCGCGTTCGAAGAAATTATGTTCTTTGATTTCGTGCGCATTTTGAATTCTAAGACTCGGTGAAACGGTGCTTGAGGAAGAGGATGAGAAGAAGAAAAGGCGCAGGAAGAAGATGATGGTGAAGAGGAAAAGGAGACGAGTCAGGCTTCGTCTTCGCAGGGAAAGAGCCATGTCGTGAGCATGCAGAGGTCAGAAGACGGAAACTGATTAGACGCCCACGGATTCGTTTGATCTTGACAGTCTCTCTTCTTCTCGGGCTGGAATGCTGTAACATGTCCGTCGAGGTATGTTCTCCGTCTTTCAATTCCAAATACTTATCGAAAACTTACAGGTTTCAGCATGGAACGCTCCTGGAAAATGCCGCACACTAAATCCTTGTGATACTCGTCATCTTGAAACCGTGAATATGTTTTGGTATCGACCTTATGGATGGAGGCGGCGTAGCTAGGGCATCCCCCGAACGCTTGACGAGTTCCTGGGCGGCATTTTTCGCAAATGTCAACAATATCGCAACCGACGACTGGCATCTGCATAGCTTTCATGCGCATTCAAAAGCAATGAGTCCATGCCGCATGAGGTTTCTCATCCCAACTCGCTACTGCAAGCAACCATGGCCATCGAGGGGTTCACATTGGCGATGTCTATCCTCAACTTCACCGGGGGCATCCTGTCTGCCTTAGGCTCGGGATTTATCATCTTGTGTTACCTTGCGCTACCTCTACGCCGCCATTTTCGTCACGTCTTGATCCTTAATCTTGCTGTCGCCGGTAAGTCTGCGGTCAGCGTATATGGTTCCATTCTCTCAGCAGCCGATCTGTCTAGATTTCATCAACTCAGTCAATAACTCTGCATCGGGTTCGCAGATTCTCATCAAGAAGAGAGAGTTGAGTTCTGGCCCAGCGTGCGTCTTGAATGGCTTCGTCGGTCAAATCAGTGTGCAGGTTCGTTGATGTGTTCTATCCCTTCTTCAACTAACCTAGAAGTACGACAGGCCGCTGATTGTGCGATATTGGCGATTGCGGTGGTCACCGTGTACACCATCACCAAGACGTCCCACTCGCGTCTTGTCTCAGGCGAATGGGAATGGCCAATGATAATGGGAGTGACTGGCGCCATATGGTTGCTGCCGTTCACAACCAGTATGTCATTCTATTCATATATCGATGTCACCCAAGATCAGCTGCTGATTGCTTCTTTTGAAGGTTTCCTTGCTTTGGGCAAACATTGGTATGCTCCGGTATCTGGGAATTGGTGCTGGCTCGTCGATAACCCAGTTCATCTTCGCTATGTTCTCACACACGGCTGGAGATATCTCTTCATGCTTCTCGAGCTCATTCTGTACACATACCTGGTACGTTCCGCGCTAATGGTTGACTCGGGTGATCACTGATGTGTATTGTAGCATATCTTTCTTCGCCGACATTTCCGCAGACTCGCGGTTCCTATCGTTTCGAATGTTCCGACGTCTTCCAATCATTTCACTCAGTCGATCCCATTGACACCGGTTACATTCGCTCCGCAACCTCATGCTGATGGCACGGAGTCTAAACATGATGTGGCCTCATCTTCGCATCCAGAATATCCTGCCTCTGCCTTTGCCGATGATGACCTGCCAAAAATGCGTGGCCCACTCACCGACAATCCTTACGATGCCGAGCCCTCCTCACCGATCACTACCGGCCCTTCACAGTCGCAGGCAAAACCCAGTGGTGGGTCACTGAAGCACGTATTCGCACACCGTCGCGCAGAAAAGCCCAACAAACCGGCGTCTTCAGCAAACCCTCGAGAGCGTGCCATCCAGCGCGTTCTGCTGCTCAACGCATACCCCTTGCTCTACATCATTCTGTGGATTCCAGGCTTAGCGAATCGCATTATCGAGGCATCAGGTGGTTCATCGCGGGTAACGCAAGTGATGCAAGCCTCTACTCAGTTTGTTGGATTAGCGAACGCACTTACATATGGATGGAACGAGAGGATCATGACACAGTTAAAAGAGAAATACCGACCGCGTTATTAAGTGGTTGATTGATTGTAATAATCTACTGTAATTTTGGTTTATAATTATTTGCATGAGGTATCTTGAACTGGAAGCTTGTTGTCATGAATAGTCGACGTTTTCGCTAAGAACATTGAATTATAGCAACTGTGTTAAGCTGCTCATATAGACACCCACTAGTTCCAACAATCAGAGTTGCCATGCCGGAAGGCAGACCTCATTAGACAGTAGTCTACCGTGACTTCTCCCGAAATTATGAATGCATATAGCTAAAGGTGATCTTACTCCGAGCGGCTGAAAATGCGACAGGGCAAAGATGCTACGGCTAGGCTAGCGAACGAACTGGCTAGATCACTATCTAGGTGCGTCCCTCTCACTGCGTCAACATGCCTAATTAGTAATTCTCGAGTTTGTGGCTAACGCTTGGAATGATGTGGCACTTTGTGGCAGCGCCGCTTTGCGCCCATTGTGGGTTACGCGCTTTGCAGTTATCCACTTGAAGAGATACTAGATGTGATTCGGAATGGCGAATCGGGGTAGTCAGCTATTCGTCAACTCCCTCAGCTCAAACCCTTCTTCCCCTTGAGCCGCTCTACAAGTCTGACGCCCTGCATCGTCGGCCCCAAGACCGCGTCCCCCATCAGATGCCGAACTCTGCTGCGTCATTGCACCAACACTCGAAAACATATATCCCGTCTCCTCAGGCGTGGTGAAGAACGAGGAGAAGAACTGCGATATCTTGTCCCCCGTGTCGCTTTGCCTAGGCGTCTGTGTCGGCGTGCAGAAGGACGAATGGCCAGAATGCGAGGGGAGGCGGTGGTGGGTATGAAGAGTGCGTTGCTTGAATATCAGGAATAGGACGCGGTTGCAGAGTACGGAGTGGGCAATGCGTTGAGGGCTGTGGGTGGGGGGAAGTGGTAAGTAGAGCGAAACGGGAGGGGGCGGAATGAGTGTTGTACGAACGTTGCGAGCCAGTTCGCTAGCTCAGGCTGCGTAATGATGGTGTTGTTAGGCGGGATTGAGAGAAAGTTATGATCGAAGGGCTTACTGGTCCTGCTACAGGTACAATGACGTTAGCCACGGCGAAACCTATAGTATGGTGACGTTTAATGCTTTTGAGGATTCAAATGGCAGATAATGGGTGTACCAAGAAGGTAGAGGTAGAATAGGAATCCTAGAAATTTCGCCTTAGCGGATTATTCAGCGTGAAAGGAAGACAGACACTTACCATCGCGATATAATTGTACAACCCATGAAGAACGGGTATGGCGTACTTTTCGTTCCGGAGATGAGCCATCAACATATAGTCGAGGCAAGAACCAAGGGGGCGCTTACAATGTTGAAATGCCTTGTTTAATGTAAGTGTTACGATTACTTTGGGTGGGGGAGAGGAGTCAGGAGGAGAGCGTCAAAGGTGAGGTGGGAGGGGAGGGACGTACTGGTTTCTGAGATGACGAGGAGAACATATGCTACAAATATGATGACGCTGGCGTGTTCAAGGTTGCATCCACCCTCAGATGGGCCATCTAGAAACGAAACCCTGTTCCATTAATAACTCAGGCGGGAGCTCAAGGAACAACTCACAAATGAGTGAAGCCGATTCCAGCTGGGTCACTACCAGACCAGGGATAAAGACAAGCTTTTGTGAAAGAACGTATCTAGTGTCAGACGACTATTAGCATTGAAAACAGGCGAAGGGTGACGAACTAGACAGAGGATATATAGAGTTATTTGGATAGATCGTCTGCGGTTCCAGATAGCATAGGTTCGGAGCATGAGGATTACTAGACGGAATTAAGGCGCCGCTGCGATGACTATGCGCGAAAGGGACGAACTTTCAGATATGAAGATGCCGAAGAAGATGAACCCTGGTGCCGTGGATAATACGTTCGTTAGATTCGAAGGGGAACGGTGCAGTAGGGTGTGGCGCACATAGAACGATTCTGAATTGTGTTGTACATTGCTGGGAAGGGGGACGTGAGTTTGTGGCAGACTGAGATCCGGGGCTGCACCAACCTCGGGCGTCTGGGTGTTGCTTGTAAGAACTACGAGACGCCGGCGGAGAAATGAGATTGACGGCCAACTAAATTGGGGAGGACGCACGACGGAGAGACACGAAAGTATCGACGAATGGGAGATATCGATTCAGAAAGAATAAGAAGCTCCCGAATGTCCATGGTGCGGACCAGACGTAGGCAACCTGGCAGAGGGGCGCCAAACGATGAGTTGGCTGAGGAGACAAGGGAGATACATAGAGCTCACCTCTTGATCAAAGGTACAAAGAAAGTCATAAACCTGAGGCCAAGTCATCGAGTCAGTTCATGCAGATCTGGTACAAGTAGAAGATCCTGCACAAGGATGGTTCCACTGGCTGCGACAGAGGCTGAGACAACATCCTATGTGACGTGAATATGTCAGCAGGGTGAGTGGGGCGGCAGATTGGGTTAAAAACCATATATTCGTTGGGCTGATGTGTCCTCCTGGCTGTCACGGCAAGCTAAACATGAAGGGAAGGGAGAGAGTGTGGACGAGCGCTGCAGACGCGCGGGGCACATATATGAGGAACAAAGCCTTGGACGACATCGTGTCCTTTCTGGCCCTCTGGAATCAGATCGAGCATGTGCACGCACGAAGACAATCATGCATGATACCCATCGTGTTTCGGGAGGGGAATTCAAATGCTTCCGGACTTTGGGTGGTCGCATCCGTTGATGGAATCTGGAAAACGGAGGATTTTCATAATGATGATCCTAGCAGCTCGGCTCAGTTTCCGATTCGAGGTACTCACCGAAAACATGCGGCGTAAACTTCCATTTCGGTTGTCAAGGTCAGATGCAAATCATAACAACTTCACCTAATAATAACCCGACAAGTACTTGGCCTTGGACCGTGCCATCATAAAATCATCGCATTCAAAGTTCAGCCATTGATCCCAACGAACTGGAACTGAGCTAACGCTTGCATCACCCGCGTTGCCCGCGATATTGACCTGCCTTTGATGTGTGTCGTTAGCCCGGGATGATGTTAGGCAAGGCTACGCGCATTCTTGAGAGTTGGCTGAATACGTAGTCGACTCGTCAAGACATGCCGGTGGATGCTGTCAGGTTACTCTCCGTACGTTGAGTACTCGAGCTTGGGCTGACAACCCTGACGGCAATGTCTCCAGATAAGTGAAAAAAACGCCGGGCAGGAATCTGGAGGCCATCGTCCACGTAAATCAAAGATCATCAATCAGCGCTCCGCCATCACGCACATCCACACCTCAGCCGATAATCAATGGACTACTGTATTGAATATTGACTATTGACCGACTAGGGAATGTATGGTACGTGCTTTTGAATACTGATTGAATGACGATTCCAAAACCTGAATTTGACTGATGCTGATGAAGGTTGTTGAAAGGGGACGCCGTTCAACTCGGTGTTCAGGCTTCGGAGGCCACTGTTAGAGCCTAAGATGAACATTTGATGCCAACAGCTCCTCCGACCTCGAGGGCTGATCTGGGCTGGTACATCGACGTCGATGCACATCAATGCAATGCTGTCGACCAGGCTTTCCATGATCTCGACAGTTTAGCGCTTTATCTTTTACGACCATCATGGCGAGCCGTCCGCGCGTCATCGCCTGCTCATGTTCATCGGCTTCTGGACCTCAGATCACGTCTGTCGCCGCGCTTCTCGGAGCTCCGTTTGTACGGCAGTGAGTAGCACGCTGGCGCTTTACCAGTAACGTTGAACGTCGCAACGTTGAACTTTCAAGCAGCTCGCTGCTCAGGCCGGGCGTTACATTACGCCTCACCGAGGTCCTCGCGTGCTTCGTACCTACAACGATTCAATATTCGGTGCTCACTTGGAAACTCAACTCGATGCCATGATGGGCAACTCACCGACAACCAATGTTGATACCGAGTCAGAGGTAATGCAGTTATCTTCGCGTCTGATCCACGTATGTAGGGCTGATACACGATACACGAGTTTCCTTCCTACAGGCCTGCGTTGGAGGCCTGTGGTGTGCGTGTCCCAGGACATGCGGGGCCGCGAAACGACGCTGCCTGACATACCGCCTCTACTCCACCCCGAGAGTCGAACTCCCGATAGCGGATGGGGAAGGCTTTGAGTATGTGTTGCGTTCTTCCGTCTGCAGGAGGAGCTCATCACCAGCGCAAGGAACGATCCAGACGGTGCGGCGTGCGAGCGCCCCCTCTTCGGGGTGCATGGCGGAAGGCCCAAGTGGAATTCGATTACTCCTTTCTCGATTACTGCTGCTGACCAGCAGTTGCCAGTGGGCACGTCCTCTGCATCCCGATGGGCCTTCGCCCTTCTTCGTCCCGTCCGCATCGGCGAGGACGGGCGTTCGTGGACGGTATAAAGGTATCTAGAAGGTACAGGGGTATCTAGATTCTATTAGGTTCGAGGACAAAGCGGGGCAGCGGGTCGATCGTTTGGCTGGCTGGAGTGGGCGTTGGACTTGCGCATCGTGCACTGCACACTGTGGGTGCGCTGTGGGTGTGACATGCATCTCGGTGCGGTGTACTGACCAACTGCGAGCGTCGAGGCTTTGAGCTTGGATGCAGATGCGCAGATGACCGGTCTCCTGTTTGGGTGTACGGGTGTACTGGGTTACGGTACGTGGTGGGCTGGGGTTTGGGGTTGACGTTGGGGGTTGGCGCGTCTGTTGGGGTGGCGCCGATTGTCATCAATGACCAGGTGGGCCAGAGGGTGGAAGGTGGGGTTGGTGAGTTGCGTGTTATGGCGTGCGTGGATACTAGATAGAGGTCAGACGAAGACTGGCACGTCCCCCGGTACGTGTAGCATCTAACGGCGCACTGTGCATTCAATATCAATACTCAATACTCAGTACTCAGTACTTAATATCAGTATTCATGGCTTGGTGCTCGGTACTCGATACCCCATGAGATCTCGAGACCCAGTTATATCAACGCAGTATTCGACGCAGTATCCAATGCAGTATCCAAACCAGTGGGCAGTGGCTGTCTGGTCACTGTCGACTCCTCAAAGCTTAGTTTTTAAATTTTAAACCGTGCTCACCCACACCCGCTTGCTGCTCGAATGACCTCGCGAAGACTGCATATTTCTGCATTTCTGCATTTTTACGTCACCACCTTGGTACCTTGGGACCTTTGTACTGCCGCTAATTGATATGTTTGATGGTGGTGAGTTGGTCGTAAGGTTCGGCAGTGTCGTCGGTGTGTTGTATATGTACGTGTTACGGAAGTAAAAAAATCAAAAACCCCTTTTCTTCCCAGCCTTCGCCACTCACCCCACCCCAACCCACCCCCCTACCCCCCAAAGCTCTACTCACCCCAACAACTCACCTCACCTCCCCCTCTTCCCCATTATTCAGTATTAGAAGTAGCGTCAAAGCGTCAATACATTAACACACTGACACGTTAATCGTTAAGCGTTTAATGATATTGCAAGTGTTCGTTCGATATCTTGTTGTGTTGTATGCGTGTGTGCAAGTACGTACGTAAAGGGGCGAGGGATGGGGGATGGGAATGGGAAGTGGGGAATGATCATCTAAGTAAGTAAAAGTGGAAGAGGCAAGGGCAAGTAAAGTAAAGTACAGCGAAAGCAGCAACGACAATGTGGGACTAAACATCTCTCCAGTACTCCGACTCTAGGCTCCAACCTCAACCTTTCCGGGAATACCAGTACCAATACCGGCTTTGTAACGAGTAGCAAGTCAAGAATCTACGCGTGCAAGTGTATTGATTACCCGAGCATGCCTTCGCCGTCGCTCCACGCGGAGGAGGCGTAGGGCGAGCTGAGCTCGTTGTAGCGCGCGATCTTGAGGCGCTGGGACGGCGGGATGAGCTTCTCGTCGAGGCCGTGCGGGTGCCCGCCGTGCAGGACGCCGACGCGCTTCATTGCGAGTAACTGGATGGAAAGAAGAAACGGTGAGCATTTGGGTTAAAAGAAAACGAGAGGGAAGGGGTAGGGACGCACGTTGTGGGCGGCATTGGAGTGGTCGTAGACGCCGCCGAAGAAGGCGGTGGTGGCGTCCTTGCCGATCATCTTGACGAGGAGGTGGCGGCCGCCGGGGTGCTCCTCGAGGAAGTCGGAGACGTCGTGGATGAAGCCCGAGACAAGGATGAGCGGGCGCTTCTGCGCCTGTTCCTGGACTACACGCAAACACACCATCCAGTTAAACGGGGTAAACCAAAAAGGGGAGAGAAGTGGATGCTTACAAGAGTCCCAGTTGACGACGGGGAGGTCGTTCGAGTCGCTGGGCCAGGCGAGTTTTTCCTGGGTCTCGCGGAGCTTCTTGAGCTGCATCGTGAGGACGCCCTTGCGGACCTCGTTGTCGGGGAAGGTCTTGAGCTGGCGCGCGAGGCCGAGGAGCTTGCACGTGTAGATGAACCACTTTGTGGGGTCGTACTGGTAGAAGCGGATGGCGTTGCGGTAGTCCATAGGGAACTGGTGGTGGAAGTTGTGGTAGCCCTCGCCGATGGTGACCAAAGCGGTGATGAGGTGGTCGCGCGGGGTGTGCTTGTCGTCAAAGGGCGTAGAGCCGAGCCAGTGCGCGAGGGAGTTTACGCAGAATGTGGACTGCAGGCGGGTTAGTTTTTTGGTGGGGTTTAAGTGAGAATGAGGGGTACGTACGTGATGGACAAAGACCAAGCGCAGGACGGCGGCGTAGATGTAGCCGCCGCGGGCGTCGCCCCAGCAGAGCCAGGGGATGACGGTGGGGACGACAAAGCCCATGAGGAGCAGGAGCTTGACGTAGTGCCTGTGCTGCCAGCGGACGATGGGGCTCTTGCTGAGGTCGGAGACGTCTGCGACACCGGGCTTGCGGCGGGGCTTGACGAGCATCCAGCCGATGTGGGAGTAGTAGAAGCCCTTGTGGGCGTTGTACGGGTCGAGCTCGGTGTCGGTGTAGCGGTGGTGCGCGCGGTGGCCGCGGGACCACCACTTGATGGAGCCTTCGCACGCGCCGGCGCCTGCTATGGCAAGGGCGTACTGCAGGGGCACGGAGGCGTTGTAGGAACGGTGGGCCCAGAGGCGGTGGTAGCCTGCGGTGATGCCGAGGCCGGTGACGTAGTAGTAGAAGACGGCGAAGAGGAGGGTCTTGCGCTGGAGGGGCGTGTAGTAGGCGCCGACGACGCCGATGAGGGGGGTGAGGGTGAGGAGGCAGAAGGAGATCCAGGATATTTCCGTGCGCCAGTTGCGCCACTGGAAGGGGGGAAGGGACTTTTGGTGGGCAAGGGTGTATGCGACGTAGTTGTCGGGGATGTCGATGTCTGCGGGGGCTTCGTCGTCGTGGGTCTGCTTCGTTTCTGTCGTGACTGAGGCGGACATGGTTGTTGATGCGCCCATTGGTACACGGTACACTTCCTGGGTCTTTGTGGTCTATCTAGGATTCAAATAGGACGACGTGGACACGTTGGGGAGGAAGAGAAAGGGAGAGATATGAAAGGGAGGAGGAAGGGAAGGCGTGACGCTAAAGAAAATTCGAAGGGGGTTATATATAGCAGCCGGTTTAAAAGTTTTGGGGATTTTGGGACGTCGCACTTGGCAGATTTCTCATAGGCGTCCAGCTGGTTCTCCGTCGGGCGTTGCTCTCTCCCCTTGCACCCTCCATTCTCGCATTAGCCGCCCCCCATTAGTGGTGTTGGCGAGGCCCGCCTGGTGTGCGATGGGCAGAGGTGCGGGTGGGTGGGGAATGGGGAGGGACGGTCACGTGGATGGATGCAAATTGTTTGGGGGTCCGACGGGGCTGCGCTGGGGAGACGCGGATAGGCG
The DNA here is from genome assembly GCA_036872985.1 of Pleurotus tuoliensis. Taxonomy (NCBI): domain Eukaryota; kingdom Fungi; phylum Basidiomycota; class Agaricomycetes; order Agaricales; family Pleurotaceae; genus Pleurotus; species Pleurotus tuoliensis. The sequence goes on along the minus strand of JAYMDH010000011.1, from coordinate 1,087,119 downwards.
GCCAACGAGCGAGCCCCAGGCTCACTGCGACAACGACGTCTAGATCGCCGGCGAGTACTCATGTGATGGTCATCGACGTCACAGCCGGCGTCATCTTTGGATCGTATGTCTGCGAGAATAGCAAATGGCTGGCTCAGGCGGTGAATGTCCTGCTCAAGGTCCGTGTGAGTGAGTGAGCGAGTGAGTAGAGTGCTCAATTTGTGGTGTAGGAATGGGTGGTTGAGCGGGTCGAGTGGGTGCTCGTGTGGCTGAACAGCTGGCCTGCTGGTCTCAAGCTGAACACGGAGCTCAGCCAGTTCTATGTTGATATATTCATGTCCATCATCGCAGGTAATCTCCTACAACGCGCAACTCCATACACGCCCTCGCTCGTCTACTTCACCGGCATCCTCGCCTGTGCACGCATGTCCCTCGCCCTCGCCTTCCTCGCAGACATTATCGCCATCGCCACTGCCCACCTCTACATATCCTACGTCCTCGCCCGCGTCATATACGCACAGATCCTCGCCACCGCAGCGAGTCTCTGGAACCTCTTCCGCGGCAAGCACTACAACGTCCTCCGCCACCGCACAGACTCCTGGCACTACGACATCGACCAGCTCCTCTTTGGCACAATCATCTTCACCCTCCTCGCCTTCCTCTTCCCCACTGTCCTCGTATATTACTTGCTCTTTGCCGCAGTCCGTGCCCTGCCTCCATGGTCTATCCATTATACCCCGTATACTGACTTCCCTCCCAGACCCGGTTAGCGACGATCCTGGCACACGCCATCCTGCAATCCCTGCTCGCGCTCCTCACCCATACCCCAACAACTGTCCCCGCCAAGCCTGGTACGTTTCTCCCCTCCTCCTACCGCTGCCCCCCCTCGACACGCATTATCGCTTCATAGGCGATGTATACTTCATAGTCCGCGAATCAGCCTCCTCCGCCGATGCCCATCCTCAACCGTATCTCGCATCAAAGGTACGCCCCTCCCTTCCTTGATATGCACATTCCTTTTCCTTTCCATATTCCCTTCCCTTCCCCCCCTTCCTTTTCCCCTTCTTCCATACATTCGCGCGTTCACTATTCGATATTCGATATTGCAATACTCGATCTTGAATCCACATCTGACGCGCGTTTCGTTATGTAGAGCCAGCCAAGCGATATGGGATACCTCGACCAGTACCGTACGTCCCTTCCTTACCCCCTTCCTCTTCCCCTTTACTGACCGTTCGTCAAACCCTCCTCACCTCCCCGACGTCTCCCCCTACCTCCTTCCCCCTCTCTCCTCACTCACACACCCTCCTCATTGCTGCCCGCTGATCTCATTCATTTGCGGTGTTGTGTGTTTGCATTTGTGTTTGCTTATTGGGTGGTGGCGGTATGTTATGTGTTATGGGTGCACTATTATATAAAGGCCCCCTGTGGACGCGCGCTGCCGCGCACTACGACCCCGCGCGCCTCGCCGCCGCCGTCCTCGCCGGGCGCCACCTTGCGCGCTTCGGTGCGATGGCCAACGGGGTACCGTAGCGGTAGTAGCGGTGTGAGGGGTGGGATAAAGGGGAGAGGGGTGGGGGAGAGGGGAGAGGGGAAAGGATGGGGGAGGCTTGTTGTTGGATACCCATTGTTTGATACTCTTCTACCTCATATGTTGTCTATCTTCTATATTACTGTAAAGTGAAAAGTGGACTGATGTGATGTGATAGTAATGGATTTGGATTGGATTTGGATTTGTGGAGGGGATATGGATTTATGGGTGTAAGATTTGAGAATCTACATAAAGGAGGAAGGCAGAAGGGAGGAGGATGAGAGGAGTGTGGGTGGATGGGCCACTGGTGCTGTCAGTACATTCACCAATGTGAACACTGGCACCCCTCTCCTGTGCAATACACAATATATCTCTCAGACAGTGTCTTCAACCTGACTACCTGAACAGTGAAAGCTCACTGTCAGTATTGGGTGTTGGCATTCTGCCCCAGACTCCAGTGAAAACTTAAAATTGAGCTCAAAGGCAGTTTATTCTGTAATCCCCTGGCCCCTTACCCCTAGAATATGGCCTCATGTCGCTAGGTCACATGTTCTGCTATTGCTTATCCCATGTCTCTGAGCATGAAGTTTTACGTACTTACTCTTTTGATCTTACTTCACTCAACCTAGCACATATGTACCATGAATATATGTTGGTCAAACGTACTGTGCACTGGAGTACTTACACTTTTTTTACATTGTCTTAAAAACATGTTTCGTGCATATGAAACAGAGGCAAATGCTGAAAGAAGCCCAATGCAGGGCCTTGATAACTCAGAACACAGGAGAAGGTCCTGCTGCCATTCCCCATGTGCCCCAGATGCCCGATACAACCCATGGGGAAAGAACAAGTGAGCTGGGTTCAAAATTGAATCAATCTCATCATTCTTCCCACCACCTTGGTGTTGAAGGTGATGCAGACACTTGTTGTACAAATGTATAACAAAGTTGTGCTGTGCTCAGACCTCAAAGAATTTCCTGTGATATTGTACCATAAATATAGGTACTATATCTTGTTCTTTGATGATTTCTCCTCACATGGCTGGATTTGCTTATTAAAGCACAAATCTGATGCTGTGAAAGCAACTCATGATTTTATCACCATGGTGAAAACCCAACATGGTACTACCATCAAGATATGGATGTCCGATGCAGGGGGAGAATACAAATCTCAAGAATTTGATGAATTGCTCAAGAGTAATGGAATTCTCACTCGACAATCAGTTGCCCACACACCACAACAAAACAGGTGTGCTGAGTGATTCAATCACACCATAATGGATAACGCCAAAGCTATGCAACACCATACTTGCTTACCCAATTCCTGGTCAGAATTCTCAGTCGAGTATGTGGTACATATTTACAACTGCACACCTATATGGAGATAAAAGTGGAAAACTCCATTTGAAACTCTGTATAAGAAAGCTTCTGATGTAACTCATCTTTGAGTTCTCGGATGTGGTGCATATGTAAAACTACCTGATGCAGTTAGAAATAACAAATTACACCCAAAAGCTGAATTAATGATATTCATGGGCTGTACAGAAGGCATCAAAGGATACAAATTTATGTGTATCCACAATAATAGTATCTTCCATGGCATGAAAGCGCTGTTTGATGAAGATCTATTACTGAAGTGTCCTAAAGCTAACCAGCCTAAAGATTACACACACGGTGACCATCACAGTGATTGTAAGGGCAACCTCAAGATGGCTGACAGCGCGAGCCTAGCAGAGGGAGAATCCAAAGAGAACAAGATAAGAATTCTCCATGCTAGGAGGCGAAGTATATACTGTAGAAGCATGGGAGAAAGGTGGGAGAACTGTATAGTACTCCTGCCACAAGTCCGGAGAATATCACAAGGTACAAGGAGGTGAATGTGATGGAAAGGTGGAGGGAATATGCAGAAGTCGTGCTGGCAACCTGGGGAAGTGGGAATGGAAAGTAATGAAGTGGGGGAAGAAGGTATAGGTCACATGGACGTGCCCCAAAGTGTATACGTGCGTCTGAAGCATGTCCAGGGATGCACAAGTGTAGCTGAGGGCGGCTGAGTGAATCCAGACCGTAGGAATGCGTCGGATACATCAGATGTGGCTCGGATGTATGGTAGGAAGGAAAGGGAGCGAAAGGAAAGTAAATAAGAGTCCGTGGAGAGAAAGGAAAGAGAAAGGAATGAAGAGAGAGGGAAAGAGACAGGGGAAAAGGAGAAAATAGGAGTATCCCCTTACAGTGATGATGATGATCAACCAGACCATGGTAATGGACCAACAGGAGGAGTTGGAGGACCACCTGACTCTGGCTCCGACAATAATGATGACAATGATTCACATTTCCGCTGTGATGAGCCACCCCATTCTCCTTCCCCTAAAGAAGATGGTCCAGAGGATGATCAACCTTGAGATTGCTCCCCTTCACCTGCAGTACCTTCAATTGACCTGGAAAGAATGAATTTCAATCCGAGGCATGAGGATAATGAGGAATTTAGAGGTCTACCACAACACAATCCTTGTTAGGGCGACACTAGTCAACACCAGCGTGGCTCCCACAAGAATACTAAAGCAATAGGAAAAGAAGAAAGCTTGGTTGACTTAGATTACACATTACAACTAGTGGAAATCCCAAGAGAACGAGCTGTCATCTCTGGGTGTTACATTGGCAAATATATACTACTGTACAGGCAATATCCTCATGTACTACTACACACCGTAACCTGCCGTCATTCCATGGAAAGCACACTGTTTGTGCATGGCGCTTCATCATGGCTGCAGATTGACTGCAGACATATGGTTTCGGTGCGGTTCTTACTAAGGCTATCTATAGGTATGTAATACTGATTAGTAAAAGAACATGCCATCAGGCACATGTGTATCTGTGACATGGCTGATAAGATAAGAAAAGATAATCGTGAATAATAGAAAGAAATGTCAAACCATAACAAGGTCCATGCTTGGAATCAAACTCTTTGATTCTACGCAATCCACTTTGAAGTTCAGAGGAACGTCTTAGCAAGGGGGAGTGTTGCACATGCACCTCCACATGACCATGACCATCAGGACATGAGCCAGACCACAATCCGCAGTAGAATTGTAGAAATAACCATTTCTTTGTGGTTACTCAGGCGTGTGAGATAGCAGTGGACCCTCGTAAATGCACAAGGGGTCATCTCATTCTCACTACCTATTTGTATACATGGGAACAATCAAATGTATCTACATCTAACTATGTTATGATTAGATAACCACGTGCTCAGATTCGGAGAGCACTTGAAACGTGCAACAGTAACTCCAACAAGAATTTCATAGAAGGATCTTACTAACAATGTGAGTCACATGGACTCATACTGAGTCATACCAACTTAGTATTGATTGCAGATCTATTTTTATCATAGGTAGATTGTAGTATATAAAGAGCCTGTACTCGCACTACAATCTACAAGTGCTCTACCCAGAGAACTACTAAGTGTGTGTGTCAAGCTACCTAGCTACAAGTAGTAAAGAGCTTTATAACCAGTGAAAAAAGTCATTGTAACAGTTCAAACTCTACTTCCTTCCCATTCTCTTTACTGCTTGAAGACTATATTTATCACCTGTCTAAATGTCTAGTTTTATTCATGATATAGCCAAACATTCAATCTTGTGGTAAAACTTTTAGGTGAAGAAGAAGCAAGGTCAGCACTGGTGAAGGCAGGAGAGGAGATGAAAAAGTACATGGACCAGCGAGTAGGGGAGATGCCTGAGTACAGAGTGGGGGACAAGGCCTTTATTTTCATGGATAACTTAATTACAACCCGACCATTGCAAAAATTGGAACAAAAGAGAATCAGACCAGATGAGGTGATAGCAGTGCCAACAAAAAATGCAATAACTTTAAAACTTCCAAAAAAATTATCTATTCATCCCACCATATCCACCCATTGAACTGAAAAGGCCAATCCTGCTACTATGCTGGGCCAAGTAGTTCCACCACCCCCACCAGTGAAAATTGGAGGCGAGGCAGAGTATGAGGTCGAGGATATTCTAGACAGCCGACTCTGGCGTGGCAGGCTAGAGTATTTGGTTAAATGGAAGGGATATACAGATGAGCACAACTCCTGGGAGCTGGAAATCAATCTGAGGAACACACCCAAGCAAACTCAAGAGTTTCATTCCTAACACTCTGCAGCTCCACGTCAGATTGCAGTGGCGGTGTTTGAAAAGCTGGACTGGAAACCCTGATACGTGTTCACACAACCCACCATAAACACCACTACTAGAATACATGAACCTAGTGATGAAGGTGATGGCCCAGCCCACAGTCCCCAAACCAGCGAAGGCCAGGATTGCTGACATTCTGACCTGTTCCACAACCAACATGTCATCCCACATAGGGAACTTAGGAAAAACATCAGTCCAATCAGAGATGTTCATAGTGGTGGTAGAAAGAGATGTCAAACGGAGTTGACGGGCCTTAGAGGAGGGGTGATGTTATGGTTCGACATTTCCTTCTACTATTCACGATTATCTTTTCTTATCTTATCAGCCATGTCACAGATACACATGTGCCTGATGGCATGTTCTTTTACTAATCAGTATTACATACCTATAGATAGCCTTAGTAAGAACCGCACCGAAACCATATGTCTGCAGTCAATCTGCAGCCATGATGAAGCGCCATGCACAAACAGTGTGCTTTCCATGGAATGACGGCAGGTTACGATGTGTAGTAGTACATGAGGATATTGCCTGTACAGTAGTATATATTTGCCAATGTAACACCCAGAGATGACAGCTCGTTCTCTTGGGATTTCCACTAGTTGTAATGTGTAATCTAAGTCAACCAAGCTTTCTTCTTTTCCTATTGCTTTAGTATTCTTGTGGGAGCCACACTGGTGTTAACTAGTGTCACCCTAACAGAAGAATGAGCTACCCTCTCAGCATCCCTCCCATTCTCTACCATCACCCTCTGCAGCGTTCATCTGCGAAGACCGACCACTCGACTTCGATCCAAGATATGTTTCCTATTGTCTCTTTTCTCTACTGCATAACTTCTGTCAAAATTTCTGCCGATAGGCCCATTTGGCCTTGATTGTCTTTTTCATACCCCTATAGCTGCCCACCCAATTCGAACCACTAGCTCTATACTCCAGCGGGGTAATGTTTAGACGACCCTCCAAGTGAGCTTTAAGGTGTTGACTGATCACTAATCTTCGGAGAGGGGTCAGCGCACAAGGTGCTGGGTAAGAAAGAAGGCTCTATCTCGTTGGTTCAGCAAGATGGTGTGTGACTTCACATCTAGCCAGCTGAAGAATTCCTTCCTTGTTGACATTGTCCACTCAGGTGCCGGCACGCACTAGTTTGAAGTTCAGCATCAATTGACAGGGTAACCCCTTTTATCCACACCCCATACCAACCCCTTCCCCATGTCCAACAGTAGCCTCTCGAGCTTTGACAACATCGGAGATTGCAACATGGACAGACCCTCGCACCCAAGCACACAGGAACCTCAGCAACAGCAGCAACCTCTGCAACAACCGGCCATGACCACGGAGGATATGCTGATGGTGCTCATGGATTGCCTTGCTCAAATGGAGGCCCGATACTAACAACTTACATCCATTGTCTGCACTCAACACACCCCAGCCCCGGTTCCTGTACCTGCATCCACTCCAGCCCTGATCCCTATTCCCAACCCTGCACCAGTCAAGACTGCCTGCACCGTGGCACCAAAGCTCGCCAAACCAGAAATCTTTGATGGCGAGTGAGCCAAGTGCAGATCCTTCCTTCCAAATATCCAGATGTACATTCCCGTTAACGAATGGCAATTTACAAATGAAAACACAAAAGTCCTCTATGCCCTCTTGTTCATCAGGGATGAAAAGTTAATAACTGGAAAAATGAGATGATCAACTGGGCTCTAGACTGGAGAAGCAATGGCGGTTACGACCCGGTGGTGTCCAGCTTCCAAAGATTTTCAGAAGAACTGGAAAAGATGTTCAGAGATCCCAACCTGAGAGAAACAGCGATTACAACACTGTCCACCCTAAGACAGGGCAATGACACCACAGAAGAGTATGTCATGAAGTTTGAGGCGTTGCAAGCGGACATGGGTTACAATGATGTAGCCCTGGTGGAGCTATTCAAGCATGGACTAAACCTTGGCTTGTTAAACCGTCTTTATAGCCTCCATCCACTCCCAGCCGGCTACCAAGCTTGGAGTGAGGAGGCCATTTGGTTCAATAGGCAATGGCGTGAGGGACAGGCCTATGCCAAAGGACACAGTTAGGGGTGCCAACAGGGGCAGTCCCCTCGACGACAACAGGGCCAAAGACAAGGCCAATGGCAAGGAAGGGGGCAAGGTGTAAGTACTCACTGAGTACTTCTTATCACATTCATTGCAAGGTACGTTTGACTGACGTGTATTCACAGTACATACTTGCATATGAATGTGATAAGGGTAAGTGGTAATGGTAATCAAAACTTCATGTTCAGAAATGTGAGATAATAAATAAAGCACATGTGATCCAAGTCACATGTGAGTATTAGCTAGGGGAAAGGGGTAGGGGGATTACACGCACCTCCCTTAGATCGCACTACTCGATCTACAACGAGAGAAGTAGAAGGAGAGATTGAGGTAAAGAGAGTGGTGGTCTCATGATACGAGATAAGTTGGAGGGAGGTATGATGAGGAGCCCACTGCTGTGGGGCAGCAGGGAAGATAGAGGGTAGCCCACTACTGTGGGGCAGCGGTGGTAGAATAGTATGAAGTCCACTACTGTGGGGTAGTGGGGTTATGTGGACAAGGACGTCAGTCCATATCGTCATCGATGTCTTCCGTGATCACAGAAGGGGTGCCAGAGAGGGATACCTCTGATGGCGCCGTGCTGGATCCCGCAGCATTACTGCCTTGGGATGAAGGGGCAGGCCTGTGAGGGAAGTATGCTGGGGTGATGACAAGTCCACCTAAGGATACAGGCAGTCCACCTGGCATAAGGGGGAGCCTGGACGGTGCCTGGACGGCAGGACTCCCAGCGGTAGCTGCTGGGAGATTCACAGTAAAGGAGGGAACGGGATTAGCCATGCCCGTGGAAGTGGAGGCCACAACAGGGGGTCGTGGGGTTATATGATGGTTGCCCAAGGGGGGCGTGAGTGCAGTTAGTCTGCTGCCAGAAGCAGTGGAGGACATGTCTCCTGGGCGAGCAGGGTGGATGTGGGAGGCTCTGAGGCCTGATTCGCACCGCGATGGTCATCCCGCTGCAGGGGATGGAGGACAGCCGGGTGGCTGGAGAGACATGAAGTCCATGAGTCTATTGGGCTCATGGGCGAAAGGTGGGGGTCATGTGTTGTCCACTAACGACTCCAATAACTGACAGGTGGCCGTCAGATCCCAGCCATCGTTGTGGCCATCAGTGATCCAGGCCTGGGTGAAGTTCCAACAATCATTGGCCCAGGCGTACGAGAACCCGCACTCGGCTAAGTGCCAAGCGACCACGTCGACAGTCAGGTTGTCGATAGATCCACCCAAGGGGTGGAAGTTGCTCACATTGGCGATGACAAGGTGATTGCGAGCGACAATACTACTATACTGGCCAGGAACAGCCAGTAACTCACAAAATCACTGATTGAACAGTGTCTGTTGTCGCCTGAATGAGGCACCCACTGATTGTTCAGTGGGACTGAGTATGCGCATGGCACGCCATCTCCGCATCTGGTGAAGGTTTAGAGCACGCCACTTGCTGAGGGCTATTTGCTGGGCAGTGGTCAGGGGCCGCTGTTTGTTGCGAGTACAATTGGCAGTGTTGGCCAATGCCTTGCACACATTCACCATGTCACAGTTTCCCAGGATGTGGGCAAGCCGATTGGCATGTTCCCAAGCGCTACGGGTTATGGGGATGCCAGCTTCATTGAACTGGGATTGTGATTCTTGTAGATTTACGAGACTGGGGTATGATGTTGTGGCTGCGGCCGCACTGGGCAACAGTGGACATGGGTCTTCGTCTGGGTCTTCATCACCCCAGTCCTCTCCCGAGTTGTAGTAGTTGTCTTTTATTTCCACGATCTTCATCGTGGATGTTCCCCCCGGTGGTGGGATCTCTTATCTTCCGACGCACCTCGCATCGGTCGTCCAACTCGTCAATTTGGCGTCGTAGGTCACAAATTTCATTGTGAGTGTCGTCGAGCTGGTCTCAATAGTATTGCAGGTCATCTTCTAACCTCCCCCTCCCCCCTCGAAATTTCCTCAATAATGTGCCACGAACTGTACATCCGTTCCGTGTACCGGGGTAATTTGGAGTGCAGAATGGTGGCCATTCTGCGATCAATGAATCCCATCTGAGGGTCCATGTAGCCTTGCATGCGGTGCTGACTGTAAGCTAAGCACGTTGTGCAGGTGGGGTCGGTGCATATGACACAGCGATACTCCGGGTGGGCTACCCAGTTGCTGGGTGCCTCAGAAGACCCATCCACTGAGGGTGGGGAGGGAAAGGACAAAAGTTGACAAACTTTGTCATCTGTGAGCTTGTCACAGAATGTGTGATCTGCACGCTGGGGATTTTCTTCCACCTGAGTGATCAGGTGGGTTGGGACCACCCATGGGGTGATCTGGAGGTGGCTGGCCACCCGTAGAAGCCATGAACCAGGTAGTTATTGGTGTGATGTGGTGATGGATTGGTTCAGTGATTGATTTTTTTCTGGTTCAATTCCCGACTTCATGTTTGCAGTTAAGAAACCATGTGCCTACCGCCCAACAAGTTGGCTGTGGCACTACCGGCGTCTACAAGTGCCAATCTTATCAGTGGTCTGTTGTGGCAGGTCCTCACACTGCTGGACATTCATCAGCTCGAGATACCTCTTGAGCGCCTCGAGCTCTTCGCAATGGGAACGGGGTTCCCAGGTGGTATCACCCAAGTTCCACCGTACCTGAAGCAGCAATTGCTTGCCGTTCCACTTATGGGAGGTGATTTCATCAACCACCCATTCTGCATCATCCAGAGTGCCCCAATCGTATAGGTTGACTGGGGTGCGATCAGGAAATAGCAGGGCATCATTCAGCACATGGGGCCAAAGTTTCGACATGTGAAACTTGGGATGTAGGTTCCACGTCTTTAATGATGCGGGCAATTCCAACAAGTAGTTGGAGGTCCCCGGGGAGGCCTGTAGCACCTTGTACTGCCCTACATATTTGGGGAGTAGTTTGCTGGCCCTTCCTTTAGGGAGTGCTAGGTTGCTTGTAGATAGGTAGACCATGTCTCCAGCATTGATACTGGGCTCATCACGACATTTGGTGTTGGTGTGATATATTTGAAACATGTGGCACTCTATAATCGCATTGTACACATCTGATAGGTTCTGCTGTGCCTTTTCAGCAAAGGCTGCAATGCTGGGAGTGCACTTGGTATTACACATATGGATGTTCATCATGGATGGTAAGAATCCATAGTTCGCCTCAAATGGGGTAAGCCCAGTAGTGGAGCGGCACTGGAGTTGAGAGCAAACTCCACCATGGGGAGCTTGGACACCCAGTTGGACTGATCAGTGGTAACTACCGATTGAAGTATCTGAGCTATCGACCGATTAACGTGTTTGGTCTGTCCATCCGTCTGGGGGTGGAACGAGGTAGACATCCTCAATTTAGCACCCAGCAACCGGTGGAGTTCAGTCCACCATTTGGAGGTGAACTTCAAGTCCCAGTCAGACACCATGCTGGACGGCAGTCTGTGCAGACGACAAATCTCCTTCAAATATATCCACAAGAGCTCCATGGCAGTGGTGTGGGTGGTGACAGGAATCAAGTGTACCATGGAGGTCATTCGACATATTACTACCCACAGGTAGTTAAACTGATTGACCTCAGGAAATGGACTGATAAAGTCCATGCCGATGCTGTCCCATGGCGCTGTAGGGACAGGTAGCAAGTGCAGTTTGCCTGGGGGAGACTGGTAGTTCCCTTTGGCTCACTTGCAGGGCACACAGGAATTGCAAAAAGTTGTGATCATCTTTGTCATTCTTGGCCACCAGTACCATCACTGGATATAGTCCAACATTTTCTGGCTACTGAAATGTCCTACAATCGAGTGTGCTTGCTCGATAATGATACCCATCAGAGTATTTTTCTTCAAGGTGCCTTGCGGTATACACAGTACCACCTCTTGACCAAGATTTCGGGTCCAAATGAGGTGGTCCTTCACGAAGAAGGACAAATAATCTGTGGGTTTATCCAGTACTTTCGATAGTAGTGGGTCCTGCAGGTACAGTTTTTTTACTGTGGCAGTGAATTTGTCCAGTTGGTGAAGTAAATCATGCAGGTGCATGCCCTTGGAGTGTGAATCCAGAATGGTGAGGTCGTCTTCACCAGTTGGGGAACTTTCTCCTTCCAGGGCAGGGCCGAGATGGTTCGCCTTGACATTCTGCTCTTTGACCCTGTCGACTGGGTGTTGAGCTAATAAGCTCACTCCTTGGGGCCAGAGTTCGCGGATATGTTCCCATGACAGGAGGTCGTGGTCGGAGTCTATCTGCACATCGACGTTCACATACTCAGATTTAGGATGCACATCCTGGGGTGTGTCTTCCGAGTAGTAGTGTGAGAGGCAGTCAGCCAGCCACCTTGTTGAGTACACCCTTCACGTACTTGATCTCAAATCGAAATTGAGAGAGATACTCCATCCACCAGCAGTTTGTCCTCCCATTTGAGGAGTGCCTCAAGGATGGCCAGTGCTTCGTGTTCATAGACACGATAATTATGTTGAGCTGGGGTGAACTTCTTGGACATGAAGCCCGCTGGGTGACAGGTCATCCACTCGGGTCCCTGTCCATACATTTCTCCGAGTCCCGATGTGGAGGTGTCACATATCACCCAAACCATATCTGATTTAAGGGGATCAATCAGCTTGAGTATAGGGTGTCGAGCACATAGCTCTTTGATCATGGTGAAGCACTTGTTGTGAATCAGCCTCCAGACAAATGTCTGGCCATTCTTCTCCATAGATTGCAACAGGCCTGCATAGGCAGACAGGTCAGGGACGAAATGGGTGAGATACTGCACCAGCGCCAGGAATCGTTGTATGTCATTATATGACCATGGTGTCCTCCACTCGCATATGCAGGTGATTTTGTCTTCGTCAGGGTGTAGTCCATCATTGTTGATGATGTGTCTGAGGCAATCTATGCAGTTGGTGTACAGGTTGCACTTTTCAGGTTTAAGGTAGAATTCGAATTCTCAAATTTTGGTGAAGGCCAGATGAAGATGCTCTTCATGTTCCTTGATCATATTACTGTATACAAATACATCGTCTAAGTAGACGTGAATGAACCTCCCGATGTATTCTCGGAATACCAGGTTCATTATCCGCTGAAATGTTGACAGAGCATTACAGTCACCCTGTTGCATGACATTGCTTAGCAGGGTGCCATATATAGTGGTGAACATGGACTTGTTTGTAGGCATTGAAACAATCGATGTTAGACTGATATTTTGCATGTGCTACATCCAGGGGGATATTATGCTGGTCTGGGAAGGGGGTAACATCAGGACAAGTGTTCTCATTCCATTTTCTACAGTCTACAACAGTACATAGTCCTCCTGATTTCTTCAGGACACATAGCATGGGGGCTGCTTGGTTCGTCTGACAAGTCTCCCACCATCCCAATTGGAGGTATTTCAAAATCTTGTCCGATAGATGTGATTCCAGAGAATTAGAGCAGCGTGGCAAATAATAATTATATTTTTTGTCCTCATCATAAAGAGGAATTGTATGATTAATGACACGAAGAGGGGGGAGCTTGTTGGGCGAGCCTCCCATGATATCTTTACATCGAAATAACCATCTCGATCATAAGTGAGGTATGTGCTCCTCCATATATATTTCTACCCCAGACAACACGGCTTCAAAATCTGGGCCCATTTGACTCAGGTATTCAGGACTGTCTCCTGCGTCATCGTCTTGAGCCATGCGAGATTGTTGGGCCTTGCCCGACTTCGTTGGCGATTTTCGTGCTTCCAGGATCAATTGTTCCTGAATGGATCGTTCAACTAAGTCTAGTTGATCTGGCGACATGGCTGTCTCGGTCACATTGACATCAATGATGTTGCCCCGTTTCGACCTGGGTGCCTGCACCAGCTTTGACTGGGAATCTAGTCATTCCTTCTTCCAGACAGAGTGTCGTCATGCCATTTCGACAGATTCCTCCCCCTCCGTGAGAGAAGGGTACCCCTGATCTCCAACATGGATCATGCAATTGGCAAAATCCAGTAATACACCGTGCTTGTGCATCCACAGTGTCCCCAGAATGAGGTCGTACCTGGCGATGTTAGCAACATCGAAGTATTTCTTGGAATCAATGGTCCCAAATATGATGCGGGTGTAGGTGCCGAACTGTATGCTTGCACTGCTCCCGACTATTCCCAACTGTAGTGGGATGATGTCCTTAAGGTATCTGTATTTGATCTTCGCTACTCTAGTGAAGTCAGGGCTCATGCAATCAGTCGTGCACCCCGAGTTGAATAGGGTGTAAGCTCGTACACTGTTGATAGTCACGTATTGCACTATTGATTTCGTTGTGATGTTCGCCCGTTTTGGGCGATCCACCGGGTGGCCCGATGGTTGGTATTTAGGACGGAAGGCAGCCAATCTCACTGCTCTGCATCCACTCTCAACAGGTGGGTCAGCCAGTGTCATGCTGCACAATGGTACAGGCCACTCTGTATCCATTGTGCCCATGTGTACAATGTCATCGCTCACATCGTAATACCTATTGAAATTGTTAGGCTCATCGTCTTGCGATGAATATTGTGACCCCTCCAGGCTGTCTTCCTCATGCTGGACGATGTCACTGTCACCTCCACAATCACTTGTGGGTTCAGGTGTTGAGTTGTTCAGGGGCGGCATGGTGCCGTCAGATTCCTCATCGATTCAGGCCACGTTCAGGCATGGTTGTCCATATCTAGGGCATCTCGGATAGGTGGAGATGTGCCCTAAGTTTCCGCATGCATAGCATTTTGCCTTGGAGGCATTGAAATGGCCACCACCGGAGGCATGGTGGGGTGGCACTCTCGTAGTCAGCTGAGAGGTGATATGCTGGGTGGGACATGATGGTCCCGCTATGGCTGGCCTGCCACCAGGAGCTCCCACAGTGGCACTCTGGTCAGTGGTATCTGGTCTATGCATACCTGTAGGGGGGGGCTCTGCTATGTCCAAATCTTTGACTAGTACAAGGGACATGGGCAGCGGCCGTTGGCTTCTCAACCTTGCCGCTGCTCGTCAGTGCTCCAGTATGGTTCTTGTAAGGGCAACCTCAAGATGGCCGACAGCGCGAGCCTAGCAGAGGGAGAATCCAAAGATATGAATAGAGCTACTACAATACATGAGAGACTGCTCACCTAGCAGAGGGAGAATCCAAAGAGAACAAGATAAGGATTCTCCATGCTAGGAGGCGAAGTATATACTGTAGAAGCGTGGGAGAAAGGTGGGAGAACTGTATAGAACACCAGCCACAAGTCCGGAGAATATCACAAGGTACAAGGAGGTGAATGTGATAGAAAGGTGGAGGGAATATGCAAGAGTCATGCCAGCGACCTGGGGAAGTGGGAAGGAGAAGTAATGAAGTGGGGGAAGAAGGTATAGGTTACCCGGACGTGCCCCGAAGTGTATATGTGCGTCCGAAGCATGTCCGGGGGTGCCCAAGTGCGGCCAAGGGCGGCCGAGCGAATCCGGACCGCGGGAATGCGTTGGATGCGTTGGATGAGGCTCGGATGCATCGGATGTGGCTCGGATGTATGGTAGAAAGGAAAGGGAGCGAAAGGAAAGTAAATAAGAGTCCGTGGAGTGAAAGGAAAGAGAAAGAAATGAAGAGAGAGGGAAAGAGACAGGGGAAAAGGAGAAAATAGAAGTGTCCCCTTACAGTTCCTAGCACGATTGGTGGCCACTGCATGAGTGTAGTGTTTAGCCATCACTCAGCTTTCCTCCGCCTGGAGGGTGACCAAATACAAGTCAGAGATGGGGTGTTGTTTGGCATTGTAGCTGTGATCTACTAGCCTGTCATGGATAGAGGCAGGCAGGCCAATGACAAACTGTTGTCGGAACATGTAAGCATCAGGAGGGTGTATCATGCACTTCGCGGTGTGTTCCAGGGTGTCCAAGAACCCACACACCTCTGTAGTAGCCGAGTATTCAGTGGCGAGGAACCCCTCTGTGGCATCTTGAATAGCAGCCTTGGTGGTCCAGTTCCACCCATATGGGTGGGGCTTTGACAAATTGTCTCGTCAGGAACCCCCCGATAGCTCCATGAGGGCAGTGGTTGTGAATACAAACCTTCGAGATCACCTACTGGCAGATATCCCTGCCTGGAGAGCTTGAATCCACGACGTGGTCATAGGCTGAGGGGGGGAGGCATTGCGGCGAGGAACGGAAGAGGGCCAGTGTGGCCTTGATCACTTCGCTCCCAATTTCTGAGACGGCGGGAAGAATGGCGAGATCGAATGGATCTCGAACCGAGCTCACTGGTTCTTTCCCCATGGAACGTGTTGGGCACCTGGGGCATTCCCACATGGGAAATGGAAGCAGGCCCTTCTCCAGCATCCTCGGCTATCAAGGTGTCCCCTGTGTTGGGTTTCTTTCAGCCTTTGCCTCTGTGTCTCATACTTGTGAAACATGTTTTTAAGGAAATGTAAAAAAGTGTAAGTACTCACTGAGTACTTCTTATCTCACACGTTGCAAGGTATGTTTGACTGACGTGTATTTGCGGTATGTACTTGTGTAATGAATGTGATAAGGGTAAGTGGTAATGGTAATCAAAACTTCATGTTCGGAAACGTGAGATAATAAATAAAGCACATGTGATCCAAGTCACATGTGAGTATTAGCTAGGGGAAAGGGGTAGGGGGATTACACAAGGGCAATTGCAGCAGCCAGCCCCACAACAAACAGAGCAACAGCCCCAGCCGGTCCAAAGGGACCCAAACACAATGGATGTTGATCAGACACAACAAGCTCCGGTCAAGTGCTTTAAGTGCGGAGGATTGGGACATATCACCCAAAATTGTCAAAGGAGGTTGGACATTAGAGCGATGAACTATGACAAGCAACTGAAGTACTGGTAGGAGGAGTTGACCCATCAGGGTTTTTCTGAAGGAACCCAGGAGGTGTCGGCCTGAGTTCCAAAAATTCTTTCTCTGGACTTGCCAATGAGCTGGACTCGTCCTTAGCAGAATCCGATGTAACAGTAGCTATTTATAATAAGGATTCAGCTTCAGAATCAGACAAGGCAGATACTAAGACACATAAGAAGCCCGAAGAAGTGTATTTATACCGAACCTCATCCAACAAAAACTATGTCCCCATTAATATTACCATTACCTTCTTCGATATTCTTAAGACATTGAAACCAAAGATGATGTTGGATTGTGGAGCATCAGTGTTATATACTGATCCTCACCCCCTTAGAGGTACCCCTTTACGCCCCCTTTCGGACTCTCGGACTCTCGGAAACCCTTGGGCTCCGCCCTCGAGGTATATGCATGGTGTGCAGCACTATGATTCACTTGTTACATGTTTCATGTACATGTGTACTTACTTACTAGCCTCACTTTATATGCATGTTAGCTAGTATTTATAGTAGCACTAATGCACATGTATTCCCTACTCTGAATCTTAGTTCCCTTTCGCCACTTGGTTAACTCTTGTCTTCGCTGTGGGCTCCTCCGCGGAGCCTGCCTTGCACCTTGCTCTCTCCAAAATCGGGACACCGCAGGGCTAGGAGGGCGCAGCATCAAAGCTGTAGCCGAGTCCCATATGCTCCTCTCGTCTGTGTGTTCCGCACTCCTGCACTCCCCGCACATTCCCATGCCCCTTTATGGACAAGTTAGGAAGCCCCATGATACAGTCCTTAACAGTCAGACTCCTTTATTGACCGAGAGTATGTCAGAAAGCATGGGCTAAAAACAAAGAAGCTGGCAAGACCCGCAATCATAAGGAATGCTGACGGAACATCAAACAATGCAGGCGGAATAGAGGAGAAGGCAGAGTTGAGGATGAACTTCAAGGGGCACACAGAACATGTGACCTTCTATGTAACAAACCTGGGAAATGTCAACATCATCATCAGGCTGACCTGGCTCAAGTGACATAACCCAGAAGTTAACTGGAAGACAGGAGATATCATCATGACCAGGTGTCCCAGGGAATGCAAGCGGTGAGTAAGTAGATGGGCAGAAGAGGAGCAGGATGATGGAAGGTGCTCAGTGAGGTGAGCATCAACACTGAATCGAGCGATGTGAAAGGATCAAGCATATTCGATTTGAGATGAGAGGAAGAGGGAAAAAAGTAAGTAAGTAAGTTACATGTGCGTCAGATGTATATAAGGATAGACGTTTGGTCAGGTGATCATTATAGAAGACAGGGCAAATAGGGGAGGAGGTAAACAGAATGTTTACACTCGCCCATACTTTTAAGAAAGAAACACATCTTTGAAGACGAAACCCTGCGAAGCCAATGCCTCCACAATGGCGGACACCACATTACGCGTCTTCTTTGTCCTCGTCAGGCGCCGCTCTTTTCTGAGTGCCAACCAATTATCCAGAGCCACCAAATCTTCGACTTCGCTTCTGCCCAGCCAACAGTTTTCATCAGACCTGTACCCAACCCACTGTACCAAGTATTCCAGCCCGGACCATCCGCGGCGTTGGTTGATGATCTTGTCAACCAACCATTCTTCAGCGCCCTCAACGTCAACCGCAGCAGGGCACTCTAACTCCCGCAAGGGGAAGAGATCAGCGACGTTCGGAGTACAGCGACGGAGGAGGCTGGCGTGAAATGTCAGAAATGTGTTAGGAGCATTAGGAAGGTCGACGGTATATGATGAGAGCGCCGGGTTTGCCTTGACGATTTTGTACAGTCCATCGAAATGCGGCATGAATTTCGCGACATGGCCTTCGCCACTGTGCATGAACTCGCGACGGCAATTTGAAGTAGAGAGATACACGGAGTCTCCCATGTTGAAGGGGGTCTCCGGGCTATGAGAGCAATCAGCTTGGATCGACTGTGAGATTTTAGCAGAAACGAGAGCATCCTTAGCCTGAGCGGTAATCATCTCCAACCGCGACACCACGTCACTGGCTTCTGTCGGCGTGAAGTCAGGGGATGGGATAAGAGGTGGGATCAACCGGGGGGAAATGCCGAGACGCAATTGAAAAGGCGAGAAACCTGTCGACACGTTAACCGAGTTCATAATGTTGAAACGTACGTGGGGTAGGGCTTTGACCCAACCCCTTTGGTTGCGGTCCACGAAGTATCGTAGCGCCTGAATAACAGTCTTGTTCATGTGTTCGCTTGCGCCGTCAGTTTGGGGGTGGAAGGAAGACGATAATCTGACTTTAACACCAGTGAGTGCGTGCAAAGCCAACCAAAACTTAGAAATGAATAGCTTATCCCTGTCGGACACGATTTCAAGCAGAAGCCCATTCTCACAGTACCAGTTCTCGAAGAACAGGGCAGTGCAACGTTCCGCAGATAGCTCCTTATGGCATGGCATGAGCTGGACATCGGCTCCCAAGCGGTCTGTGATGGTAAGCAGATAGTCGAAACCCTCGTCCTCTGGCAGTGGACCAACAAAATCGAGTGCGACGCAAGCGCCTTCCACTTTTTTTTTGAAAGGATCAAGCGTATTCGATTTGAGATGAGAGGAAGAGGGAAAAAAGTAAGTAAGTAAGTTACACGCGCGTTGGACATATATAAGGAGAGACGTTTGGTCAGGTGATCGTTATAGGAGACAGGGCAGATAGGGGAGGAGGTAAACAGAATGTTTACAGATGAGCCGTATCCAGGAGAAGTAGAAACAGTGGAAGATGAGGAAGAAGTGAAGGAAGTGCGACAAATGGAACCTCGGGATATCTTGGTTGCAGGAGTGAGACAATGGAATTGACTTCAAAGCAAATTCCTGCACAGCCTGAACGATCTGACATGAGAGTACCATGAGGTCGTAGCCAGAATGCAGATTAACAAGATGTGGAAAACCCATATGGGAGTCGAGGAGAAGGAAAAGGACATGTACATTAGAGCAGTCGGAAAATATGACTATGTAAAAGAGCATAACAAGGAGAAGCTGAAGGAGGACGAGAAGAAGACAGAGGAGCAAATGGTTCCCAACTATTATCATGAGTTCATAAAGGTGTTCAGAAAGCAGGACTCGGAGCGAATGACAGTGCAAAGGCCATGGAGCCACACCATAGAGCTGATGCCTGGATTCAAACCAAAGGCTTCCAAGGTCTACCCCTTGTCGCCAGACGAGCAGAAGGAGCTCAATGAATTTCTGGACAAGAACTTGAGAAAAGGGTATATCCGGCCATCAAAATCACCACAAACTTCACCAGTATTCTTTGTGCAAAAGAAGGATGGCAAAAAACGATTGGTTTAGGACTACCAATATCTTAATAAATTTACAGTCCGTAATGCATACCCACTCCTGCTGATATTGCAGTTGGTGGACAAGGTGTCGAAGGCCAAGCTATTCACCAAGATGGACTTGAGATGGGGATACCACAATGTTAGGATAAAGGAGGACAGATGGAAGGCAGTGTTTAATACTTCAAGAGGAGCATTCAAACCTACCGTCATGTTTTTTGGACTTATCAACTCACCGGCGACATTCCAAACCATGATGAACGAACTCTTCAAGGAGTTGATTGATGAAGGAGTGGTAGTTATTTATTTGGACAATATCTTAATCTTCACAGAAAACGACAAGGAAAAGCATAGGGAGATAGTTCAAAGGGTGCTAAAAATCATGCTGGACAATGATCTATATTTAAAACTGGAGAAATGTGCCTTTGAAACGAAGGATGTGGAGTTCCTAGGAGTGGTAGTGAGGGACAGGCAGGTACAGATAGAGGAGGCAAAGGTCAAAGTAGTGAAGAAATGGCCCACACCCAAAAATGTGCAGCAGGTCCAACAATTCCTAGGTTTTAGTAACTATTACCGACGGTTCATCAAGGACTTTGCAGCCATTGCCAAACCCCTTCACGAATTAACCAAGAAGGATGAGGAGTTTGTATGGGATGAACGAAGGTGTAAGGGGACACTCCTATTTTCTCCTTTTCCCCTGTCTCTTTCCCTCTCTCTTCATTTCTTTCTCTTTCCTTTCACTCCACAGACTCTTATTTACTTTCCTTTCACTCCCTTTCCTTCCTACCATACATCCGAGCCTCATCCGATGCATCCGACGCATTCCCACGGTCCGGATTCGCTCGGCCGCTCTCGGCCGCACTTGGGCATGCCCGGACATGCTTCGGACGCACATATACACTTCAGGGCACATCTGGGTGACCTATACCTTCTTCCCCCACTTCATTACTTTCCATTCCCACTTTCCCAGGTCGCTGGCACGACTTCTGCATATTCCCTCCACCTTTCTATCACATTTACCTCCTTGTACCTTGTGATATTCTCCAGACTTGTGGCAGGTGTACTATACAGTTCTCCCACCTTTCTCCCACACTTTTACAGTATATACTTCACCTCCTAGCATGGAGAATCCTTATCTTGTTCTCTTTGGATTCTCCCTCTGCTAGGCTTGTGCTGGTGGCCATCTTGAGGTTGCCCTTACAGAAGGGAGGCAGCATTCAGGAACCTCAAGAAGGCATTCACAGAGGAACCCATCCTTGTTTTACCTGATACCGACAAGGAAATGAAGATCAAAGCGGATTCCTTGAATTATGCATCAGGAGCAGTACTGTCAATGCTGTGCGAAGATGGGAAATGGAGGCCATGTGCTTATTTATCTAAGGGATTGAGTGAGACGGAAAGAAACTATGACATTCATGACAAAGAGATGCTGGCCATTATTCGAGCCCTGGAGGCATGGAGACACTATCTAGAGGAAAATCATCGCCAATTCACGATCTGGTCAGATCATAAAAACCTGGAATACTTCATGACGACCAAGCTGAACAGGAGACAAGCACAATGGGCCCTATATTTATATCATTTTAACTTTGTGCTTAAACACAAGCCCAGAGCTTCCAATATGAAGGCAGATGTCCTGTCGAGATGACCAGACCTTGATCAGGGGGAGGATGACAACAATATGGCACTTTTAAAACCAGAGTACTTTCAAATCAAGGCAATGCAACAGGGACATGTCTTGATCAATGGGGCAGAATCACCATTGTTGTCTAAAATCAGAAAATCCAAAAACTATGATGAGACAGTGGTGAAGGCTGTAGAGGAACTGAAAAGGTCACCCACGAAGGTGTTAAGGGAAGCAGAATGGTCAGAAGAGCAGGATTTGGTGCTGTATCATGGCAAGGTTTACGTGCCCAAAGATATGGACTTGAGAAGGGAAATTGTAAAATTGCATCATGATTCAGCAATAGCGGGACATCCAGGAAGGTGGAAAACCATCGAGCTGGTCTCGCGAAACTACTGGTGGCCAGGGATGAACAGGTTCGTAGTGGAATATGTCAAAGGGTGTGATCAATGCCAGCGAAGCAAGGCCTACTCGCACCAGCTGCAGGGGAAACTACAGCCCAACCCAATCCCCTCAGAACCCTGGACCAACATCTCAGTGGATTTCATCACCAAACTTCCAAGATCGCAAGGTTATGATGCAATTTTAGTAGTGGTGGAGCACTTCACCATAATGGTTTGCCTAATACCCACCACAGAGGAGTTGTCATTGCTAGGATTGGCCAAGCTGAACAGAGACCATGTCTGAAAGGACTTCGGCCTACCTAACACCATCATATCAGATCAGGGACCCCAGTTCGCATCACAGGTGATGCAGGAGCTAAACAAACTACTGGGAATTCAGACCTGGCTGTCAACTGCCTTCCACCCACAGACTGATGGACAAACTGAATGGGTTAACTGAGAAATTAAAACTTATTTGCGGATGTTCATCAATCACAGGCAGGATGACTGGGCTGAGTGGCTGGCCATTTGCGAATTTTCCTAAATAATAAAACCCCAATGAGCTCCAGGCAGAGCCCAACTTTCCTAAGTTATGGCTGACACCCACGAATGGGAATCAAACCTTGGAAGCAGTCGAAAGTGGAAGCAGTAGACGACTTCACCAAATGAATGGCCAAGACCTGGGAGCTTCAAAGCTGCCAGGGCAATGGCTGGACACAGGAACAGGGGCCAATAGGAGCACTGGTGAGATGATCTCCGCCGTTGACGGCTCAGCAATGTCATCGGTGTTCAGATGTTCCAGCGATTACAGCCTTTAGTTTCAGTTTCAGTTCTAGCAAGAGTTGGGTTGTAAGAGTTGGGTTGTAAGAGTTGGGTGTGGGGTACGAGTGTACGCGTTGGGGTGGAAGGTTGGACAAGTTGGAGCGGAAGGCTGGAGTGGAAGGCTGGATGCACACTTCTATGCCTCTACACCTACGCAAGACTACTCACCGGTTACTCAAGTACTCAAGTACTCACCTCTAGATCTCAAGATCTCACCGGCACCTCTCGCCTCACATCGTACCTATGAATTTACTGTGATTTATAGTGTATGATGTTACGGTATACGACTTCGAACGTCGCTAACTTCGTTCAAAGTATGTGTTTACTTAGATGCCTCCTGCCAAGTCACTTGATGAGAAGATGGGACTGGCGTTGAGCCCGCCATTCTTTTAATAACACCTTTTATGGACACTGATATATTACGTCAGCAAGGAACAAGGGATTCACCCAATTCAGCTTCTCATCGACCTCTCCTTCTCCCACTCTCATCACCGTCGACCTATTCACCCACACACATCGGCGACAACTACCGCGACGCACTCCACCACACAGAAGGCGACGGCGACGACATTCACGAGTCACTCCCCGCACTCAATACATACCCGCCCTCAACCGTTCATCAGAACAAAGGCCTCCTTCCACACGATGGGTGGTTGTATGTCAACATCAGACCGAGCGGGGCGACAACGTTCTGACGAAATCGACAAAATGATAGAAGAAGACAGCAAACGGTTCAAAAAGGAGTGCAAGATTCTCCTACTCGGTTCTGGTGAATCAGGGAAGTCGACGATCGTGAAACAAATGAAGATTATACACCAGAACGGGTTTACGAAGGACGAGCTTGAGTCATATAGACCGATAATATACAAGAATGTTCTTGACAGCGCACAGGCAATAGTCCTTGCAATGCGAAAGATCGGTGTTGAGCCAGAGCGCTATTCGAACAGAGTCAGTCTTACCCCCTTCGCCCGCCCGGCTCGCTAAAACCCCATCACAGGCCCTAGCGGACAGGATCGTAGACCACCACCTCGAAGCGCCGACATCATCCACGGCAGCCCTCTCCGAAGACATCGCAGACGCTATACATCAACTATGGCAAGACCCCATCATACCCAAAGTCATGGACGAACACAGCAGCGAGTTTTATCTTATGGACAGCGCGAGCTAGTAGGTCCCTGAACTTCTGACCATTGCGCATAGAACCGACCTTATTCTCCAGTTTCTTCTCAGCAGTCCAACGAATCGGCTCACCAGGCTATCTCCCCACCGAAGAAGACGTCCTCCGTGCGCGAGCCAAGAGTACGGGCATAACAGAAACTCGATTCAATATGGGGCAGTTGTCGTGAGTCTTTTGACTCGTCCTTTGCCATTCATCCCCCTACCCATGCCTATTCCACAGCCATTTCGTCCCCTATTGCAGCATTTCGTTTACTGAGTCCCTCGACTAACACCGCGTTTGCACAGAATACACATGTTCGACGTCGGCGGCCAACGCTCTGAGCGCAAAAAATGGATCCATTGTTTCGAATCTGTCACCTCGATTATATTCTGTACGGCCCTTAGCGAGTACGATCAGGTATTGTTGGAGGAGAGGAATCAGGTGTGTGCCTTTTTGTGACCTCCTAGCATCTTTTCCGTCTTTGTGATCGAATTTCTCGAGTCTCGTACCTGGGGTGTTAGTGCTGCAGTTCCTCCTCCTGCGTCCCCCTGCGTCATAAATCTACGTGTTCTACCATCCGCGCATGCATGTCAGATTGAGACCTCCGCTAACTACGACATTCATCGTCTTTACTTTGTCACCTTGCACCACCGTATAATTCGCACGCACTCACTCACTCAATCCACAGAACCGCATGGTTGAATCTCTTGTCCTCTTCGAATCCGTCATAAATTCCCGATGGTTCCTACGGACGTCGATAATCCTGTTCTTGAATAAGATTGATGTCTTCAAGAACAAATTGCCGAAGGTGTGCGACTATCTCTTTGACCCTCCTGACCTAGAATCAAGCATCAAAACATCAGGTCCCACTAGAGCGTTTCTTTCCTGAATACGCAGGCGGCCACGACATCAACAAAGCGGCAAAATACATATTGTGGAAGTTTATGCAGGCAAACAGAGCAAGGTTGAGTGTCTATCCTCAGTACGCTTGTGTTCCTACTCGTTCCTTATTTTCGAGTAACGCTAAGACTTGGTCATGTACCAGTTTGACACAAGCAACGGATACGACGAATATACGGCTTGTATTCGCCGCAGTGAAGGAGACAATATTACAAAATGCGCTGAAGGATTCAGGGATACTATAACTCTCATCCTTCTCCCTCGATTTTCGTATGCCCTCCCCCTCGCCCGACCACTGCAGGTACGGTTTCCCTTCGCGCTCTCCTCTCCATGTAAAGGTCCTAACGTCCTGCCTTTCTTCAACCAGCCGCATCCTTCATCTCCTCTTCTATGCCAATGGATTTTGGATTTCCTCGTGTCGTATTAATCAACGTCTCCGCCAATCGCATCGTCCACCACCACCACCATCTAACTCCATCCTACAAGCCTCAATTACCATCATCACTATCGAATCGCATCGTCACTTCATCACATCGTTTTCTTAGCTCTCGTGTCTTGTTTTGTGCAGGGCTCCATCGCAACGCATTCTATGCATGTGCTCTATGTGTTTGTAACAGTGAGTACACGCTATACACTTTACTTCCCTTCCCTCCAAATGTTACTTTCATTCATTGCTGTTCCCAAAATGTACCTTCTCCATGTTGATTTTGCATTGATGTAGAGTACTCTTCTTGCTTGATGCTTGAGATATATTCTCTACTCACCCATGATTCTAATTTGGATCTATTTGTATATCTTCCCGAACCTATTTCTTTTCATACGCCTTCGCATTGTCGATTTTTACCTTTTTAATTATAAGTTATTGTATTGTGGTCTTGGATATGATCCTGCTCATATGGATACGGACGGATACAGACAAATTCACGGATGGATACGCATCGCGCTGTGGCGCCCACTCGTCATCCTTCGATATCTTATGTCTTTTGCTTTATGGCTTTATATGTTTTGTATTCTGAATTCATCTGTACATTATTCAACACAACGTAGATACTATCTACCTCGTTCGGCACATGGACCTGGCATGCATGTCTCACCTTGCGACGACATGATATATCGTCATTCGTGCAGCGCTGCTCTTACATCTCTTTTTCAGGACGTCCTGGTGATAGATTGTTTTTTTGGTCCTTCAATCATTTCTAAGCCCACCGATCACCACCAGTAGTCCACCTGCATCAACGTCCAACTTCGACACGCACCTGCGATATCGACGCTCAATACTTGCGCCTTTCAAAATACCTCTATATCCATGCCCCGGTGCATAAATCACCACCGACCTTGACTCAATACAGGAGATCACTTTAATCGTCCCATATACTTTCTTCCATTTCTCCTTCCGTCCCCCGTTACTACATTGTCCCCCGCTAACTAACATCCATACTATACACATTCTCTCTCTCACCCTTCTTCATCCTATTAGGAAATGGAATCAAACGGAAGTCATCATACATATAGCTTATATCTAACCTAGCAGGTTTCTTACACGTTAATGCTAGCGACTGAATGTTCCAATATATCGAGTTGCGTCGAGTCTAATCTTAGCCTGTTCTCCGACTTGACTTGTGGTCTTTACGCCCCAGAGACCAAGCGCCGAGCAAACCAGCTTACATCAATGAACATAGACTACAAAATTGTAGCAATATCATGTCCATGGCGAAGTACAACGACATACATGGAGGTTGTCAACAGTCACAGAGACATACGACGAAAACTAATAACGATCATTTATCGCACCATCTATTTGTGTCCATTCGCAGTACCATTTACGGTGCCATTGACCTGACTGAGCGCCGCGTCGGCCTGTTCTAAGTCTCTCTCGCTCAGGCTCTTGAAAGCACCTCCTCCCGGCGTGCTAGCTCCACTCATAACACTTCCAGACCTAGATCGAACTTTCATCACCAACGGGCTATCAACGAAGGCGAAGAAGAAAAAACGATCAGTGATCGATCGACATCTACTCAATCTCAAGGCACCTACAATGGATACCCATCTTCCTCATCCCCAGGCCAATTATATCCACGATAGTCGCTGGTCCCAAGCGCCTGCATTTCTTCCGTCAGCGTACCAATATCCCCCGGAGTCGCCATCCCCCGCAACCTTGGACTTGCTGGCATGCTATTCGGCGGCATCCTCTCCACGCCAGCTTCCCATTCATCATCTACCTCCCCAAATTGACCGTTGCCGTCATTGCCGTAGAACGCATCCGGGTATGCCCTCCTCAACGCAAGCTGACGGGCCTTGCTGTATTCTATCCCCAAATTCTTCCAATCAAGCAGCGGCGAAAGGCGTTCGACACGATTGCGCTGGTTAATGCGCTGCCGGCGTGTCTTGTTCGCAAAGGATTCCATGCAACTAGTCAACTGCTCCACACTTTCCTCGACACTCTGCATACGCCTATCCACAATGTAGCATCCTTCGTCTTGCGGCCGTTCGATTAGGTCTTGCATGAAGCACCCGAACCCACTAAGGTTGGTGGTAACGCTCGGGATACCCATGACGGTACACTCGGCGGGGGTATACCCCCATGGCTCGTAGTAACTCGGGAACACACCCAAGTGACATCCGCGCACAAACTCCTCGTAATCCATCCCTAGAATTGGGTTGTTGGAGTTCAAAAAGTCGGGATGGAACACAATCTTCACGCGATCGCTCGTATTATTGAACAACTGCACGCGGCGGATTTGCCCAAGAATCGGGTCGCTCGCGTCGTCGGCCATGTTGTGAGTGACGATTGGGGGCAGGGAGTTTCTCTTCAAGGCGAAGATGCGGCGCTTCAGCAGGACTTGATCTTCCTCCGAGAGGAGTTCAGTGGGTGTTGGGATTGCTTTGGAATCGCCGTAGAAGCGAGCCGCATGGTCGAAAAGTCGCGCACCGATGCGATGCTGGATTTCTGTCACGGTGTCGCGTAGCTGCTTAGTGACGGCTTGTCCTTTCAAGGCTTCGATTGTGTATGAATGGGTCGCGGCCGGCATGATGATGAACGCGACGACGGTGATAGTCGAGCCAGCCTTCTTGAGACGGTAGTTGAGACCTAGTGGGAATGATTCCATCACTCATACACAGCCTATCAACGTTTCAACTTACGTGCCAACGACTCGATGAACATATCTACACCCTTGTTTCTATATTCATATCTGCCTGCCGTGAAGAACTGGTCCCTTCAGAAGAGGGTTCCCACAGGCTATACACATCACTCACGTAGAGGGTATTGTCCAGGTCAAAGTCGAGATGCCCATAGAAATGGCCGCGGACAAACTCGTTGATTTTGGCTTTGGCCGTCGAATGAAGGTTCTGGAACTCGTGCATAGCTTGGAATTTGACTACGTTGAGGCCGTTCGGCAGAACCCCATCTGGCTTCCTCTTCAGAAGATGCTCGCTTTCATATGCTGTGATATGGGAGACGGTTGTGAAGACGTCCGCGCAATGTGCCGCAGAGCGTTCGATGCAGTAGCGGTGATAGATGCCGCGCTTCCCGGCTTCATGGTCAACATCAAAGTACTGGAGGTTGTTGTAGAAGTCGACGGAACCTGCGCAGAGATAGCGACCGAGGAGAGTTGCGTGGGTCGTAAAAACGGTCGTTACGTCGATGTGCCTCTTCCTGCATAGAGGGATGGCGAGTCCCGCTTGCCACTCGTGGAAGTGTGCGACGACCGCCGTTGTCAATTGGCGGGAAACATACTGACAAGATGGATGGTGAATTCACCTTCCAAAGCGCGCGTATATAGCTTGGCGGAAATTTTCAACGCACCTCGCCTAAGAACCAAGCGACCAGATAGCCAAATACGATCGTCTCGTTGGTTTCGTGATCATTCGGAGGGGAAGGAATGCCCGCGAGGTTCCACAGGTCTCCTTTCCACTCGTCCAAACGCGAATACTGGCTGCTCGTGTCGAAGAGCAGGACGTGAGGGTTCCCTTCCACGAGCCATCTGCCGTACAGCGCCTTTACTCCTTGCGCCCGCATTCCTTCGAGGGTGGATGCCATGTACGGATCTGAGGGCTCCTCCGCCTCGACTTCCATGGGGGCGGTCTTGTAGCTGAGAGGGCCGATGAGGCAATACCTATCGCCGTACTCGGAGACGGTGACGGGGACCTTGGTCTTTATGACGGTGTAGATGCCGCCGACTTTGTTTGCGACCTCCCAGGCACATTCAAAGAGGAGATGGTTGCGGACATCGCGTTTGTCGTCGAGGGACATGGCGACGAGGATGATGGTGTGGTTGATAGTCAAATGCTCTCTCAACCAACCGCTACCCTAGCTGGATAGATGATGACGTCATCAGCTCTGCATTGGGACCTCTCCCTCTGCTTTTCACCAGCCATGGCACAAATCGGAACCATAATCATATTACCACCAGCAAGAACGATTCTAATTTCTCATGGGTGGGATACCGTTCTGGAGCTTGAGCAATACATAATAACTACAACTCTACGTCTACAAATGCTAACCTAATCACAAACAGAAATATCATCAGAATAAACAGACATCGAATCCGTATCAGACTCCTCGAGCTCCTCCTCCGCTACGGGGTATATTGGAGGCATGTATGTGTAAGTGTATCTCGCCGAGGATGGAGCCGGTACCACCACAGACGTTGCGGGTGCCGTCCCAGATAATCGTCGGGGTATAATCGGGCGAATTGGAAACGGCGGGTCTCGGCCACGCCTCCCAGGAGACACCGTTTGGACAGGCGGAGCATCCCTATCCGTGTCCGCGTCCGTGTCTTCCGAAGAACCTGCGTCTTCGTCTTCCGAGAACGACGAACGGTCCGAGGTTGTGGTCGGCATTGCCGTCTTCCCCCCTCCGAATGTGAGGAACGTGCGCACGGCGCAAGACGCCTTCAGCAAACTCTTCCTTCGGCACAACACCCCTGCATTTGCTCCTGTAGGTGCCACCGTTTCGTCCGAGGAGTTCGTAGACATAGGAAGAACATCGAGCACCGCGTTGTCCTCCGATATCACCATATACGACTCCGTATCTGCGTCCCGCCTCCCAGGACGATTGATACCCTCCATATCCATCTGTGTCATCAGCAGAAATGGCGTCGACGGTGCGTAGGCGCATGTCTCCGCTAAGCTGCGATCAGAGGTGCATGCCTTGGACATTGTCAACTTGATCGTAGGAAATACGGTGATACGCTTCAGTGTTTTCCGCAGAGGCTGGAGCAGTTCCTTCCCTCTCACCCTACAGCGTGTCAGGGCAAGCTAAGTCTTGGAAGAGAGCGACTTACCTGTGCCCTTTGGTATCCTTGGACGGCGTCACGCCAACACCTGCTTGAGACTGAGATGTGATCGTAACTGTATACAAAAGTACCTTTGGTCAGTACTGAGTATTCCGTGGAATGATAGGCGAAACACCTACATCTCCTCCTCAGAGTCGACTGGACCATCTCGAAGATGCTATCCTCTCCGTCTGCCGTTCCACGGTTACCATGTTCGCGCGATGTGTCGATTTTGGTCCCCATGACGTCCCTCTTCGAACCGAGAGCATTGGAAACACCGGAGCACGCAGCGGAGGCTTCCTTGCGAAAACGATTAAAGATCGTCATGGCAGCGTCGACGCCGATCACGCTCATGGGCTTGCTCGCGTCGTGCGGGGCTAATGAAGCCATTCATCCCCCAGTTCCATGCACAACAGGACACAACTCACTCGGAAGCGCTGCCTTCGTCTCCGCCGGAATACCAACCCCAGAATCGACCAAACTATTCCTACGACTCGCACTACTCTGCTGGAGACGAGCGGACAAAATAGTGGCCAAGTCCAAGTCCAAAGCCACAACGTCAACGATGGAGAGGCGCAGCGTAATGCTCCGTCGTTGGACAAGCGAGGGGGGCTCCAGCGAAATGGGGGGCTCCAACGAGAACGATTCCTTCGCGACTTCCATCATCTCTAATTCATTCACGCCCTTCTTCTTCTCCGATGAGTCGAATTCAGGTTCCCGGGGAATAGGTATTTCAGTGTGCTTCACTTCCTCCTTCTCCTGCATCTCCGAGGATTCCATAAGTAGTTCTTCCCCTTGATCCTGTGCCAGGGACAAGGACGCGGTTCGCATATCCATGTACGTTCTACGTTCTATGAGCAAGCTTCGAGCTTCGAATATTTATTGGCGAGGGATGAAAAGAATGGAAGCACCGGGCGTAATTAAGCTAGTGGCACGGCCGAGGATGCGTTGTATATCACAGCGGAGGAGAGGGTGCGCGGCGGGCGTAAGTAGTAGTAGAGACGAGCAAGAGAGAGAGAGAAGTTGAGGGGGGGGCGAGGGGAGAACAAGCTCGAGAGTGCGCAGGTGCGAAGAGGGCCTCGTCGTCGAGGCAGTCTACCAAGCTTCTACCAGGTACCCACCCATGAGAACCCGAGAAGGGTTCTTATATATAAAGCCTGCATGCACTCAGGAGGCCGCAAAGTTCCCTTGACGACTCCGGGGTGGTGCGTTTATCGTGAGGCATTCGAAGTTGTGAAGTCGATGGGAAGAAGCTGTGAAAATAGGTCGAGGGTAATAAACAGCTACGCTCGTGTTGATGTCAAACGATCCGATGGCGAGTCGTGTCAATGATAGCCAGTATGTCTGATCCAATGATATGATAACTTGAGCCTCGTGGGGGTGCAAAATTGAAGACCGAAAAAGACCGAACGACTGGCAGGCTTGTGCGTACAGTCGGGGAGAACGCAATGCGGTAGAGCTCCCTGAGCTGTATAGCGAGTGACTGGAGCATTGCGGGCGACGCGAATTGGGACATGGAGGGGAGGTGGTGCAGTGACGGCGGCGGGTGGCGAGCCTTTCAGCTTTCTGAGTCCTGACATGTTCACTAGTCAGAACTCTTCGACTAAATTTTTGAGCGACGGAGATCAATTGCAGCGGAGAACCAGAACCAACTACGTAGACCTCTACATCGACGACGTACCCAACCGAGGACTACCAGCACCACTATTACCTTACTGAGACAATTGTGCTTTAGGCTAGTTTGAAAAGTGAAAAGTGGACGATCCCCTATCAACCACGTGACATCATTATTGACGCTATCTGTCAAACATCCGCTCGATTCACCTGGCGTGGCAGCGACAGTAGAGTCGGGGGTGCTATGCGGGTGTATGGAGGTGGGAGGTGGGAGTCGTTCGCTTGCAACACGCAAGGCCCAGGCACAAAGGGCAGCGCGTTAAGCGACGTGTCGGCAACCCGACACACGGATACCAGCGATGCAGCGAGAATAGAGTCAGGCCGCTCACTGTTCTCAGTTCACTCATGCTTGACCATCAATACCCCATTGCCTATAGATCGCGTCGACGAACCATCCACACGCCATGCTGTCCACACACCGAGCGAACCGACCCCTAGTCATTTTCTCGACAATACAGTTAGCACGCGGCGTGAGCTAACTCCCAATCGCCCTAGGTATCTCTTCGAAAGTCGATTCATGTGTCAGCTCGGCGCTCACGACGCTCGGCGACCATTTGATAATTGGTGAGTAACGCTGCTACGAAAGGCACGAAACATATGAGCAAAAGACTAACTCGTCGTTCTAGGTCACCATGCACCCTGAGTTATCTTCTCCCAACACTCGGGTCAGCTCGATGCCGCGGTTAGTGAGAATTCGAAGTCGTAGGCGAGTCGCCGTTTTAAGTCGCCGTTTGAGATTCTCGGGAGACGCGTGGACAGCATGAATGGTTTCTTTTGTCATTTCGTTGACATATCTTCCATCTATTTAGACTTAGCGCAGCTGGGGGGAACTGTTACGATCATATATGTGAGTTATCCTCACCATCGCCGAGCTCGAGTACCCACTCAATTCCACCCGAATAGATCCCATTACCAAGTCAATACCTATAATAACGACCGCGTGAGTGTCTCATTCAATCCCTCACATTCATCCAAGCTAACGCTGTCAAATAGATGTATATTAAACTCGCCGGTCGCTAAATACACGCTCGGTTCTACTACCTACGTCCGACTGTGTGGCGCCTCATTAAGTTCACTTGGCCGTCGGGAAGTCTTGTAGATGGGTCGTCGGTGCGCTGAATGAGAGGGGCGGCGGCGTGATTGCAAACGTACCAAGTCCAAGCGTTCTCAATTCGACGGTGCGGGGCAGCGAGCGCTATCCATCGTCGTCAACAGATAGGGCGTGAGTATGAGGGTAATCGGAGCGACGCAAGGCAAAAAATGTACAAGAAAACATCTGATATACATGAACCATCCGGTCGACATTCCGACGGATGTATTCAGGAGCTGGGATGATCGGAGCCCAGCTAACATCCGAAGTATCCTCCAAAGCATCTCCCGATGCTGATCTCTCCCTGTGTACAACTCCAATTCTTCGATACCCATTATATATTAGCAGTTGGGAGGCGCGGTACATTCATATGATTGCTCACACCAAGTTCGAACTGGACACCGTGGATACATTGTAGATTCACGAATCACTTTCCTCAATTCCTGCGCTAGCCAAGGCTACCTTCCTGGTGTCATAATATGCATTTCCTTTCCACTCCAGCCTCATGCCCGTTAGCCCACTGAGGTCAACCGTATCGGGCTTCGTGACCGCAATCGTCCATTGCGTGAGAGGCGTGGGGTCAGCATAGACGTCGGACGGAATGATAGAATCAATCTCTATCTTCGTCTCGCCTGTCTGGCTGATGCGATAGCTGAAAGAGCGAGCCAGAGGCATACGCGTAAACGCAAAGAATTTCCCCCTGAAAACGTCGTGATACAGTCCGGAGGTCTTGATCGAGAGCGTTACCACCCCGCTCCCATCGCTTGCAATGGCTTTGGGCCGAGCACCGTCTAGGTAGACGCGCAAACCAAAGGTACGGAACCGACCGCCGCCGACAAATGGCCCGGCGAGCTCTGGGGGCGGGTTCAGTGTGAACGTGGCCTGGCTCGTCTCCTTGAGCGACGCTATAACGGCGGGGCCATAGTTGAGTGGAAGGTCCTCTGCCGTTCGGTGGTAGTTGTAAGCTGGCAGATGGTCAAGTTAGTAAGAGTATCCAGAAGATAGGATATATACACACGAGAAGGTGCAGAAGAGAACCCTTCTTGCCAGTTGATGACTTCTGTCCGGAGCGTCTGCGAATCAGCCTTGTAGTCCGCGACCGACTTGATAGGAGACAGGACGACTGAGGAGTCGCGCAAAGCATAGTATCGATATGCCCATATGACATTGCGCATCATGGTGAGCACACCGGTGTTAAGGAGCATCAACCGGTCCCAGAAGTAGATGCTCGCCTCATTTGCAGCGGTTTCCTCATGTCTGAACTGCTCACGGAGTGCAACAAGACGAGCAGTGTCCCTGCGAGTCACCCAGACCGACATCTGGAGCTGAGAATATTCTTGTCCTGCTCTGACGGCCTGTTAAGGTGTCAGTGAAATGACGGCGAAAGTAGTCAAAACTTGGAAGGGAAACTCACTTGGGCCCTGGCCATGCAGAGGAGTTTACCGTTGATGGAGTGCTTTCGCAGTTCAAGCAAATACTTCCTCGCACCACCGATGTCCTCGTCAACTGCCTGAAAGTGATAATATCAGGACTGGTCCTTTCAGCTGGACATTCATACGCACTGCTTGTATTGCGTCCTCGACCTCCAATCTCCATACGTCCCATGCCGCGATGCCGGTCATCGCAACAAGAACAGCGGAGGCTTGACTGTAGGATGGGGTTCAGTGTATGGAAACATGGAGCGAGGATCCTCAAGTCACGTACACGTCACCCGCCGAAGTTGAGACATCCCAGTCAGGGTTGTTCTTAATCTGCATCATGACCTCGACTGTCTTGAGTGTCGATGCCCACATCGTGTTGAGTGTTTGAACGACATCCTGAAGTTGTTTCACCGAGTCGGAGACCTTAGCTATCTCAGAGATGGTCTCGCCTGCCTCGATTACTGTCTCCAGGATATCGCCGATGGAAGCAGGATTACCAGTGGCCAAGATGGCGATAGAAAAGGCGATCTCTAGCGAAAATGGAACTCAGACGCTGAATTTTACCATGTATTGCATTAAAGTACTTACTTATCGCGAGGAATGCTTGCTTGCGCATTTGTTCACGCTGCCATATTTCCAGACCAAGCCGAAAATCTCTACTCGCGTCTCCAAGCACCCTCTGATGGTTCTGCATATGAAGTGTTCGGCAAAGTCCTGACCAATGAAAAGAGGGATCCCAAAGCTCACCTTACTGGCATTCTCGCAGTCGTTGAGGATACCAATGGCCGACTGGAACTTGTCATAGGCTTCTTGCGCAAGCCGCATCTGCGTGGTAAGGACATCCTGGCTGCGTTGAAGCATCGTGTCCCAGGCCTCTGCCTGGATGGCAATGGAAGCTGCCTTGTCCACAAATCTGTCGTATTGAGATTGAAATGCACCAACAGTATCGATGGCACCGTTCAAACCCTGGATATAGGTATCAATAGTGAGGGATGGTGCGTATGCGAGAGCAGCATATTCGGTGGTTGTCCCGCGAGCAGCATCTGCGTTAAGCTGGTTCAACAATGCATTTGCCTGCAAGTTGATTGCAGCAGCAAAGGTAGAGTTGGACGTGACGACAGACACATGATCCGTGATGGCCAGAGCAAAGGACGGGTGTAGCCAAAACAGGATATTGCTCACACGAAGCTGTGTGGCAAGAAGCAAGGCAAGCTGACTGCCTTCACGCAGGTCAACCTCGTCATAAGCAGGGAAATAGTCAATGGCAGCACGGCCATCTTGGAAAATGAGGTTGAAACCAGAAGTGTTTGCCGGGAGCTCTATCTTGACTGCGGACTGTCCGTAGATTGAATATGACAGCGGGAAGGTGGATTGGGAGTGGAAAACAGAAAGAAGGCAACTATCGGAGAAGGGCCCATCATAGCTGAAGGTGATCGCATTGCCGTCCGTGGCGATCAGACGGGAAAATATTTGTATCCCGCCTCCGCCGCGAGGAAATTTTAGATGGGTGACAGAAGGGAGCGCAAGTACGTCTGAATAGAGTGTTCGGAGGAATGAGCTATGATCATCGAGGGCCTTGGATCCATCAAGGTAAAGATCTCGTTGAATGAACTGTAGGAAAGCTATGGTTTTAGTAGGAATAATCAGCGACAAGATGATTCGTTAATCACCGAATCTTGATTGGGCGGTCGTGTATAGTCCTTGCCAGGGAGGGATGGGAACGAGTTCCCGCTGTAGAGTGTCTTCCATGGACTCGCTGTGTTAGGTACTGTCATAGCGTTCGAGGTGTTGGCTGACCCTCAGTGAGGGAGACCCCCATCTTATAACAATAGGTCACCCATTTCCCTTCCAAACGAACGGCCTACCTGTGTAGGATTATCGTAAGCCTGGTCTCAGTCTCTTCTCACGGGTGTTCTGGTAACTGAACAGAGCTCGAAGTTGTTACTCACGTTGTACCCTCGAATCTAGACGCAGCATCAGAAGAATTACAAAATAGACTTTTGTCGCCTTTTGAACGCTTTTGCGGGGCTTCGAGCTCCACCGAAGCACTCCAAAAAGCTCGGTCCATAGCCTTTCACCACTTTTCACCACTTTTCTGACCCCCGAAGCCCCACAAAAGCGGTCAAACGCCGAAAGCGACGTGTATTCTTACTGATGAGAAGGCCGCTCTATCGTTTTAGGGCGGCCTTTGCACCCTCAATATCCCATTTTTTCGCATCCAATGAAGCCAAATCACGGCATTTCTTGGGTGGTGGACTGAGGCGGTGAATGAAGCGAAGAGAAGAGAGTACTCCTGACTGCACGGCGGACGACAGGCCAACTCCTCCCGAAGTCTGGAAATTCAGTGGCATTCACTCACTTGACCGATTCGCACACATTTAACGAATGCATTAAGCGAACCTCCAACTTCCTCGATAATCGTGAAATGGTGCCTTTCGCAAGTTCGACCAAGCCGCTAGTCACCGTCACATTACCTTGCTTTAGCAAGGTCCCCTCCCCCCACGGAAATCTCCTTTTGTGAGGATATGTTTTGTCCCGCTGACCAAAATCACACAATTTTGGCCTCTTCTCACAGGTCCTGTGTGCAGCGTGCAGCCTCCTGGTAACCGAACAGAGCTCAAAGTTCCTGTTCACGTTGTACCTCGGAATACAGAAGGCCGCTCTATCGTTTCAGGGCGGTTGAGTGAATGAAGCGAAGAGAAGACATACTCCTGTCTGCACGGCGGACGACAGGCCTCTTCCAGAGGTCTGGAAATTCACTCACTTGACCGATTCACACCCATTATCGCGCAGATTATGATGTCATTTCTTTGGGTTACTTGTATTGGAGTGACACCGCTGACATGGATGGATTTAAACAAGCGGTAGTATAAAAGGTGGTCAATGGAACACTTGCTCAGCAGTTCGAGTCAACGTTCAAACGTTCAACGTTCAACCTTCGGCTCACCCTCTCTGCGATAATACTATGTCCTCACCTATCGACCTCCCCGACTTAACCCCTGGAGGACTTATCAATGAAGAAGGGAACTATATTCTTCAGGACGTCGACATCAACAACCTTATGGCCTACATCTGGACCGGCGTACTCTTGGCTACTGACAAGGGCAAATACTTGCTCCGAGTCGGAATAACCAGCGCTCAGTTTGATAAGGTTCTCGCTCAAAGAACCGGCGGTTTTTACTATCCATGACATGCTGATTTTTTCTGTGCAGCACAAAGACCTCATCAACCCGGTGATAGGAACCTACACCAAGGTGCGTACACTAGCTAAATGACCACCCATCGCTGATTTTTCTTTCGCAGATTCAAGCCAGTACTACGACTTTCAAAGTAAGAGTTCCCCGACACGCTGCCCATTATCTCAGTCCCTTGCTAACACGTCACAGAACGTGACATATCCAGGCATTGTCGCCCTTGCTGATCGTGTTTATGAGTTTGCCAGTAACTCTGGCGGTACGGTTGAGACTTCTTACTATGGTGAGATTGTGGCTGCTCTGGCCTTCAACTAGACGACCGATACCGGATACATATCCAGCGTTTGTGTTTGACCAGATACATCTCCTCGCCAGTGAGGTGGCCAAACCAGTGAACCAACAGGATCCAAAGCTTATTGCTGAATACCGTGAAACGATCAAGGTTAGCAGACACTCCAGCCTCATTTCCTGCCTTATTTATACAACTTTGAGTCCAGGCTATTATCGACTCGCAAGTCGCAGCTATTGAGGCTCTTGCAAGTGACGCTAGAACTGCCACCGATGATCTGCGTAAGTTCGAGGTGAGTTTTCTTGGACAGCTTCCTGTCGTAAAAGACTGGCTCTGAAATATATATCTCCATGAAGGAAGTATCCACACTCCAAGAAACAGAACTCCATGGAAATGCTAGAACCCTCAAGACGACACTTGAGAACGCGGACGGGGAGATTGCTACCTTGAATAATAGGATTGAAGAAAACCGCAAGGAGATTCGAAGCTTACAAGCTCAGGTCCGTACTATCCCCGTGTCGACATATATCCAAAGATGAATATATCTTTGCAGT
This sequence comes from Pleurotus tuoliensis, assembly GCA_036872985.1. Taxonomy (NCBI): domain Eukaryota; kingdom Fungi; phylum Basidiomycota; class Agaricomycetes; order Agaricales; family Pleurotaceae; genus Pleurotus; species Pleurotus tuoliensis. The sequence continues at coordinate 1,048,857 of JAYMDH010000011.1, read as the reverse complement.
ACAAGACTGCCATGACCAACGCGAACATAGCTGCCGGGTTTATATGGAACCTTGGTGGGATCAGTAAGCCTTCACAATGGCAATACTGTTTTTTTCAACTAACTCCCGGATTCTCTTTCAGTCGCGTTTGTAAGGCTTCAGTTGCTTCAGGGAGTTTCGTTCGAGGCTGAAGCGCTCGTCAGGGAATCTATATGGAGGAGGCGCGCAAACTTAAAGACAGAATCGACGCTATTCAAAGGTATGTGTCTCTATCACCCAATCATCCCTGATATCCCATTGAAGCCCCTCCTTCTAGCACACTTAACCAAAATGACATCGAGCTCAAAGCTGCATTGGCCCTCGTCTCTGAAGTTAGCCTAGTCGAGGTGAGTCATAAGAATTAACTTCGGACCGGCGGGATTGCTTTCTCACAATCCTCAAAGACCGACACTGGCGATGTTATCAAGCTTATTGAGCCTGCCATGGCCGCGATCAACAAGATGATGGGTGCGCAGTATCATCCCTCACTAAACTATCAGACCTTGAGGATTCTTCTTGTGAAGCCTTCTGGAGTTCCGTATCAGGGGACCTGACCAGCCTGCAGAACTATGTCGATAGGGATGTCCGCAACGTTTCAGCAGCGCTCACGCCCCTCATCTCCAGGAATGTGGTTTCCAAATGGAACAACCTGAAAGATGCCGGTGAGTGTCAATGCTGCTGTTGCAGGAGTTGAGCATCTCTGATGTCCACCGCTTATAGTCTACAAGTATCGCTTGGTTGCGTACGCTCGGCAGCCGCCTGTGATGACCCTTGCAGAGGTCTCCAAGGAGCTTGAGAATCATATCAACACGCTAGAGGCCGCTGAACGTGCTCAGAAGGTTGCTGTTGCTGCTGCTTGAAATTGTCCTCCAACTCACACTGTTTTCCGGAATGTAACTTTGATTGAATATGAGACACATGGATTACAATTATTGCGCACACGAAGGGCTGAGCAATATCCATACTCAAATGTACGCAATGGCCGAGTTACGATCCTCCCGTGTTTTTCAAACTAACTCTTACTCCTACGACTCGTACTAACTACTCTGCTGGAGACAAGCGGACAAAATAATGGCCGAGTCCAAGGCCAAGGCCACAACGTCAACGATGGAGAGGCGCAGCGTTGGGGCAATGCTCCGCCGTTGGACACGCGAGGGGAGCTCCAACGAGAAGGATTCCTTCACCTCCTCCTTCATCTCTCATTCATTCATATCCTTCTTCTCCGACGAGTCGAATTCAGGTTCCCGGGGAACAGGTGCCTCCGTGCCCTCCACTTCCTCCTTCTCCTGCATCTCCGGGGATTCTATAAGAAAGTGTTCTACTTGATCCTGTGCCAGGGACAGGGGCGCAGTTCGCATATCCATGTACGCTCTATGTTGTACGAGCAAGCTTCGAGCTTCAAGTATTTATCAGCGAGGAATGGAAAGAATGGAAGCGCAGAGCGTAATCAAGCTGATGGCACGGCCTTGGTCGCGTCGTATGTCGCAGCGGAGGAGAGGGGCGGCGGCGGACGTAAGGAGACGTAGGCGAATAAGAGGGGGAGACGTCGAAGGAGGGGAGAGCTCGAGAGTGCGCAGGTGCGAAGGAGGCCTCGTCGTCGAGGCAGTCTACCAGCTTCTACGAGGTACCCATTCATGGGAACTCGAGAAGGGCTCTTATATGTAAAGCCTACATGCACTCAGGAGGCTGCTGCAAAGTTCCCTTGACGACTCTGGGTGGTGCGTTTATCGTGAGGCATTCGAAGGACGTGTTACGTTGTGAAATCGATGGGAAGAAGCTGTGAAAATAGGTCGAGGGTAATAAACAGCTACGCTCGTGTTGAGGTCAAACGATCCGATGGCGAGTCGTGTCAATGATGGCTCGTGGGGGGTTGCTTATCTGGGGCCGCTATGTCTAACCCAATGATATGATACCTCGAGCCTCGTGGGGGTGTATAATTGAAAACCGAAACCGACAGATAGGAAGTAAGTTAGGAAGTAAGTTAGCGCCAGGTTTGATGCATGCGACAACCGCGTGGAGTGGGAGACAATCAGGCACCGAGGGGTGCTGGGATACGAGAAAACAAATTGCTGACCCCCCCAAAAACATCAACCTATACATAGCGAGTTGCTAGTAGGTTATTACACAAAATGCGACCCTAATCTCTACATGTGAAACACCGCAACTGCAGACTCTACCCTAACTTGGCGGCAAGCAGCTCCTCGGTCGTCAAGCGGAACTCTCCCTCATTGTCTCGATCCATGAGCTCGTACCATTCCCCCTTCTTTGGATGCACACCATGCCCTACAACCTCACAGATTCTGACTTCCTCACCCCTGTGTACCAAAACCACATCGCCAATATTGAATTCAGTGCTTCGAGGTTGGCGTACAACTGTTGGCTGAATTCTCTGGCCTCTGGGACGGCCAAGGCTGTCCCACCGGGCTAGAACAGCCTGGGAACTACATTGTACAATCAGCGGTGCAACAACAAAGTCGAGAATGACTGCTTACCTATGTGCCTGAGAGGCCCTGACAACATAGAGGTAATCTTCTTCACTAAGTTTAGCTTCAATGGCAACGTCAAAAACGGATCTCGCCATAGAGGCGGCTATCACAGCAATGATGGATCTGATGAAAATTGGTGGTCAGTGAATTTGATTCAGATGCGTACTAATCGTTGGAATGTTACTGCGTGGGGTCTGAGGGAGTAGGACGGTCGTAGAATCCTTTGCAGAACCTTAAAAATTCCTTTGTGCCGGCCTCAAAAGCGGGGTCACCTGGACTTGGGGGCGTAGGAAGGATTGCTCGCCACTGCTCGCACGCTCTTTGGTAACATTGGGCAACATCCGGGGCGAAGCGGGCTCCGTCCATGTGTACTTCGATGAGCAGGTATATGTCCGTGATCTTCTTGGCAAGTGAATCGAGGGTTGCGCGTGAGACGGTTTGCGACATTGGTGAAGGTAGAAGACACTGACGTCGTCGGACATTAAATTAGATTCTTGACTCATCACGTTAGAAATGCACACTTTGCAATGATGTCACCGACCATGTAGTTACTATATTTGGTCATATAGAATTACTATTCATGGACATGTGTTGTTTACCTCCTATTGAGCTCATTACTTCGTTTTATGAGCTTGGAAAAAAGGTCTGAACATTGAGTTCGATTTTCGAGAAGTTGTCACGCTCTGCCGCCTCTGCCGACGCGGAGAACGAATTATCGGAGTACCAAATGTCACGCGTTCGGGCGCCTGTTTCTCAAGCCTTTCTTCCCAAACTCAACGACTCTGTAACGACTAACCCCAACGACGGCGAAGATGGCCGGAAAACCGGGAAAGATAGATTACTCGGGCTACAACTACAGCGCCATATCCTCGCTGGTCCTGACAGCAGACCGTTCTGCTCTTCCACGACGTGATAAGGAACCAGATGGCGCTCCCACAACTCTGGCTGGTCGAATAGACCCCCGGGAAATGGGCTCTCGTGTCTTGCGGCAAGCCCCGAAGGACCTTGATAAGAAGAAGAAGAAGGCATCCGACAAGCATGATGCTAGTGAACGTCAGGTCGCTAAGCGAAAAACGGAGACTGCAGGGTTTGGGTATGCCGATATCATCGAGGCGACCCAGGATGTTGAAGGTCTCACATACCGGCCTCGCACTGCAGAAACGCGCGAGGTTTATGAACTCATACTCTCCTCTGTCCACCAAGCGCTCGGTGACCAGGCTCAGGATATCATTCGCAGTGCTGCCGACACCGTTCTCGAGTCATTAAAGAACGAAAACATGAAGGACGTCGACAAGAAGCGCGAACTCGAGGAGATTCTCGGACCCGTGGCTAACGATCAATTCTCTCAACTCCTCAGTCTGTCGAAGAAGATCACAGACTACGGTGCCGAAGATGAGACCATAGTCGACCCAGCATTGGAGAGGAAGGAGGCTGAGATAGATGACGAGGTTGGCGTCGCCGTAGTTTTTGACGAAGAGGAGCAGGACGAAGAGGACGAGGAAGGTTACGAAGTTCGAGAAGAGTCGGATGACGACGATGAGGTCGAGGCCAGAGAAGGGGAAGCTGGCGAGGGTGGTGTTGAAGGCGTGGAGGGTGGTGATGAAGAACTAGTCATCGGTGGTTCGTCATCCGAACAGAAGGTTAAAGTAGACAAAGACATAGTTTCGCCGCATTCCATCGATGCCTTCTGGGTACAACGCCAGATATCCGAAGTCTATCCCGACCCCGTCACGGCAGCCGACAAAGCAGCCTCAGTCTTGTCCATCCTCGGTTCCGAATCAAGTCTGCGAGACTGCGAGAACCAGCTGATGGAGTTGTTCGACTACCAAAGCTTCCACATCATCACAAAATGCTTGAAGAATCGAGAAGTCATCGTCTGGTGCACGAAGCTCATTCGAAGCGACGCCGACGAACGGGTAAACGTAGAGGTGGCCATGAGGGAGAAGGGAGTGGGTTGGATTCTGAGGGAGCTCGCTGGTGACAGGCAGGCCAAGTCGAAGAGACCAGACGACGCCATGGATGTCGATGAAGCCAAGCAGGTGCCAAAGACTGCCACTCTCGCCCCGGGTTCCACAGTTCAGCCCAAACGCACAGTTGATCTCGAGGCCATGGCGTTCAGCCAGGGTGGGCATCTCATGACGAACAAGAAGTGTAAGCTCCCCGATGGTTCCTTCAAGCGCGCAAGGAAGGGCTTTGAAGAGATTCACGTCCCGGCCCCTCCCAAAAAACCTGTTGTCGAAGGAGAGATTGTGCCAATCAGTGACCTCCCAGCTTGGGCTCGTGAAGCTTTTACGGTCAAGACGTTGAATCGAATCCAAAGCAAGCTGTATCCTGTAGCATTTGGTACCGATGAACCTATCTTACTTTGTGCGCCTACTGGGGCGGGGAAGGTGATGATCTCCCATTTTTCTTACATGCTGCCCGGTCGCTGACGCCGTCTTTAGACCAACGTGGCTATGCTCACGATTCTCAACGAGCTTTCCAAGTGGCGTGATGAGGAAACTGGTCAATTTGATTTGGACTCTTTCAAGATAGTCTACGTCGCGCCCATGAAGGCCCTCGTCCAAGAGATGGTTGGTAACTTCTCCTCTCGACTGGGCATCTTCGGCATGAAAGTTGGCGAGTTGACTGGTGATTCGCAAATGACCAAACAACAAATTTCCGAAACTCAAATCATCGTCACTACGCCGGAGAAATGGGACGTTATCACCCGTAAGAGCACGGACACAAGTTACACCAACCTCGTTCGCCTCATAATCATCGACGAAATCCATCTACTCCACGATGAGCGAGGTCCTGTCCTAGAAAGTGTCGTCGCACGGACGATTCGGCGAATGGAACAAACAAACGAATACGTTCGTCTAGTAGGACTCTCTGCTACGCTACCTAACTATCAAGATGTCGCCACCTTCCTCCGTATTGAAGAGTCGAAAGGCCTTTTCTACTTCGATGCTTCCTATCGACCGTGCGGTTTGCAGCAACAATTCATCGGAGTAACGGAGAAGAAGGCGATCAAACGCTACCAGATCATGAACGAAGTCTGCTACGAGAAGGTCCTCGATCAAGCTGGCAAAAACCAAACACTAGTCTTCGTCCATTCGCGCAAGGAGACAGCGAAGACGGCTAAGTTCCTCCGCGATATGGCCATTGAAAAGGAAACTATCACTCAGTTCGTGAAACCGGATGGCGCTGTTCGCGAGATTCTGACTGAGGAGGCCAACAACGTCAAGGACGGCAATCTACGGGATCTTCTTCCTTTCGGTTTCGCTATTCATCACGCCGGGATGAGTCGAGAAGATCGTGGACTTGTCGAGGAGTTGTTCGCCGACGGCTCGGTGCAGGTATTGGTTTGTACGGCCACGCTGGCTTGGGGCGTCAATCTTCCTGCCCATACCGTCATCATTAAGGGTACCCAGATATACAACCCAGAGAAAGGTCGTTGGGTCGAGTTGTCTTCTCAGGACGTTTTGCAGATGCTCGGTCGTGCTGGTCGCCCTCAATTCGACACGTTTGGTGAAGGTATCATCATCACCAACCACTCAGAACTCCAGTACTATCTGAGCTTGCTTAACCAGCAATTGCCTATCGAGTCGCAGTTTGTAGCCAAACTTGCAGACAATCTCAACGCTGAGATCGTTCTTGGTACCATCAGAAATCGCGACGAAGCCGTCCAATGGCTCGGCTATACGTATCTGTAAGTGGTTTTGTAGATCTTCTGAATCGCCCATATAACCTTCCCATAGATATGTGCGGATGTTAAGGTCCCCAGGACTTTATGGCGTTGGCGTTGATTACCAAGAAGACGATGTTGGTTTTATACAGAAGCGGGCCGACATTGTTCACTCTGCCGCCGTTTTATTGGAAAAGTGTAACTTGCTGAAGTACGAACGTTCTACAGGCCGATTTCAAAGTACCGAACTGGGACGCATTGCATCGCACTACTATGTTACCCACAACTCAATGGCGACTTACAACCAGCATCTGAAACCTACCATGTCAACCCTGGAGCTCTTCCGCGTCTTCGCACTTTCGAACGAGTTCAAGCTCATACCTGTTAGGCAAGAGGTGGGTTCTAATTTGTCCTTGTTGTCCGACTGTGTCTGATATATGATTCAGGAGAAAATGGAACTCGGGAAACTATTGGAACGAGTACCTGTTCCAGTCAAAGAAGGCGTTGAAGAACCAGCCGCGAAGATCAATGTTCTCCTCCAAGCATACATATCTGGACTCAAACTTGATGGTTCGTAGATTATCTCAGTCGCACCTCCGTCCGATATTGATATCTTTGCTTCAAGGTTTTGCTCTCGTTGCGGATATGGTCTACATACAGCAATCAGCCGGACGGTGCGTCCCTTCTATTTGACGTCCTGACCCCCATGTTGAGATTCATTCAGCATCATTCGGGCCATGTTTGAGATATGCCTGAAACGAGGCTGGGCGATTCCGGCGAAGGCTGCTTTGGACCTATGCAAAATGATAGAGAAACGAATGTACGTGGCCATTTACCCGTAGATATCTATCACTGAGCTTCATTAGGTGGGGCTCGATGACTCCGTTACGCCAATTCAAGGGTGTTCCTGCTGACGTTATACGCAAGGCAGAGGGGAAGCAATTTGTGAGCGAACTCTCTTTCCCCGTACTTCGTGAATTAACATTATATTTTTGCAGCCATGGTATCGGTACTTTGATCTGGTAAATATTATTTCTGAATGTTGATGCACGTGTAGCTTACGGTCTCTCCAGAGCCCGCCCGAAATCGGTGAATTGATTGGAATACCAAACGCCGGTCGCCTCGTCCATCGACTGGTCCACAATTTCCCCAAACTTCAGTACGCCGTGCACCCTGACTTCCATTCAAGCTCTAGCTAATCATCTCAACAGGCTTCAGGCTCAAGTCAAACCTATCACCCGGTCGCTGCTACACATCGAACTCATCATCACCCCGGACTTCAGATGGGAGGAAAAAATACACGAGTCTGCCGAAACATTCCATATCATGGTGGAAGATGTTGATGGCGAAATCATCCTCTTCCACGACTCCTTCATCCTCTACAAGCGTTACGCCGAAGACGATCACATCGTGACGCTTAACGTGCCAATGTTCGAACCAGTTCCTCCGAATTACTACATCACCATTGTCTCCGACCGTTGGCTTCACGCAGAAACCCGCTTACCCATTTCATTCAGACATCTCATTCTTCCTGAGAAATTCCCTCCCCCAACCCCTCTTCTTGACCTCCAACAACTCCCTTTATCCGCCCTGCATAACAAGGAGTTCGAAGCACTCTATTCATCCACAATCCAAACCTTCAACAAAATCCAGACGCAGGTGTTCCAAGCCCTGTACACGACAGACGAAAACGTCTTCATCGGAGCACCAACCGGCAGCGGAAAGACTATCTGCGCCGAATTTGCCCTGTTGCGTCTGTGGAGTAAACGTGAACAACCCCGTGCGATATGCATTGAGCCGTATCAAGAAATGGTAGATCAACGTGTTGCCGAATGGAAACAGAAGTTTAGCAAACTTCAAGGTGGCAAGGAGATAGTGAGCCTGACTGGTGAAAGTAGTTCTGATCTACGATTGCTTGAGAAGGGAGATGTGATTGTGTGTACTCCTGGGCAGGTTAGTCTTCTCGCTCCCTTTATGATACCTTTAGTGATGTTTACTTCTCCAGTGGGACGTGATATCTCGTCGCTGGCGTCAACGCAAGAACGTGCAGAATATTGGCTTGTTGATCGCCGATGAGATACAACTCGTTGGTGGAGAAATTGGTCCAACCTACGAGGTAGTTGTGTCGCGGACGCGATACATGTCCGCGCAAACCGAGATTAAGACACGTATCGTTGCTTGCGGTATTTCTCTGGCGAACGCCCGCGATCTTGGAGAGTGGATAGGTGCCCCATCACATGCTATCTTTAACTTCTCACCAAGGTATGCTTGTCTTCTCCTTACATGTGTATTCAAACTGAGAATACCTTACAGTGCACGACCCCTTGATATGGACATTCACTTGCAGTCATTCTCTATCCCTCATTTCCCATCCTTAATGATCGCGATGTCCAAACCGGCTTATCTTGCCATTGTTGAGCATTCTCCAACAAAGCCTGTCATCGTCTTCGTCCCATCTCGCCGACAGTGTAGGATGACCGTAGACGACATCTTGACCCACTGTTCTGCAGATGCCAAGCCAGATCGATTCCTGAACATCGAAATATCAGATTTGCAACCGCATCTGGATCATATTAAGGATGTTGGCTTGGCAGAGACGCTCAAACACGGCATAGGCTTTTACCACGAAGCATTGGATAGACAAGACAAGCGAATTGTCGAACGTCTCCTCCAATCTGGCGCCATTCAGGTGCTCGTTGCGTCGAAGGTTTGTTGGCCTCAATGTTATTCGTTTGTTGCGTGCGCTGATTGCACGTTCTAGGACACTGCCTGGAGTCTTCCCGTCGCGAGTTACATGGTGATCATTATGGGCGTCCAAACGTACGAAGGCAAGGAACACCGATACATCGATTACCCCATTGTCGACGTCCTCCAAATGATGGGCAAAGCATGCCGTCCGCTGGAAGACGAACGTAGCCGATGCGTGCTAATGTGCCAACAGACACGGAAAGACTTCTTTAAGAAGTTCCTTGCGGAGGGTCTTCCCATAGAATCACACCTTCCTACTCTTCTCCTCCATGACTATTTCCTTGCCGAAATCGCTGTAAAGACGATTGAAAACAAGCAAGATGCTATGGTAATGATACTTGTTACCACTGCGACGTTAATGCTAACATTAGCTTGCAGGATATTCTCACTTGGACGTACTATTATCGCCGCATGACGCAGAACCCCAACTACTACAATCTTCACAACGTTAGCCATGCACACTTGTCCGATCACCTATCAGAGCTTGTCGAGAACACTCTGGCGGACCTCGTGAACTCCAAATGTATCTCCATCGGTAGGTCTGTCTGACTTCCGCTTGGCGCCAATCACTCATGGTAGATTCCAGAGGATGAAATGGACATCTCGGCCTTGAACTTGGGTATGATTGCGGCGTATTACAACATATCATGTGAGTTGTAGGCCCTCTCGCTGCAGCACTCATTTGCTCACTGTGAGGCAGATGTAACGGTTGAGGTCTACACACTGTCGTTGAAGGAGCGAACGAAGTTGAAGGGTCTATTGGAAGTTGTCTCCTCGTCTGCCGAATTCGAGACGATACCAATACGGCGGCACGAAGACACTCTTCTCCGCCGCATTTATGACCGCGTTCCTGTCAAACTGGAGCGTGCTGACTTCGAGGCCCCGCATTTCAAGACATTCCTCCTTCTCCAAGCGCACTTCTCCCGCTTGCAGCTCCCACCTGACCTTGTCGCCGACCAAGCCCTCGTCCTCGAGAAAGTCCTCAATTTACTCTCGGCATGTGTGGATGTGATGTCCTCTAACGCATGGCTCAGCGCTCTTGGAGCCATGGATCTCTCGCAAATGTGTGTCCAGGCTATGTGGGAGACCGACTCACCACTCAAGCAAATTCCACACTTCGAACCTGAGGTTCGTCGTTTTCTACTTCTTCGCACTCCTCATAGCTTAAGAATTTGTGCAGGTCATCAAAAGATGCAAGGATGCCGGCGTCGACTCCGTCTACGACATCATGGAGATGGAAGACGATCAACGTACTTCACTCCTCCAAATGGATGCACGACAGATGTACGTTGATATCCCTCTGATACTGAGCAACATTGTTAACCAACGGTCTTCAGGCGGGATGTCGCAACATTCGTCAACTCGTACCCAACCCTAGACGTGTCGCACGATCTTGTCAAGGGAGACTACACGGCCGGCTCCTCCATCGTCCTCAAAGTCACACTCTCCCGCGACACCGACGATGATGACGATGACTCCCCCTCCACGGACGAGCAAACTGTTGTCGCCCCGTTCTACCCCCACACCAAAATGGCTAATTGGTGGCTCGTCGTCGGGGAGCCGTCCACCAAGCAACTCCACTCTATCAAAAAGGTCACTGTCACCAAGACGCTTGCCGTGAAGTTAGACTTCACGCTGCCAAAGGGGACACATGGGCTGAAGCTGTACGTGATATGCGATGCGTATATGGGGGCCGACCATGATATCTCGCTCGGGGATGTAGAAGTGGCAGAAGGGGAAGATAGCGATAGCGATGAGGATGAGGACGCGAGTATGGCTAGTGGGGATGGCGAGTAGATGAAGATGTAGATGTATAGGTACAACTTTACATGGAGTTATTTACCGACCTGCTCCCTTTGCTTGTATTAATAATATATGTATTCGCTCATGAACCTTGAGCTTGGGTCGTTGTCAACTGTGGTCACGGATCTATCCAACCTTACAGAGATGAGAAGGAATCCTGATAAACACTGCTGTCTCAACTTTCCCCCGAAGCACAACCCCCCGCGTTCGGTTCTTCGCGTCCATCTCACTCCTGACATCCAGAGCGAGCGAGTGCCAGATAATGTTAATCGCGGGTTTTTGGGTTTTTATCATGGTAATGTTGGTACCTCGATTGGTAACATACTGGATACATTACCAGCATCCAGCAGTCACAAGCGGAGTATCCAGCGCCATCGTCAGTGCGTGATACACTCTATGTTCGTGACTCAAACCGTGACAGTCGCGTCTTCTCTCTGACCTCCATCCTCCTGCAGCCAGTCCACCACGATCCCGACCCCGCCCCTTGGTACCTGCACCTCACGTTCTTCGAGACCCGCTAACTTCCCCCCAATATACTCCGGGCTGTGAAGAAACACGATCGATTACTCATTCACGCGTCATGGCCATGCCTATACGGTTTGGGGTTTACTAGGAAAGAAGTGGGTCCGTTCAGGCATCGCGAGGCGGGGGTTTAAACGTTTAACAGTCCAACTGACAGCTAAGTGACCTTGACCCCTTCTCCTCCATACTCGCTAATCATTAATCAGGACTCGCCAGATAACTACCACGCGCTGAGGAGGTCATTCGATTGATTCTCAGAATCTCAGGCCTCTTCACCCAAAGGTGAGCCGCCAATTTACCCCGCTGTAGGACGGTGATCTCCGTTACCTAGGCTTCATGCCCAGTGAAAAACACTTCACTGCGGGGATAAGCCCATAACCTCACAGAGGAAATTTAGATGTTATTTTAATTAATAATATAAATAGATTCACATTTCCATCTCCAGCGGAAATGAGAAGTAAATACAATTAACATATTAAATATAATCACATTTACATCAAAGGAGATAATCAGAAAACCATCTGAGATGGCAGCTAGAAGTTATTGAGAAAGATAATATATATATTTTCCGGCTATGTTCTGATTTCCCTCGATGATGGAAATCAGGATAACTTCTGATTATTACACAAGATGTCAGGCAGGAGATAATCAGATTGCCATCTTATCAACCTCAGCAAGGATATCCTGATGGAATTCTTCTTTTCCTTTATCTTATCATCAGATTACCCTCGGCGATGGTATTTACAATATCCGCGGTGTCTATATCAGGAAGTTGATTATCTGTACCTCATGTGACTTGAATCATCGGCATCTTCTGCATCCTCCCACCCCCCAAGTCACTCGCGGAGTCTGTGATGTGGTTTTCCTTTTTTCTTTCTTACCACCATGTACCACTTTACTATGTATACCATATTGTAGATGTAGATGTGCTTGTTGAGCATCTGGATCGCTATTTGAGTCAGTTGGGCTCACAACGGACACGATGAGCGGGTGACATGCAGATGCGCAGACGAGCGAGTGGAGGTGTGGTTTGTGCACCGTCGTGTTTGCGAGCGATGTGAGTCCAGCCGACACTTCTGATATATTTCTTCTTTTTCTTTTTTCTTTTTCTCTGAGCACTGACGACGTTGACCTCACGCCAGACAGTGTTTCACATGCTTGTTCACTGTCGTTGGCAACCAGTCGCGCACTCATGATCACAGCTTCAAGCTGTGATGGACAGCCACTCACACTCGCGCCCTTCCTTTCGTCGGCCCCTCTTGTTCAGCGCGCCCCCCCTCGTCTCATCCAGCACACCACTGAATCAAGGAGCCCCTTCGACGATGATGGCTATCACGCTCGCCGCCCTCTTACTCATTCAGCGCACCATCAATCTGTGCAAGAGACCTGTCCAATGCCGATGCCGGTGCCAAGACCAGTGAGTTATTTATGGCGGCGACGGCATAACTTGTAAGCCACGCCTGGACATATTCGCAGCTGGAGGTGCGTAGTCAGTAACCAGCGACCATGTACTTAGTAATGTGTAGCAATGATAATATATCTATCTGACAATGTGAGCGAGAGTGAATGCGAAGGATTTGAAGACTTATGTGGTCGGTCATCGTAAGTATTTTACCTTCCTAGCTGTTTCCATTCATGTTGAGTTAGCAACTAGTCGATGACGGCGGAGGGATAACTCACACATAGGATAGAAGTATTTCACAAGCTATGAATAAGTCTACGACGATGGGTCTGAAACCAAGATGAGAGCAGACAAGAGTAAGACTCGTTGAGCCTCGAAGCAATCATTCTGATAATGGCATCTGGAGCAGATGTTCCATACCTTCTTCCACGAGCAGCGTAAGGGAGAGAAGCAAAGCGGTCGTCAATCAGGATTTCGACCATACATATGTACACCCGGCGCCGGATGCAGCGGGAATGCTAATTCAGGTTCCCGATTGTCAGTTCCTTCATCCACTGAAACGATGGATGACGCCGAGCGACTCATGTCTGAAGAAGTTACAGATGCAGACGGAGTCAGGCTGCGCCAACCACGGTAAGTTAACTTTTGTTTCATATTGCACCATGTTGATTTGGACAGGGTGCGGCGCTACGAGAGGAAGGACTTTGCTTTCCTAGAGATTGACCTGCCAGGTATCTCAGCAGGAGACATCACACTCAGTCTTCAGGATGAACGCCTGACACTGTTCGCCCTTAACGACCTTAGACACATAGCTTATGAATGGGAGACATATATATTTCCAACAATCACAGTAAGTCTAAATGTTCACAAAGACTTGTTGCATCGCTCAGGATGAAATTGATTTACAGGCTCGCAACTTCCAATGCGGTATGAAACATTCTGTACTGGGTATATCCTGGCTGAATTGGGGGAGTGGAGAAGACATGTCCCCCCAACAAATACAGTCCCTCGAGATTGGTAGTAAGTTCAGAATTCTCGTTCGGTGTCCATGTCAATAATGACTGTCATCGTCTCAACAGATGAATGGCCATGGCAGTGACTTGAAAAAACAGCTGCGACATTGATAATACTGTACAATAATCGCAACCGATTCCTGCAAAGATGACCTCCTAATGGATTTGTGTACCATTTATACCACACATCATACTCTCACAGTGCATAACTTTACGCCATCGACACATCTTGACCATGTATTTTGCAATAGCACGCTTTACAAACCTGTACCCAAACTTACGATTGACAAAAATGTATACGTTGACTTGAGCTAGCGCTACTCAAAACGACCTCAACGAGATGACGAGATAAGAAGAGGCGCCGAGATTTATCTTATCCTATCTTATCCTTCTTTATCGTAACTCGTGTGATTTTATATTTCGCTTCGGCATCTCCCTCATCTCCCTTGCCCCGAAGTCACATGGGGCGACGGGACCTCAAATTTTCCCCTCTTGCATCTGTACCATCACGATTGTACCTACTAGTAGTTGATTAAGGTTGCAATGAACATGAAACAACATATCATTATCTCAGATATCGAAAAGAGTATAAGAAATTTGCTATAGTACCGTGAAATTCTCTATGAGCAGAAGTCGGAGATGATCCATCTTCTTGCAGGTGTTCCCTTTTCTGAGCGCAAGAACATGTGCCAATGTTACTCATGTGTAGAAGAAGCTTTTGACAGTTCGACTGCCACGGAGATAACTGAGGTTAGCGAATTGATCATCAGTAAATCTCAACAAACCCCCTCTCTAACAATTTCTGTTTTGCATTGTGTTATTTCCATCATTCTGTTCTGTCTATATCATACCGTGAGTGGTGTATGTATATTCCTTTTGATCGTGTATACTCAGTAGCAAATATTCCAGATGCCAGATGACAGGAATATTTCGTCTGACCTCACTGACATTGAGGAGGACACTCAAGCTGTTGTATGGGTCCTTCAAGATTGCGATTGTACCCAGTTTTGAACAAATAAGTGGAGACGGTCCCTCCCCAAGTGCCTAGAATGCCGACAGGGCATTAACCCAGATTTATGTCGATTCAAAGGTTTGCCGTGCCACTGTCATCAGGTTCAGACCAAGATAAATCTCATTTCCCCTCATGGCCAGGCATGAGAAGGATTGCCGCAAACTCGTCATGCGAACCCAATCTGAGGGGAGGGAAATTCACCGATTGGTACTCGGTCAAAGGCGCACGGCGTGATATCAATTTCCCCTGCATTTTCAACCCTCGAATGACCCATCAGCACGTCGACGCAATGAGAGTAGGTTTAAAATTACTACTTTGTATGTATCACCACTGACCATATGTAGTCTGCAATCGCCCCACTTTTACTTTTGGTGGTCTCACAGGCGCTGGAGGCTTTTGTAGAACACTCATCCGAGGAAGCGGTAGTCCCGGTGCAGAAATCCTTGAACATAGCAATGACATGTGGTGTTAGGGCAACACTAATACACCGATAATGGTGCACGCGGGCTCTACAAGGAGGACGGTCGAGTAAAGTGTTTTTATGAGAGTAGAGGGATTAGGCGGAGGCGAAGACGATGACTTAGGTACTATATTAGTAGCAATCCCAAGAGAACGAGTTAACGTCTCTGGGTATGGTATTCGGTGTTATATACTACAAGCCTCATGTCTACTACACGCCCTATCCTGCTGGCTTTCCATGGAATGATTAGTGCATCGTCGCAAGGTATGACTTCATGGACTGCGCCCACACGGTTAAGGCGAGGTTCTGACTAAAGCTATTATAAATACGGGGGCCGATGCGTAAGCACAATATCATAAGAGGTAAGCATAGTTTCGTAAGCTACTACGTGTTTGTTATATGATGCATAGGGGCGAGAAAAAGGGAAAGGAAAATCGAACCGTAACATCACCCCCCTCTTACAACCTGTCAACTCCGTTTGACATCCTCTTTTAACCATGAGTGCTATCGATTCCAACGAAGGTGCCTTCTTTTCATCATGGTCCTCCCTTCGTCGATTCTGGTTTATTTTCCTCATCGTCGTTGGAGTTGTGGTGGTGGGGGTTTGCGTTATCGCCCTGGTTTGGCTCTATCGGTTCATATATTTTTGTTAAGGTAGTGAACGTTGGCTCAGTGTACACGTGCCGTGGTTTGAAGGTCAAGAGATCGAATGCCGCGACGGCGATCCTCCTGGGCGCTGCCCCGTGTCGAGAGTGGAATGCCCGTGTTCGCTCTGGTGCGTGTTCCAGACTGGATTCCGGCTCCCATGAGTCGTGCTCCGCGGTATATCCTTTCCATCTAACCAAATATTCCAGCCATCCCCTTCGCAGTCGGCTGTCTAACACGTCTTCTACTTCGTATTCCTGTTCGCCCTGAATCTGCACTGGTGGTGGTGGCGGCGTTCGCTGTCCCGGGATCGTAGGGACGTTTGCTTTCTCGGTGCGATGAGTAGATACAGTGGGGTGAATGGATAATTTTTTTGGAAGTTTTAGAGTTATAGCATTTTTTGTTGGTACCGCGATCACCTCGTACGGACCAATTTTCTTTTGTTCGAGTTTTCATGACGGCCTGGTCGTATTTAAATTATCGGTAAAGATGAATGCCTTGTTGCCCACTCGGTACTCGGGCATTTCTCCTACTTTTCTGTCCGCGTATTTCTTCATTTCTTCTCCTGCTCTTACTAGTGCGGACCATGCCTCTTCCCAGGTCTGCTTCATTCGCTCAGTGAACTTATCAACTGCTTCTACTTTTGATTGCTTCCTCGGTTCCATCCCCATCCTTGGGTGCCTTCCGTAATTTAGGTAGAACGGGCTCTGCCGGGAACTCGTTTGGCTTTTGTTATTTAAGGAGAATTCGCAGATGGCCAGCCATTCTGCCCAATCGTCCTGCCTATGGTTGATGAACATCCTTAAGTAGGTTTCGATTTCTCGGTTTGCTCGTTCGGTTTGCCCATCAGTTTGCGGGTGAAAGGCGGTTGATAACCGAGTTTGAATTCCCAATAGTTTATTTAGTTCTTGCATCACCTGTGATGCGAATTGAGGTCCTCGATCTGATATAATAGTGTTGGGTAGTCCGAAGTCCTTCCAGACGTGATCTTGGTATAATTTGGCTAGCCCGAGTGAGGATAATTCCTCTGTCGTTGGTACCAGTCGGACCATTTTGGTAAATCGATCGACTACTGTTAAGATGGCGTCGTATCCTGATGACTTAGGTAGCTTGACGATGAAATCTGCGGAGATGTCGGTCCATGGTTCGGATGGGATGGGGTTAGGCTGGAGCTTTCCTTGCGGTTGGTGCGAGTAGGATTTGCTCCTTTGGCATTGGTCACATCCTTTGACGTATTCCGCGATGAACCTGTTCATTCCTGGCCACCAATAATTGCGTGAGACCAGCTCTATTGTCTTCCATCTCCCCGGGTGTCCTGCTACTGCTGAGTCATGGTGTAGTTTTGTGATTTCCCTTCTGACGTCGACGTCCTTTGGTACGTACACCTTTCCATGATATAATACAAGGTCTTGCTCTTCTGACCATTCCGCTTCTCTTAACACCTTGGTAGGTGACCTCTTCAACTCTGCCACTGCCTTTATGACCGATTCGTTGTAGTTTTTTGATTTTCTGATTTTTGACAAAATGGGTGACTCTGCCCCGTCGATCAAGACGTGTCCTTGTTGCATGGCCTTGATTCGAAAGTACTCGGGTTTCAAAAGTACCATTGTGTTGTCGTCCTCCCCCCTGTCTAGATCCGGTCGTCTCGACAGGACATCTGCCTTCATGTTCGAAGCCCCGGGCTTGTGTTTTAAGATAAAATTGAATCTTGATAAATATAAGGCCCAGCGCGCCTGGCGTCTGTTGAGTTTTTTGGTGGTCATGAAATACTCCAGGTTTTTGTGGTCCGTCCATATAGTAAATTGGCGAGTATTCCCTTCTAGGTAGTGTCGCCATGCCTCCAGGGCGCGAATAATAGCTAGCATTTCTTTGTCGTGGATATCATAATTCCTTTCTGTCTCGGTGAAGCCTTTTGAAAGAAACGCGCAAGGTCTCCATTTTTCGTCGTTGCATAGCATGGAGAGTACTGCTCCCGAGGCATAATTGGACGAATCCGCTTCTATTTTCATTTCTTGATCCGTGTCTGGTAGTACTAGTATCGGTTCCTCTGTAAACGCCTCCTTTAGCTTTTCAAAAGCTTCCTCCCTTCTTTTGTCCCATACGAACTCCTCTTCCTTTTTTGTAAGCTCGTGCAATGGTTTAGCGACGGTGGCGAAGTTCTTGATGAACCGTTGATAGTAATTGCTAAACCCTAGGAACTGTTGTACGTGCTGTACGTTCTTTGGGACCGGCCAGTTTTTTACTGCCTCTATTTTTGCTTCTTCCATCTGCACCTTGCCATCTTTCACCACTACTCCTAGGAATTCTACTTCTTTGACTTCGAAGGAACATTTTTCTGGTTTTATGTATAAATCGTTGTCCTCCATGATCTGCAATGCTCTCCGTACTACTTTTCTGTGTTTTTCTACGTTATTGTCCGTGAATATAAGTAAATCGTCTAGATATATGACTACCAGTCCTTCGTCAATTAGGTCCTTAAAGAGTTCGTTCATCATGGTTTGGAATGTGGACGGGGAATTACTAAGTCCAAAGTACATAACCATCGGTTCGAATGCTCCTCTTGGCGTCTGGAACACGGCCTTCCACTGATCTCCTTCTTTTATTCGTACATTATTGTATCCCCATCGAAGGTCCATTTTCGTAAATAATCTGGCCTTAGAAATCTTGTCCACCAGTTGCGATATTAGGGGTAGAGGGTAGGCGTTTCGAATGATGTATTTATTTAGATATCGGTAATCCTGTACCAACCGCTTCTTGCCATCCTTCTTCTGAACGAAGAACACTGGCGATGTTTGTGGCGATTTGGATGGTCGGATGTATCCCTTTTTCAGGTTTCCATCGAGGAAGTCATTCAGTTCCTGCTGCTCCGCTGGTGATAGTGGGTAGACCTTCGAGGCCTTGGGTTCGAACTCTGGGGCTAGTTCGATTGCATGGTCCCATGGCCTTTCAATCGGCATTCGTTCCGAGTCTCGTTTTCTAAATACTTTCATGAAGTCGTGATAATAGTCTGGTACCATTTCTTCTTCCGTTTTTTCTTTTTTGTTGTTTATCTCCTCCTGGTTATGCTCTATGATGTAGTCGTACTTTCCTATCGCTCTCAGGTGCATTCCTTCCTCTTCTCCTACTTCTACTTGCATATGGGTCTTCCACATCCAGTTGACGTACATCCGGGCGACCAACTCATGGTATTGGTTGGTCAAATCATCCAGGTCTCGCAAGTATCCACTTCTCAGCCTATTCCACTGTCTTACTCCTGCTACCGAGATGTTTCGTAAGCCCAGCTTTCGTTCCGACACTTCTTCTACTTCTTCCATGTCTTCCTCCGTTTCTACCTCTCCTGGGTACGGCTCGTTTTTTAAGTCCTCCCATTGTTTTGTAGCCATTGCCCAGCAACCTCTTGGGCATCGCATCATGGCTACCTTTCCTGTCTTCCAGTCAATCTCCGGATTGTGTTTTCTTAGCCATGTTAATCCGAGAATTACGTCTACATTTCCGAGGTTGGTTACGTAGAATGTCATGACTTCGGAGTGGCTTCTAAACGACATCCTCATTTCTACCTTTTCCGTTACTCTTCCTGCATTGTTTGGTGTACCATCAGCATTCCTGATGATGGCGGGGTTTGATAGTTTTTTGGTTTTTATGTTATTCTTTTTTACGTATTCTTGGTCAATAAATGAATCCGACGCTCCGCAGTCTAGCATAGATTCAGGACTTGTTGTGCTCAGGGTGTCGAGGGTTCGTAGAGTAACTTCCATTGGTACGTAGTTTTTGTCTGAGAATGTCCTTCGTAAGTGGATTTCTTTTTTGGATTTTTTTAGGGTTTTGTGCGTCTTAGGTGTCTCGTCTGATGATGAAATAATGGATTCCTTGTCCGTGACTACTGGTACATGCGATTCAGTAACAAAGGTGGAGTCCGGCTCCGAGACGAGTTCTGCAAACCTGTTCTTGGAACTCAGGCTGATGCCTCCTGGGTTCCTTCGGAAAAACCCTGATGGGTTAACTCCTCCTTCCAGTACTCCTGCTGATCCTCGTATGTCATTTGCCTGACATCTAACCTCCTCTTACAATCTCGGGCCATGTGCCCTAGTCCTCCGCACTTGTAACAGCGGATGGGCGCCCTTTGCGACCTGTCTACATCCATGGCGTTCGGGTCTCTAGCTGCGATTTGCGGGGCGGGAAGTGTCGGCCTCGCTTGTTGTTGCGGCTGCTGTTGTTGTTGATTTTGTTGAGGTGGGTTTTGCCTCTGGTTTTGGTAAGGGCGCCATGGGGTCGATGTCGTTGTTGTTGTGGTATTTTTGGCCACCGGTTTGGTTGGTGCCGATCTTGCGTACGCCTGGGACTCTCTCCACTGTCGGTCCATAGCAATGGCTTCGTCTTGCCATTCTTCGCAGGTTGCTGGTAGAGGCCTTCTACCGTATACTTTTCCTAACAGTCCCGGGTTTAGTCCTCTTTTGAATGCTTCAACCAAGGCCACGTCGTTATAGCCTGTGTCGTTCTTGTATGCATTGAATTTCATAATGAACTCTTCCGCTATGTCCGATCCTTGGCGTAGATGAGATAGGATTGTGATTGCCGTGTCTCGGGGGTTGGGATCTCCGAAAGCCTCCTGTAAACTTCGGCAAATTCTTCTGAAGCTTGAGACTTGTTCGTCGTGTTCTCCGGTTCTTGTCCACTCCAGGACTTTGTTCGTCATGGTATTTTTCCAATTGTCCACCCGCTTTCCTTGGACGTATGATAGAAGGTAGAATACCTTCGTTGCTTCGTTTTGGAATTGATAGGTGTTAACGTAGATGTACACCTCGATGCTTTTGATGAATCCTTGACATTTGGAACGTTCTCCGTCGAAAATCTCGGGCCGCGCCATTTTCGGGCTGTTTCGGGCTTGGGGCGCGTCGGGGTAGTTTAGTGCGGGTATGGCGGGTGGTGGAGTAGGTGGAGGTGGTGGCGATGGTGCTCCCCTAGGTGGTCTTGGGAGTGGATGACTTGCTACGCTGGTTGGCCTGCTCGGTTGGACTAGCGCTTGTTGGATGCGTGCCTCCATTCTTGCTTCCATGTCCATCATCATCTGTCTCATGGCCGCCAGTAGATCGTTGGTGTTTTGGGTTGGTTGTGGGTTTGTGGGGTTTTGTGGTGGCCATGTGTAGGTCTCTGGCGATACTGGGTCAAGCATTCCGCCCCAGGTACTAGGTCCTCCGACCTCCTCTGACGTATCTCTGCCTGCTAGCGCCGGCCGCCTCTGCCTGTCGTATGGTGGGGTTACGATCGGCCGCACAGTTGAGTACGACATTGTTGTCTGGGGTAGCGGCGGGGTTCGGCAGGTGTAACCGGAATAATGATTGTTTCGAAAAGCTGGGGTGTGCTTCTCAAAATCTGAGCGGCGGTTCGTCGGTTTCGTTGATTGAGGGTTGGGTTGGGGATGAGGAGGTACGGGAAAACCGTGTAGATGTGGGTACGGGTGAGATGTGAACAGGTAGGGGGCATATAAGTTTCCTGTCAACCGATTCTGAACTTCAAACTAGTGCGCGCCGGCACTTGAGCGGACAGAATTGGCGAGGTAGGTTTCGTCGGCTACTAAAGGCGAAGCAGCACACTGTCTTGCTGGACAAACAAGGTAGAGCCTTCTTTCTCTGCTCAGCACCTTGCGCGTTGACCCCTCCCCGAAGGTTAGTGATCAGTCAACGCCTAAAGATCCACTCAGAGGGTCGTCTAAACGTTACCCCGCTAGAGTATCGGATCGGTTGTCCGAATGTAGTGTGCAGCTATAGGGGTATGCAAGAAACAATCAAGCGCAAATGGCGCTCTCGAAGGAAATTGAACGAAGGGTTAAGAATTTGATAGAAAGTAATTTGGTGAAACGTATCCTATGTTTGAGGTCGAGTTTTCGCAGTTATCGCTGCAGAGCGGGCGTGCGGGTTGGTAACTCGTTCTTCTGTTAGGGCAACACTAATACACCGATAACGGTGCACGCGGGCTCTACAAGGAGGACGGTCGAGTAAAGTGTTTTTATGAGAGTAGAGGGATTAGGCGGAGGCGAAGACGATGACTTAGGTACTATATTAGTAGCAATCCCAAGAGAACGAGTTAACGTCTCTGGGTATGGTATTCGGTGTTATATACTACAAGCCTCATGTCTACTACACGCCCTATCCTGCTGGCTTTCCATGGAATGATTAGTGCATCGTCGCAAGGTATGACTTCATGGACTGCGCCCACACGGTTAAGGCGAGGTTCTGACTAAAGCTATTATAAATACGGGGGCCGATGCGTAAGCACAATATCATAAGAGGTAAGCATAGTTTCGTAAGCTACTACGTGTTTGTTATATGATGCATAGGGGCGAGAAAAAGGAAAAGGAAAATCGAACCGTAACATGTGGTATGTTGCGCCAAGTTCATACACATTTCTTCGTCTGATAAGAGGTGTTAGATCACTGTGAGTGGACTATGGGGTTGGTCTCCTGGATATGCCAACTTTGCGGCGCAATGTGCTGCTTAACATGCCATCCATCGAGACCGCAGTGCGAAGATCGCTGTGGACATTTCATAGTGGTGCTGGGATCGATGATGTCTCTTCCTGAACTTCGACGTTTGGAACAGGACTTGAAAAACGCCCCACAAAATCACCTTGAAACCTCAGAAGTTCGTAGCCCTCTGGCAGAGATGATGGATGCTGCTCTGGACCCAACGAATAGGTCAATCCCTGTCATAGAAGGGAAGTGCCCCCAAGCCGATTTCGAGATCATGTGGTCCCGCGCACTACCATTGGTGGTGCGTGGAGCACCTGGACTAGTGTTGCCACAGCTTCAACTTGGCTCCAAACTTTGTAATCTACACTGCACAATCAATTTTGTATATTCTTTCATGATATCTCTTGTCAAACCTAGATATAATATGATAGTTTGATATCCCAAAAGGCCATCTCATGACTCCCATTAGTTCTTGTTGTGTGGTCCTAACTTTGACTTGGCTCCAGGCTTCAAGCCATTGGCTTGACAAATGGCTTGCCTCCAATCCTGAGCTCCCTGAGGACATTTGTGCAAATTCCTTTATGGTCCACAAAACTACACATATTGATCTATAATTGAAGCCCAGAAGCTTCCAGTAGCTCAAAGTATTGGATGAGATATAAGCAAAACAAAAAAACAAGGCTTGAAGCTGCAGCAACACTAACCTGGACTGTTATATGACTGGCCTCTGGAGTCCCTTTCATCTCTGTTTGAGGATGACCCATGTGATATCATCGACTGCGAAACAAGTCATGTTGCGAGAACGACGGTAGATGCGTTTTTTAGGGACTTAGGCGACGCCAAATCAGAATCAGGCGCTCCGATTTTGAAACTTAATGTGCCTCCGTCTATCCCTCCATATAGACCATATCTCACAGCTGCCATCTATATAGGATTATCCTGAGGACATGCTATTCAAGGACAAGTCTCCGATGCTAGCTCTTGATTTCAAGAGCGCCCTCCCCGTTCCAATGTACACCAATGATGATGGATCGCTGAACTTGGCGGCCATGTATCCTCTGGACTACGAGTGCAAACCTGATCTTGGTATTCTATTTTACAAAATGAAACATAATGACAGCTGACATCAAATGTGTTAGGCCCCAAGGTATACGCTGCAATGGCAAGCAAACAAGACGATGACCACCATGGTAGTACTTGTTTACATATGGATATGGCGGATGCTGTGAACATCATGGCACACAGCTGGGCCTTGTGGCACATTTTTCGTAGTGAGGATGCGGATACAATCCGTGAAGTCTTTAAAAGACAATGCGACTCGGCCGACCCCATCAATTCGCACAAGATGTATTTGACGCCTGGCTTGCTCAAAGTCTTAGAGAGCAAAGATATCAAACCGTATACATTTGAGCAAACTCAAGGCAATTGTGTCTTTATTCCCACAGGGTGTGCGCATCAGGTATATGTCTTTTCTTTTGCTATTTCTTTTATGAAGTTACCTACGGACACGGTTTCTCATGATCACGTGTCCAACATCTCATCTTGTGTCAAAATAGCAACTGACTTTGTCTCTCCTCAGAGCTTCAAGCACTGCGCTCAGGTAGCAACTGAATTCCATGATTGCGAGACGATACACGAATGCTTAGAATTCATGTCGCTCTTGCTGTACACATGGATGTCGGTGACAGTCATGGACAGCTTATTATCGCGCCCATCCTCCAATCTCAAGTGGAAGTCGCCACCCTCTGATCACGGCGATGAGTCAGTCCAACGGTCAATAATTAGCCCAGAGCAACTCGATGTGGCCATCACCATGGATGCCTTCAACACGACACCCAGTGAAACCCAGCAGGTTGGCCCAGAGAAATCTAACGGTCCCAATGAGTGTTGAAGGTGATGCACTCACTTGTTGTGCAAATGTATAACAAAGTTGCGCTGTGCAGCCGCACATTAAGCGCCCGGTTCCCACGCATTGGGGACCACCCATAGACACTGCCAACACCCATTGGGACGACCCAGGTCATCATGGGATGACTGGTGTTGACAGTATTGCTAAAAGTGTGAAAGCACTCTTTAGCAATCTGTATATAAATTCGAAGCGCCCGACTCCCACGGTCAATGCACCGTTCCCACGTTTGGCGCCCCATTAGTAGGTCTATTGACCTCTATTGTGACGGCCGGAATAGACACCGGAACGCTTCGGTCTCAAAAGGGAAGCAAAAGGAGCAAAAATGAAACATGGAGCCATCATTAGAATGATGTCTAGCATGTTCCCAAGCTGCTCCGGAGCTAAACCATTTCGGACGCGATTTAGTGGACAGCAATCTTCACGCCTCGCGCAGAACAGTACCCGTGGGAACCTAGGATGGTCATTTTCCTTACATGTCTAGAGTACTAGACACAAAGAGTCAATAGAGCGAAATTCATTACATATTATTGATTGATTGCATCAACACATCATTAGTGATTGTTACCAAGGCAATTAGAAGTCATTAGAACGCTTAAACAAGCTTCTGATCACACTATAATAGCCTAAAGTTTAACAGGTTATGGGCCCTGGGCTTTAACTTGACATCATTAATTGATTGATTGTTCCTGCATTATTGAATTGCTGCCTATTGTTATACTGGGGGTTATTGTGATTGATTAGTGACTCTTTGAGTACTGATCTCGCATTTTGGCCTATTGGAGCTTATTGAAAGTCACAACAAGACTATAACACTGTTGTTATTGATAGTCCACACAAGACTTTAAATTGTTATTGTCAGTCAAACAAGACTATAAATTGTATTGAACACTATGTCTACAAGTTCTAGTTCAGATAATGGGGTCAAGGTGAAACCACTGACCAACTCCAATTATCAGGAGTGGTGTGGTGAAGCCAAGGCTTATCTGATGAGACTAGGGCTGTGGAGACTAGTGGCTGGAAGGGAATCTAGACCCACAGATGCAGCTGAGCTGACCAAATGGGAGGCTAAAGCTGAAAGGGCTGCTGGGGAGATTTACCTATTGGTTGAAGCGGACCAAAGAATTCATTTCCGAGGTCTAGAGGATGATCCAGTGGGAATGTGGGCTGCCATAGAGAAGGCACACCTATCCAAGAAGCCCGGCGCACGCTTCAATGCTTATGACGACCTGTTCTCAATCCACAAAGAGGACAATGAAGGTCTAATTGATTTGGGAGTCAGGATTAGCAAAGCAATGGCTAATATCCAAAATCTGCGTCCATCAGGCTTTACCATTGAGCAGTTAGACGAAGAGTTGCAGTGCATGGCATTGATTCGGGCTCTGCCTGATGAATACAAGCACTTGTCAGCTTCTTTGTTGCTAATGGACAAGCTGGACAAGGATACTATACTCCAAGCATTCCGAAGCGAAGAGTTGAACCGTCAGCGCCAGACCGAGCAAGCGAATAGAGCCGGTCACAAGGGTTATGGAAAGAAGGGTGGGGCTTATAATGGGAAAGGCAGAGGTCACCCCACAGTTGATGCAGACACCTGCTCATTCTGCAAGGGCAAGGGTCATTGGAAGCGGGATTGCGAAGCATTGAAGAAGGTCAATGCTAGCAATAAAGACAGTGGATCTGGGGGGAGCAATGCCAAAGTGGCAGCTGAAAAGGCAGATGCTGTGACAGAGTTTGCTGGTCAGGCAAGTGCTCGATCTACGGATGAGGCTTGTGCTACATTTTCTAATGATACCCATTGGAATACAGATACAGGGGCCACTTCTCATATGACACCTCACAAAGAATGGATTCGCAATTATACCCCTTATAGAGTGCCTATTAGGCTGGCGGATCACACCATTGTATATAGTGAGGGCGTCGGAAATGTGCTCTTTAGACCTGTTATTAATGGTAGACAAGTTAGAGATGTGGAGATCACTAGAGTACTCTATGTTCCTGCATTGTGCAATAATCTGCTTGCTGTTTTGTATTTGACTCGAAATAAAGGCTTTAATGTTCATATCACAAAGGATAAAATGGAGTTTGTTCGTAATGATGTTCTTTTGTTCTGTGCTACAATCAATGATGCTGGTATAGGCTATTTAGATGGTAGTACAATAGATACAAATGAATTTGTTCATGTTGCGTCCACTCTGCCTTTGGATCTGACACTATGGCATAGACGGCTTGGCCACCAACACCATGACGGAATTAAGCAGATGATTAAGGATGAAATGGTGATTGGATTGACATTGGACTCTTCTGCAAAGCCAGATCCTGTTTGTATTCCTTGTCTAACAGGGAAGATGCATGCAAATCCATTTCCTTCGTCATCCAACAGAGCTGATGAGCTGTTGGCATTGGTACACTCTGATGTTCATTATGTCGGAATTGATTCCCACTCTGGTCAGAAATATTGGGTTACATTCATTGATGACTACTCTAAGCTAAAGGTGGTAGTCCCACTGAAGCTAAAGAGCGAAGTCTTTGCTGCCTTTAAGCGGTTCAAAGCATGGGCTGAGAATCAAACTGGCAAGCATATCAAAGTCTTCAGATGCGACCAGGGTGGTGAATTCATGAGCAAAGAGTTTGACAAGTATTTGGAGGAGCATGGCATTGAAAGGCAGTTCTTGTTGAAGGTGATGCACACACTTGTTGTACAAATGTATAACAAAGTTGCGCTGTGCAGTCGCACATTAAGCGCCCGGTTCCCACGCATTGGGGACCACCCATAGACACTGCCAACACCCATTGGGACAACCCAGGTCATCATGGGATGACTGGTGTTGACAGTATTGCTAAAAGTGCGCAAGCACTCTTTAGCAATCTGTATATAAATTCGAAGCGCCCGACTCCCACGGTCAATGCACCGTTCCCACGTTTGGCGCCCCATTAGTAGGTCTATTGACCTCTATTGTGACGGCCGGAATAGGCACCGGAACGCCTCGGTCTCCGCAGGGAAGCAAAAGGAGCGAAAATGAAACATGGAGCCATCATTAGAATGATGTCTGGCATGTTCCCAAGTTGCTCCGGAGCTAAACCATTTCGGACGCGATTTAGTGGACAGCAATATTCACGCCTCGCGCAGAACAGTACCCGTGGGAACCTAGGAAGGTCATTTTCCTTACATGTCTAGAGTACTAGACACAAAGAGTCAATAGAGCGCAATTTCATTACATATTATTGATTGATTGCATCAATACATCATTAGTGATTGTTACTAAGGCAATTAGAAGTCATTAGAACGCTTAAACAAGCTTCTGATCACACTATAATAGCCTAAAGTTTAACAGGTTATGGGCCCTGGGCTTTAACTTGACATCATTAATTGATTGATTGTTCCTGCATTATTGAATTGCTGCCTATTGTTATACTGGGGGTTTATTGTGATTGATTAGTGACTCTTTGAGTACTGATCTCGCATTTTGGCCTATTGGAGCTTATTGAAAGTCACAACAAGACTATAACACTGTTGTTATTGATAGTCCACACAAGACTTTAAATTGTTATTGTCAGTCAAACAAGACTATAAATTGTATTGAACACTATGTCTACAAGTTCTAGTTCAGATAATGGGGTCAAGGTGAAACCACTGACCAACTCCAATTATCAGGAGTGGTGTGGTGAAGCCAAGGCTTATCTGATGAGACTAGGGCTGTGGAGACTAGTGGCTGGAAGGGAATCTAGACCCACAGATGCAGCTGAGCTGACCAAATGGGAGGCTAAAGCTGAAAGGGCTGCTGGGGAGATTTACCTATTGGTTGAAGCGGACCAAAGAATTCATTTCCGAGGTCTAGAGGATGATCCAGTGGGAATGTGGGCTGCCATAGAGAAGGCACACCTATCCAAGAAGCCCGGCGCACGCTTCAATGCTTATGACGACCTGTTCTCAATCCACAAGGAGGACAATGAAGGTCTAATTGATTTGGGAGTCAGGATTAGCAAAGCAATGGCTAATATCCAAAATCTGCGTCCATCAGGCTTTACCATTGAGCAGTTAGACGAAGAGTTGCAGTGCATGGCATTGATTCGGGCTCTGCCTGATGAATACAAGCACTTGTCAGCTTCTTTGTTGCTAATGGACAAGCTGGACAAGGATACTATACTCCAAGCATTCCGAAGCGAAGAGTTGAACCGTCAGCGCCAGACCGAGCAAGCGAATAGAGCCGGTCACAAGGGTTATGGAAAGAAGGGTGGGGCTTATAATGGGAAAGGCAGAGGTCACCCCACAGTTGATGCAGACACCTGCTCATTCTGCAAGGGCAAGGGTCATTGGAAGCGGGATTGCGAAGCATTGAAGAAGGTCAATGCTAGCAATAAAGACAGTGGATCTGGGGGGAGCAATGCCAAAGTGGCAGCTGAAAAGGCAGATGCTGTGACAGAGTTTGCTGGTCAGGCAAGTGCTCGATCTACGGATGAGGCTTGTGCTACATTTTCTAATGATACCCATTGGAATACAGATACAGGGGCCACTTCTCATATGACACCTCACAAAGAATGGATTCGCAATTATACCCCTTATAGAGTGCCTATTAGGCTGGCGGATCACACCATTGTATATAGTGAGGGCGTCGGAAATGTGCTCTTTAGACCTGTTATTAATGGTAGACAAGTTAGAGATGTGGAGATCACTAGAGTACTCTATGTTCCTGCATTGTGCAATAATCTGCTTGCTGTTTTGTATTTGACTCGAAATAAAGGCTTTAATGTTCATATCACAAAGGATAAAATGGAGTTTGTTCGTAATGATGTTCTTTTGTTCTGTGCTACAATCAATGATGCTGGTATAGGCTATTTAGATGGTAGTACAATAGATACAAATGAATTTGTTCATGTTGCGTCCACTCTGCCTTTGGATCTGACACTATGGCATAGACGGCTTGGCCACCAACACCATGACGGAATTAAGCAGATGATTAAGGATGAAATGGTGATTGGATTGACATTGGACTCTTCTGCAAAGCCAGATTCTGTTTGTATTCCTTGTCTAACAGGGAAGATGCATGCAAATCCATTTCCTTCGTCATCCAACAGAGCTGATGAGCTGTTGGCATTGGTACACTCTGATGTTCATTACGTCGGAATTGATTCCCACTCTGGTCAAAAATATTGGGTTACATTCATTGATGACTACTCTAAGCTAAAGGTGGTAGTCCCACTGAAGCTAAAGAGCGAAGTCTTTGCTGCCTTCAAACGGTTCAAAGCATGGGCTGAGAACCAAACTGGCAAGCATATCAAAGTCTTCAGATGTGACCAGGGTGGTGAATTCATGAGCAAAGAGTTTGACAAGTATTTGGAGGAGCATGGCATTGAAAGGCAGTTCTCAGTGCGAAATAGACCACAGCAGAATGGAGTGGCTGAACGTGCAAATAGACTGCTTAGTGAACGGATCACTGCAATGCTAGATCAGGCTGGATTGTCAAAGGCCTTTTGGGCTGAGTGTTTGGCTGCACTTGTTCATGTCTTGAACCGATGCATTACGTCTTCAGTAGCTCATGCTACGCCATATGAGGTGTGGCATAGACGAAAACCTGATGTTGGGCATTTGCGAGTGTGGGGATGTGTTGCTTATGTGCATGTCCAGAAGGACAAGAGGGAACACTTGGGTTCGCATATGGAGAAGTGTGTGTTTATTGGGTATCCTGATGGGTACAAGGGTTGGAAATTCTACAATCCAAAGACAAAGAAGGTCATCATCTGTGAACGCGCAGACTTTGATGAGCGCTACACTTATAGTGGCCAACTTCTTAAAGGCACCACCTCTGAACCAGTTCCTACTCCGAAAACCAGTCAGCAGAGCGCACCAGAAGCACCATCCAAGGACAACAACGATGCTCAGCAAAGGGTCATAGACTTGCCTGCAGTTGATAATGATGATGAGGACAGCAGTGAGGATGACACTGCTAATGATGATGATAATGTGAAAGAAGAAGAACAGGTGGAGGGTGAAGCGCAACAGGATAATGTGACACCAGAGCCAGAAGAGACTCCCCCACCTCGTCCTCGTCGTAGAAGAGCTGCACCTCGTGTGGATGATAGTGATGCTGAAGCTGAAGTCGATGATAGACCTGTGGCTGTTAGAAGACCAAAACGCGACATCAGACCTCCGGGTGAATGGTGGAAGGTTCCTGCTGCACCTCCAAAGGCTAAGGAGGCAACTCCTGATGTCTGGGAAATGCGAGATCCAACTCCTGCTTTAGATGATGATGATTCTGAATCTGAAGAAGAAGCTTTGGAGGCTAGTCCTGTTGGCAAGCTAGTAGAGCCAGAGACATATGCTCAGGCAATGAAGTCACCTCACGCTGCACAATGGCATGAGGCTGCACTAGCTGAATACAACATGCTACTTGCTAATGGGACATGGACATTGGAACCTTTGCCAGAAGGAAAAGCAGCAATTGGAGTCAGATGGGTCTTTCGGGTCAAGTATCATGCAGACGGAAGCATTGAACGGTTCAAGGGTCGGATTGTTGCTAAAGGATTTAGTCAACGACCCGGATTTGACTATAATGAGACCTTTGCTTCGCCTTCTAGACATGCTACTATCAGGACTGTGCTTGCTCTAGCTGCTAGAGATGATCTGCACTTGCGCTCAGTTGACATTTCACAAGCATTTATAAACAGTGATATTGATGCTGAAGTGTATATGGAGCAGCCTGAGGGATTTAAGCAAGGGGCAACAAAGGGTCAAGGAAGGATAGTCTGTAAATTGAACAAGTCACTGTATGGGTTAAAGCAGTCACCTCGGTTGTGGAGTGAGAAATTGTGGCAAGTGCTACAATTAATGGGTTTCAAAAAGATCTACTCTGATCCCTCACTCTACATCTATGATGATGGCAATGTCAGAATCATAGTCCCAGTGTGGGTGGATGATATCACTCTTGCTTCAAAGTCAAAGGAGGCTCTTGACAAGTTTGTTATTGAGCTGGAAAAGCATTTCAAGTTGCGGGACTTGGGGGAAACTTCGTATCTGCTGGGCATGGAAATAACTCGAGATTGGGAGAACCACAAACTCTACATCTCACAGCGTCAGTACATTGTTAACAAGCTTGCCCAGTTTAATATGACTGATTGCAAACCGGTGGGGACTCCCATGGCTCCAGGTATGAAGTTGACCACAGATGATTGTCCCAAGACGTATGAAGAAGCACAAGAAATGATTGATATCCCCTACATGAGTGCTGTCGGCTCCTTATTGTACTTGGCTACAATGTCCCGGCCTGATATAGCCTTTGCTGCGAGCGCACTGGCTAGGTTCAACTCGAATCCAGGCATGATCCACTGGAAAGCTGTAAAGCACCTGCTACGCTACGTGAAGGGAACGATGGACATGAAGTTGGTTTACGGACCTGATCCCACCATAGGAGATGAAATCTTCGCCACATACAGTGATGCTGACTATGGTGGTGATAAAGGGACAGGAAGGTCTACAAGTGGTTACTTGGTTAAGATTGGGCTGGGAGCGGTCTGCTGGAGCAGTAAAGCGCAACAGATGGTTGTTCTGTCCACCACTGAAGCAGAGTATGTTGCTGGGGTTGCTGCTGGTAAAGAAATATGCTGGATGAAGAACCTCCTCTCAGAAATTGGCTACAAGCCAACTTCACCATCCACGCTATACATGGACAACCAGTCAGCGATTAGAGTGGCAAAGAACCCCGAACACCATGGCAGAATGAAGCAACTTGACTTGAGCTTCTTTTGGTTACGCGATCAAGTTGATTGCAAGCGCATACAACCAGTCTATTTGCAAACGGAGAACATGCCCGCAGACCTGCTCACCAAAGCACTGGCCAAACCACAAGTAGAGAAGCTGAGGGAAATGATGGGACTTGTTGGATAGGAGGACGTATTGGGCCAGGGGGTTGTTTATGGGTGCCCCAATACGTGGATTGACCAAGTGTTGCATCAGGGGGTTGTGTTGAAGGTGATGCACTCACTTGTTGTACAAATGTATAACAAAGTTGCGCTGTGCAGCCGCACATTAAGCGCCCGGTTCCCACGCATTGGGGACCACCCATAGACACTGCCAACACCCATTGGGACGACCCAGGTCATCATGGGATGACTGGTGTTGACAGTATTGCTAAAAGTGTGAAAGCACTCTTTAGCAATCTGTATATAAATTCGAAGCGCCCGACTCCCACGGTCAATGCACCGTTCCCACGTTTGGCGCCCCATTAGTAGGTCTATTGACCTCTATTGTGACGGCCGGAATAGGCACCGGAACGCTTCGGTCTCAAAAGGGAAGCAAAAGGAGCAAAAATGAAACATAGAGCCATCATTAGAATGATGTCTGGCATGTTCCCAAGCTGCTCCGGAGCTAAACCATTTCGGACGCGATTTAGTGGACAGCAATCTTCACGCCTCGCGCAGAACAGTACCCGTGGGAACCTAGGATGGTCATTTTCCTTACATGTCTAGAGTACTAGACACAAAGAGTCAATAGAGCACAATTTCATTACATATTATTGATTGATTGCATCAATACATCATTAGTGATTGTTACTAAGGCAATTAGAAGTCATTAGAACGCTTAAACAAGCTTCTGATCACACTATAATAGCCTAAAGTTTAACACTCTTTGTGTCTAGTACTCTAGACATGTAAGGAAAATGACCTCTCTAGGTTCCCACGGGTACTGTTCTGCGCGAGGCGTGAATATAGGTGTCCACTAAATCGCGTCCGAAATGGTTTAGCTCCGGAGCAGCTTGGGAACATGCCAGACATCATTCTAATGATGGCTCTATGTTTCATTTTTGCTCCTTTTGCTTCCCTTTTGAGACCGAAGCGTTCCGGTGCCTATTCCGGCCGTCACAATAGAGGTCAATAGACCTACTAATGGGGCGCCAAACGTGGGAACGGTGCATTGACCGTGGGAGTCGGGCGCTTCGAATTTATATACAGATTGCTAAAGAGTGCTTTCACACTTTTAGCAATACTGTCAACACCAGTCATCCCATGATGACCTGGGTCGTCCCAATGGGTGTTGGCAGTGTCTATGGGTGGTCCCCAATGCGTGGGAACCGGGCGCTTAATGTGCGGCTGCACAGCGCAACTTTGTTATACATTTGTACAACAAGTGAGTGCATCACCTTCAACACAACCCCCTGATGCAACACTTGGTCAATCCACGTATTGGGGCACCCATAAACAACCCCCTGGCCCAATACGTCCTCCTATCCAACAAGTCCCATCATTTCCCTCAGCTTCTCTACTTGTGGTTTGGCCAGTGCTTTGGTGAGCAGGTCTGCGGGCATGTTCTCCGTTTGCAAATAGACTGGTTGTATGCGCTTGCAATCAACTTGATCGCGTAACCAAAAGAAGCTCAAGTCAAGTTGCTTCATTCTGCCATGGTGTTCGGGGTTCTTTGCCACTCTAATCGCTGACTGGTTGTCCATGTATAGCGTGGATGGTGAAGTTGGCTTGTAGCCAATTTCTGAGAGGAGGTTCTTCATCCAGCATATTTCTTTACCAGCAGCAACCCCAGCAACATACTCTGCTTCAGTGGTGGACAGAACAACCATCTGTTGCGCTTTACTGCTCCAGCAGACCGCTCCCAGCCCAATCTTAACCAAGTAACCACTTGTAGACCTTCCTGTCCCTTTATCACCACCATAGTCAGCATCACTGTATGTGGCGAAGATTTCATCTCCTATGGTGGGATCAGGTCCGTAAACCAACTTCATGTCCATCGTTCCCTTCACGTAGCGTAGCAGGTGCTTTACAGCTTTCCAGTGGATCATGCCTGGATTCGAGTTGAACCTAGCCAGTGCGCTCGCAGCAAAGGCTATATCAGGCCGGGACATTGTAGCCAAGTACAATAAGGAGCCGACAGCACTCATGTAGGGGATATCAATCATTTCTTGTGCTTCTTCATACGTCTTGGGACAATCATCTGTGGTCAACTTCATACCTGGAGCCATGGGAGTCCCCACCGGTTTGCAATCAGTCATATTAAACTGGGCAAGCTTGTTAACAATGTACTGACGCTGTGAGATGTAGAGTTTGTGGTTCTCCCAATCTCGAGTTATTTCCATGCCCAGCAGATACGAAGTTTCCCCCAAGTCCCGCAACTTGAAATGCTTTTCCAGCTCAATAACAAACTTGTCAAGAGCCTCCTTTGACTTTGAAGCAAGAGTGATATCATCCACCCACACTGGGACTATGATTCTGACATTGCCATCATCATAGATGTAGAGTGAGGGATCAGAGTAGATCTTTTTGAAACCCATTAATTGTAGCACTTGCCACAATTTCTCACTCCACAACCGAGGTGACTGCTTTAACCCATACAGTGACTTGTTCAATTTACAGACTATCCTTCCTTGACCCTTTGTTGCCCCTTGCTTAAATCCCTCAGGCTGCTCCATATACACTTCAGCATCAATATCACTGTTTATAAATGCTTGTGAAATGTCAACTGAGCGCAAGTGCAGATCATCTCTAGCAGCTAGAGCAAGCACAGTCCTGATAGTAGCATGTCTAGAAGGCGAAGCAAAGGTCTCATTATAGTCAAATCCGGGTCGTTGACTAAATCCTTTAGCAACAATCCGACCCTTGAACCGTTCAATGCTTCCGTCTGCATGATACTTGACCCGAAAGACCCATCTGACTCCAATTGCTGCTTTTCCTTCTGGCAAAGGTTCCAATGTCCATGTCCCATTAGCAAGTAGCATGTTGTATTCAGCTAGTGCAGCCTCATGCCATTGTGCAGCGTGAGGTGACTTCATTGCCTGAGCATATGTCTCTGGCTCTACTAGCTTGCCAACAGGACTAGCCTCCAAAGCTTCTTCTTCAGATTCAGAATCATCATCATCTAAAGCAGGAGTTGGATCTCGCATTTCCCAGACATCAGGAGTTGCCTCCTTAGCCTTTGGAGGTGCAGCAGGAACCTTCCACCATTCACCCGGAGGTCTGATGTCGCGTTTTGGTCTTCTAACAGCCACAGGTCTATCATCGACTTCAGCTTCAGCATCACTATCATCCACACGAGGTGCAGCTCTTCTACGACGAGGACGAGGTGGGGGAGTCTCTTCTGGCTCTGGTGTCACATTATCCTGTTGCGCTTCACCCTCCACCTGTTCTTCTTCTTTCACATTATCATCATCATTAGCAGTGTCATCCTCACTGCTGTCCTCATCGTCATTATCAACTGCAGGCAAGTCTATGACCCTTTGCTGAGCATCGTTGTTGTCCTTGGATGGTGCTTCTGGTGCGCTCTGCTGACTGGTTTTCGGAGTAGGAACTGGTTCAGAGGTGGTGCCTTTAAGAAGTTGGCCACTATAAGTGTAGCGCTCATCAAAGTCTGCGCGTTCACAGATGATGACCTTCTTTGTCTTTGGATTGTAGAATTTCCAACCCTTGTACCCATCAGGATACCCAATAAACACACACTTCTCCATATGCGAGCCCAAGTGTTCCCTCTTGTCCTTCTGGACATGAACATAAGCAACACATCCCCACACTCGTAAATGCCCAACATCAGGTTTTCGTCTATGCCACACCTCATATGGCGTAGCATGAGCTACTGAAGACGTAATGCATCGGTTCAAGACATGAACAAGTGCAGCCAAACACTCAGCCCAAAAGGCCTTTGACAATCCAGCCTGATCTAGCATTGCAGTGATCCGTTCACTAAGCAGTCTATTTGCACGTTCAGCCACTCCATTCTGCTGTGGTCTATTTCGCACTGAGAACTGCCTTTCAATGCCATGCTCCTCCAAATACTTGTCAAACTCTTTGCTCATGAATTCACCACCCTGGTCACATCTGAAGACTTTGATATGCTTGCCAGTTTGGTTCTCAGCCCATGCTTTGAACCGTTTGAAGGCAGCAAAGACTTCGCTCTTTAGCTTCAGTGGGACTACCACCTTTAGCTTAGAGTAGTCATCAATGAATGTAACCCAATATTTTTGACCAGAGTGGGAATCAATTCCGACGTAATGAACATCAGAGTGTACCAATGCCAACAGCTCATCAGCTCTGTTGGATGACGAAGGAAATGGATTTGCATGCATCTTCCCTGTTAGACAAGGAATACAAACAGAATCTGGCTTTGCAGAAGAGTCCAATGTCAATCCAATCACCATTTCATCCTTAATCATCTGCTTAATTCCGTCATGGTGTTGGTGGCCAAGCCGTCTATGCCATAGTGTCAGATCCAAAGGCAGAGTGGACGCAACATGAACAAATTCATTTGTATCTATTGTACTACCATCTAAATAGCCTATACCAACATCATTGATTGTAGCACAGAACAAAAGAACATCATTACGAACAAACTCCATTTTGTCCTTTGTGATATGAACATTAAAGCCTTTATTTCAAGTCAAATACAAAACAGCAAGCAGATTATTGCACAATGCAGGAACATAGAGTACTCTAGTGATCTCTACATCTCTAACTTGTCTACCATTAATAACAGGTCTAAAGAGCACATTTCCGACGCCCTCACTATATACAATGGTATGATCCGCTAGCCTAATAGGCACTCTATAAGGGGTATAATTGCGAATCCATTCTTTGTGAGGTGTCATATGAGAAGTGGCCCCTGTATCTGTATTCCAATGGGTATCATTAGAAAATGTAGCACAAGCCTCATCCGTAGATCGAGCACTTGCCTGACCAGCAAACTCCGTCACAGCATCTACCTTCTCAGCTGCCACTTTGGCATTGCTCCCCCCAGATCCACTGTCTTTATTGCTAGCATTGACCTTCTTCAATGCTTCGCAATCCCGCTTCCAATGACCCTTGCCCTTGCAGAATGAGCAGGTGTCTGCATCAACTGTGGGGTGACCTCTGCCTTTCCCATCATATGCCCCACCCTTCTTTCCATAACCCTTGTGACCGGCTCTATTCACTTGCTCGGTCTGGCGCTGACGGTTTAACTCTTCGCTTCGGAATGCTTGGAGTATAGTATCCTTGTCCAGCTTGTCCATTAGCAACAAAGAAGCTGACAAGTGCTTGTATTCATCAGGCAGAGCCCGAATCAATGCCATGCACTGCAACTCTTCATCTAACTGCTCAATGGTAAAGCCTGTTGGACGCAGATTTTGGATATTAGCCATTGCTTTGCTAATCCTGACTCCCAAATCAATAAGACCTTCATTGTCCTCCTTGTGGATTGAGAACAGGTCATCATATGCATTGAAGCGTGCGCCGGGCTTCTTGGATAGGTGTGCCTTCTCTATGGCAGCCCACATTCCCACTGGATCATCCTCTAGACCTCGGAAATGAATTCTTTGGTCCGCTTCAACCAATAGGTAAATCTCCCCAGCAGCCCTTTCAGCTTTAGCCTCCCATTTGGTCAGCTCAGCTGCATCTGTGGGTCTAGATTCCCTTCCAGCCACTAGTCTCCACAGCCCTAGCCTCATCAGATAAGCCTTGGCTTCACCACACCACTCCTGATAATTGGAGTTGGTCAGTGGTTTCACCTTGACCCCATTATCTGAACTAGCACTTGTAGACATAGTGTTCAATACAATTTATAGTCTTGTTTGACTGACAATAACAATTTAAAGTCTTGTGTGGACTATCAATAACAACAGTGTTATAGTCTTGTTGTGACTTTCAATAAGCTCCAATAGGCCCAAATGCGAGATCAGTACTCAAAGAGTCACTAGATCAATCACAATAAACCCCCAGTATAACAATAGGCAGCAATTCAATAATGCAGGAACAACAATCAATTAATGATGTCAAGTTAAAGCCCAGGGCCCATAACCTGTTAAACTTTAGGCTATTATAGTGTGATCAGAAGCTTGTTTAAGCGTTCTAATGACTTCTAATTGCCTTGGTAACAATCACTAATGATGTGTTGATGCAATCAATCAATAATATGTAATGAATTTCGCTCTATTGACTCTTTGTGTCTAGTACTCTAGACATGTAAGGAAAATGACCATCCTAGGTTCCCACGGGTACTGTTCTGCGCGAGGCGTGAAGATTGCTGTCCACTAAATCGCGTCCGAAATGGTTTAGCTCCGGAGCAGCTTGGGAACATGCTAGACATCATTCTAATGATGGCTCCATGTTTCATTTTTGCTCCTTTTGCTTCCCTTTTGAGACCGAAGCGTTCCGGTGTCTATTCCGGCCGTCACAATAGAGGTCAATAGACCTACTAATGGGGCGCCAAACGTGGGAACGGTGCATTGACCGTGGGAGTCGGGCGCTTCGAATTTATATACAGATTGCTAAAGAGTGCTTTCACACTTTTAGCAATACTGTCAACACCAGTCATCCCATGATGACCTGGGTCGTCCCAATGGGTGTTGGCAGTGTCTATGGGTGGTCCCCAATGCGTGGGAACCGGGCGCTTAATGTGCGGCTGCACAGCGCAACTTTGTTATACATTTGCACAACAAGTGAGTGCATCACCTTCAACAAAGAGTCAATAGAGCGCAATTTCATTACATATTATTGATTGATTGCATCAAGACATCATTAGTGATTGTTACCAAGGCAATTAGAAGTCATTAGAACGCTTAAACAAGCTTCTGATCACACTATAATAGCCTAAAGTTTAACACAATTGTCGATCTTTCCTGGCCAGAAGCCAAAAAGGCGACCCATGTCAAGCGGGCTGGCGTTCATGGCCTTGATCTCATCTGCACACACACCCTCCACACCGTCATGATCCCACAACGTCTATATGCATCGTTGGACCGGGTGGAGGCAATCCAAGTGATGTTCAGAACTCCTGATGCAGTAGTGGAAATGCGAGTCAAGCTGAATCCCTGCTTCTTGACCAATCTGAAACACTTAGAGTTGGGCCTCAAGAGAACACCAGGCTCACTACCTAGGGGGCTACTTGTGCCCAACGCCCTACAGTTGGTCACCAACATAACATTCACTAACTTCATCATGTATGAGAGTATCCCGCTCCTTCCCAATTTGGTGGTCCTGAAGCTGGAAGTCGTCCAGACCACCACAGAGGTCATCCTAAGATTTATCGTGAAAAACCCCCAGCTCCGAGAATGTTGGCTGACATGGTCAACATCGCCCAACTTCAATGACAGCACAATTACTCCTCCAGACCCCCTGTTCATGACGCAGCTACGCCTCATGGATATCAACACCTCTTGCCCAGCAATAGGGGACTTCCTAGCATTGCTATCTCTCCCGGGCGACTGCTCTCTTAGCTTGCAATATTACAGATCACCCCCGGAGTTGGTTCGATCCTTCACTCGTAACTTTGTAGCAGACCCCTTTAGGGGTGCTCTTATAGATGATGTAAAAGTTACATTCGATCCGTCTGCCCCTACCAATGTCGGCCTCTGGGTGGGTCCACTTCACTTCCAATTTCAGATCAACGAAATATCCGACTTCTTATCTGACATGTTGACACTCCCATTCCAACACATCACCAAACTGAACCTCAGTAGCGGCAATTTTACAGGCTCTAAAGCTTGGGTTGAATTCCTGTACTCCTTCAACTTCGTGACACAGCTTAGACTCAGCTACCTGAGCGACTTGCTGGCAGAACTCTTGATCTTTGAGGGGCGACAGACCCTCTTCCCATCATTGACCATGTTAGCACTTGAGGTGTAAGTACTTTTCACTCCGGCTGTCAAGCAACTTGTTATTGACTGATATCTGCAGCACTGCTCCAATCATGGATACCATTTTAAAGGTGGTCTTGGACTGCTGGCATCATGCAGGGCTCCCTGTATTAGACTTTTGTCTAGCCGACACTGAAGGGAGGTTCGATATGGTTGAAGACCCCTGTGGATACAAAAGGACATGGGCAAAATGTGGCTTTGTAGCATTCACGTATCAATTGTGACAGATCCCACAACATTTATCTGTTTATTGTACGCTGAGGATCTGTGTATGACAGGTGTACACGTATACATATTAATCGATTAATCCCTCACACTAGTGCTACACTATAGCTATTTCCCATTTCTAATATATAGAGTTCAATATATTCTATAGGTCACGGCTGCTCAAACACGTGACACTTGAGTTCAACTGTGCCCATCAGCAGTGTAGTGTAGGGATTGCATCGTGTTCGAACCCGGATTCTCAGTTTATTGTACGTATTATATTGTTTCGTTTACTTCTTGTTTCGGTCCGTTATCAGCAGCAGCCACATTGTTTGTTAGGTATTACTATCTTACTTACTCATACATGCACATTCCGCATGTTTATTTACATCTACCTATAGTATATATAATATCTACATACATAATATGAAGAAGTAGATTTTCCCCCTCAGTTGCGTTGCGAAGTCGAGTGTCTGGTTTGCGTTCCGTCTCTGTTCCGTTCATCATGTGGCATTCGGATTTCGTTCATTCGTTCCTTCTTACTTCATCTTTTGATGGGAACACACCATTCCCAGTCCTCGCATTCACACAGCGAATACTACTTGGCACCTACAGTAGCCTGGTAAACCAAACACGTTATAATATAACTCATCCACGTTAGTTGCCTTCTGGTTTTCTTCGTACAGGCAATATGAGACCATACCAAGATGTGAGTCAAGTTTATCCGATATCTTCGTGCCTGACACTCCGCTCAGCTACTGGCATTCCTTGATAGTGAGGCTGGGGTGGAAAACTCGGACGACGATGGAGACGAAGAGGATTTCAATGCCCCTGGTATTTTAGGCGACTCTGAACACCTCACTCCCCACTAACTTTCGAATGTAACAGGTTTTATCTCAAATGATTCCGAAATAGATGAAGGCGAAACAGCCGGAGGCGTTTCGATTACCAGCCCAGATCACGTTGATTCATCTAGATCATGGAACAATGATGCCAAATCCATAGTGAAGGACATTATGGATTGTTACAGAGGTTGTGAGTGTTGAAGGTGATGCACACACTTGCTGTACAAATGTATAACAAAGTTGCGCTGTGCAGTCGCACATTAAGCGCCCGGTTCCCACGCATTGGGGACCACCCATAGACACTGCCAACACCCATTGGGACAACCCAGGTCATCATGGGATGACTGGTGTTGACAGTATTGCTAAAAGTGTGAAAGCACTCTTTAGCAATCTGTATATAAATTCGAAGCGCCCGACTCCCACGGTCAATGTACCGTTCCCACGTTTGGCGCCCCATTAGTAGGTCTATTGACCTCTATTGTGACGGCCGGAATAGGCACCGGAACGCCTCGGTCTCCGCAGGGAAGCAAAAGGAGCGAAAATGAAACATGGAGCCATCATTAGAATGATGTCTGGCATGTTCCCAAGTTGCTCCGGAGCTAAACCATTTCGGACGCGATTTAGTGGACAGCTATATTCACGCCTCGCGCAGAACAGTACCCGTGGGAACCTAGAGAGGTCATTTTCCTTACATGTCTAGAGTACTAGACACAAAGAGTCAATAGAGCGCAATTTCATCACATATTATTGATTGATTGCATCAACACATCATTAGTGATTGTTACCAAGGCAATTAGAAGTCATTAGAACGCTTAAACAAGCTTCTGATTGTTAAACTTTAGGCTATTATAGTGTGATCAGAAGCTTGTTTAAGCGTTCTAATGACTTCTAATTGCCTTGGTAACAATCACTAATGATGTGTTGATGCAATCAATCAATAATATGTAATGATATTGCGCTCTATTGACTCTTTGTGTCTAGTACTCTAGACATGTAAGGAAAATGACCTCTCTAGGTTCCCACGGGTACTGTTCTGCGCGAGGCGTGAATATAGCTGTCCACTAAATCGCGTCCGAAATGGTTTAGCTCCGGAGCAACTTGGGAACATGCCAGACATCATTCTAATGATGGCTCCATGTTTCATTTTCGCTCCTTTTGCTTCCCTGCGGAGACCGAGGCGTTCCGGTGCCTATTCCGGCCGTCACAATAGAGGTCAATAGACCTACTAATGGGGCGCCAAACGTGGGAACGGTACATTGACCGTGGGAGTCGGGCGCTTCGAATTTATATACAGATTGCTAAAGAGTGCTTGCGCACTTTTAGCAATACTGTCAACACCAGTCATCCCATGATGACCTGGGTTGTCCCAATGGGTGTTGGCAGTGTCTATGGGTGGTCCCCAATGCGTGGGAACCGGGCGCTTAATGTGCGGCTGCACAGCGCAACTTTGTTATACATTTGCACAACAAGTGAGTGCATCACCTTCAACACTGATCACACTATAATAGCCTAAAGTTTAACAGCGAGGGCTTCGCTTGGAAGCACCAGCATGCCACAGACCAAAGAACATACATCGACGGATGGAAGAGCACCATGGCATATCTGCCTTCCGTTGCAAATGGTGACATTTGGAAAGTTGTTGTTACGGTAGGATTTTGCCTACATCATGTGTCGAAAGGAAAGCTCATTATGCCCTCTTCAGCCTGGCAGGAAGCTTGTGGTTGTCGCGACCATATTCAACAAAGCTTTGGCTCTGGGGATCGATGGTGTCGACAGTGCCTTCTACAGAGAAGGGATCCCTGGTGTTGTCTACATCGAGGCCCGCAACTACGGTGCTGTGCTCACCATCCTAAAGGGCATCAACAACGTCTGGCTCCAATATTACAAGGCTGAAGGCGGGCCGATAGACCTGGTACCCATCAGCGAAAGGCTTGCACTGCTGACACTGGACATCAGCCCGGTCAACGAAGTCGAAAAGGCTGCGGACGAGTGGCAACGATTCGTTCGCATTCGTGACCACACTCGATACAGAAACCAGCTTGCCATTATCGGGGGCTACGTTATGGATGCAAGAGAAGCCCTTGTCCTTGTCGTACCCCACGCAGGTACATCTAGACGTTTTGCTGCACCACCTGCCCTCAAGAGGGCTGCCCCCGTTGCAGGGGATCTGGAGGCCAATTCACCCCCCTTCCTCACTTCTGACAGTGTAGACAATCTACAATCAGTAGCAGAAGGGCAATATCTCTCGGGACTGGAAGTCCGGAGAATAGATGTTTCAAAACTGGTCTATCGTGATATACACCCAGCGGCCCACGAACTGGATCTTTTCAAGGCCACTCAACACGACGAAATATGCGGACTTGTTCGCAATGCTCGAAATCTCCAAATTCGTCAAGGCGAGAAATTTGAGGTGACCCAGGGGCCTTGGAAAGGATTCAAAGGCATTGTCGAAGGTACAATGGTCACTGACCTAGACATATCTATACGAATGAAGGGTCGATACTCCTGGGAGGATATCGAGGTGCCAAGATCGGACTTGGTTTCTACGGGCTCGAAAGGTTGCACAACAACGGTGAAAGCAGGTCCTTACACTGGGTTGAATGGGAGGATATATGAGTACGTTGGTGAAGATATGGTGATCGTCTCTCCAGATGCTGGGGAGGAGCAGATAGTAGACGTTAGGGTATCAGATATCCAGTGCACCGTCGATCCGGGCGATGAAGTCAAAATTATGACGGGCAGTCTTAAGGGCCACTCGGGCTTTTATGTGAGTATGGACAATGAGGCAAAGGCTCGGATCTACCTCCCGTCGACTTCGCATGGAAGGATGGTGAGTTATTCATCCATAGCTTCATGAACACCCCATGCTCAAATGAACCTCAAAGGTCAGCATACCCTTTTCATGGATACGAACCCCCCCAGATGCTCAGAATGTACGCCTTACAGCACAATGGAGTCAATCCGGCGTCGCTTCTTCCGAATTTCTGCCTAACCCACGGAGTGTTTAGGACTTGGAATCTATATACACTGGTGACCCTTTTCGAGGGCTCCAAGTATTCATCGTCGATCACCCTCTCCGGGGTTATGAGGGCTACATCGTTGGGTCTTGTTTGGTCAAGCCGATTGCTGATGGGGAAGATGAAATATTCGAATTTGAAGTCAACAAATTGAACCACATAACCTCTTATACAACTCGCAT
Organism: Pleurotus tuoliensis; assembly: GCA_036872985.1. Lineage (NCBI taxonomy): Eukaryota > Fungi > Basidiomycota > Agaricomycetes > Agaricales > Pleurotaceae > Pleurotus > Pleurotus tuoliensis. The sequence goes on along the minus strand of JAYMDH010000011.1, from coordinate 1,004,856 downwards.
CTCCACTAGATATCTGCAGGAGAAGCAGTAAGTCTCTTATTCCATGATAATTCCAATGTTGATCACACAACAGCTCCGGGATACCCATTATGGAAGCCATCCATCTGCCCCCGCAAATCCTTCATCAGCAAGCACAGGCTCAGGCGAGCACCATAGTCCAAGGGACACCTCCGCCTATAGGCATGACCCCATGCAGCGTTGATTCTGAATCTACGTGGCAAGCAGTGGCATACAAATATACATGTGGTGAAATGTTTGCAACTCATGATCGTTCTGTTGGAATAATGTAATCCGGCACATGATCACCATTTGAATGGAGTGGAAAGGGGCATGAGCCCGGCCACTATTGATTGAATGATTGGGGTGGTCATGTGATAGGGAGAGCATATTCAATGTTGTGCAACCAGTAACCAAGGCCGGATAGCTCAGATGGTAGAGCGTCTGGAAAGCAACCAGAAGGTCCTTGGCTCAAACCCTTGTCTGGCCATCTTTTCTTGCCCCTGATTTTAACACGTTCCCTGTGTATGAGTCGTTGTTCTATGTTCCTCATGATCACGCACTAACGCTGGCTTAATATAGCTCATTGGCTCCGGAATCCTGTCATGATGCACAAGAAATTCCAAATATTGGTTCTACAGACCCTCTTCGATGATGGGTCTTATCGGACAGACAATGCAATCAATGGGTACACGGTAGTGACGGAGGAGGTGACTCCTTGGGCTGAGCAGATTGTTGTCAAGACGGGGGAGCAGGCTCTCCTCAGACAAAGAAATGTTGAGCTGAGCAAAATAATTCCAGATAACCTCGCATTAAAGTCCGGTGAACGAGTGGTTGTCATTGGGTCGGACGCGGGGGGCAGCACTCAAAGTATGGGGGGCTCGCAGGCCTTGTGACCAACTCCCCGTATGATCTAAACGAGGGTGTCCACTTGATCGCACTTTATGAACCACCAGGTAGCTATGTATATGTCTCTGGATTCAACTTGTGTAGGACAGGTGGTCCAGCGCTGTGGAAGGGGAAACATTATGCATAGTCCACATGTGCTTATATACATCTCCCTAAAACTTGCCATTAGCTGCGATATTTGCAAGTGAATCTGAGAACATGTATTAATTCCCATCGCAAGGAGCCAATTTCTAATTAGATCTTATCGATTATCTGTAACTCATGTGACTCAAGGTAGTGTGCCTGCATCTTATCTCTAACTCATGTGAGTCTGACCGACTTGCTACCCCTTCTTAGAACTCATGCGACATGCAACCTGTCGCTGCACTCGTGTAATTATTTGCTTGCTCGCTGCGGTGAACAACGTCTGGATGCCTTACCTCAATCCACAGCACTTCGAACCTGAGAGCTTCGCAGGAACTAATCTGCCCCAATCTGTACTTGCTCGATGATTTGATTTTGCCTGACAATACTTGAACAAAATGATATACAGTTTTACATACAGGCGAATGTGACTCGGAACATAGAAACCCGATGTCAGGATTTTCTAGCCACAACATGTTAATCAGACTTTCGAGGGCGATCTGTTTACTCCTAGTAGACACCGTCAGAAGGCCGAAGACAACTTGCGAGCATGCTCGACTTACAAAGATTTGAGTGGGGGCTACCTCATGCGCGTCTAAGGCGCTAACGACTCTCGACAAGAAGCTGTGAAGCTGTGAGCATTGGGTTATAGCAACAAGATTTAGAGATAGGCCCTCACAGGCGGATGGCGCGGTGTATGTCTTTCTGTGATGTCCCCCGTGAGGACCTGAGGAACGGGACCCGTTCACCGAGACGGAATACAATCAACTCCCCCCTCCATACAATATGAGGGGAGATACGCCAAAGGCCTTTTGTTGAGAGCGCCTTTCTTGAGCAAGAAGCTATATATTTTGAAGCGGAGGTTCGACGAACTGGAGAGAGAGACCATCGCCTGAATGATGGTGGGGGAATCCGCCACTGGAAAGAGGAGTGACGCCTCTTGGACGTTGACTAGGGGAAGGCCGTGTCCTACGGCTGGCGCCCACCGCATGGTGAAGTCCTTGCATCGGCCCACATGATCGTGCAGAGGGAAGAATAATCCCTCAATCCTTGGCTGTGGCTGATGGCAAGATACTTAGCCCGACACTCTAGCCGTGAAGAGTTCAACTTACTGGTGTGTTTTGCAACTGTGGTAAATCTAGGAAGGCGCTGTGCCTGCGAAGCTGCCTTACGGCACGGCGTGAAGAAGTGCTATGGGTAGAACACATGGAGTTCGAAGAGTAGATAGATGTCGCTGTGAGGAAGTTATATATATCTATATATTGAATATCTGAACAAGTTGAATATATGCTTGCTTCACCACGAGTCATTGATTGCACGATGGCATTCTGCAGTGCCTGCTAGCCGATCGCTTAAGATTAGAGTAATGGGCGCATTTCTAGTTGGTGTATACAACTCCCGGGGGTATATGGTTCTCAAGGTGAATTAGATTGCATCGTTCCGGTCATATGACATGACTTTGGCCAGGTGGTGCAACGTTCAGACCATCCAGGGCTTATGTTCATGATCAGGGCTTGGTACGCAAGCAAACATTAATTCTGATGATTGTGAGGCATGAGGCATGAGGGCGTGGGGGAAAACACAATTGCCCATGGATTGAACATTAATATTATAGTCTTTTCGAAGCCGCTTTTTAACTAGTTTTCCAGTTAACTCTGGATCCGGCCACTGCTTGGTTCAAATCCACCCAAGTCACCGACACGTTGCTAATCTGAGGTCGTTTCTCGTGGTAGACGGTAGTCTGGGACTTCTCTAACCTTTGATGGAGGTTAGTCATCTCCTGGGTCATCATCCAAAATGCTGCACAGCACAGGGAAGTAGGGAACATTAGGAAAACATACCTCAGTATTTTGGAAAGATCTAAATGAGGAGGTGGTGTCGGGACTCCTTGATCATTGCTCCAAGTACAATTCTCACAAATTTTAGTTTAGTTCAAGAGCGGTTTCGAAAAGACTCGCGGCCAAAGCGTTGGGAGTTCAGTGGCTCCAAAAGGAGACACATTTTAACTCGCTAAGTTCGCATTTGGAGCATCAAAGCCAAGTTTACTTCGATTGGAAAATGTGCCTGGTTAGATCCACAATGTGCACGTAGTGGCCCCTTCGATTTAGATGGCGTACTCCTGTGTATATCTGGCACTTTACCACATTTATACATGAAGCTCATATGAAGCATATGACTTCACATCTTCCGTATATTTATTTCATATAAAGGTCATATAAAGCCCACTTTTTTTGCGAAACTTTACATTCCTTCATATGGCTTTACATTTCTTCTACATTTCTTCTACATTTTCTTTACTTCTTCTTTACTTTTAGTCAATAACAACTGTTGAATAGCTTCACATAAAGCTTATATGAACTTTGTTAAACTTTAGGCTATTATAGTGTGATCAGACGCTTGTTTAAGCGTTCTAATGACTTCTAATTGCCTTGGTAACAATCACTAATGATGTGTTGATGCAATCAATCAATAATATGTAATGATTTGCGCTCTATTGACTCTTTGTGTCTATTACTCTAGACATGTAAGGAAAATGACCTCTCTAGGTTCCCACGGGTACTGTTCTGCGCGAGGCGTGAATATAGGTGTCCACTAAATCGCGTCCGAAATGGTTTAGCTCCGGAGCAGCTTGGGAACATGCCAGACATCATTCTAATGATGGCTCTATGTTTCATTTTTGCTCCTTTTGCTTCCCTTTTGAGACCGAAGCGTTCCGGTGCCTATTCCGGCCGTCACAATAGAGGTCAATAGACCTACTAATGGGGCGCCAAACGTGGGAACGGTGCATTGACCGTGGGAGTCGGGCGCTTCGAATTTATATACAGATTGCTAAAGAGTGCTTTCGCATATTTAGCAATACTGTCAACACCAGTCATCCCATGATGACCTGGGTCGTCCCAATGGGTGTTGGCAGTGTCTATGGATGGTCCCCAATGCGTGGGAACCGGGCGCTTAATGTGCGGCTGCACAGCGCAACTTTGTTATACATTTGCACAACAAGTGAGTGCATCACCTTCAACACAACCCCCTGATGCAACACTTGGTCAATCCACGTATTGGGGCACCCATAAACAACCCCCTGGCCCAATACGTCCTCCTATCCAACAAGTCCCATCATTTCCCTCAGCTTCTCTACTTGTGGTTTGGCCAGTGCTTTGGTGAGCAGGTCTGCGGGCATGTTCTCCGTTTGCAAATAGACTGGTTGTATGCGCTTGCAATCAACTTGATCGCGTAACCAAAAGAAGCTCAAGTCAAGTTGCTTCATTCTGCCATGGTGTTCGGGGTTCTTTGCCACTCTAATCGCTGACTGGTTGTCCATGTATAGCGTGGATGGTGAAGTTGGCTTGTAGCCAATTTCTGAGAGGAGGTTCTTCATCCAGCATATCTCTTTACCAGCAGCAACCCCAGCAACATACTCTGCTTCAGTGGTTGACAGAACAACCATCTGTTGCGTTTTACTGCTCCAGCAGACCGCTCCCAGCCCAATCTTAACCAAGTAACCACTTGTAGACCTTCCTGTCCCTTTATCGCCACCATAGTCAGCATCACTGTATGTGACGAAGATTTCATCTCCTATGGTGGGATCAGGTCCGTAAACCAACTTCATGTCCATCGTTCCCTTCACGTAGCGTAGCAGGTGCTTTACAGCTTTCCAGTGGATCATGCCTGGATTCGAGTTGAACCTAGCCAGTGCGCTCGCAGCAAAGGCTATATCAGGCCGGGACATTGTAGCCAAGTACAATAAGGAGCCGACAGCACTCATGTAGGGGATATCAATCATTTCTTGTGCTTCTTCATACGTCTTGGGACAATCATCTGTGGTCAACTTCATACCTGGAGCCATGGGAGTCCCCACCGGTTTGCAATCAGTCATATTAAACTGGGCAAGCTTGTTAACAATGTACTGACGCTGTGAGATGTAGAGTTTGTGGTTCTCCCAATCTCGAGTTATTTCCATGCCCAGCAGATACGAAGTTTCCCCCAAGTCCCGCAACTTGAAATGCTTTTCCAGCTCAATAACAAACTTGTCAAGAGCCTCCTTTGACTTTGAAGCAAGAGTGATATCATCCACCCACACTGGGACTATGATTCTGACATTGCCATCATCATAGATGTAGAGTGAGGGATCAGAGTAGATCTTTTTGAAACCCATTAATTGTAGCACTTGCCACAATTTCTCACTCCACAACCGAGGTGACTGCTTTAACCCATACAGTGACTTGTTCAATTTACAGACTATCCTTCCTTGACCCTTTGTTGCCCCTTGCTTAAATCCCTCAGGCTGCTCCATATACACTTCAGCATCAATATCACTGTTTATAAATGCTTGTGAAATGTCAACTGAGCGCAAGTGCAGATCATCTCTAGCAGCTAGAGCAAGCACAGTCCTGATAGTAGCATGTCTAGAAGGCGAAGCAAAGGTCTCATTATAGTCAAATCCGGGTCGTTGACTAAATCCTTTAGCAACAATCCGACCCTTGAACCGTTCAATGCTTCCGTCTGCATGATACTTGACCCGAAAGACCCATCTGACTCCAATTGCTGCTTTTCCTTCTGGCAAAGGTTCCAATGTCCATGTCCCATTAGCAAGTAGCATGTTGTATTCAGCTAGTGCAGCCTCATGCCATTGTGCAGCGTGAGGTGACTTCATTGCCTGAGCATATGTCTCTGGCTCTACTAGCTTGCCAACAGGACTAGCCTCCAAAGCTTCTTCTTCAGATTCAGAATCATCATCATCTAAAGCAGGAGTTGGATCTCGCATTTCCCAGACATCAGGAGTTGCCTCCTTAGCCTTTGGAGGTGCAGCAGGAACCTTCCACCATTCACCCGGAGGTCTGATGTCGCGTTTTGGTCTTCTAACAGCCACAGGTCTATCATCGACTTCAGCTTCAGCATCACTATCATCCACACGAGGTGCAGCTCTTCTACGACGAGGACGAGGTGGGGGAGTCTCTTCTGGCTCTGGTGTCACATTATCCTGTTGCGCTTCACCCTCCACCTGTTCTTCTTCTTTCACATTATCATCATCATTAGCAGTGTCATCCTCACTGCTGTCCTCATCATCATTATCAACTGCAGGCAAGTCTATGACCCTTTGCTGAGCATCGTTGTTGTCCTTGGATGGTGCTTCTGGTGCGCTCTGCTGACTGGTTTTCGGAGTAGGAACTGGTTCAGAGGTGGTGCCTTTAAGAAGTTGGCCACTATAAGTGTAGCGCTCATCAAAGTCTGCGCGTTCACAGATGATGACCTTCTTTGTCTTTGGATTGTAGAATTTCCAACCCTTGTACCCATCAGGATACCCAATAAACACACACTTCTCCATATGCGAACCCAAGTGTTCCCTCTTGTCCTTCTGGACATGCACATAAGCAACACATCCCCACACTCGCAAATGCCCAACATCAGGTTTTCGTCTATGCCACACCTCATATGGCGTAGCATGAGCTACTGAAGACGTAATGCATCGGTTCAAGACATGAACAAGTGCAGCCAAACACTCAGCCCAAAAGGCCTTTGACAATCCAGCCTGATCTAGCATTGCAGTGATCCGTTCACTAAGCAGTCTATTTGCACGTTCAGCCACTCCATTCTGCTGTGGTCTATTTCGCACTGAGAACTGCCTTTCAATGCCATGCTCCTCCAAATACTTGTCAAACTCTTTGCTCATGAATTCACCACCCTGGTCACATCTGAAGACTTTGATATGCTTGCCAGTTTGGTTCTCAGCCCATGCTTTGAACCGTTTGAAGGCAGCAAAGACTTCGCTCTTTAGCTTCAGTGGGACTACCACCTTTAGCTTAGAGTAGTCATCAATGAATGTAACCCAATATTTTTGACCAGAGTGGGAATCAATTCCGACGTAATGAACATCAGAGTGTACCAATGCCAACAGCTCATCAGCTCTGTTGGATGACGAAGGAAATGGATTTGCATGCATCTTCCCTGTTAGACAAGGAATACAAACAGAATCTGGCTTTGCAGAAGAGTCCAATGTCAATCCAATCACCATTTCATCCTTAATCATCTGCTTAATTCCGTCATGGTGTTGGTGGCCAAGCCGTCTATGCCATAGTGTCAGATCCAAAGGCAGAGTGGACGCAACATGAACAAATTCATTTGTATCTATTGTACTACCATCTAAATAGCCTATACCAACATCATTGATTGTAGCACAGAACAAAAGAACATCATTACGAACAAACTCCATTTTGTCCTTTGTGATATGAACATTAAAGCCTTTATTTCAAGTCAAATACAAAACAGCAAGCAGATTATTGCACAATGCAGGAACATAGAGTACTCTAGTGATCTCTACATCTCTAACTTGTCTACCATTAATAACAGGTCTAAAGAGCACATTTCCGACGCCCTCACTATATACAATGGTATGATCCGCTAGCCTAATAGGCACTCTATAAGGGGTATAATTGCGAATCCATTCTTTGTGAGGTGTCATATGAGAAGTGGCCCCTGTATCTGTATTCCAATGGGTATCATTAGAAAATGTAGCACAAGCCTCATCCGTAGATCGAGCACTTGCCTGACCAGCAAACTCCGTCACAGCATCTACCTTCTCAGCTGCCACTTTGGCATTGCTCCCCCCAGATCCACTGTCTTTATTGCTAGCATTGACCTTCTTCAATGCTTCGCAATCCCGCTTCCAATGACCCTTGCCCTTGCAGAATGAGCAGGTGTCTGCATCAACTGTGGGGTGACCTCTGCCTTTCCCATCATATGCCCCACCCTTCTTTCCATAACCCTTGTGACCGGCTCTATTCACTTGCTCGGTCTGGCGCTGACGGTTTAACTCTTCGCTTCGGAATGCTTGGAGTATAGTATCCTTGTCCAGCTTGTCCATTAGCAACAAAGAAGCTGACAAGTGCTTGTATTCATCAGGCAGAGCCCGAATCAATGCCATGCACTGCAACTCTTCGTCTAACTGCTCAATGGTAAAGCCTGTTGGACGCAGATTTTGGATATTAGCCATTGCTTTGCTAATCCTGACTCCCAAATCAATAAGACCTTCATTGTCCTCCTTGTGGATTGAGAACAGGTCATCATATGCATTGAAGCGTGCGCCGGGCTTCTTGGATAGGTGTGCCTTCTCTATGGCAGCCCACATTCCCACTGGATCATCCTCTAGACCTCGGAAATGAATTCTTTGGTCCGCTTCAACCAATAGGTAAATCTCCCCAGCAGCCCTTTCAGCTTTAGCCTCCCATTTGGTCAGCTCAGCTGCATCTGTGGGTCTAGATTCCCTTCCAGCCACTAGTCTCCACAGCCCTAGCCTCATCAGATAAGCCTTGGCTTCACCACACCACTCCTGATAATTGGAGTTGGTCAGTGGTTTCACCTTGACCCCATTATCTGAACTAGCACTTGTAGACATAGTGTTCAATACAATTTATAGTCTTGTTTGACTGACAATAACAATTTAAAGTCTTGTGTGGACTATCAATAACAACAGTGTTATAGTCTTGTTGTGACTTTCAATAAGCTCCAATAGGCCCAAATGCGAGATCAGTACTCAAAGAGTCACTAGATCAATCACAATAAACCCCCAGTATAACAATAGGCAGCAATTCAATAATGCAGGAACAACAATCAATTAATGATGTCAAGTTAAAGCCCAGGGCCCATAACCTGTTAAACTTTAGGCTATTATAGTGTGATCAGAAGCTTGTTTAAGCGTTCTAATGACTTCTAATTGCCTTGGTAACAATCACTAATGATGTGTTGATGCAATCAATCAATAATATGTAATGAATTGCACTCTATTGACTCTTTGTGTCTAGTACTCTAGACATGTAAGGAAAATGACCTCTCTAGGTTCCCACGGGTACTGTTCTGCGCGAGGCGTGAATATTGCTGTCCACTAAATCACATCCGAATTTGTTTAGCTCCGGAGCAGCTTGGGAACATGCTAGACATCATTCTAATGATGGCTCCATGTTTCATTTTCGCTCCTTTTGCTTCCCTGCGGAGACCGAAGCGTTCCGGTGCCTATTCCGGCCGTCACAATAGAGGTCAATAGACCTACTAATGGGGCGCCAAACGTGGGAACGGTGCATTGACCGTGGGAGTCAGGCGCTTCGAATTTATATACAGATTGCTAAAGAGTGCTTTCGCACTTTTAGCAATACTGTCAACACCAGTCATCCCATGATGACCTGGGTTGTTCCAATGGGTGTTGGCAGTGTCTATGGATGGTCCCCAATGCGTGGGAACCTGGCGCTTAATGTGCGACTGCATAGCGCAACTTTGTTATACATTTGTACAACAAGTGTGTGCATCACCTTCAACACTTTTTGGTAATTTTCTCATCACTCTGGACAGTCTCCGCGGCCGGCCCATTCTCGGGGCTGCTGGAGGTGGTCTCTGTTGGCCTAACGGTCTCAACAGGAATATGAGCTGCTGCTACCTCAGAGTAGCTACGGCGCGATGCCGCAGATGCTGGTCGACTCAGGTGTCCTACTGGGGTACTTTTAGTGCTGACGTCCGTAAGTTCGGACTCACTTCGGTCAGGGATTTCTTCAGTTTGTCCCTTATGGCTACGTAGGCCATATCAGGAGGAGATCGGGATGCGGGATGACATGATGATCTACAGATAAGATGATCAGAGTCTTTTTTTTCAAGATGACTTATCGATGGTTTTGAGGGGGAGGAAGAGCCAAGGAGTCTCAGTGGACCAAACTGGGGGGAACTTGTAGGCGTGGGGGATGTCAGCGGGGTCTTCTTTTCAGTTGAACGGTAGGGGCTTTGAAAAATATGTAATGTGTGGTGTAATGGATACGGTCACGTACACAAGAGGGGAAGATTTAGAGGGAAGGGTGGAGTCAGTCCGTCCAAGTGAAAGGTGTAACTGTTCGTATTTTCAGGAACTCTACCATACTCCTACATACATGCTCGAATATATACTGTGGCTGGAGACGAGGCATAAATAAGTACAAAGCAAGAGGAACCATGCGAGTAAGGTAGAGGGTTTCTGAGACAAGGGGATAGATCATATGGCGAAGAGTAGGGACATTGAAACAGGGGGTACGAGAGAAGTCCAAAAAGGGAACCGAACCGTCACACTTTTCTTCATGCGTTTGCTGGAGTCCCAGTCAACAAACGCAATACAACCATTTGTTCACTCGGATATCGCGTGACCCTCAACAACTTATTTCAACAATACATAGCAGCACTCAATGTTCCCTGATGTTTGAAGGTCGAACGCACCCTGCCCGCCTCCCTCCGAGTCCCCAGACGTTCACGCTCATCCACCCTCACCGTGCACCTCATTTCACCACGCCCCACGCATCACAATTCACCATTCGCCACGCCCCACGCATCAACACGAACAACCCTACGTGATTCGTGATTCGCGATCCGTGATTGGCGTTTCGCGGGGTACGGGAGTGCGGGGTACGAAGCTGAGGTCACTCACTCACTCACTGGGGAGAGTGTAGAACAGCAGGGCAAGAGTGGGAAGAGTGTGGGGACGGCGAGGGCCGACCGGGCTGTGAACGCGTGCATAACGCGGCCAACACACACGGAAGCTGGGTTGCCCCTTGAAGCTGTCGAAGGTGACGACAAGGTGAGAAGGTGACGAGAAGATGAAGACGAATGTGACGAGAAGATGGGAAGGTGGGAAGGTTGAGGGAGGTGTTGGGCTCTAGAGCTGTTGAGCGCTAGATGTTGAATGAGTTGGTAAGATTGGGAAGGAGAAGGAGAGACGGGGGCCGGGCGAGGTACGTACCTTCAGAGGCAGAGAAGTCAGAACACTGTCAATCGCCGAAGACATGGACGTTGATGCATCGAAAGAGGCAGGCGAATCGGGAGCCTTTGGCGGCGATTGGGCGAGCGTGACTAGAGCGTTCCGAGGGGGAAAAGGTCGAGGTGGACACATGTTGATTGACGTTGGTTGATGGATGTGGTGGTTCGCTGAATAGGGAGCAGGTGGACGGCCAGACAGGCAGACGCGTATATAACGGCCAAAGGGAGGATGATCTGTTTCTCCCTCTATTTGCAAGGAACGAACGCAGCCATGAATACAATGCACGGGATAGGTGGCTGTTATAAAACGCGCTCTTGATACGATTAGTACCCCAGCCAGCTACAGCATACAACTAGTGCAAGATGACGCAGACGCAGACGATGACGAAGCTCGCGACGTTGCTAGTCCTCGGCACACTGACATCAGCGCATTCGATCTCTGTACGTACCCCTTCTTCCCTCCCTTCCTCACTGCTAACGCCTTCCCTTGCTTGTAGCCCAGCTCGCAGCAAACACAAACTGCATCGGGCCCACGCTGATCGCCAACACGTCGTCCTCTCCACCCTCCAGTGCGCCTCCACTCTCATCGAATATCCCTCCAACCCGCCAACTCCCAACTAATCTTTATCGGTAGGCACCACGTCGTGCAACAGCGACGCAGGCATCCTCCCCCCGCGCGACGAGGACTGCGACACCATCGACATCGCCATCCAGGTGCGCCTCTCTCCCTTCCTCCCCTTCCTTCCCTTATCCCTTTATGCCCTTCCCTTCCCTCTCCCCCTCCTCTCCCCTTCCATTCCTTTTCCGCTTCCCCTTTATTATACCCCTCCCCTCCCCTCTCCCCTTTCCTCCCAAACCAACCCTTCCCCTCCTCCACCCGACCGACGCGCCACACGTACTAACAACCACCCTCGTGCATTGATGCAGAACTTCGCCGCGCAGCAGCCCACCTCCTTCGGCTCGTGCGCCTACTTCTTCGTCAACTTCAACGCCGTACCCGATTCCCTCAATAAGATACCACCGGACTCCCTTGGTGTAAACAGTGTGAACACGGGTGCAGGCGGAGACGTCGAGGCGTGCTGGTCCGACTTCGTGCGTCCTCTCCTTTCCCCATCTCCCTCCCATCCCTCTCCCCTCTCCCCTCTCCCTCTCCCATCTCCCTTTCATAACCTAATTCAACATTAACATTCAACATTTTATTTATTTGTTTGTTGTAGACCCGCACATCCCCCACGATCCGGCGCGCGTGCTTCCCGCCCGCGCAGCCCTTCACCTCCGAGGGGCTCTGCTTGTCTTCCTCAAATTCAGGTGCAAATGGAGGGGCGTGGGGAATCGGCGCTGCGCATTCTTAGCATTCTTAGCATTCCTAGAGAGAGGAAAGAAGAGGGGTGGGTTTGGACTCTGTACTTCGATCTGCCGCTGTCACCGTTCTCTTCTCACCGCCGTTATATCATTTCCACTCTACTCCTCTGTTTCCCCGTAGCTCTGTTCTTGTTCTGTTGCTCCACCTTGATATATACCCCTTCCCAATCCCAATCCTCCCCCCCCCCAAAAGTTCCCCGCCCGCCTGTGACTCGGACGCATCCCCTCGTCCTTGCTCGCAATCGCCGAGGCTTGCCGCTAGCGAGCCCTGCAGAATTCACGTCCCCCCCCCTTCCGCTCTCGGGCTCAGCATTCTTTCTCGTCGGTTCCCAGGGCATATGCATTTGCCCTCGTTTGTTCGTTTCCCTATCGTTGTCGGGTCTCGGCCGTCTCTGCTCCTGTCGCTGTAGAGTACTCCCAAGTCATCATTGTTAGATACGATATATACGTATACCCGTCTCGTCGCATGTCCTCAAGTGGAAAACTCACGGTACCGGTGCCCGGGTCTCCGAGGCCCATTGTCCGTGTAGGGTCTACCGGTGGTGGTCACCGAGCGCGCAGCGGGCAATGGGCGTGGTGCTCCAAACGCCCAAACGCCCAGGCCAAGGACAGAATCATTATGAATGAAGAGGACACGTCTCATCGTTACGAACATTCCCATCCCCCATCCCCCATTTCCTCTTCCGCAAATCGACGCGATTTCCACTGAAGGGTGCATTTTATTCTCATATGGCAGGGAATCATAAACAGGCAAAGAGACGAAACATAATCAATCAATCAACGGACCCAATCACAACAAATCGGAGACAAGTATCAATAATGGAGGACGAAGAGCCAGGTCCCGAGTATCCTTGTGGTAACGATGAAGACCTTCGAAGGTGTCGAAGCTAATCGCAGGTATTCACGTATTCACGGTATTTTAGCGCGCTTGGTGTGTCGCTCTTGGTAAGGCCGTCGAACTTAATCGCAGGTCCTTGAGGTATGGATGACGAAAACCGTCGAACTCAATCGCAGGTCCCGAGTATCCATAAAACCATATACATGGCTATGTAACGATGAAGACCGTCGAACTGAATCGCAGGTCTTCCCGTATTCACAGTATTTTGGCGCGGTGGGCACATCTCGAGGGGCAGGCTTTTTCGCCTGTCGGACTCGAGAAGAGGGCGAACACCACCGAAGAGAAGGCCGTCGAAGTTAATCGCAGGTCTTCGCAATATTGTGGGTCTTTGCGCGGCGGGTACAACTTTCCAAGCTCAGCACGCCGCTTTTGCTGGATAAATGCCGTCATGATAAGAGTGAATCGCAGGTCCATGGTAATGGCGCGTTTGATGAACACGTTGGCGAATGAATGGGTGGTGGCCAGCCACCCATCCAATTCGGTAGTCCACCCGCCATATCACATCCTGGATTCCGGATTACGACCTACGGGCGTTGGGTCTATCGGATATTCGGAGATCTAGACATAGAAATGCAAGTCAGGAAAGGCAAAGATAGAGAAGGGGGCGGCGGGGGCTTACCTATGAAATCCGACAGGCGGATGGAGATGGGGGGTCTCGGAGGAACGACCGAATTATCGCGGGGAAGCGAGAGAGGGAGAGAGATCAGAGTATCCAGGCTATCCAGGGTATTAAGGTGCCAGATTATTATAGAGAACGCGAGGGATCATCGATACTTGAGAGGACCATGGGAGAGATCGAGAGACGAGCAATGGACTGGCTTTGATCAGGATACCAGAATATTATAGCCAGAAGAATTAATCGATACTTGATACTTGAGGGTCCAGGCTTGCGAGAGGGGCGGCAATCATACAGTAATGCAAGAATATTATATTTGAGATGCTTGAGATGCTTGCGAGTCGGGAATTAGGGATGATGAGGCGATGGTCCAGACTATAATGGCGAAGGCGACAGGAGAGATATCGGAATAATATCAAGGTGCAGATGCTTGAGGACCAGAGATGCGTAGTGCGAGCGTAGCTTGATTATAGTGTACACATTAGTCGAATTAAATCGAAAGTGAACCCCCGAAAGTGGTATTGCTGACACAGCACGAGTGGTATATGCATTACGCACAGGGTATATGGTACGCCTTCGCCTGATCGAGTCGACGTCCAGAATCACGGAAGAGTGGTGGCCAGTCACTCCGCCGCTCAGCTGAGACGCCGACCCTACCCTGCTAGGCGCACCTACCAAGTAACGAAAAAGAAATTAGGTGATCTCGACGCCGCGTCGATATTAGGGGGAGAAAGGAAGAGAGAGAAGTTGAAGAGAATAATAAAAGCAGCTCGATTCGATTCGATTCGGTCCAGATTCCAGAGTACGTCCAAGCACCCGAGCATTCATATGTTCAAGTGTTCAAGCAGAAGTCGACCCCGTCGCGGACCAGATCTTGCGCGTCCAAAGGCGAATACGGCAAATAAACCCACTTGAAGGAGGCGCAGGCGCAGACTTTCCAGCAGTGTTTCCAGCAGGATGAGTAGAATGGGGCTCCCCCGACCCGGATCCCGAGTTCGACGAGCCAACGGACGTCGTAGAATGCCACGCATGCCAAACCGGAACAGACGTCTTCCCCGAAACAGCGCCCGACTTGCCCGGCTTGCCTCCAGCGCGCGAAGGCACAAACCAGCGTGAAAGAAACGCGGTAACCTTGGGTCCATACGAGCGGGCTCCAGCTTCAGTCGCAGTGCCGCGTCCAGCAACCTTGGCATTAACGTTGCGCGAGGCGGGTGGGGTAGGTAAAGCGGAAGCTGCGGGCGAAGGACCGGTGGTACGACAAGAACGAGGAAGAGGAGGAAGAGGAGGAAGAGGAGGAACAGGGGGCGCAGGTTGACGGGAACGAGAACGAGAACGAGTACCAGCAGGGGGACGAGTAGGCGTCGAAGCGCCGCGGGAACGAGGAAGAGGGGGTGCAGGTTGAGGTTGATGAGGGCGCGAACGGGAATGGGACCGGGACCGAGACCGAGGACGAGCAGGTGTAGGCGCTGATGAAACCCGTTGACGAGGAGCAGGAGGAGCAGGAGGAGCGGGAACAGGCGTCGAGGCAACACGGGAGCGAGAGCGAGTAAAAAGAGCTATAGCAGAGCGAACCGTAGCAGACACAAAATTAAATCCCGGCGCAGGGTCCTCGTGAGGGGCGAACGGAATTCCAGGGGCATATCCAGTTGGAGTGGGGCGAGAGGAAGGAACATATGGTTGAGGAACATAAGGAGGAGCGACCTCCCTCCGTTCAAATTTATCCCAATCACTAAGGAATACGCGTCAGCACACAGAAATCAAACGAAGGGAGAAGAACGTACACTGCAGCGAAGTAAGCGTGCTTCTTGATGGAGGTTCGCAGAAGTCTGTCCTCGGGATCCTTCTCAAGCATCTGTTTGGGACAATCTATTAGCACGCGGGGGCGATACGCAGTGGGAGTGGAGACGTACCCGGCGGAGAAACCCTTTCGCAGAAGGAGAGATCACATCGTTGTCCCGGAACACGAGAGGTCCGTAGAGAATCTGCCGAATGAGATCTGCCTTTCTTCCTTCAAAAGGCGCCTGTCATCGAATGAGCATTGTTTACAGACACTAAACGAGAGGGATCACTCACCCGACCAATGAGCATAAGGTGCATGACCACGGCGAGCGCCCAGTAATCGACCTCAAACGTGTACGGCTTGCCCTGGATGATCTCTGGGGCCATCGTCTGAGGCGTGCCGCAGCCTTCACGTGCGTAGTACATCTCCCGCTCTTCTGCGGTCTTGGGGCGTGACATCCACGACCAAGGCAGAATGGCGCCCCCGATAACTGAGGGTTTCGCGAATCGTTTGGACAGGCCGAAGTCGCTGAGGACAATGTGGCCGTCGCCCTTGAGGAGGATGTTCGCGAGCTTGATGTCCCGGTGCATGATTCCGAGGCCGTGAAGGGTCTGTAGCGCGATAACCTAGCAAACGACACATATGAGGACACCATCCGGGTTGAAGCACGGGCGGACTTACTAGTTCTGCGGTGTAGAAGAGAGCTCGAGCAGGCTCCAAGCGTCCACACCGTTGGACTTCTCCGTCGAGATCTCCACCAGAGACGAATGGCTAAAAGGCGGGGATTAGTTCGGGCTCGACGCAAGTAGATAAAGTGAAGCTTACCATGGCGAGGTAGTAGCACTTGTTGTCGTGCCAACTAGCATCGAGATTGACGAACCAGGGGTTGTCGCCTAGCTCGCGCATGAGCTGCTGTTCATTCAGGACGAGCTCGTGCTCCACGGGCGAGCATTGCTTGCTGATGGTCTTGATGGCGTGTCGCGAGCCACGGACGCGGTCCTCGGCGAGATACACCACTCCGAAAGCCCCTTTACCAAGGATGTCCTTGACCATGAACAACTCCATGGCAAACGGTGTGCGGATTGGAGGGTCGTTGGCTGACTTGGACGGATAGGGGGCCTTCTTGCGGGGCCGGTACAACGCGTCCTCCATCACAATACCATTCTGTCAAGTCAAACAAGTTAGAGAAGTTGCATTATAGAAAAGAAAGGTACACACCTGGATGTACTCTGGGAGGCGGGGTGTCGTCTTCATAGTGACCGGAAACTGGAGCGCCTCATCAGCAGGAGTATCAGACAACGAAGAGAGGAATACTCACGTTTTCCTTGAGACAAAGACTCCGATGCATGGTATGGAAGTTCTGTCGGTGATCGCGAGGGACGATGCGGGGTTGCTGGGGTTGCTGGGGGGCGGGGAACATGTCGATAGTATGTGTTGAAGCGGGGATGATAGTGGTTCGAGTTCAAGAGATGATAATTAGGAGACATAGAGACGCGAGCCTCTTCTACTATTTTTCGGATGTCAGCCATTGGACTTCCCACAGTCGTCGGTCAGCCGCACGCCACGACCCATGGTGGGGATCCAGACTGCTATAGAAGTGACATCATCCGCAAGTGCTTCACTACAATCTACATTGAGGACCAGTCGCGTTCGCAAGTCGAGTCGGCGCGTCGAGGGTGACAAGAGGCGCTTGACGAGTTCCGGGAAGTAACTGATGTTGGCGCCTATTTGAGTGTTGCCACAGTATCAGCATCCAACTCAATGGGAGCGATAATGATTTGTGAACGGCCCTAATTAGAGCCCAGGGATGAGACAGGACACAGTATGGAAGCGCGGCGCACCCGATGGTTCAGCTTCGTGACCAATAGTATCGGTGACGCCAGCGTGCAACGCTCATTTTCGCCGAGGATGCAATAACCTGGTGACAAAATTCTGGAGTATACTTAGGACCTCGTGTGCCCCGAAAGATTGCATGATATTAATTCTTTTCTTTCCTGAGGGAAAGTAATATTGGCTTGGAAAGCTAGGGAAGAGAAGTGATCCTAGAGGAAGGATGTGACAGAGTCCATCAGGATAGGCTTTGTCAATGTTGTCAACGCACTGGAGAGGGTAGCTGGATAATTGACTTTAGTAACGTCGTGCGTCTTGGCGGTCTCCTCGATATAAAGTGGAGGAACAGACTACATCATATATCTAATTCAGCCGTCTAAACGAGGGGATCTATGGAAGGCGTCTCCGCCAACGATGTTCCTGCTTGGTACACAACGATGAGGTGCGATCCCAAAACTTGACATGATATCCCGATAAATCATAGAAAATAGAATCCTGCTTGAACACACTTTCTCTGTCTGCGTGAAGGAATCGGTCTCGAAACAACGAAGGAAATAGGGAACGTGCCGGTATCATCCCAGTGAGTTACAAAGCGTCTGACTAGAAGAATTATCTGAGGCTGATCATAGATCCGTGATCAGTTTAACTAGCTTCGGTTTGACTAGCTCACTAGATGGTAAAGAGCAGTAACTTTCGGGACCGTTTGTTCTGTGGACTGAACAAGCTCCTGAAGCGTTTTCAGGGTACGGAGCGGGGCTAGATCATCTTACTATATAATCATGGCAGGAATATGTATCACTTCCGCTGACCAGGATGTAGCGTACATTGTAGAGGAGACAAAGAGAAGATGTGACTCGTGCGTTGTGACTCCTACCACCTTGACTCTGACCATCACATGACCCCGCTTGATTCACCCAACTAAAGTGCGCGTCTGAACAGGTCTGAGCCTTTGTCGTCCGAATCACTGCCTGTCATCAATAATATCCCTCAAGGACCACGACTAGGAATCCCGTTCATGGACGTCGCGCCCCCTACCCGCTTGCATAGCAGAGGGCGCGGAGACGCTCATCGCTCGCAGTCGAGAAACAAACAATGGACAGCGGGAAATCCCAACGGTGCAACTCCGAATCAACGTGGCGATGGGGAGAGGTGGGAGCGCGGAGGCGGACATAGAGGGAGAGGGAGAGGGACGGGTGGAAGAGGAGCAGGAGGCTCAGCGGGAGGCGGTAGAAAGTTCCCGAACCGCACGTTGAATGTCGCGAAACCCACCGCGACCACTGCTAGTGGCAACGAAGAATTGCCCGTTTTCGGAAATGTCGATATCGACGAACCGGTGCTGGAGGCGCAGGAAGAAAGAGAAAAGTTCTACCAGGATGTGCGTGCTCATCGTGCGCGTCGACGTGTGCTCATACGCCTGCTCAGTTGGTCAAAGCCCGAGAACTGGAACGCAAAAAAGCAATTGCAGAAGGAAAGATGGACGACCCCCTCGTGCCCAAACGGCTGGAAGATGCCATCAGCATGGTAGGGACTTGCATGGATATGTGCCCTCGGTTCGAGCGGTATCGACGCGAGAGGGAGAACAACCTCACGGAATGGGAGACAATCCCAGGGACAAAACGTGTGGACCACAAGCGAGCAGTCAAAATGTACGAACGCGCCGCAGGCGACAAGACGCTGCCTTCTGATCTCCGTCCACCTATAATACTCAAGGTCCGTCCCTCGTTTTTATTCAACTTTTCCTATCACGCCTCCTTTGCTTTCGTAGAGAACTCTCGACTACCTCTTCCGCCAGCTCCTTCCTACTGGAGGCTTCCACCGTACTTTCAGCTTCATTCGCGATCGCTCCCGTGCCGTGCGCAATGATTTCACTATGCAGCACGAGACTGGCCCACTGGCAATGGAGTGCCACGAGAGATGTGCAAGATTTCATATCCTGGCTTTGCACTTTGAAAGAGACGAAACGGATTTTTCCATTCCGATGGAGGAGCAGCAGTTGATGTATGGTGAGTAGCATCCACCTTTCTGTAGATGAACGAGTAGGAGGATTGACAAAGTTATTTTGCTCTTCCTTCGCTATCGTATATCTTTGAATGTAAACGCTAGCCCTACAAAGTCTGAAAGAATTCTACGCCGATCAAAGGGACAACTATCAGTCCCCTCACGAGCTCGAGATGCGTGTATACCACCGACTAATCCACATCAGGGATCAACGCGAACGACACGATGATATACCGCTTCACATTACCGAACATCCGGTCTTCAAGCTGACGACGGACTTTCGACTCCACGTCCAGAAGCGTAGTGCGCCAATCACCAAGACATCGAAGTTGGCTGTGGATGCGGAGGGAATGGCGATATTTGGAGAGTTGGCAAGGGTGCTCAGGGAGGGTGTTGGGGGTGGCAATGTGGTCATGGTTTACCTTGTGGCGTGTATACTGGAGAGGTTGTTTGGAAAGGAGGCGATCGACGGGATTGAGGATATTAGAGGGAATCTGGAGATTTGGCAGATTATTGATGGCGAGGTGGGTGACGGGCGTAGGGGTGGAGAAGAGTCAATGGGACATGAGGACGGTGATGGCGGGATGGAACACTATGACGGGTTAGAAGATGAAAGGATGGACGACGACGGGATGGACGACGACGCGGACGCGGGAGATGACCATCAGGAAGGAGTGGGGATGCATGCTCCAAGTCCGCTGAGACCCGGACCGACCGAGTGGTTGAATAATACGTTTGGAGGACCTCCTCTTCCTTCAGCATTCCCCGCAACTACTGCTTCGCCCTCGACATCTACTTTTCCGTCTACCCAACCTACGCAGATAAATCAAGGGCCACCGCCGACGTCGTCCTCTACGGGACCAACAGCACCTTTGTCTGCTTTTGCGGGCCTCACAAGTGCTCCCAACCCGTTTGGCACCCCTTCGGTGTTTGGGAGTGGTTTCGGCTCTTCCACACACAAGGCAACTCCTCCAAAATCAGTATTTGGGACTACTTTTCCAGTTGGTTCGGCACCTGCGTCGTCATCAGACGTAGGGAATGAGCAGGTGCAGATTGGACTAGGGAATGCAGTGAGCACCACGAATTCAAGTCCGTTTGGCACCTTTGGTCAACCACCAGCACCAGCTCAACCACAACCCTTTGGTTCAGCACGGTCGGCGGGTATGTCTTCCGCTCAATCATTCTTAGTCGAACCTTTCAGTGAACTGATAATTCGCGTGCAGCACCCCTACAAGGAGCTTCTGGTAGCACGCAGGCTTTGCCTTCTGTCCTCAATGTTGCAGCTCCAGCGTTCATTCCGTCGCATCCGCCGTCACTCGCTTCTGCTGCTGCCCCAGGGGTCGTGGAGAGAATGGCTGGTACATCCCTCAAGGCCCACCCGAAACAGCATTCAACGCCTGTGACGCTTCCCGGGTTAGCCACGACCGTGAATGTGCTCTCTCCGTTGCCGCCGTGGACCTCTCCTACGCCTCCGACGTCTGTTCCAGCTGCGGCTACGGCGCCGACAATTTCCCCCTCATTACCGACCCCAATAACACCGACCCTCCCAAAGCTTAATACTACTATTAACGCGAGCATGCTCTCTCCGCGTATTCCCCCTCCTATGGACCGAAAACAACCTATATCTCTCCCCTCCACTCCTACCGCCACGGCAGCAACTCCCCCCGCAATCTGGCCGCATTTGGGGTTCCTTAAGAGTGGGGGCTTGACTCCGACTTCGAGTGTGGGGACTATGGGTGATGGGCCTTTGAGCCCTTTGCTAATACACTCACCGACAGTGTCGAGGCAGGCGACGATGCAAGACATTAGGTCGACACCGCCAGGCGCCGCCTCGTCATCATCCTCTTTGGGATCACTAAGGAAACTAGTAGGGATGCCGTCAGTTCCCTCAGTAGCTACAGCTACTCCGCCTCAGCTGCTTGATACTGTGAAGCCTCTTTCCTCCAAAGGAAAGGAAAAGGCTAGAATGAGTGCCAATACGCGCTCATTTGACGAAGAACAGGCTATGGGTTTGGCCGATGGGTTTGCGAAAAGAGAGGTTGTGAGACGATGTCTGCGACGATGGGTTAGGCGGACAGCCGACCGGGCTGCGTGGAGAGATGCGTGTAGTAAGAGCGAGGCGTATAGGGAGAAGGTGGAGAGCGAGAGGAAGGAAAAGGAAAGAGAGGGCGTGAGGAATGGGTCGCCTTCAGAGAAAAGGAGGCGGAGGAACTCAGATATATCTGATACGTCAACACTCGCGTCATCCCCCGCTAAGAAGCGGGTAAAACGACGCGTTTCAGACAAGTACCAACCTCCGCGCACTGACGCAGACCTCGCGCAAAGATTGAAAGAAGTAAGTCTACCTCGGTATGTCTTCACTAGTTTTCTAATACACGTGTAGAACAAGGAAGAACACGAACGGCGTTGGACCAGAGGGTCATTCCTCGACATAATATCCACCCAAGTCCGGCGGAAGGCGCACGCATGCGGGTTACACAAACCCCTACCAAGTTGGCGTACATGGATTTCGCTAAACCCCGAGAGCGATGCTACCGCCATTTGGTTGGAGCGGAAATTTGACATCCCCAACTCGGGGAAGTGGGTTTCGGAGGTGATCTTTGAGATCCCTTTATCCGCCCAAGGAGGCGAAGGCGAAGGCGAAGGTTTTCCGGGGTTGATTATCTTTGAACGCACGCCCCTAGACGATATCACAGACGACATTGAACGGTGCGTTGTTGTTATCATTTTTTGAGTTTACATGCTAATCTACCCTGCGCGTGCAAAGGAAGTATCGAACATTAGACGATTGCTCACGACTAAGAGATATCCTGAAGAGTTTACCTCAAGAACACCATTTCGTTCCGTCACTGCTTGTGTTGTCGTGGCTCGAAGCGGGTCGGCCAGACGCTGCGGCTTCGGAGCTTGGATCCGATTTAGATACCATGGTAAGCACAACATGCATATTACTTACCTCTACCCGCCCACAAACCAAGCATCACAGATCAAGGAATACATTAACGCATCAGTACTGAAAAGCTTTTCAGCCTTTCCATTTTCTTTTACTTCCGATACCCGAGACGACGTGGATGCCAAATTCAGCGCATGTGCCCAGGAGGTGATCGAAGGATGCGACGTGGTGGGAGAGAAAGTACAAGGATTGAGTATACGAGGTGCGTTTCTGTTATTACCGGGGGCATTCCGTGCTGCTCTTCTGTTCTCGACGTGGCTGATACTCCTTATTGCATAGGTCTTTTCCAACAGTTCCAACTCGCGCTGAGTAGATTCATGGTAAACGGTCTCGAAAAGTGCTGGATAGATGGCGAATGTAAGTTAACATATCTCCGTATCAGTGCTTGTACATTACTTACGCGATCACGCGATTCCACTCCCCAAAGTCGACTGGATGTCATATAAACAACTTCTCTCGGTTTTCATCTCGCTCCTCAACGACCTTATGCAGCTGGTTGGGAGATTGACTGGTACTGGGGTCGACAAAACGATCAAGCTGCTCCCTCCTTACGAAGCATCCACCCCCGCGACAATGACAACGTCAACACCAATGTCAGCAAACAAGCAGGAGGACAGCAAGTACGTTCTGTATTCTTGCTTTCTCAACGTCCATGGCCCTTTCCTCTCTTTCTATCTGTTACTGATCGTTTACAACCCCGCAGATCCCTGTACGTATCTACAATAGCATGGCTGGAAGGAGCGACCATCGGCTCCACCCCGACGGAGAAAGGAGAAACTGATAACATTGTCTCCGATCTTGCGTCTCACAGGAGTATGGGAAGAGGTGAGTTCCTCAATGCTTCTTTTCTACCATCCCCCCTTCTTCAACGAGTCTCCATTCATTGACCGCTGCCGATTTGTTTCTCTATTCAAGACTTTCCGAGCACGGCCTTCCTAGGGCATCTAGCCGAACTCGCGCAGTACCGACTCGAGCGAGGAGTACTTGCTCCATCCACCACTTCCTCGTCTTCATCCACAGGCGGAGAAGGGCCTGTTTTTTATGTCCCTAAATCAAAGCTCCTTGCCATGAAAGACGACTTCGATCTGGTTGCCGAGCGGAAGGGAGGCGAAGCTAGGAGAAGGGTGGAAAGCACAAGAAGAGAGCGGAGACATCAAGAAGACAGCAATAGCAGTGCTGGTCCGAGCAATGGGATGAAGGACGCAAACTTGTATGCGGAACGCACGTCTTCCAACGTCAAATCCAATGGGAGCACGACGCATTTCGCTCCGAGTGTCCGCAAGGAAGAACCTAGCCAGGTAGCGGACATGCCGGAGAGCTCGCCTGACAGTACGGAAAAAGTTGTGACATTGGATATGTTGAAAGCCCTTACAAGGGACATTAAGATGCGGTATGGAGCTGGGGGATTGTGATTCTTCGTACATGTTGGTGCTCTTTATTTATAATATATGTGGTTATCGTTATTATAAAACGGCTTGAAACGGTGTAGGCGAAGATCTAGGCGAAGATGATTTGACAACAAGTAAGTACCCATCCCTGGCCTCCCCCCGGACGCCTGACGCAGACACTGGTTTTCTCCTTCACCAAGACCCAGCAACAGCTTGACCTCCCCCCGAAGGAAGGCTTCGTAGTTACTCCCATATTTCCACCACCGAACGGCGAGAATCGGGCGTACACTTAGTGTAATCATAGGACCTTGTTCTCATACGGCTCCTGCGGCCACACCACCCATCCATCCATCTACTCACCATCATCGACTCTTCATTCCATATCCGATATTCCGAAGATGTCAACACGCCTATGTGTTGTTGTATTCCCAGCTGTGCTGCGGAGTGAGCGGTTTAGTACATTTACATAAATAATAATAGTAGCACTAAGTACTCCAGCTCTGATATTCGTACGAACTTGAGTGAAAGCTTGACACTCGACCTCATCGTGACATTCTCGCTATCCAGACTCAGACTCATGATGCATCATGCGTCATGTGTGATGCTGGGGGAAATGGCCAAGTCTTAAAGAAAACCTATCAGCGCTTGAATTGGTAGTCCTGGCTTTTTTTTTCGTCTTCCTTCTCCCTTTCAAGATAAAAAACAAAAAGGGAAAAATTTATTTTAAAAGAGTATTATATTCAATATTAAGATAATATACAAATAGTTTTTATTCTTTTTTAATTTTAAATAAAAGTTATTGCCTACCTTGCCTTCCCTTTTTTTAGATCGTATGGATGGTTGGCCACAAATCTTTAGGCGAACATGTTGAAATTTCAGCCCTAGAATTATGTATTACTTTATTCTGTTTATTAGTGATAATTATTAGTAGTGCCTTCTTCTTAGGAATTCACCTTTACTTTAGATAATTTTATTCATTAAATTATTTTTACCTCCTTTTCCTCTGCCTTTAGGTTGGTCCTACGCTGCATTTAGGTTGGTCTCGAAATACCTCGACAGCCGATGATCTTCTGAGAGTACATCAGTACAACTGCAATACTTAATATTCACTCAATAATGATTCCTTTTCAATTGTGTTATTCAATGAACATGAACACGCTATGAACACGTTCGCGAGATTGCATCTACTGTATCGTTTCGCTCAAGTGTTCTCACCTTGTAACACGTTACACCAAGTGTTCAAAAAGTAAAGTGTTCAAATGAAATCTCACGCACCTTTTAAGGGAATCTTGGCTGTTCAGCGCTCACCCGGCCGAAGGCCGGCATCCAAAAATGGACATTTTCTCGGTATTTTGCGTCTGTGACACGTTACAGAACACTGTCAAGTGTTCATTTGGAGACCTCCGTTACCACTTAAGCGAAACGGTACAGTATAAATATCGTTATCGTACGATGAGCAGGTCCGAGGTAGGAGGGACATCGGAAACTGCAAAGCCCCCCGTCGCGGGGCTTGAGCTGCACAACTCTCGCGTCGCATGTGCGGCAAACTTGTCGCCTGTAGGAAACATTGGCCATGGCTCCCAAGTCTAAGAGTAGCGCTGGAGCGCTGGACACGTCCCTCCGAAACAATCAAACAAAGACATCGAACGTTACTGTTCGCCCAACAGGTACCCGATGGTTCATCTTTCCATTGACGTACCAAAAAGCCGTTACTCATAATTCCTGCTCAGACGTCGAAGTTGTTCGTGTCTGGTCATCACGGAAAGCGGTGGTAAGTACCTGTTTCTTCCGAACAATTTGATCCGCATTACCTACCATGTCATGTTGAATAATATATCCATTGATGGTGCGGTCACATCCGCAACTCATTCCACGGACAGACCGAACACCGATGCACATGTATGATGCACCGATGACAGTGGTGAGTGTAAGCAAGGGGCGAATACAAGGCGCATGCACAATACAATACATACCCATTTACTCCATGCATATCTACACGCTACATGCACGCAAGCAGGAGAGGCACCATCCATCGAAGTCAAACGTGCACATGGCAAACAACGCTCACATACCCGCATTCTGGTTCGGTGCAATTTTCTCCCAGATTTGTCACAAAAAGCATTCGGTCTAAATTATAGTTATGGGGTGTCGCTGGAAGAAACCTGATGTCGTGCCTTGCGTCTTGTCACGGAATGACAGAATGAAAGCGTGCATTCGTGTGTAAAGGCACGGTGACACGAAGACGGAGAGAAGACACATGCGTGGACGCGCATTCTCCAACTGAATCGCAGCAATTCTTCCTATCCCGGTTTTCCACACGCCTTTCTTGCCTTCCTGTGTGGTTTTCATAAGAAAACAACCGACGATGGATGAGAGGGGGAAGCATATCCACTCACCGTTCTAGCGCTAGAACGGACGAAGCCCAGACGCCCGGACAATATGGCCATGCTTGTCACTTAAATAGAATTCTCAGTACCTTGCGCGGTCTGCGGTAGAATGAGATGATGCCGTCAGGCAGTCAATCTTCAAGATGAAGTCTATTCTGCCGGACGGAAGATACTTCTGTGGTCTGGACAATAGAGTTGATGCGCGTTTGTCCCTGGGATCGAGCGATGCGACCTGAGGAGCCTCAACGTTTACTTGCATCGCCGCGTGTTGGACTGCAGTATAAAAAGCTAAAGGAAGTTCAACGAAGGTCCTATAAATCCAAGGAATTTCCTCAGGTTTATACCTCTACGCACCTCCTGCTCTCCTTATCTCTTCCTTCCAAACATGCGTGCATTCAGCAACGTCCTCGCAATTGCCGCCTTGGCAGTAGCAGTATCCGCTGCAAACCTCCCCACTGCCGTCAGTGAGTATACATCGTTGTGCAAGCAATGCAAAATGGAGGGAACACGAATTAATTGGGCCTCGAAATCATAGATCGCATGGCGGTCAATGCAGGATGCAATGACGCCAAGATCACACACACCAGCCATGTCTTGGTAGGAAACAAACAAGTCACCCGCACCGGGCTGTCCTGTACGCTGAAAGGGATGGCGGCTCGCGAACCATCTGAGGGGACAGTCGCTACCGACCCCGTCCACGTTTGCGGCCAAAGCTGTACGTGATGAAAGCCACGTTGAGAGATAAGGGCAATTAGATTCACGAATTGACCTCAGGCACAACGTCTTGCAGCAGCGTTAGTGGAATCCTCCCCCCAATCAGCGAGGACTGTGGTGTCATTGTCAGTGCGATAGAGGTACGTTCACACGCCAATCACCAAAGATATTATGAAACGACCCATTTACGCACTACCCACGATAGATTTTCAAGAACCAAGGGCCTACTAGCTTTGTCGCTCAGCCCCAAACGATGGAGACACTGACTTTTGGAACATGTTCGTATCTGTTTGTCAACTTCTCGAACGGCCAATTGGAATACTGTTGGGACGATATGGTGAGTGCCATCTGGCTCGTAAAGCGCAATCAGAACCAACACTTAGTATATTTACAGGCCATGACCTGCGCTACAGCCGGGGCAGCTTGTTTCCCGCCCCACCAGCCATTCTCTCCTCAAGGATGGTGCACCGGTTCCGGTGGACTTTGGGCTGCTGGGTGGGTCCATCAGTATCTTCATTATCTTGTGGCGTATTTGCTGACCACGCACGGCCAACAGTGCCTCCCACTCCTAAGGAAGGGGAGCTTCTTTAATGGATCCAATTAGGTTCTGGTTTCGGTATTGTTATGTACTCAGGGCGTTATGCGGTTCAATTAGTATGCTTATAATGTGCGAGGCCTTGGGACCTTGAGTCAAAACGCAGCCGTGGGTCGGGAAGCAATTGGATTTTGACTATAAAGACGGTAAATGGTGGGAACGTGTAGTCGGAACGAGGTAGCTCGCCTATTTTAGAACAAGCACGCCATCCCACGGGGAGCGGGACATCAGAGCACAGATAGCTAGCATCGTACGAAGAGTCAGAAACTGACCCAACAGGAAAGCGGTAGATGCGACACCTACAATACGATGGCGAAACAGTCACAAACAACGACTAGATAGGCTTGATTTTGAAGTGCAGAGAGATCAAAGAAAATATGAGACACTGGTTACGTATTCAGCAACTGCTACGTGAATTGGGTGATCGGGCACATACTTTGAGATCTTGAACAAGGTAGTAAAACACCCTTAGGCCCTCAGGATCTTCGCTGTCCTGGATATCAACCAACGAACCGATTTTGGCCGTCTGAAAAGCAGAGGCCGTCAGTATGTGTGTTTTCAGAGAGTAGACAGCATTGAACCTCGAAAGCGATGTGGTCGTTTCCGACTCGAATCTCCAGCTCTTGTTTTCCAACGATGTTCTTTTTTGGCCAGTTTGTGTCGTCTTCCCTGTTCGCAACGGTTAAAGGTGATTTCGAAGGGGGCCGAGAAAGAAAGCTGACTTGGTGATCTCGCTGGATTCGACGATGCGTTTCAGCTCCTTCACCACCAACGGTCCAACCCACACTTTGCGCAATAATAAGTCTCTTTGTCGCGAAACCAAAGTCAGGGATTGCGCGTACTTTCTTTGCGAATCAGACTGTCATTCCGGTAGTTCGAGTTATTGGCGTAGCGAAGGCGACCATGCGAATACTCGAACTCGAGGAATTCGTGGCCATGCTTGCCTGAATGACCAGTGCTGTTCAAAGATCAGCTAGGGCGAACTGGAGAAATACCTTGCAGGACATACTAGTATCTGCACGCGACTAGTCAGTATCGCAGCCACGCCCGCGATATGGGCTCACATACCTCAGATAGAAAGGGTCCTTTTCTGGGGCAGACATCGTGCGTATTGGTCAAAGTCAAAGTTGAATTCAACGGCGCCTATTATTGCGCGTCTTCCTCAGGGGACCGTGAGACTTTCTCCCCCGCCTCCTGTGCTCCGGCTTTTGAGTCCGTCGCTGTCATCCATCTTGGCACACTAACACCCGCAGCATAAACTGCGTCAGGTTCGAGGGGTTATCCAAGGATCATCCATAATCATGTTCGCGCACAATGAAAGGCACAACGTTTACAGCCTCGTTTCAGTCATCGTTCCTCGTGATCTCTATGTAACATGAAGGCTTCCCGCATCGCAACGCCTCGCGCGCATGTAACAGCGATATCGGTTCCCTTGCGGAAACTCAGGATCAATGGACATCGCATCGCCGGCCTATATATACACTGATGTTGGAAAATCTTATCGAGTGCTTCTCCCCGCTCAATCATGCATCCTTTGACTATCCCGTCCGCCGAGTTGGCAGCCATTCTGGTGGAGAGCACATTGTTTGGTCCGTGCAAAGAGCTGAACCGAAGTTACTTGACTGCTTATCCTCTTCATTAGGTATCTATCTATTGTTGTTCGCTAGCTGTATCTACGCGTACAAAACCGGTCGTGGCACACGGTCCCCTACCCTCTTAGGCATCAACATCCTCATGCTACTTCTCATATCCTCAGTCAGTCTTTCGTTAAACCTCTAAGCAGAGATGCTTATCGTTATCTCTAGCACTGGATACTACAAATCGTCCGCTTATTCGACGCGTTCATATATTCCCCACCACTCACCTCATCGGACGTATACTATTCAAACGTCCGCGACCCCAGATTCGTCACGAAAAGTGCATTGTATTTTTTGCAAACCACCCTTGGGGACTTAACAATGGTGAGTAATATACATCTTGGGTCGAGAAGACAGATGCTCAAAATGTCAATCCATCGTTCCAGGTATACAGACTATACGTTGTTTGGAACCGTAGTTGGCCGGTAACCATCCTCCCACTGTTGGCAGTTCTCGCATATTTTGGTACGACTCTGAACCGACCCGAGCGTCGCGGTCCTCCATTGCTTGATGGCGTTTTCTGACACATCTGTCGTTTACAGTGGGCGGTGTAGTCGAGATCAACTACTTTTCCCAGTTGGCACCCCAAGGCGGCAATTTCTTCACAAGCACTGATCCCATCACTGTATGGGTCATGATCATGTTCATATCCTCTCTTTTGTAAGTGAGATATCCATGGCGCAATCAGGTCGTGACCAAGGCGGATTGAACGTTTCTTTCAACAGCGTAACGGCGTATGTTACAGGTATGTCAAATTTGCTCGGGTGCGCCCTTCGGGAATCTCACATCGGTACCGCCGATGGATAGGACTGATCACCTGGCGCATCTACTCCCTGCGGCAAGTGCTTCATAAGTTCCAACTGCCCGTTGTCAACGATGTCGGCGTCCGTGTCCATTTTTTTCTCTTCATCCATCATTTATCTCATGTGTCACTCATGCTTGCGCAGTCGGTAATCCACGCTTTGACAGAAAGCGCTGTGTTATACTCGTGCGTCCCATCACTGGCCCGAAACATATTCCCGTTTCACGCATTTACCTTTTCAGTGCAATCCACATCGCGTACAACATCGCCTTCATCTTAAAGAGTCCGTTCCAACTCGTTGCACTGGGCGCAGTGAGTCTTCTTTCTAAATCTGTCCACCAGGTCCATCGCTCACACATGCCCCGAATCCCAGTCTACCCCCATCATCGTGCGCACAGTTCCCGTTTCCTAAGGTTTCAGGCTTCTGACGTCGGAACTATATCAGGGCATATCATTCGTCCTCGTAATAGTCCGAGCAAGCTTCCGACAACATGCAAAAGAGTACGAAATGCCCACCCTCAACACGATAAGAGCCAGTTCAGCACCAACCGCTTTTGAACTCAACCATCTAACGCCACGAAGTGACCAAGAAGCCCCATGGAAGATAGCATAAGCCAAGGTCACTCTGTACTTCGCCCATCGCGCCCATCCGTCACGAACACAGCCTCGACACTGTTGTTAACTTGTAAACATAGCCGTTTCCACGAGGTGCTCACGACTTCGAGCCTCACGCTCACCTTTCCGGTTGGAGAAGGATAGTGTATATGGTGTGTAGCATACGGAAACCAGAACACAGTAACGGGGATCATGAGTCCTTGACAGTCAGGAAACGAACAACAGGGATGGAAGAAGGAAGAAGGGGCTATCCTACTCGTGGATGTAAAGGAGTATCTTGTAATCATACAGCTTGGTCGTCGATACATCTGATATTCATTTAGCCTATGGTATTAATTCAAGGGAACTTCAGTGGTCGCGAGACTTTCTAGGGGGAACGCATCTCAGTCTGAACTTTCCAAGGGGCAGTAACGAAGAAACGCACCTGTATTCGCCTTCCGCTGCTACGCTGAGGTCTTCGATGTCGCCTTGCACGCCTTGCAGGGCCTCCGCAGCTGTGGCGAAGAACATCAGCTGCGCCTTGACAAGCTCGTTCAGGTTCTTGAGGGGTTCGGGCTGGGCGGTGACAACGTCAATCAAACAGTCTCCGACACGGAAACAATTATCATGCTTACGTTCTCAAGGACGGTCTTCATAAGCGTGATTGCCACTTCCGTCTTCTGCACAAGATCATCCTCAGCATTCTCGACTTCGAGACGAGCCTGTTCTTGTCGCGCAGGGCTGGCCGTCTTCAACCTTGAAACGGAGGGGCTGTTAGCGGGGTATAGTTGATAATCATGTAGATGTACACACGATTGCTTAGCGGCATCAAGCTCGAGACGGCTAACTTTAACTGCCTGCCTGGCCTTCAGCGCGACAGAGATGGAAGTGTTCAAAGTTTGCTGCCATGGGTGCAAGAAATTCGCTTGAATGGAAGCATCCTGGTGCAACCTAGCGGATGCAATCTTGTCCCAACCACTTGCGTACAACGCAAGCCCACTTCCAAGCTTATCTTCCGTGCCTGCACCAGCTGGGACTGCGCTTTGAACAGCCTGGGCAGCGGACGTGGCAGCGCGGCCCAAAGCGTGAGGGAGCGTCTTATGCTGGTGCGCAGGCGGCGTAGCGGGAGCCGGGGCAGGGAGGTTGGTTCCCTTAAGGTTGGCAGCGGCGAAGTTCGTTATCCCATACCCAATTGAAGTCGACAACTCAGAGATTGACTCCTGGATTTGGGTCGGATAGTCGTATGTCTCTGATTCGTAAACCTTCGTTATCCTGGGCGTGTGCATTATTTAGGATAACGAGCATATGAATTCAAAGCCAACTCACTTCAAGAGAGACAGGTGGGCGTTGCGGAGAGCATCGACGCGAGCTTCCAAATCTTTGTATTCTAGAGGGATAATGCGTCAGTCAGTCGGCGGCGGCGGCGGCGTCCCATGTACGCGCGCAGAATGGGCCTTCTCAGCAGATATAACTGACCTTGGGGCAATTCAGTGATTTCGTCTGGTGCAACTTGACCAAGCCGCTCTCTCGTCGCCTGAACGCTGGAATTGAAGCCCTTCGCAAACTTGTTTGCGGACTGCGAGATATTGATGCCCGAAAAGCTAGCCTGAATCTTGTTCCACCCGTCCATTCTGAATTGGCTGGTCGCAAAGGCTGGTAAGTAGAAGTGGTGGTGATGCGTGAGTGGTAGGTTCGCTTCGGGCCAGCGCACTGTGCACGGACCGTGGAAATGTCGTTATGTGAGATGCCCAAGTTGGTCACTCGCCAGGACTCACCGTGTTTCAACGCCAACGGTGAAACCTAGGCACTCAACACTTGCAGTCCAACTACAGTTCCATTTTGCGAATAGTAAAGTTACATATATACATTAGAATTGTGAATATAGT
Organism: Pleurotus tuoliensis; assembly: GCA_036872985.1. NCBI lineage: Eukaryota > Fungi > Basidiomycota > Agaricomycetes > Agaricales > Pleurotaceae > Pleurotus > Pleurotus tuoliensis. The sequence goes on along the minus strand of JAYMDH010000011.1, from coordinate 972,631 downwards.
AGCACCGTGTAATCGAAAGCGTAGCACTGGTTGAACACAGATCAAAGCAAAAGGAAAGCAATAATGTTCCGAGCGGGGTAAGTATTATGTGTTGAACAATAACGCTTAAGGATTGCTATACAGCATAAAGATTGACATCCTTGGAACTACATGGGAGTGGAGGTCCTATTGAAAAAATACTGCATAATGTCAGCGACAACGACGAGTACGGGAGAGAGAAAGGAAAACGTACAAGGAACCGTTATTCATGATGTTGCGAAGATATGCCTAGAGTTCGAGAACGCGTGAAATAAATAGCATTCGCGCAACCGGGGGAGGGGATGACCGCATACTATGGGCTACAACAAAAAGGGTGTTGGCAAATCTCTGCCGCCGTAGATCATAATACAGAGTGGGTGCGTTTGCATGGTTGCTGAGACGGTGGTGGGACAGTGAAGTGATGAACCGAAGCCGGGAGGGTGAAAGTGGAAGTGTTAATGTGCTGATGCGCGAGGCCACGCCGGTTCTTTCATGAAACAGACATGAATTTTGACACAATCATCTCAGAAACTCGCCTTCTGATGCGGCACGCCTAGCTCTTCTAGCCTCACAGGCCTCGCAATGTCGACCACCTTTGGTTTTTCCGGAGTCACCACTCTTCACGCTGCCTCTTCTTTGGCGTCCAACGGTTCCCACCGACCAGTCGAAGTCCCATACGCGCAATTCTTCCTTGTCAGGGAGTCCACTATCGTCGCCGTCAATGAGCCTTTCGTTCTCATCCACCCCCTCCTCGCCCTCAAGCACATCCCCATAGCACGCCCCAATGCGTCTGCCAAGCCCACGGAGTAGCCTACGTAGTCCATCATAGTCAGGCAAATCATCAAACGCCAGAGAACGCGCGTATCGGTGGAAGACGTCGAATTCAGCGGGTAGACCAGCCGTGAGAGTGGCCTCTGCAGATAACTTGGCGGTAAGAATTAGATTCCAAGTGGCCGTAATGGGGTTTACGGCATCCTTCGCCGAAGCTTGTATCGGTATATTTTTGGGAGTCGAAGGGGTAGCGGGAGTGTCTGGTGGGGGGAGGGGGTGGTTGTGAACAGGTCGGTTGGGCCGGTGTATAGAAGGCACAGGTCGTGACTTCTGTGGTGTCGGGGGAATGGGGTGAGGGGGAGAACGGGGGATATTCGAAGGTGACGGTGTACATGGTTCAAAGTCGAGGTCGAGGACTAGACCATTATTACCAGGAGCGTCGTCAGAGCGCGTCCTTAACTGAGATGATGATCGCCGCTCAGAACAAGAGAGAGCAATTTGAGGGGGAGAGGACATAAGGATCGGGGGCGTCGAAGGATCGTCCAAAGAGTATTTTGAAGGTGTCGAAGGGATATTTGGGGGAGACGGGGGAGAGGGTTTAGGCGTTGACGAGGGTGGTTGGTACCTTATTTTGCGCCACGGAAGTGTGCCACGCAAAAAATATATAAGCATGTATGACAGCGATTCCAAGTCATCACGTCGAGAACAATCTGCCGGTACCGATCAGAATCAAGGAAGTAGCAATACACAAGCAACTCACCAATTCCCATGTGCGTATTGATAGAGGCAAACAACGAAGTCCCAACGCCGTGTATGCTGTCTTGGCGGTACGGTATGTGTGCGCCCGTGCGGGGGTCGCGAAACTTTTTGGCTAGACCAAAGTCGATTACATTGACAAGGTGGGCGGACTTGGCTGTCCCCATTACAAAGTTCGCGGGCTTGATGTCTCGGTGAACAAAGTCTCGCGAATGAATAAATGCAATGCGAGAAATCTATGGACAGTTAAAGTACGCGCTATACGCGTGGGATAGTCACTCACCAGCTGGTCAGCAAGTAAAAGTACAGTTTTCAGCGAAAAATGTCTGTTGCACATCTTGAATAGATCCTCCAGTGATGGCCCAAGTAGATCAATGACCATAACATTATAGTCTCCCTTTCTTCCGCTCCACATTATCCAAGGAACACCGGGACCGCCCATGAGCGACTTGTAAATCTTGGACTCCTGCTTCAACGGGGACGGAACATTTCGATGCGACTGGTTCGACGAAGCGGCCTCGAGCTTTATGGCGACTTCTTTGCCGGCGACGGTATGGACACCAAGGAAGACAGTTCCGCAGCCTCCATTGGCGATCTCCTGTTCCAGTCGATACTTGCCACCAAACGTGTATTGGTCGTTCATGGTGAATTCCGGGGGGAAGTGTCGAAGGTGAAGTGAAACCAAGGGAAGCTGGAACCCTTTCGCGTTCCTGACGTAATATTTTCACACATCGGCCTTCTTCCTCAATGGAAATTATTGAATGGAATTCAACTTTCCCTGGATTATTATGCCGGTCACCAGACGTTGATGTGAAAGCGACTGTCTCTAGAGAGCTCTGTCGATGTTCAAACAATGGTGGGAGTCGAATACTGCATGAAGAGGAAGAGTACATGCTGGCGACGCGCGAGCCCGCGTGACCCCCGCGCGGCCCCTGTACCCCTGTACCATATGACTTGGGAATCCTGAAAGCTTGCCCGAGAGACGACTGAAAAAACGCAGATGATACTGACATTCCACTCTATCTAGCAAAAGATCTACTCTAGAAGGCCCACGATGGCAGCATTATTCTATTCTTGATTTACTTCGAGAAACGGTGTCGTCCCCTAGAACAAACACAACCAAAGCGACGCGGGTTGTCACTGCTGGCGCGGAGCGGAGAGTCCTCAGCTTTCCTTCATCATTATGTTCTCAACACGAGCACGCGTTGCGGCCGCGCACCAGCCTCTCATCAAATTCATCGGACGTCGCCAGTGGCCTTCAAGTGAGTATCGTCTCTCATTTTCTGCGTTGTCTAGTTATTGAAGAGTCGTTTACCCAAAGCGCCGGAGATCCCTCATTTCCACCCCGCTGCACCTGTTGACTTACGGGACAAGTCTGCGATCATATCTACAGCAGTTTCTCGGTTGACATCGTCACCCTCACCGTCCCCATCGTCCTCTAAGTCATCTGGCTCTGGCAAGCAGGTGTATTCCGAGTTCTGGGAGGCCCCGGAACGCTTTTGGAAACCACGGGTTCGATACGTACCAGACTTTGAGATAGATGCTATTCTGGTGAGTATCCCTTAGCTCAGACGGATGTTGCTTATAACTGGTGACTATAGAGTGGTGGTGCTTCCTTAAGGAAGTAAATGACGATAGTCACCCCTCGATCCTTCAATAATGCTTTCCTTCACCAATGTCCGCAGTTTAGATCAGTGATATACCCCCCCATTGCGAGCAGTATCGGGACACTACTATTTGCAAACTTGAGCTATATAGAAGTATTCCTAAGCCCTGTCGCGGGCAAGATGACTATAGTCACGACGGTTCTACCTGCTGAATGAACGCAAAACGTCGTCCCAGTACCCAAATGCAAAGGGATTGTGAGCCTACACCACCGTATGACACCGTAAATGGAACTCAGAGCAATATACTGTCTGAACCGTAGATGTACGCTGCAGAAAGATCAACTATATTCCTACGATAGCGTATAAAATAAACCGTAAACAAATAGCGTCTCTACCGCAGTCAATTTGCCGAAGGACTCGCAATCGGTTTGGGTTCCGCGTCCTTCTCCAATACCGCCATCTCCTGGCGCACGATCTGGTCTCCCAACTGCTTGATCTTCTCCTTATTAACCGCACTCTGGCTCAAACCCGACATGGCTGAGAGCAATCGGTCGGCGCCAACACCCAGCGGCATCCTCTCCCATTTTACCACCCTCATCCCAACACCAGCCAGTGCGTGCCGCCTGAGGTATCGCGTCCACCGGTCAATGACTTCAGGGTCCGCATCGAACGCCTTGATAGCGCGCTTATGCACGCGTCGTTCGAAGTTCTCTTGCGACCCTTTGTGTGCAAAGGGACTGCGGGGGACGGTCCAGAGCGAGCGCTGCGTCGGGAGATAAGCCACACGGGATATGGGTATCCCGAGAGAAGAGGCGGCGTGGGAGGCGAAGTGGGTGAAGAGATCCAGGAGACGAGGGTGGTGTGAGCGGAACTGGATGGACGCGGCAGGGATATCGTGCGTTCGGGGGTGGTAATAGGGCAGATGGATGGACCTCCCGTGAATGAGGGCCGAGGCGTATTCGGCTTCAGCGGGGTTGGCGGGCAAGGATGAGTACGGCCGAGGAAGAGAATCGGAATCCAACTGGGAGCCGGATGTTCTATGTCACGAAAGTGAATACCTTAAAGTACTTGAGTCCCCATGTATAAGGCGTACCTAGTACCAAATAACTCCTCTTCTGACGTAGCTGGTCTGCGGGACGAATTCTGAATTCAAGTCACTGTCATAAGCATGAAGGGAGGTCTTACTGGACGGGTTCGGTCTCCGAAGCAAACAACAGGGACTCGTCTATAGCTTCTTCGTCACTTCGACAATATCAAGCCCGGAATCGATTTTCAGAGAGAAGCAGAAACGCACTCTTCAATATTTTCATTCACATCCGAAGAAACCCTAGAATACCTCGGTCACGAAGCAAAGACACAAGCAAGCAAGCACGTACTCATCATCCACGCTCTCTGAAACGCTTGACGCCAGGTTCGCCTCTGCTCTGCCTATGGGTGTAGCCGCCTCTCCGGGCTTAGCACCAGAAGTTGCAGATGCCGAACCAAATTTTACCGCCGACCTGCAAACATATCAGCAATGGGACGTTGCAAAGGGGGGAGAGTGATCGTACGGAATTTGGGTCGAGTTGAAGCGCTGCCATGAACGGAAAGATACGGTCGTAGCACGTATGGGTGCTCTGAAGGCGACCCGAAGCATGACGGAGGAGGGCAAGGATACTTTTTTCTCACGACGCGTCCGACGCGCCATGTCACCGGCCTCTTGTCACCTCTGCCGTGTGCTATTGCTCTACAATTTGCCAGTCTCGACGAAACGAGCTAGTATGCGAGGCATTGACGATATGAGTTGTATCTATTCACATTGCCTATCTATCTGTTGCCGAAGCATCGCGACTACTTCTCGCTTGACCGCTGGTGTCACCATACCTACGCCATATCGTTGAGAACGTATCCTCTTGGAGGAACGAAACCCGGCTTACCCTCTGCCGTAGGCTTGATCTTGTCCAGCAATACTTGGAACGAAAGGTCCTCCATCTGTCTAGCCTGCTCTAAAACAAACTCGCCAGTTCAGAACGTCTTCAGGTCAACTTTCAACAATATCAGAATCACCTTTCGCTTGATCTTTCACCTGGTCCTTCCAGCCTGTTTCATTCAGTTTCGCCTCCAAAACAGCCTTGATCCTGAATTTAATCACCGTACGGTTATCCGAATAAAAATCAAATACCCATCCGTTAATGCAGGAATCTTACCGATCCCATTCGCCCCTTTCAACGAGACGGTTGAGCAACTCTGCGTACAAGGAATTCATGTCCTCCTTGCTCAACACCATGATGAAACGATGCTGTGCTCAGGCCTCAGGTCTCCGGCTGTATGTAATGGTCCAAGACAAGTCGTGGTGAACACTCGATGTGCTCCTAAGTCCGATAGCCCGGTGATCAAATAGGCTACCGCCACTCGACTTTAGGTCCATTGAGGTTTCCAATTCAATTCAATGCGATTGTCTCGTCGAACATTCTGACAGACGATTGGTAGGCTCCATACTGTACGTACGGCGCCCAAGTCTAATTGGCTGCCTGACTACCGTACCAAATGTACGGTACATAGGGCTAATTAATGCTCGTTGCGCTTTATGGCATAATTCCGTTTGCATTAGATGTCATCAAGCAGGAAATTTCGTTCCAGAGGGGCGAATAGATATTATACTGCCATCTTTCCCGTTGAAACTTACCAAAGTGAATGAAAAATTTTAAATCGAGCAGGTACATACGATTGGCTCTCCACATGCTGGAAGCTGGAGCACTTCGGAGGGTATAGCACTACAGGTATCCGTCGTTTTGGAGACCTGACACAGTCAATACGGTCAGACTCGAGAAGGGAGACTCATAAAATTGTACAGTATGAGGGGGTGGCACCGAGTGTCCAAACGCCTTGGTGGACACTACGGACCTTCACAAGATCTAAACGACGAGAATCGTAAACGATGGGATCGCGCCGCTCAACCTCCTCTGCATCATTTGTTACGGAATAAAGGTCATTGGCACTGCACAGTGGCGCCGCCGCCGCCGCCGCCGCGCAACCCAGGTCCCAAAGAGGTTGAAACTTGAAAGATTGAAGAACCAGGGTACACGAGAGTCTTGCGATATCCCACGGGCTACGCAACCGAAGCCGTAGGGCTCTACGACAACAATACCTCAATTTATTGCCGCTTGCAGTAAACCTGGCGTGGGATTTTTGTCTCGTCAGGACACTTAAAATCACATACAAACTACGAAAATATGCCCACGCCAGGTTTACTGCAAACGGCAATAAGATGGAATTACTACTAGAGTGAGTTTCGATCAAAATCTCAGGTGCACTTGTTTGGCGCTGAGATCAAAGCCAGATACTAGCACAGCTCCACAGTGGCTGTGATTGTGGCTGACGATTATCATTATGCTTTTGCATGTAATTTAAACCAATACTCCACCTTGCTCGAAGAATGCTGGTCCTGGTCTGGTCCCGCCTCGAGACAATGATGGGATACGATAGGGTCCAGTGGTCTAGCCCATGCTGTGTTGGAATTCATAACCGACGGAACTCGTCGGAATCGGCTATAGTAAGTAACGAACATATTTTCGAGTTCCGTCTTCCCTGATCAGCGCCAGGCTAGGCTGGACTGCACATAGGAAGTATCTTGGTTTTGGGCTGTGTGCTCAACGTGATTGGATCATGCAAGATCGTGCATCAAAGGGGCACACTGCTCAACGCGTGCTGGTCCCGCATAACTGAGGGACCGAGTTAACAATTGATTGCTTTGGGCGAAGACGTTGGTTTGCCCATCTTTCTTTTCATTGGAATCTTCTCAGCACATGGACTCGTGTACAATAGAATCATACAACATCCACCATCTGGCCGTGTCGATCTGGCCGTGTCGAACAATAAAAGTTACCCTCCTCGTCTTAAATCAATCTCGCGCAATTTAGACAAAGCTTGCTCTTTGTCCGTTTCCGCCGAACAAGACCACTGCCAATTCCATCCTTCGATCAGGTCCTGGAGTAGTGTCCTAAGAGCCTCGGGGGTTACTGATTTATCGCCGGGTAAGATATGGGCAAATCTTGGTCCATTGAGTTCGTAACATTGTCCCTGGTGCCTTGAGGCCGCCTGTACACGATTTCCGAAAGGCTGTCTGATACTGTCGTAGATGCGAAGGACGTCCGGGACAGAGGCTATTGTACAACGGGGATTGTTGACGAGAGCAGCAAGGATGTAGGCGTCCTGAACGTATCATGAGTCCCTTACATGTGTCAGCACAGAGGCCCAGGTGACAGTATCATACCTCGATCGCCTGCGAAGCACCGGCACCCTGATGAGGCGTCATTGCATGGGCCTTGCGGTCGGTGAGTACGTCCGCGACATGAGAAAAGGAGACATAGTCGCACCGCATCACCGATGAGAACAACTCGAGAAGAGACATAACTTCGCAGGGGTTTCAGCGCATGGATCGCCCACACGATCGGATCATCGAGGCACTAGAGATAGGGTGTCACTAACTTAAGGAAGCTGAAAGGAAGATGCGACTTACCTTCAGGAGGACTTTGACTTCAGTCTCCCAAGTTTCGTACTGTTTGAGTAGCTCATCTTTCTCGGCAGCCCTTGTCCAAGATTTATCGTACACAGTTCCTTCGGTTTTTGGATCTGAACAAAAGGCTACCACGTTCACAAACCGTCCTTGCGAGATAGGGTAGACAATGAGGTGCTAAGTATCAAAACCGTTAGGCAGAACTTGCGGAGATAGAGGAAGCTGTACCTTGTTCTTTCCCCAGTACTGGACCCAGGACAACATTAGCCATACGTCAAGGAAAGCACTGACAACAGCTAACCTGGGTCGGCGTTGTCAGAGCGCGGTGGTCGGGCATGCATTCACGTAGAATGGAGCTTCGCACTAAACCGCGGTAGGCAACCGACCCGCTGAAGAACGGTTGAATGCACTGAAGGTAGGGAGATGCATCATCCCCTTGGGTATCAGCAGCTTTTGCCTGATCTTGCATCATGTTTCCTCGGGCCACAGATTTGATACCATCAGCTGCCACCAAAATATCGCAAGTCGGCGTGGTGCCATCCTCAAACTTTAGATGGACACCGTCCTCTCGCTCAGAGTAAGACGATAACCGCCGAGACAGATGGAAGCGACAGGCAGGGCTAATGTGTTTGAGAAGAACACTCTGAAGCTCCGCTCTGTGGTAGTTTATCGGACCGCCTGACGTCGTTCCATTCAATCAACGTGGAGATACAGCATCTCGTTGTGGAGTACATACCCTTGAGAAAGAGCTGGTAGAAGGACTCTCCGGGTTCTTGATCCCCTTTACGAAACTCGAAGGTAAGCGCTAAGGAAATGTACACTGATCAGTGATCTATTAACAGCTTACGGTGAACTCCATCCACCTTCTGCATCGTTTCGGGGCGACTGCAGCAGGCCGTCCATGTCGGCCTGAACGCCGAGACGCTTCATGATTTGCCAACCACGTTCCCATAGGGTGATGCCTAGCAGGGTTACATTAATTAGCATACGACAAGGACAGCGGACGTTGTTGGCGGAATTGTTACGGAACCTCTCCACATACCTGCACCTTTCTCTGCAAGCCTTGGAGCTGCTTCGTATAGGTCGACCTGAAGCGATTTACAATCGCCTAGCGCGAGAGCGAACGTCAATCCACCTATACCTCCGCCCCTAGTGTCTTGGGCATAAGCTACCAATTGTTGCGCTGGAACAGATTGCGTACGTACACAATAGCTACTGAGAGCTTCCCGTCGACGCTATCCATAGTCAAGTCGTCGATAACAACCGATTCCCAGGACTCATCACGGCATCATTAGCTTCATAACTTCTTCAGAATATTTTGAGAGCTGTTGATAGTCCTAAATATAGACAATCTGTTCCAACTTGAAAATCAGAAAGCATACTTTTTTTTTCTTCCGTTCTTAGCCGAACCCATCGAGCTCCACTAGGCTCCCCTGCATTTTTGGATGGTGTACATATCAATTCTAGCAAGGCGTATGTATAATACATTTATTCGCTACTGAATTACCCTTGTCCATGGCTAAAACCCGGAACCAAAAATGTTCTTAAATAACGGTGACTAGTTTAACGTGTATGTATCCGAGTTGGTGTGCGAGTTAGGTCCGCGAAGTCCAATCAGCGACCGCCACCAGATCGAATAGCACTAATCTGCCAGTCTCCCGGACTTTGGGCAAGATAAGCATCCGTCATGAGTTGACCCATCGAGTCCCACCCTGCGCTACAGGGCACTTGTGATTCCCAAGCGTCTTTTGAGAGGAAAAGAACCGTCCACATTCATTGCACGAGAATTCGCAGACTTTGCCGTGTTTAGCGACTTCATGACGCAGCCTGTCGTGTTGCCTCGAGAACCGCTCAGAGCAGCCTAGAGTACAAGGGAAGGAAACGCGAGGTTTGGGTTTGTGCGCTTCAACGTGAACCTTCAGCGTGTATTGACTCGTAAAGCGCCGCGAACAGCCGGCAACAATGCAAGGGAATCGCCGACGTGAGTTTTGGGGATCATCCATGCTTCCACTTGGTGACATATCACGAGATTTCTCGTTGGGTGGATCAGATAATTGCGTGCTCCGATATGCTGGCGTCGATAGGCACGAGGATGGAGCGGAGCTACTGAGCTTGGGCGAAGGAGCCGGTGGCACCAGAAGGCGGTCAGGAGAAGGCAGTGTCAAATTTTCAGCAGAAAGAGTGTGAGGGAAGTCGAAGTCCACAAAGAACTCGTTGTGACTCCCCACGCTGGAGGGGGAGGGGTATGCTGCATGAACGAGATAGACATGAGGGGAATCCATCGTGAATCTCATTAAGACTGACCTTGTGAATCACCAAAATCCCACCCTTGATACGATGAGCTGCCAGACGATGGGGATGGGATATCTGGAGACAAGACTAGACCGTGATCGTTGGACGAGGAAAAGTTCTGGTTCGACCAGGCGGCGGTAGGACCTGTGCTTGCTGAATGGTTTCCTGAAGATCCCTGTTTAGGCCTACGCAGAACATAGAACGAGCTCCACCATACCTTGACTAGCTGTCGATGCATAAGGGACTCCATGTTGTGCAGACCACAGCCGATCTGTACGATCTGCTCAGGGGGACGGAGGGAGTGGAAGAGATGGATCACTGACCATCGCGGACCCGGCGTTGATCGGAATACTGAGGAGGAGGCGATGTTGAAGCATTCGACGCCATGAAATCCCATATAACGTTGGTGCTAGTCATAGCTGTGAAGTCTTTTGGGCTCTGTTGGTCGCTAGGATCTTCGTGGAAGAACACGTGAGGGCGACAATGTTAGACAGAATGACATTCTCTGGGCATTTGAAGACGGGTTTCACGTACCTGGGTAGTTTCGTGCATTAGGGGCGAAGGGGTCCATGGCCACACTGTATGTTAGATGTGGACGTATAGCAGATGTGTAGCGCTCGACGAAGGCTTTCGAGGATGGGCGAAAATGGGAGTGAGGAGATACGACGAGGGGCATGTTTTTAAAGAGCTAATTAATTGTGAAGTGAAGGGTTGGACAGCCTCGATTAAATATGATTCAAGGTATAAGAGCGTGGACAGAGTGCGGTATTCAAGGGTTTACGTCGGGAGGGGCTCCTTGGGGCAACGAGTATTGATCACTGGATTCAGGATACGTGTAATCTGGAATCCAGATCGCGATGAGCATTTGTCGCGGACATGGACAGAAACTGCAAACAATTCAAAAGCAAATCCAGGATTGGGTGAATCAGGGGTAGCATGATCGATGCAGAGGCACTAGCTTAGCGGCTATACCCACACTTGTGGATGATTCCGAAATACCTTTGATATATCATGCCTGTTTTTTTGCATTCACGTACGCCGGGCATGATGTGTACATTGAGGCTGGAAATGGGGAGCATGAGTCGAGTCATACCAAGTAGAGGCGATATTGACGCGCACTGTAGGAGGCGGATGGAACATTCGGAGGTCCCTGGCAATTTACCTCGAACTTTCGCACGGATCGAATCAAGCCTTGGATGGAATTCTATCAGCTGGCGCCTGGCCATTTGTCCTGCATGTCAAACCGGTATGTGCCTGTCGGACGGCCACTTTCCGTCGTATTAGGAGCCGCTTGAGTTTGGACTCCGAGATAAACTCGCTCTCTAAAAATGCAAGTCAGTGCCAGTCTCGTTGAACGCCCTTGTACTTTTGTTACATCGAAGTACAACTTTTGCCTTTGGGCAGTTTACGTGCATGTTCATTCCACTCTATATCCATCGGTTAATGGCGTGGCAGATATATGCGCACAGCATCCAATGAAACGTCCTCGTTTCTTGGACACGACCCGATGTACAGGGACAATCAAAATTGGGCGTCAAGACGTGTATTGAGATCGATTTACAACGAAGAGCGCTAACTTACAATCGTTTGAACGCCTATCTGGCTGTTTCACGGAATGCCTCGACAAAGTTCAGACAAGAGTACGTTCCGATTATTCAAGAGACTCATGAATGCTCCGACGAGTTCATCCGACGAAGTCGAATTTATCCTGCGGCGAACGCTAGCACGAGGCAGCAGTCATGGTCTGTATGAATGATTGCTTTCAAACAAATAACAATTAAAGACATACGGTGACTGTGTTCCGAAGATAGGGAGCTAAATGATGTTGCGGATACGAATGATCGCTGTGGATGTAATCGTCGATCTCCGCGATGCGCTCATCGCACGGGGCTGTGCAAGGTCATTCAAGATATCTGACCTATAGGAACCATAAATTAAATTACATAATAACCATGCGTAGGTCAAAAGTGGCGTAGAGTAGTCCATATTATGTGGATGGTCCTCTCAAACGCGCAGTGTGGCCGATTCTTGTCAAAGCCTGCATGGAAAGCAATCGAGTTCAGCAGTTCCAGGGATTCTCATGGCGCGGGGCGATCCAAGAGTCTCAGAGATGAACGAGTGTTCATGGGCGCTGTGAAGGGACGGTTTGAACGCGGCCTGGGGTACCTTTGACCGGGGAGACTCCCTTAACTTTATGGCCATGCCAGCAATTGCATACCGGTTGGTTTAGAGACGAAACCAAGATGATCGCTGGCTGAGAGGCCACTGAGATTGGGCACCTTGGCCGGTACAAGGCCATGTATTGCTTTGCCGGTTAATTAACACTTGGCGGGGGCGGCTCTAGGGACGAGTCTGGTTGACTTCCCATGATATAGTGCATCGCTTATCATAGAAGGGTTGGAGGATAGAGGGAAGGCGATCGTTGGCATTGATATTGAGGCCTTGAGGACACGCTGTGACGTATAGGCACACCCGACCTTTGGCACTTCAGTTCGTGCCTCGGGCCTCAAGGAAAGCTTGTCCGAGTTGGAAGGCGGGGACTGACTTCGCTGTGGAAGGACCATGGGGTGAGGTGGAAGCACGCTCAAACTCCCTCCGCTGCCACCGGAGGACCTCCACGAGCATCGAGAGGCGCCAGATGTTCACGGAGGAATCCCTTCGTGTTCGCGCATAGCGACTGCCTCGGAGGGGTCAAACGTGGATGAGGATGCACCATCTCCAGCGTAAAATCAATTCTTCCTGCTAAGAGGACGCGATGAGATGGAAACCGACCTTTAGTTCGTACCTGAAGCCCTAAGAGGGAATGCTTGACCCTGACATGTGCTATCATAGTACATGAGCGTCGGACCATGGATCGAGGTGAAAGCAAGGAAAGCCCCTCCGCTGCCACCGGAGAGGTCCGCGAGTATAAATAAGGCTATTCAAATATTCACGGGGGGACTCCATGATATGTCATCCCTGTGTCGGGAACGCGTCAAGAGCACGGGTCCATGACACCAGTGCAGATCAATGTCGAAAATGGATGCTCCCATTCAGTAGAATAGAACCTATGGACCTATCCTTGGTAGAAGACCCATGGCAACACGAACCTATACATTGGATTTGACCAACCGTTCAACATAAAGTACGATATTCTTCCTATTTTCACAGTTCGCCGGAGCATACGCCCTCAATCCATGCAACGTCGCTCAGCACGGTGGTCAGATTTTCGTATCCTTCCTCCGTGATCAGGACGACATCTTCAATCCTCACACCGCCTACTCCTTCGTACCTCTTCAACACGTCGAGGTTGATATGCTTTGAATCGCGCACGGGCGCAATGAGATGAGGTGAGAAGTAACAACCGGGTTCCACCGTCTACAATGATGTGGGGGTCAGTAAATCGAGTTTGTGATCTTATAACGAGTGCTACCCACCACAACCATATTCTTTTCGAGAGGCAATCGAAGTCGTAGGAATGAATAGAAGCTCTCGTGGCCTTTCGTCTCTCCAATTTGAATGGTTGGGTTGAGAGCTGGCTTGCTTGCTTCGGGGACATCGTGTACGTCCATCCCTAATGAATGCCCAACGCCGTGAGGGAAGAATGCTGAACTGATACCAGAAGCTAGAATGGCTTCGGCTGAGTTCCATGAACCCGAACCAGGGGAACTTGGGCTCTTGAATATGCCAAGAGCCTGAAAGCCCTTGATGAGGACGCGATGGCAGAGGAGCTGTACATCGTCCCAATGGAGACCCGGTTTCAAAAGCTTCATGGACTCCTGTATATATGTTGGCCTTCGAGAGATGTGCATAGAGTGGCATAGATCACGCACCTTCTGCATTTCGAGTACTAGTTCATAGATCGCCCGGGCTTCCGGTGTGAATTTACCTCCGTTTCCAACGGGCATGGTGCGAGTGATATCGGATGCGTAACAGTTCCATTCGCAGCCCGCATCGATGAGTAGCACCTGGGGATCCAAATGCTTGTCGCTATGAGCCAAGTCGTTGCCATTGTGGTGGTCATGTGGCTTCACTGGACCCCACGCAAACTCGCGATCGTTGCAGCAGTAATGGAGCGTCGACGCGCGAGTCGATGCCGCAACGATAGGCAAATAGGCTTGGTGCACCGAGCTATTGTTGCGTACACAAATCAATTGGGGCCTTGGGGTGAATCCGTATCCAGCTTACCCCTCCCTTCGACATGACGCTACAAATATTGCTTCAGCTTCAGCTTCTTTCTCGATCAGCCATTCTCCAGGGAGTAGTGGTCGGCTAACACCTGCACCTTTGGCCTTGGTGATCGCCCCTCGAACCGCAGCTCCAAGGACTCGCATGACCACCTCGTGTGCCCTAGAAGAGATTTGATTGGCCTGCCTGATAGCAGTTATCTCTGCCTCCGTTTTCGTTAAGCGAGCACGTTGGAGGGCTGGCAATAGGTATGCGTCGGTGACGGCGAGCGTCTTGTCTCCGGAGGTGAGTAATATATCAGTATACTTGCCCGGAAGGCTTGGGAAGAGAGGTGACCCTCGCGGAAGGGTATGGCAGAGAGCATCGGGATAGGCTTTGGCTAACGTTTCCAACACGCCGGGAAGTGCAGTTGGGTGATCGACTTTGGTAACGTCATGCACCTTGGCAGCGTCCTCGATAGAAGGTGGAGGAACAGACCACATCATATCAGCCAATTCGGCCTTCGGAATGAAGAGTTCTACAGACGGCGTCTCCGCAAACGATGTGCCTGCCTGGTACGCGACGACGAGGTACGATCCCGGAACTTGACACCCCGATAAGTAATAGAAATTAGATTCCTGTCTGAACACGATTTCTCTGTCTGCGTCAATGAATCAGTCTCGTGAGCGACGCGGGAGTTGAGCAACGTGCCGGTATCATCCCGATAAGTTACAACACTTCCAGCCAGAAGAAGTATTTGAGGCTAGAGATCCGCAATCAATTTGTCCAGCTCGCCAGAAGGTAAAGAGTGGCAAGTTGCAGGCTTTCTGACCTTGACTTGTTCTGTTGATGGCAAGAGCTTTACAAGCTCTTGGAATGTTTTGAGGGTATGGAGTGAGGCTGGATCGCCTAATTAGTTAATCATTCCAGGAATTAGTGCCACCGACGCTGACCAGGATGCAGCATCGTATGGATCAGATGAGGCGGACAACGTGGCTTTATTGGCAAGCCGTCGGTTCCTAACCGTCGGAGGAGACGCTCAACGCACTGGAAAGATTGTCTGGAGAGCGCGTTTGTGCACGGGCCACGGCGGTTCCTGCGTCTAGGCGCCGCCTCGACCACATTAGGACGTTTGGAACTCCGACATGACTGGGGCTCATCGTCTTCAATGGTGGTGCTGAGCCAACTCTAATCTCTTTCGCCACATTTATCATCAGACGATTCTCATTCAGTACTGTCACGTTGCCCGTGAAGATCATTAACGACTACGTACCGTAGCAGCTCTCGAGCGTTCTCCGACACCTGCATCCATGGCGAGCCTGAGTCGGACGCCGTCTTTAACACCAAGTCCCCCAACCTCACCGTCGCCAGAACCACTGACAATCGCTCAACCAGACCACTTCTACGGAGCTGATCCCACAAATGCCCTCTCTCAGCATTCAGATGTGAAAACCTGGCTCATTCCCGAAGACGATCCTCTGGCTCATCGAGGAATACCCGTCTTCAAGCCAACAATGGAGGAGTTCAAGGATTTCGAAGCGTATATGAGGACCGTGGAATGTTGGGGGGCACGCAGTGGCATTGTAAAGATCATACCGCCTCAGGAATGGTGCGTTAGTTACATCTACAGACATAACTTTCGTTACCTAACGCAGGGACAACCATAGGACTGATTCATTACCATCCGTCACCGAACCACTGAAGCAAGTTAAAATTAAGTCACCCATCGAACAACATATGCTCGGACGCGGTGGTCTATTTCGTCAAGAGAATGTCGAGAAACGGAAGCATATGAGCGTACGGGAGTGGGTCGAATTGTGTAGCAAAGACGAGTTTCGGGCACCTGCCATCGAAGAAGTCGGGCTTCATGCAAGATCTGCTACTGTGCAACAGAAGCCGAGACGCGGTCGCAAGAAACCAGCTGATGAAGTTCAAGTGCACTCCGCCGAGGTAGAGGATAGACGCGACGGGATCGTGGTCAAGGAAGAAGCTGATAACGGCGGAGATGATGCTTCAACGCTACGGAGTGCTTCTGTTCGCCAGCCGTACCAATCTATATCCTCTCCGCACCATATTGGCACGCCAGTTACCCCTGAAGCCGAATCTCTAGTTAGCGGACCGACAACTGCCGAAGACGCATCATCTAAACCCAGACCCAAACGTAATACTCAAACGAAGGAGGCTCGCGAGGCAAGCCTTGCAGATAAAGCGGCGCGCGATTCCAAATTCTTCGAAACCTTCGATCCCCACAAAGACTGGCTGCCACCAAACACCAAAGCGACCGATTATACTCCAGAATTTTGCCACTCTTTGGAACGGCAGTATTGGCGAAATTGCGGGCTTTCCAAGCCTGCATGGTACGGTGCTGATTCCCAAGGTCGGTTATATGTTCAGATATTTGTTGACCGGATCTCATGACTGTGCAGGTTCTCTGTTTACCGACGAGACGAAGCACTGGAATGTCGGTCATCTAGAGTCAACACTTTCTCGCCTGCTACCGTCCTCTGACAAAGGGTTGCCTGGTGTCAACACGCCTTACCTCTATTTCGGCATGTGGAGGGCGACATTCGCGTGGCATGTCGAAGATATGGACCTATTCAGCATTAATTACATTCATTTCGGCGCACCGAAGTTTTGGTATGCCGTCCCTCAAGGACGAGCCGCAGCCCTTGAACAGACCATGCGTGGTAAGTTGTCCGGATGCGATGGGTTCTTGCTGCTCATCTCGTTCTTCACAGGGTACTTCCCGAAGGATACTTCCCAGTGCCCCCAATTCCTCCGCCACAAATCATTCCTCGCATCGCCGACTCTCCTTGCGCAATCCGCCTGCCGGCCAAATCATCTCGTTCAACACGCTGGCGAGATTGTAGTAACGTTTCCGAGGGGATATCACGCGGGCTTCAATCTGGGCCTCAATTGTGCCGAGAGTGTCAATTTTGCGCTTGATAGTTGGCTCGATGTTGGGAAGCGTGCAAAAATCTGCGAATGCGTCAGCGACAGGTTAGTAATTCTGTTATACTCGCTTTTGCTGGGACGTTTACCATGTTTCTATCAGTGTCCGCATCGACGTCACACAGCTTCTACTGGATCGTGCCATAGAGGCAGCTTACGCACCACCGCATCAGCCACAGCGCATTTCAAGGGATGGACACCGACATTCATCCAAAAAGCGCAAGAGCGACACCCCATCTAGTTCTAACGCCAAGAAGGCGAAGACGAAACCGACTCCACCATCCGAACCAGTCGATGGACCGTCAGGATCGTCAGCTCCAAGCAGGAAAATCCACGTTACGCTGAAACTTGGTCCAAAGCCGCCAGAACCGGAGGACTTCCCGTGTTGCCTCTGTACGTCGATGTTGCGGGGTGGGTTGCTAAGTGTGCATGAACCCCCGCTGCAGCGGAGGGACGCAGTTGAAGCGGCTCATAACCCTAAACGGTGGATGGCCCATGAGATATGTGCTAACGTCATCCCTGAGACATGGGTAGACGAAGTCAGCAGCCCAGATGGTACCACAAGAGAGAAAGCTGTTTTCGGGGTGGACGGGATAGTGAAAGATCGATGGAATTTGGTGAGTGACGGTGCTAGATCTCCAGGTCTATGAATTAAACGAATGTGCTCTAGAAATGCTCCGCTTGCTCGAAAACCAGAGACAAAACGCATGGTGCGCCCATACAGTGCACCAAAGGGAAATGCCCAAAGGCTTTCCACGTTTCTTGTGCCCAGGGCGGGTCAGAGCACGGAGTGGTGTTTACCATCATTCGAGACGTGGAGAAGGAAGTGGTGCTCGCTGATCCAGCATCCTCTGTTCCGCAAAGTAGCCTGAATCCCTCTTTGACCCCGACTGTGTCGCCCATGGACGTGGACCAGCCCTCTTCCCCTCCTGATGTCTTGAAAGTCATCAAGAAGTTTGAGGTCAACGTCCTCTGCGCCCAGCACAACCCAGTACGTTGGCTGTGCGTGCCTACGATAGAATGTACTAAGATCAACTTCCCTAGGCTGTGGCTGCTGCCAAACGGGCGAACAAGCAGGACAAGATACGGAACGAGCTCTTGGCACTCCCAAGTATGGCGCGCATCAAGATACGCGTCAGCGCCGGGGTGTTCGAGGTATCTCTTATCCGTGTCATCGAAGAAAGCAATTCTGTGGAGGTTCTGTGGGATAGGGGTATGAAACGCGAATTCAAATGGGGGAGCGTCGTCTTTGGCAGCACAGAAGGGCCGATACACCAAAAGCCATCTGAAGTCGTGGCAGAGCCCCTAGGTAACAACTTTTCGCCATCCTTCCGTTTTTCCTAACTGATCATTCCCCAAGCCTCGACGTCAACGTTGCCCGTGATCACATACCCGTCACTGTCAGCTGCAACGTCGGCTACAACGATACCAGTAGTCCCTCCACCCGCTGCTTCAGCTCCTCCTCATCCCCAACAAATCCCCAAACCGATACCAGCCCCATACCTGCAACTCACGCCTCGAGGTATCTCGCAGCACGATTACTGGCCTAAGCAAGGCTCTTATGGCCCCCAACCAGCTCATTATCCCCCATACGCCTACCCGCAACTCTATCAACATCCCCCGGCTGGCTTCCCTCCCCTCCCATATTACTATGCGCCGATCGGTGGCGCTGCCGGTCAATTACAGTGGCAACAACCCTATCAAGGGCCGATGCTGAACGCATACGCTGTGCAAAGGCCAGCTGTGCAGGGTGTCCCTGCTCCACAGGTTACTTCGCAGCAAGATCCCGTAGCCCACAACTCGACATCTCAACCACCTTCCCAAGCATCCCCCACGCCGATTGCGAATGCCTCCGTCCCCGCCACCGTGCCGCCAGTCGCAGAGTTGTTGGCTAAGGCACAAGACATCATCCCATCTATCGCCGACTCAACGCTGCTGAAGGAGCTCGCTCAGAAAGCTATGCTGGATCTAAACACCCTTTCGAGTCTACATCCAACGCAACTCGCTGACATCCTTCGTACAAATCCGGCGCTGAGAGAAGTTGTATCCGCTGCTATCGAGAGACACAAAGTACAAGGTACAGTGTCGTTCTCATAGCACATGCAACAGCCTCCGGCGATACCCATTATTATCTGTCGAACCCTGTTGACTTTCGTTCTGATTCTGCTTAGGCACATATTTAAATTGTATTTCATGACTACTGTGTAGTGTAGGTGGTGTCTAATAGACTGCGAATTAAAGGAAATCTATGCACGGCACACTATGATGAGGCAGATACGCTGTACAAGTTGGTCAATTCAGGTCGTTCGGTATATCAAGCTGTACATAGCATGCTATGGTTTGTAGTTGTTCTTTCAACGACCGCACGTCCTCGATAGTGGGCCGCTTGGGGACAGCTTGACTCGGGCCTCCTGATGTGGTCATTGAAGAGAGTAGATCTTCAAGCCCCTCCATGGCCCGCTTCTCCTCTAAATCAGGATTTTGCTCCATATCAATACCTTCCGCAGCGAGATGCTCCCTTGCATGTTCCTCGGCCTCTAGATCTCTCGGGGCAATATCTGTAAATCGCACTTTGCTCAAGCTCGATGCAATATGTCTGGCAGATGAAAGCATCTGTTCGAGATCGACTATAGAACTAGGTAAGTTAAGATTCCGTTTATAAACATACAGAAATCGCTTACCGTTTGGATCTATTGCGCCGGATTGAGACAAGGTAGGGATGTAGCAAAGCAAAGCAGACGCAAAGCCTCGAAGCATCCCGAGCTCTCGACCAAGTGGTGCGCCGACCTTAGCGAAGCCAGCATCAAATCCTTCTTGCAGAGCAGCCTCCTTCCCCGCCGTGATGCCTTCGCGGTAACCGGCCTAATAACAACGCGTATTTTCAATGCTCCGCTGCGTCACATATGCTGGGATCTAACGTTGGTAAACTCGGAAGAGATCTTGGTCCACTCGGTGTCCCGCGTTATGTCTGAGCTTGGGTTGTCATCCCAAGGAGATTCCATGGTTCGAGAGTCAAAAAGTCTAAAGATCGGAGATCGGCATGATCTCTCAGTCGCGGTCATATCGACCAAACAAAAGCAAACAACGCGTGAGTGTGGTTCTCGTTTCTCAGTCAATCCTGAGTCAATCTCTACACTCACATGTGGATATTAGAAGGGCCGTTCGATGGGGAGCTTGGTGACATCCAATGCAAAAGTAAGTTGTATTATACTCATGCTGCCTGAGAGCCGTTGGCTCAGTTTCGTTCATCAGAATCCAAGCTCCTGAAGACAGGCACTTCATACCTTCTGGGTCGCAAGGGCCAACCACTCCTCGTTAACAACAAGAAGGTTTCTCAAGAACACTGCGAATTCGTTACGGGACCATTTGGTGCTGACGACGTCGTGCGTATGTCCTTACGGACAATGAGCGCTTGATGGTCTTATGTTTCGCAGGTAGAAGTGTCGCGGCGACCCTTGCTGGAATTTGTGAACAAGCGAAACAAGATTGTCAAGCTCCTTCGAGGACCTAAAGAGCTAGCTGTGAACCCGGGAGCACGTGCGGGATTGGAGGACGGCGACGTATTAACCATAGTCACGGATATTTCAATACGGTGCGCAATGTCCCTGAGCTCTGCAGAGCGCAAATGCTGATAGGAAGACAGGGTGAAATGGGAGCCAATATGCTGCTACATTTCTTCTGCAAAAGGTCAGACTAGTCCCTCGGCGGCGGCCTGCGCGCCTCTAGGTGAGTAGTTGCTTAATCTCCGTCTGCATGTCAAAGTAGTAAATCATGCACAGGAATACACATGACCCAAATTCACAATCCTCACGTAACCCACCACCTTGCACCATCGTTTACGAGCTCAGTAGCTATGGCCCTATCTCTGTTGTCGCTTTGCAAGTTTGCTAGAGTTGACTGGCTCAATGAAATTCTACGCCTCAGTGATCTACCTCAAAATAACCCACCTGCAAACGGGGTATGCCTTGAGCAAACTTTCATTCTACCCCTCCTTTCAAAATACCGGCCTACGTTCTCTCCTCAATTACCTCCGCGCCTCAAAGAGTACAAAGTATGGGAGCCCAATGAAGAGCGAGTGAGTATGTTCACCGGAGTTCGTTTCCTGTTCACTGGCGAGAAAGGAAGAGAGGTCGATAACAATACAAGGGAGATGGTAACCAGGGGTGGCGGTGAATACGAAGTGATACCCATCAATGCAGGACATACGAAGTGGCATCAAGCAATTACAAAGGGACTACTTCGTATCAAAGGCGGTGGTCAACGTTTCTTGGTTGTAGGAGATGAAGACGCAATCAAAGCTGCAGTCGGCGATGCTGGTTGGGCTGAAATACATGGCCTTTTGGAAAGGTAAGTTATCCGTCTTGTATTCTCCGAGTCGTTCATCCACTCTGCTCATAGTTCCGAGCTCAGTCTTACCACTGTCAACGACCTCCTTGATGCCGTTATGACATCGGATGTCTCCCGCATTGCAAACGCCCCTCCCCCACGTACATCAGATAACCGTAGATGTCAGTGGGCGTCCTTCTCAGCATTCCTTTTCTCTCACCCACAAACTAAACAATAGCACCGCAAGCAAGCTCGTCTCCTTTACCAAGCATGGTCCCTAATACGCTTGCTGATGAGCCGTCGCAACTGCCATCCGCTTCCCAGCATCGCATGCAGGATTCGCCGCCTCCCAGAGACGCAGAGGAAGTAGTCAAGGTACTGCCCACAAGGAGACTTACGCGCCGTGCAACGTCTCGCCAACCCTCCCAGGAGCCTTCAAATATAGCAACCCCTCCCTTACCCTCTCAACCTCCTGAAATATCCGCCGATCCCCCTACTCGACCGCGTCGCGTTAGTTTCCCCTCTTTCCAATGCTGACCCTCTTCCAACTAATTCATGATCTCGTAGGCTCTGACTCGCCGAGTCAAAGAAAGTGGGGCGCCGCTGATCTTGGGCATTGATGACCCTTCGATGGCCATAGATTCGCTGCCTGAATCCTCCTCAAATTCAACGTCGCTGAGTCCCTCGGGTACACAGGTACTACGAACCTGACACGAACTCAGAGACACTTCTCTAACTTTGCTTGACAGGGCCGGCCGTCGAGGCTGAAACGAAGACTTGGTGCAGCGTCAAACACACTAGAGTCCCAATTGTTTGCCGTGCCCTCTCTCCCCGATGTGGAGCCACCGCTCAAGAAATTCAAAGCCCTCTTCGATGCCAGCGACCCGGACAAGTTAGAGAACGTGTTTAGTCAGACTCAGACTCAAAGTACCTCAGACCCCATTCGAGATTCTGTTCAACGCCCAACTGCCTTGGCCGACGTGAGAGAAGAGGAGGAAGAGACCCAGCCACCTCTCGCGAAGCCTCCAAGCGTTGGAGTGAGGGGTACCAAACGCAAATCTCCACCGAGGTCAACAAATGACGATAACCCTACTGGACCGCCGGCCGATCAGCCCCGCAGTTCAAAGAGGCGACAGACCGAGACACAGTCCACCGGGACTGGAAGCCAGTTGGATCAGGATGTTGCCTTCCTCAAGGCTGTGGCATCTGCCGCTAACCAGCCGGAAGCAGACGTCGAGCTGGACGAGGATTTCCGGCAGCTTCGTGTAGCGGAGGAAGATCGAGAGAACGAGGCGAAGGCGTGGGCAGTCTTGGAGGAGTTTGGTGATGACTCTCACCTTCGAGGCAACTTTATGGTGGTCGTCGAAATGGATCTCTACAGAAAGGATCTGTCCAAACGCCGCGCAGAGGCCGAAGCCGCAAGTGCTCGATGGCAGGGTGTTCCTAATTTCAAGAAATTTAAGAAAAAGGTAATGTCGCGGTGGTGCGAATGACCGATTCACGACTAATCCGCCTAATTCAGAAGACCGACGTTGTTCGCAAAGCACCGATTGTCTTAGAGGCAGTTGGTGGTAGCGATCGTGCAGTTGCTCCAGGTACGGTCACAATTTGGGTCGCGTTATTACCATCGCTAACAACACCCTCGCAGAGTATTGGAAGGACGACCCCGTGAAACATCGTAATCCATCCCAGGAGACATCTACTCTTGTTGAGGAAGAACAAACTCAGACGAAGCCTCGTAGTCGTAGCAAGATGCCATCACAGGCGGCGAAGTCCCAGGCGTCACTGTTCCTAGGGGACTCAGACGAAATCAAGGAAGATCAAAACGAGCTGGAATCGGACGAGGATTTCAGAGAACAGCCTGCGCCTGAATCCCGTGCCAGTCAACGTGATGTCAAGAGAGCACCAACAAGAGCGGTGACGAGGGGCCGCGCTGCCATAATGGACGACGACTCTGACGACGATGCAGTATTCAAATTTAAGTAACGATCCGACTTCGTGCCTTCGTACTACGGCTTTGCGTCGCCGTCTCATTTTATATACATTATTGGTTTATCGTGTAAATGACGAAGGCAATCACGCTTCGTTACCATTAAATTGCTCTGTGAAATGTACAGAGATAAGATAAATACATCAATGAAAACCCAACGTCCACAGAGCAAAGCATGTATACAAGCAACGTTCATCGTCATCATAAGGAAGGTTATGTACTCCAGCAACGAAGTACTCAGATGATAACACACCGTTTCTTTATAACGCTCTTACCCCATCTACCCTTGAGACTCTCCCGTAACGCTAGATTGAAGACATCGTGTACACCGCTGCCCAGTTTCGCTGAGCATTCGACGTATTTGGCTCCGATCTCCTTCGCCACTTCCGCTCCCTGCTCTGGCGTCACCGGGGCCTGCCCCTGTGCTCCGAGCATCCGTCGAGTATGTTCATCTCTCCGCAAGTCTGTCTTGGTGCCTACAAGAATGAGAGGTGTGCCTTCGCAGAAGTGGGCCACTTCAGGGTACCACTTAGGTTTATCCCTCAGCAAGACGATCGGATGGTATGAACAGCACTCACTTTATCCTGAACATTGGCCAAGCTAGTGGGGAAATCAATGGAGAATACGATGAGAATCACGTCGCTCTCCGGATAGCTGAGGGGTCGTAGGCGATCGTATTCTTCCTGACCAGCCGTGTCCCAGAGCGCGAGTTCGATGTCTTTTCCTTCAAATTGGACCTGGGTTACGTAGTTCTCGAACACTGTCGGAATGTACGCCTGTGAATCTCAGGACAGGTTCCTTCTGGATATACACACGAGGGAAGCGTCACCTCAGGAAAGCGGTTCTCCGCGTAAACGATGAGTAGACATGTCTTTCCACAGCCGCCTAGAAACGTTGGACGCGTCACGGGGCAGATCTATGAGGAGGAAAGCCACGAACCATCGCCTACGACAACGAGCTTCCGCTTGAGGTCAGGTCGACGAGAAGCGTCCATGATGAGGAGCAGAAAGGCGTGAAGGTGGAAGTCGCTTTAACGAAGTTGATTGGCTGACGTAATAAGCAGCGAAGGCACGAAAGAAAAAGACACTATGGTAGCGGCGAGGTTCGAACTCGCGCGGACTCACGCCCATTGGGATTCAAATAACTTAAATCCAACGCCTTAGACCAACTCGGCCACGCTACCATCGACCAGAGGAGAGTACCTTTCACTCCGAGTAGACCTGAGGCAGTTTGTTCCAGCATATGAAACCTACCGCCAACATCCGGCAAAGCCGGAAAGAATATAACCAGTATCTTGTATCTGCATCTAACTTGTGGAACAACGAACGCGTACAACATCATAATAAGGATAGTTGGTGAAACACTTCATCTTCTACGAAAACATCCCCTTCACCTTCAAGGTTACCACCCTGGTGACACGCTGCAGCATGCTTCCACCTTAGTAAAAAGCGGCATTAGAAAATAGGGTTTAGTATATATTTGCGAGGGTGCGCCATGGAAGCTATACGTACCACATAATCTCTTTGACCTTGACGGAGAATGACACGAGTCAGATCGAAGGGCGTCGACGAGGAGAGAGGATGTACCTTTAAATCCGTTTCCCGTACACCTTCAACAGGAACCCACTTGCGGCACTTGTGGCATTTTCCTTGCTGAAGAGTGGGTTTCTCCTTCTTGCCGGGGGATTGTCGCGCAATAGTTCGCAAGGCGACGGGGGGAGAAAATGGGCGGCCCGACATCGCTGAGATACCTAGACACCGAGCATCATGTGAGTCGATAAGAAACTCTGGCAACAGGACGACCTACCATGAGCGTATTGCATATGATAGCTTCAGGGTGTCAGCAAGAAAGAAAATACTCAATGGCGTACTCTGGAAGCACGGAATAAGTGAAAGAACAGAGCAAGAGCGATGATGACATACCACTTGAGCGCGGAGAACTTCATTGACAACCAGACTCGTTTCCCTTCCCCACCGCGAGCAGGATCTTCGACACACACAGGGCACATGCCTACCTTTTCCCGACCTTTTCCTTTGACAAACCGCGGGGTATACAAATCGAAAGCATCGCGAGGCGGATTATAGATCCCTCCGGGGTGGGACTTCTTGAAGACAGCGGTTTGAGTACTATGTGCGAGGGATCAATCAACAACAAATCTGATGACAAAGGGACTAACTCGAGGGAATCAGTATGAAAGTATGAACTTGCAGGAAAGCGGCGATAGAATAGAGGAAACTTGCTCGATATCTCGATGTTCTCAGGGAAGGTTCGTTGCGGATGACCGCCTTGATCGTTTTGAATAGGTGAGTGGACAAGAGGCGTCTGAGGTTCGCTGGCTGGGGAGGCAGAGAGGACTGTAGCAGGAGGAGTGGCGTACGGAGGTATATTTTCTTTGTTGTTGCTGCGGGTCAATCGCTTGCGAGGTGGAGGGGTGGGAGAGACGGGCCAGGTAGCTTTTCGCTTGTTTCCATTGGAGGATCCAGATGAACCCGACATGTCGCTGATGGGTGTAAGAGGAGAAGAAGTAGACGTGTCGAACTTCTTAGCAATTGGCGTGGAGTACTGGAGGAGAGGGCTGACGACAGAATTAGGTAACCTCTTGGATACTAGGCTACAGAGGTCGCGAAGGGGTATTTCTGGGGAGTCATTGGTAGCCGCAGTGCACGAGGAAGGTTCCGATGGTTGACCATTGTGTCCATTCACTTTTTGGGAAGGAGTCAGGATGTCAGAGGGAGCCGGTACGGACGGAGAGGGAGGCAGAGGGGCTGCTCGAATTACTGGAGAGACCAAGGAAACGGAGCGCGACCAATCGCGAACCGGCAACGACCCCTCGAATGGCTTTTCAAAAGGACTAGCTTCAGCGGCGAAAATCGGAGAAAGAGTGGGAAGAGTGTCCATTGATGATGCACGCGCCGACGGGGAGGCCAGACAGGTAGGAGAAGGCGGAGCACCATTGAGCAACGTCATTGTTGGAGAGAGTGTAGACGAAGCTTCAGAGCGCAACCCAGCTAGGATACTAGAGTCACAGACCGTCGCCTCAGAGCCAGGCGAAGGTTTTGATAGGTCGCTAAGCCCAGTAGGGTAGTAAAAGTGGGTCTTCAGCCCCAAGTCGGCAGTATAAGCGCGGTAAAGGTTTTCCCAGATGTCCTCATCGCGCGCAGTCATGAGGTTAGCAGAACAGTGGTAAGAAGAATCGCCAGAGAGCTCGGACGCGTCAGAATGGCAAATAAGCGGAAATGAGTGACAAGATTCGAAATATTGACTAAGCTCGCGGGGTTAGAGATGAAGAAGGGAGGTAATTGTAAGTAGAACGTGCCTGTACAATTCAGCAGTGGACATATTGAACAGCGAAGGATGCATGGGGAGTCAGGGAGAGAAACGGGATACCGAGATGTAAATACCCTGAACCCTTTTATTACGACGCGTATTGACGTTTGATCTCCGCTTGAAATTGAAAATGCACAAGGCTAATTCAGGAGTATTCACACGATCCTGTGACTGCTAACACCTGGCTAACACCAAATCACACACTGACAGCCACGAAAGTCACCGTCATCCAACGCCTGAGGCGCAATGTTTCTTCAATATCTTCTGGCCTCATTTCTCTACGTCCTAGTATATACACGAACAGTTAATGCATCGGCGCTGACGACTGCCATCGGCGCCAATGAACGCCTCTGCTTTTTCGCCGACGTCGACAAGGCTGGAGAGAAGATTGGTGTACGTGTTACTAACTAACCCCGTCGGCAATGCACTCATGCGTGCATTCTAGTTCTACTTTGCAGTCAGTTTACTCCAACTTATGTGACCAATTACCGTCTCTCAACCGTCGCCCTAGGTTCAATCCGGCGGTTCATTCGATATAGACTTTGAAGTCAAAGACCCTACCGAGAAAGTCATCTTGGACGGCGTACGTGAACGCCAAGGGGACTACGTCCTAACGGCCAACACAGTCGGAGAATACTCTTTCTGCTTCGAGAATGACATGTCCACCCTCACCGAGAAGCTAGTCGACTTCGATATCATGGTGGAGAGCGAGCCGAGACGAGAGGCGCCGGCTAAGCCTGGGCAAATTTCCGAGCAGACGAGCGCGTTGGAGGAGAGTATATTCCGGCTGAATGGGATGCTGCAAAGTATCAAGCGCACGCAGAAATAGTGCGTTCTGCTTTCACTGTTTCGTGTTTCGTTCGGTACTGACTGCTGTGATGCTAGCTATCACACTCGCGAAAACCGTGGATTCTCAATAGTGAAATCGACTGTAAAGTACGTTGTCGCTCCCTGATGGTATACGGTTGACTAACAGACGTATCAGCCGTCTGTTCTGGTATACTGTGATAGAGAGTCTAGCTGTAGTCGGAATGTCTATGTGCGTGCATTTGCCTGTGAATTGACCAATTGATCTGATTGTTGATGACTTCAATAGCCTCCAGGTATACGTACTGCAGACCTTCTTCACGAAAACTGGACGGAGGTACAAAGTATGATCTTGTATTTCTATTGTCGCTCCCAGAATGCTGCTATTCATCTACTTATCGCAATGTCGGTTAACTGAATTTGTGGGGCGACGTCCGGCGGGTGAGTTCATGTTAGACTAAAGTAAGCTACGATCCCGTACGACCAGCATTAGCTTAGCCTCCGCCCCAGTAATCATCTGGTCAACACCTGGTATGTCCTACGGAGGCGGTCCACTGACAATCATCTTTACGCAGGACACGCTTGCGATGTGTATCAGTACGCGCACTAAGTCTATGTAGGTAGCGAACGACTAGCCGAGTCTCCCTGGTCCATCCTGGCGCACTGACGCCGTCTGTTTCTAGTAATCACTGCGGGGATACACGCCTACTGACTAGGCCCGAATTCTTTAGCGATGTGGCTGGTTACTTGAAACGAAGGACATCCATATCTATATTCATTTGCGGAGGAGATCCCTGGCGCGATGCCACTACGCGACAATGTTCTGCGACTCGTCCGGGATGTTGTCAAGCGGGTAACCGCATCCATGGCCGACGGTGCATACGCAACCCACATGGACCGCTCACTAGTGGATACGACAATGCAACAACTGAGCAGGGAGGAGTGGGTTAGCCCACCCTCTGGGTCGTGGCTCCGAATCCTTCAAAGCAATGAGACGGCACCCTGTCAGGTACTTAAGGGAGGTCGACAAGGCACTTAAGTAGCATCGTATCATCCTCTTCAACTACATTCATATTTTCACTAATCAATACTACGATGAAGTTCCAATCCCTCGCAGCCCACATCTCCCTAGTCCTCACACTCCTATTGCTGCCTTTCGGAGCCTCAGCTGCCTTGTACAAGAATGCGGCCCACTTGCCAGATGTTTCTTACGACTTCGTCATTGTAGGGGGTAAATGTCAGTTCAGATGTTGACTTTCCTGGAAGCTGATCGGTTGCCCTAGGGGGTGTGGGCGGTAGCGTCCTCGCGAACCGTCTGACAGAAAACCCGTCAACTAAAGTCCTTGTCCTCGAAGGAGGTCCTTCGTGAGCGCACCCTAATGCGTCTTGAGTTTGCTCACTCATTCGTTGATCAGGAACGAGGATGCGTTCGAGACTAAAGTCCCATTCTTCGTTACGCGAATCCCTGCCCAGTACACGTGGAACTATGTAAGTGTCTTCTACCTCTTCCTTGTATTAATTCTGAATATTATTACAGACCACCACCCCCCAAGTCGGGATGCACAACGCCGAAGTTCCATTCGCCAGAGGCTTTGTCCTGGGCGGTAGCAGTTCCATCAGTGAGTTCTATACAAGGTCGCTGTGTAATCTGAGCATGCTGACACACTGGTAGATGGGATGTTCTATACTCGTGGTTCTTCTGACGACTTCGATCGCTATGCTGAAGTCACTGATGACTCCGGTTGGTCATGGAACAACGTGCAGACATATTTTGCACGGGTCAGCATTCCTACTACCACTACGTTAACCCTATGGCTTAACAACACCTATGCAGAACGAAAAATGGACACCTCCAGCCGATGGTCACGACACTACAGGCCAATATGATCCTTCGGTCCATAGCACCACCGGCATTAACTCATACAGTCTCTCTGGTCACCACCAAGCGCTTGATCCGTTGGTGTTCCAGGCAGGGCAAGAACTCGGCGGTATCTTTGACTTCAAGCTTGACTACAACGACGGCACCCCTCTCGGATTGGGTTGGCTCCAAGCTGCTATCAATGGGTCGCATCGTAGCAGTGCAGCAACATCCTATCTTGGCCCACAATTTATCAGCCGACCCAACCTCCACGTCCTTGTCAATGCTCGCGTTTCTCGTATCCTCCAAACCGGATCCGGCTCCGCTTTCCAAGGTGTAGAATACACCCAAGATATCAACAGCGGTCCACTTCGTACGGTCACCGCGACAAAAGAGGTTCTCCTCGCTGCAGGTGTCATTGGCACTCCCCAAATCCTCCTTAATTCCGGCATCGGCGACTCCAGCTACTTGTCATCTGTCGGCATTCCTCCGCTTGTGAACTTGCCAAGTGTCGGCAGGAACTTGACCGATCAACCTACAACTGGCTGCCTGTGGAATGTTAGAGCAGATGCCAATACCTTCGATCCCGTGTTCCAGGAGCAGAATGTGCTCGACTATGCCATGGACGAGTGGAACACCGACGGGACGGGGCCATTGGTCGCTACACCGATCGGCGAAGTTGTCTTCTTCAGATTGAATGAGACTGAGAGGACGAACCTTGGGCTCCCTGCCGGCGTGGATACCGCCGCCGGCCCCAACACACCACATTTAGAACTCGCAATCGGGGTAGGCCTGACAATTGATTCTGCTCTCACCTCCCATCAACTAATATCTTCATACAGAACGGCTTCGTTTCTCCAGCGCCTCCCCCGGGGAGATGGCTCACCATATCTACAAACTTAGTGTCTGCTACATCGCGTATGTGTCTGGCTCATTGTTGGCCATCTGGGCTCTAACAATTCTTCAGGCGGCTCGGTCACTCTCGACACAACCGGCGGCTTCAATGCCTTCCGCGCTCCCCACATCGACCCCGCATTCTACACCACCGATTGGGATATCCGTGCTATGCGTGAAGCAGTCAAAGCCGCTAAGCGCTTTGTCTCTGCACCGGCCTTCCAAAATTACATTGTCGAACCCTTGGGATCTCTGGCTACCGCCGACACTGATGAGGAGATCGAGGAGTACGTGAGGAGCAACAGCGGGACCACAGCGCATCCTGTTGGTACGGCTAGCATGTCTCCCAAAGGCGCGCAATGGGGCGTGGTAGACCCCGACCTGAAGATGAAAGGTGGGATTAAGGGTGTAAGGATCGTCGATGCGTCTGTCTTCGTGAGTTTTCTTTTGATATCGAAGTAATCCAACTTGTATTGACTATTCCACGATAGCCCTACAATCCGAGTATGCACACAATGGCACCGACGTATGTTATTGCTGAACGGGGATCCGACTTGATAAAGAGCACTTGGAACTTGTAACTTACTGGGCTTCTCTCGGGACATTATTTCTAGCTTACGGACCTTCTATGTAATGCAACCTCGTAATTTACACATCAACCGTCTGGGCCAACGAAATAGACTTACAGCCGTTCCACTAATCCTTGACTGCGCCATTTTGTTTGATGCCGAGTAGATAAATAAAATAAATGCCTTTGATCACCGGGGAGTGGGCCCGGAAGACATGTTGGCTGGCCGGATACCCAACGCGGGTCTCAAATTGGGATCAAGGGTCTTCTTTGATTTTATTTATTCGGTTAAAAAATAATTTGGCCCATTCAAGGATTAGTGGAACGGCTGTAATCATAATTGCGAGCGTAGCTCGGTGTACAGAGCTCCCGTTCCCACGATGATTAGGAAACTGTGGCGCGTTCTAAATTTCGGGTCGCCCGTGGCTTACTCCAGGCTCCTTTGGAGTCTTGACTTTTGCCACACCTTGCAAGCCACAGTTAAACCCGCCCAATGGCAGGCGTATTTCTAGACCTCCTCACCATGGCATCTTCAGTAACTACCGAACTCTTGCGACTTACGCGCCTGGACTGGACACATTCTATCCTACTCCGGCGTTTGAAGACAATCCTCTGGCAACGTCCTAAAACCCTAAGCGATATGCCCTACGACGTGGTTTTTGTGCTATCGCATTACCTTTCCGTTCAGGACCTATGCAGTTTACGAGCGGTAAGCGTTTGATGCTATTTGGGGCACACTTTGACTTCTGACTGCACCCGTTTGACCCAGACTTCGAAACAACTTTCCAGTCGTGTGCGAGATAGGTCAATCTGGCTTCTGGCTTTGCGCGACATCTTGGAAGTTCGGCCGATTCCTCGCCTCAGTTTTAGTCTGGACGAAATGGATCTGGATGAGATTATGACAGCAACCTTACGACTGACTACCTTGGACCGCAAAATTAGAGGAGTGGACCCAATCACAACCTTCAAGATTGCTCGATCCTTTGACGAGGATCTGCTTTTTCCCGTTCCTCTCCCAGGTGGCCGTCATTTCGTTACTTTGCAAGACTCGAAATGCAAATTGGTGGTGCACGACTGGGATGCATATACCCTGAGGGAAGGGCGACCCCTCGTGCCACCCTCTGCGCACCCTGTATACTTATGGCGTGCGATTCCCGTCAGTTCCACTGCCATCAACGTCGCTGTCGCATCTTTGGAAGAGTCGAAAGACCATGATCAGTCATTGCGAGTATCCTTCGTTGTACTTTCTTACCCACGCGATATTGAATTATTCTCCCAGACAGCGCACGCATATATCGATCTATCACTGCAACGCCGACAATGGAACCTCTGAGCTGATAGATTACTTCTCCGTGAATCCGAAGATCTGGACCCTCTTTATCGACAACACTCGCCTCGCGATCCTGTGGAATCACTGCGACCATGGCCAATTTGCGTATATCCGGACGTACGGACAAGGGACTCATACACCTATCATGAGTCTTAAGGATCCTGTAAGGACGCTAATATCTATATTGTCCTCTCATTGATCCAATTTATCAAGAAATGCCCTCAACGAGGTACTATTACTATAATATCGCAAGGCTACTTCATTACAGCGGCAGGCGGCGGTGTCTATACTCGGCTCTTCACCATGCCTGCTATGCATCCGATCAATGGTACCCATGTCGCTGATTCGCCCGTGTACCATCCATGCATTTGGTCCACTGCCCAGGGAGGCGATTATCTACTCAATCCTCGAATAACTCCACTCTTACTTGGACATTCTCCTTCAAGTAAAACACCTCCGCCCAAATTCGCAGTATGGGCAGGACGACACATCATGATACACTCTCTGTCGGATGGTGCCGATATCGGATATGACGTCGACTCGCAACATATGTGTCCTGATCTGCCGTATTATATAGGGGAAGATGAAAGAAGTTTCATGGGTAAATTCTCGGGGGTCCATGCCTTTTCGGACAGATCGCTCAGATTGTTCGCCCTCCCTGTAACCCATACAACAAGCTTCGGGTTAATGCGCCTTGGCTCGGCTCCGTCTGATGCAGATGGCTTTCAAGTGACGAAATTAGTTTGTCCCGATCTGCGGGAGCACGAGATAATCTTTGAATTATCTTTCGATGAAGAGTCTGGCCGCCTTTTCATGATCTACGAGGATGAGAAAAATATTAAGTCCAGGATTGTATTGGCCCACTTGTAGAGTTTGTCAAATATAGCATATCCTGTTCAAATGATAGCTTTGTGCTAATCATTGTCTATTCCAAGCTTCCAAAGTCCCTGAGGTGAATGTACGTGATCTGCGAACCAGAGCTACTTGGTATATCAGCATTTTGTAGGCATGTCTGTGTTGCTCGACATACCCATTCGTCAAGAGCCGTTACAACGATTTCGGCTCCATCGTCACTAGCATCCAGTATCGACGAAACATAACATTTCCCGGTCTCTCGTTGGTAGACACAAAACTTCCATCGCTTCGAGTCGGTCATGATAAAACGTTGATCCCCTCTACATGACGATGAGGTCTAGGATATGAGGTAGGAAAACGAGCAAATACTTGGTATGAAGACTTGCTGTTACTGCCTGTGCCATAGCCTCAGCGAAATGCTGATCAGAGAAGGCAGTTAATGGACTCTTCACTTCGACGACAACCAGATTTGTTCCGGAATAGCCCTTCACGGCGACGAGGTCCTTGACTTGCGAGGCGTCGACACGGGTTCTATCGTTGATCAGCCAAGTCACATAATCGGCTGCCCCGTAGAATGTGTACTGAATGCCTGTTACTGGATTTTTGTGAACGCCCTCTGGAATGGTCAACTCCGGCGAGAACTTCAAACTGTGACGCAATTTTGACTTTGATGTGTTGTACATTGACGGAAAAAGAAAGTTGACCGTTGCGATGGAGGCAAGCTGCTCCTTCTATAGATGATCTGGTGTAAACGGCATCACTGTCAGAAGGTGACACAGCAACATACATGGGACAATCCCCCAATTCTGTAGATATTCCTGGTCCAATTTGAACCTTTCGCTTACTTGGCGCCGGCTGGCAATGCTCTGCAGTTGCTCCATGTCGAAGTCGAGGGATTTCATACTGATATCGAGATCTTCCAGCATTTGGATCTTAACAGAGGAAAAACCGATGAGCTATTCCATAGTGTTAGAATGTTATTTGAGATTTAGTGAATCATCGTTCAGAATAAGGACTTACCTTGTCTGCTTCCTGTTTTTGTGCGATTATGAATGTTTCAATGTTCTCGACGACGACCTTCTCCTCCGTGCTCAGAGCTAGCCTGCTAGTCAAGTTGCGAAAGGCTGACAATCCATCGAAAGCCCTCTGTAAGAGTTCCCTTGCCGTTGATTTCTTTGGCTGCTCGTCCAAGGTTGGTTGTACCTGTGGTGTACTGCTCGGTGTCTGTGTTGGCTTTGAAGACGACGAGGCGGTTTTCTTCTTAGCCATTTGGGGCGGTAAAGGGTAGCAAGAATCTGAAATGTACAGCTGCCTTTCGACATGAACGATCCGAGCATATCATTAGCGTGTCGGCAGTAATTTCTCTCAGGACCCCTGGCTTCCTTGTTTCTGGTAATCAGAAATAATCAGTACACGCGGCGATTGGGTTGAACCACCTTGCTCAATCCCGAAGCCTGTATATCTCACCCCTGGTCATCCCTGGCCCCTGTCTCCCTTGTCCTTTTCGCTTCTTCTCAGCGACTCCGTAACGTCACTCATATGTATCCGCTGTCCTCCATATTAACAAGGGAGTCGACTAAATCAAGACCAAGGATTCCAAATGTCAGAGAGATATTTCCTTGGGTGCGTGTATCGATTGATCCATCAAAGAATCTGTCCCGGACGTACTAAACCAATCAGTGTGACTGTTCAGCTCGAGTCAAATAATGTTAACAGGTGTGAAGCGGGGCTCACAACACTTACATGCAGGTAACGGCTTATGCCTTAAGGCCATCGCTGAGTGGACGTAGTAGGGAACCTTTCTTAGTAGTGCGTCGAAATGGATGCACTAGGCAAGGTCGTGGCAGTGACCAACTGGGCAAGGAGAGAACGATAATCGATTTAGGTCCTTTACATTATATGGTACACACGGAACGGGGCAAAGACGGGGTTTTCTAGGGACCTGTTAGCAGATGGAGAAAGGGCTGTCGAGAAATCCTGATCGCAACGATCATCGCCAGGCGCCCTACGCCAGTGGGTTTGTTTGTTTCGAGTAGTCGACACCACTTCCAACCTGAAATTTGCTTCTGGGAGAGTATGCGCCGTAAATTATGGAAACAAGTCATATTGGGGCGCCGTCGAGGGTGGTTATGTAAATGTGTGGTGTGGCATCTTTTGCCAGTGCCCTAGGGCTTGCCAATTTCCAAGCACACCCTTTTGAGTGCTTTCAGGGGTTCAGCGCTAAATGAACGACTCTACTCCTTCGTGCACGATGAAAAGGCCGAAGAGAGAATATTGGTGTTATATCCAAGCCCCAGCAATATTTATATCAGAGTCGCGTTCAAGGGCAATTACATCTGCTGAGCTCAATTTACACCCCTACTCCTTGACCGGTCGCGACAGTTTCTGTCAGGTCATCGCGCGTAGTTGAGCCCCACGGATTACCATCAACGAATAAGACATCTGCGCTTGCACTCGAGGGCTCACAGGAGTAGGAGACTCTCGTCCCCTTCACCATCGACTACAATATCTTGTCTTCGTATCAATGTCCGTATATGTATGGGGGATCCGTATATTTAGCATGTCCCGCGTAATTCGTCGTTTAAATATCTGTTGGTGTGGGAAGCTCCTCTAATGCTGCTCGTACCAGCGCGGACTGGACAGTGCGGAGAACAAGCAATATAATAAGCACTCACTCCAGCGTGCTGGTACATAGGTTGAGTATAAGTACTCGCATCAAAGCTGCTCGACATTGTTGAGCTATGTCGATTGCCTCCCAGTACAACCATCAGCGGATATTCACGCACACAGATACAGGGTTGTGGCCTGGACATGGCCAATACGTATACAAGTTGTACGAGTTGCTTGGCGGTCGACATTATGCAACCTGCAAATCAACAACCTCCACCACTTTTCCCTGACCATCAGTGCTCCCATCCAAATTGACCAGATACAGGCTCAAAACGCCTTCCAATATTCGATACCTATCGACCAAAGGTTCCCATCCACAACCCCCTGCAGAGGTCCACGCAACTGCCCAATCTTCAAATTGTCCTTTCGAAGTGCTTTGCAGGATGGTCAAAGCGCTGGATTGCGTTGTGGGATTGTTGGGAGAGGGTGCGTTGGAAGGAAGGATCGCGAAGAGAGTGTCACCACTATCGCCATGATCGCTACCTTGTCCTGAGCTCCTCTCCGACGACGCAGACGTATTTTTATGCGTTGATGAACCGCTCACACTAATTAATTTCCCTCTTTTCCCAATGACACCGACGATCCCCGTTATGTTATTCGGATCACCTGGAATAGAAAGTGGGAGCTGTGTGCGAATCCAATAACCGCTCGTGGTCTTGTCGGACGAGGACGTTCGCCAGTAGTGGAACCTAAATAATATCAAAGCATGGTAAATTGGTATCGAGGGGGAGAGAGGTCGCCATGGGATCACCATTGCTCAACGCCCGTACCATTCTCCCGATTCAAGACATGGACCCTCCCTGCCGAGTCAACGGTTTGGGCTTCTTGGTTGAGGATCCCACTTTGCGCCGCAACCGTCAGAACGAATGATATATATCTAATCGATTGAAAATAAAGTATTTGCTCACCCAAATTTGGGAATACCAAATACGACAATGCCAGGTGAAGTCGGTGCAATCGGTGTACCTGGGGGCAAGTTCCCAATTCGCCTTACTTTACTGCTCGCCTCAGCCGTAGAAGGGTTCGTGAGGGCATGGACATTGGCAACGGCCTGACCCCATGTGTTCCTCCACGTATACCCACCATCCGACGAGTATGCGTAGTTTAAGTCGTGGTTCTGAATAGTTCCACGAATCGGAACGGTGTGAGTTAGCGAGACGGCGGCCTCTAGAAGTTAGATCACCACCAACATTCTCAGGTCCGTTCGGTCCTGCCTGTACGGCGACGTCTTTACCAGTGTCATTTATGAAGTCACGGTATGTCCTAGACATCAGTTCAACTAAATCATTGGCGAACCTGCTCAATCATGACCTACCAGGTAGTGTGCAAGTTCCCTTGCAGATCAAAATCGAGCCCATTTATGTACGGGTTGTCTTCGACACGAGATAGTTCGTTTGGTACTGTCTACATAGACGAAGGGGACGCACTCACTGTTCACGCCCTGTAAGATACCCATCGTCAATCACCACGGAATCTTCATCGAGACAAGAAGCACACACCAGTAGATATTTACCAACCTCAACCCACCTCCCGCTTTGATTAATATTTTTATCGGCAGGATAATAGTGATATAACCAGTCATCACCCAAACCAGAGCGTCCTACGCGGAGTTCAAGGAGTATGTCAGGGGTGCCCCCTACTCCTATTTCCGGAATGAGTTTCTGAGCTTGGCGGGGTATGTTCAAGAACCTGGGATACGTAACGTTCGAGAAGTGGGTGGGTTTGTCAATCGTCGAGAGGCCAGGGAGGAAGGTCTACAATCTCTCAACGGGGAGGAGGCAATATAAGAGGCGAACGCACCGAAATCGAGGAAGTAAATACTACATCGGTCGACCATGTTGTTTGCGTCGGGTTTGTCGCGACTCCGAGAGCTGATGAGCGGTAACGGAGGTCGTTATCGTGTTGGTCGAATATCAGATGGAGGGTGCCATCTGTTCGGGATATTCCAAGGGAGATGCTGTATCCTGTTGTAGGTGTTAAACGCAGCGGAAGAACTCAAGCGACGTACACATCGTGGCCATCATCCTCAACTTGCCCATAGTCGGCCAGCACCAATTTCTCGAACTCCCCTCCCATAACCCTCCTCGCAACAACTACGTGCCTAACAGACACATTCCTCTCGCTGGCCTCCCAGAAGACCGCGTACTGGTATCCGTTGAACGTGGCAAGTGCGTCTTGCTGGAATGATTCGCCGTTCAATCGATTTATCGTTGGGGGATCGAGTCCAAGCTGGGTCGTTTGGATGTGTCGAAGGCATGCTGCAAGAAGACAGTAACTAAAAACGGAGAGAATCCTGAGGAATGCCGCCATTTACAAATGACATGCCTGCTGGCTCACCTTGCTTTTATCCACGGAATGGTTGAAACGCGGGCCGTCAGCGGTACGTGGTGGTAGTCACCATCATGTGTGTATCTGGCTGTGAGAATATTTCCGCGATTGTTGTTCTACCAGACGTCTATAATTAGATCCTTAAACCTCCGAATGACACCTTCGCCTTAGCGGTGTCGACAATGAGATTTTGCTGGTCAATGACGAAGCAACATGACCACAAGAGCCGATGCGCATCGCAGCTGATACACTTGTGCGCGTAAATGCTAATCGTGCTCTGCTTCGCCTTCGTTTCCGTGTTTGCCATGGCTGGCTTCGAGAGTAGTTCTGGCTGCGAACAGAGACATCCTGTAGGGTTGGACATCTTGAAGAAAAGTAGAGAACTCCTTGAAAGCGCTTGTATTTTGGCAGCATACTTTCAGAACTTTGAAGTTATTCAAGGTGTCGACTTCTAGAGTTCCAAAGGTGTCGGTGTTATTTCCAGTCTCTCAAGTGGTTTACAAGGCGGGCTAATTCACTTAAGATGCAAAGCCAGCCTTGTTGGAAGCTAGCTCAGCACCAAGTTTATATCCAAGTACCTATCAAAGAAGTCAACAGAAACTTCAAGAACAAAAAGGGACGAGTCTACCTTATCCCAGTCGATCTTCTGTCGAGTGAGGGGTAGGGCACGTCGAAGGGCTTTGAACGTCTTCTCGCCCATCTCCTGATATGTATCGTTCAAGGATGTCTGATACTTGCCCTCCTCGTCGGCGATGAGCGCAAGCACTTTGGACGCGAGGTCGGCAGGTGGTCGAGAGCCAGTGGGAAGCGTGATTTGAACGTTATGCTCGCTCGCGAGTTGGACCTAAAAACAGCTTAGACTAATATGTCTAAAGGGAAATGTGTATCTTACGTTGCCTTGCTCATAGTAATGAACATTTGCAAGAATTCTCCCGCTCAGAGTGCCCGCTTGAACTGCTACCATGTATTCCGATCGCCATCTCCCAGACCTGCGAGAGTAAGAACATACACCAAACGTTCGCAAATGGGCTGACCAGTAATTTGCAGGGTTATACTTATTCGCTACAATTTGTATCACCATGTCTGAGCTGTCTGGCACTGCGTAGACACGGCCTACCCCTTCCAGGTAGTGGGCGGCCAGATAGGATAGTGTAGATGTTTCAAGCGCGCTCCTGGTCATCCTCAGCGACAAGCGTATGAAGAAAGAAAATATATTGAGTACCGAAGGGGTTCTGATTCGGCATCAGGTTCGTACGTCTGCGGATCGGAGGCCTCCTGCACCACGACATTCCATTCGGCCTACACCTCTGATGACGGAGGTGGAACACTCACCAACGTTATGTGGTCGAAAGCAAAGCTGGTCTTGGATCGTGGGTCCAGGAATCTATCCTTACTTGCCTCCGAATCCGACTCCGCTGGAGGGGCTCGAGCAGCAGTGCTGACGATCGACTAGAAGACACAGAATCATGAGCCATAGTTCCAGACTACATACCATCGAGCGGGGTACTTGGTGTTTGGTCCCAGGAACGTCTGCAACGATGAACTGCGCGAGATTGTACTCTCTGAGAGCTGGAAGAACTCCTTCCTGGAGCGATTCGTCGTCTGAGATGATCACCCTTACATCTGCACAGTACTCAGACTCACAGCCAGACATCTGGGATCATGCACGGACCGTTCAAAACGTCGTTGATCTCTCCAGGAGGCGATTGAAGGAGAAAGTTAGAGGCGACTTGGATACGTTCTGAGGAATCCATCTGGTTACGCTGAAAGGGGAAATAAGCGCCGACGAGATCGGCTAGCCTAGCGCTTAGTCAGTGGCGCTTACAGCTTCCTCTGCTTCTCAGTCCGCTGTCTCTTCAAATTCTCGCGATATTGACGAGAGTGTTCACTGCCGGTTCGAGGAGCATGGATCAAGCCTGGACGGTAAAATACCACGCCATGACCCAGAATTGAATCGGAAAGCGGCTCCCCAACTTAACATAGCAACATCCAGCAAGTGACCCATTCGCTTCCCTGTGTCCGAGCATTCGAGCCGCAATCAAGCAGCCATGTCGTGGATTGACAATACGTGCACACTATGCCCAACTATCGATGCAGTAATTTCTTGTTAAATAATTGCAAGTCTAACATACACCAGCTAGATGCGTTCATAAGATAGGATGATGAACATGAAGCTCACTCCTCGTTCGGCGCAGCAGTTCGCGTCAAGGCGTGTCGGTGATGGAGCGGTGTATTTCGAAGTGGATATCATGAAGGATCGGAGGTTCTACTGGACACGGAGAGATCGAAGCCTTCAAGCCAGTTCAACCCATGACCTTGGTTGGAGTCACGGTCAAATCACGTTGTGGCGCGCGTCTCCTCCCGTGACAAGTTTGAGGCTGTTCGCCTCCATGCAATCCACTAAACGCAAGGCAATGGCGTCTCCGCGAAGACGCCGCGAAGATGATGAATCTTACGCGTCTGGCCATCATTTGCCAGGTAATACTACTCCGAGAAAGCGTTGCAGACAAGGATCCTCTCTATCTCCCTCCGCAAAGTGTCGCGCGCGTTCTACCAACAACCACGCCATCTTCGAGCAACGCTAGAGATCTTTACAAGACCCTGAACAAGAGGACCTGCTGTGCAATCAGGAACATCGATCAATCCACTCGCCCTCATACAACATGTATATCCCTTCTCTCAGTTGCGGTAATTCAAGCTCAATATCCTTCCTCACTTTGTTATATTTAATACGGGTATGAAGCTGGATAAAATCTTGGGTGGTTCGACCAGTTCGGACAACATCTACTCCAAGTTCGACATCTCGGAGCGCGACACTGCGGCGCACATCGCCAGCTGCCTCGATCTTTATCGGTTAGGGATGTCGGGGTCACCGAGCGAAACTTTCACCAACTCGTTGGATTCTTCCCAAGTACCCAGCCAGACGTCAAACCATGATTCGTCACACAAGTCCAAGGCTAGTCGTTCCACATGACCTCCCAACACACCCACCAAAGCAGGGCTTCCGCTCCTAAAGGAAATCCTGACGATAGTGCTCTGAATGATTTGGCGTCAAACGTGGATGGTCCGGTTGACTATGACGAGCGCAGGAAGAGGAGGACTGAGGATGATGAAGCCAAACTAATGCATGGATTGAGGAGTGGGCCGAGGACGTGTGGAGACATTCATTCCTTGATGAAGACAGCGCTTCGAATTCCAGCACCGGCGACATGACCCTCGTTGACCCTTCAGAGGAGCGACCCAGTGTTGATAAGGTTCCAGTTGTGGTTGACAGTGAAGGCAAGCTTCATCGAGTTATGGCGTCAGCTTTCAGACCATACAAGTAAGAGTTTGCCGGTTGATGGTACCTTCACCATGTACGCTTCCCATCACGATTTGTTCTCCCTGATGTTGACACCACTCTAGTGACCCGCCAGAATCACCTGGACCTCTCACTCTGGCTAGCTAATTAGCTGTGTTTACAGATCCCTGTCTACACAGCTAATTAGGCTCGTTTTCGCCGATGCCCTACAGTAATTTGATAAATAATATCCTCATTAGGAATAAGTCTCAATTCCCCTTTTGCTAACGCGTGATCTGCTGAGTTCCCATCAGCAAGCTTCCGCATATGGTAGCCGACGGCGCCGCTAATGTCCGCCCGACATCAAACCTTCGTGTCCGCTGTCCCGCCCATTGA
This sequence comes from Pleurotus tuoliensis, assembly GCA_036872985.1. NCBI lineage: Eukaryota > Fungi > Basidiomycota > Agaricomycetes > Agaricales > Pleurotaceae > Pleurotus > Pleurotus tuoliensis. The sequence continues at coordinate 930,965 of JAYMDH010000011.1, read as the reverse complement.
GCTCGATAACTCAGCCCCCATCCGTTCAAATGCTTCGCTTTTTTGATTCAAAATCCACATTATATCATAGTATCACAATGTATATAAACAATGCACAATAAACAGCTACATAAATGTCAAAAAGTCGGGCTAAACATGGAGTAATCCATGATAATATTCACTACACTGTCAGAAGGATATGGAGTGAGGAAATACTCATCCATAGGAGTAGTACTTACCTACTAGGTGTAGCTGAAGGAAGGTGGAGGCATAGGACATGCATGGTGAGAGTGGGGAGAAGGGTAAGTGGAACAGAGATTGGTGGAGGGTACAGCTGTACTAGGTAGTTAGAGCTGTGGTAAGGCATCATGGAGAGGCTATAGAAGTCATACTATGCCTCAGCAGCACGAAGACGAGGCCGGAGGAGCGCTGATCACAGAGGGAATGTCTGGGTGTACAACGAATAGATAACACTCTCGGAAATAAACAAAGCGGCGCCAGAAAAGGAGGGGCATCTTATGGTGTAGCCCAGGATGCCATGTTCGGCATCCCTCGGTCGCTGTATGTGATTGAGCCACAGATGAGACAATGCACTGATATGAATGGAAGGGGGTGTACGTACCATTGATACCCACAGATCGCACAAAGGAGTATTGTACATGCCACCAAATGTTGATTATGTGTATATATGACCACCATCTGGTACTTGCATCGCGCAAGGCCATCGGACCCGGTTGTCAAGAGTCACGGTTGAGGCGCCTCGGGCAACCCACCGCAACCATGATGATGTCTACGAGCGAGATCGAGTGAATATAATCCAGATCGTACTAGCGCAGAGGAGCCGAGGTGTTGCAATGAAGAGTCTTGAGTTTAAAAGAATGCATTCCGACGGTTATTGAAGATGTTATGCAAGGATAAAGGGAGTAGATGACGAAGTGCCGTGGAAAAGTTGACACGCCGTTATTCACACTTAGCGCCGTAAGTGATTTCACTGTTCTTCGTGACTACGCCCACAACTCTTGCGCAGCACTGATGGGACTGATATACAAGTATTCAAAAGTGCCTATTGGATACACACACCACTTCGTACGTCGTAGAACGCCCGCGATCTCACTTCAAACTCACAACAAGTTATCATCAGAAATCCCTAAAGCGTGCATAATTTTGTATGATCGCCTGTTCCGATTGTACTGTAGGGTCAGGTGAGGGTGGGGGAACGTGTATGTTACCTGAACCCGAGCTTTCGTAGCCTAGGAGGTACTGCTTAGCGCGATCTGTAAGTTTCAATATGTGATACTATCTGTACCCACTCCCTACTTTGCACCACAAAAATTAATTTATAGCTACTCTGAGACCACGGCATCACGGCCATTTGTGATGGAGTTCACAGCATACCATACACTACATCAATTCACTTACCCGCATCAGTGCTTTCCTTGGCTGGAGGAACCCATCTCTCCAAGCCCTCTCCTGCCTAACAAAACCCCAGTACTTCGTCACCAGGCAGCATTCCTGGCACCCTTGGTACTGCAGCACTCACTGGGTGGACTATGTAGCAGTCCTCAGTGACTAGGTCCTACCATGGAAGCTAGCTGACCTCCTCACATTGACCCCCATCTTCTGGCCTCTGCATCACTGCCATTGATATCATAGGCTCCCATACATCATAATACGAAGCTAACATATACTGACCATCAAACAACACTAGTTTTGTCCCATATCCTTGCATTGTAAACTCATGGTAAATATTATTCTTGGTACAATGCTTCATTTTCGCATTTATCTCTTGATATACAGGTAGGAGTCAGTATTGAGTATATACATTGTGATACTATGATATAATGTGGATTTTGAATCAAAAAAGCGAAGCATTTGAACGGATGGGGGCTGAGTTATCGAGCTCAATGGGCGGGACAGCGGACACGAAGGTTTGATGTCGGGCGGACATTAGCGGCGCCGTCGGCTACCATATGCGGAAGCTTGCTGATGGGAACTCAGCAGATCACGCGTTAGCAAAAGGGGAATTGAGACTTATTCCTAATGAGGATATTATTTATCAAATTACTGGCAGTGTAGGGCATCGGCGAAAACGAGCCTAATTAGCTGTGTAGACAGGGATCTGTAAACACAGCTAATTAGCTAGCCAGAGTGAGAGGTCCAGGTGGCCAGAATCTTGTCAGATCACTTATAACGCCTAAACAGTGGATGAGTTCACACGCCCAATTGACATGTTAATGGAACTACTGCGTTCGCCTATCATGTATCAGAACCCAAGAACCTGCCTGTTTCTGCTGATCAGGGGGTTAGCAGCGTCAACTAAGCATCGGGGTAGACAATCGACTTTCGGCGGCGTATAGGGTTGTGAATGATATGTACAGACTCTTCGCCTTACAACACTGTTATAAATTTGATTATTACTTGTACACATACGTACAGCAAACAAGCCCGACTTAATTCGAGACTCTGATCACCACTTTGCCTACATGAGCTTGCGACTCGAGGTACTTGAACGCATCGATAGCGTCCTCAAAGGGGAAGACTCTGTCCACGACCGGGTGTACATCATGTGTTGCGATCAACCTATTCATAGCCTCGAACCTGCCAATGATTCAGCCTACATTACACAGAGAACTGAATGTCTTGAAAGGCATCTGGCTTACATGGTCGCAGGGCCAACCCAAGTACCCTCCACCTTGATCGCTTTTCCGAGTATAAGCTGAATGACGTTGGAGTCATACTCCTTATCCTAAACGCAAAATCTTAATGAGAATGAGTTTGCGCGTAAAGAAATTGGAAGGCGGCGCACATGAGCAAGAAAACCTATAAGATGGACCGCTCCACCAATCCTGGTGGATTTCAATGATCTAGCTACCGTCGCCGGTCCGCCAACCTACTCAACGAATTGGCAGTCTTGTCTTCAGTGGTAAAGGACAGAACTTACCTCGATGACATGGTCTACCCCCCTTCCGTTCGTCTGCTCGAGGTCAGTTCTACCTAGAAAGCGAAGCGCAGTACTGAGTTAACCCACGAGTTTGTTGACAGCCTCGTCCCAGTTGGGCGTTGTATTGTAGTTAATGACGTGTTTCGCCCCGAGCTTGGTAGCTAGTTCCAGCTTTTTATCGGAGGACGACGTGATGATCACTGTTGCACCGGATGCCACGGCGAATTGCAACGCGAAGCTACGAATGCACAGTTAACTGGAAAACAACGGATGAACCCATTTTACATACATCGAGACACCACCAGTGCCCTGTACGAGTACCGTTTCTCCCGACTTGACGCCTCCGCAGCGCTGAAGAGCCGTGTAAGCTGTAACAGCAGCACAACTAGTCCTCCGGTTAGCCAATGGGCGGGAGAACAGAAAAGACCAGCTTACGGAAGCGTCGACGCTTCCTCATAGCTTAGATTGTCTGGAATCTTCACCAGTCCCTAAACACGCATACTAGTCAGCTTACTTGGGTCGGGTCTCAAAGGGGAGAGATTTCTCACAAATGCAGGGAGAACGACGTACTCCGCCAGGACGCCTTGTTGGGGGGCACCGAGCGACGCGGCGATAATCCCAGGATGTGGTTCTCCGGCTTGATAATCTGGCGTGAAATTGGCACAAACACGGTCTCCGAGAGACCAGCGCTGCCTAGTATCATCAGCTACAGCGACGATTTCTCCAGCCATGTCTGAGCATGGCGTAAGATCTTCTTTGATCCTACGACAAGTCAGCGTGAGAGAGTGGTCTCGTTCAAGATCGAAGCAATGCTCACAGTCCAGGAAAGAAGTATTGCCCAGTTGCGACCGCTAGGTCACGGAACTAGATGATCATAAGCTCGTCAGAAAAGAATGCCGTTGTGAGCGGAAAGCACTGACTTGTAAGGAGACTGCATGGACTTTGACAAGAACTTGTCCTGGACTCAGGCTCGGAACCGGGCGTTCCACCACAGTAAGATTGTCGAATGATCCCAGCTGTAATCATCGGCGGTGAGTTTATATGAGCGTATGGAGTAGAATTTAGACCTCGAACCTTCGGGAGGACATAGCTACGGGCCGTCGAGGGAATGCTGGCCGTCATCCGGATTCAAAGTGGGACTGATTAGACGTTAATGATTATACTAGATCTGGGTGATTACCAGCGAGGGGGAGGGGCAACCGAAAGATCAGTTGAACTTATACTCTTCAGGTGCGGGTTCTCGCATGTTCGCCAAACTGCAGTACTTGGTAAGCACACCTATTGTATCCGAAAGTTTATCCATGCCCACAAAACGATTACTTGCCCGTCAAGGAGACAGCTCTTCCGGTCCTTTCGATAATGTGACATTGTAGACTGTATTTTACACCAAATATGATCCTTATATGCTGAATGGTTGAGCAAAGCTGATGAGCCAAAGTACAAGGGAACTTTCGATGTTCTCATACCATGGATCACAAGATTCTGATAACCATCTGATACAGATGTCGCAATACTTTTAAACTTCTCGGCCGGGCCTTTAGCGTCTTGTTATTCCTATGGGATCACCATCAGCTTAAAAAGAATTCAGACATTGTAGGCGTACCGTTGACTACTCCCACCAGCTACCAGCTTGAATTTTATGGGCAACTCCAGGACTGACTCTCAAGAAAATTAACCGACACTTAGTCTAGTTCGGATTCACCTTCATTTTAAATACCAATGTGTATACAAAAGTTCGTCCTCATGATTACCATTCACCGTTCTCCTCAGGCTCTCCTCTCTCCCTTCGTTCCAGGCAGGTGTAACCTTGTTGATTGCCCTGTATGTGCTTTGTGTGCACGCAGTAAGCAGACCACTCGCCGGGCCCTTCCAAGGTGCAGCAGAAAAACACCATTTCTGATGGATGCGAGCGAAGGAAGACATTGCCATCGACCATTCGTACATAGATTACAGTCAGCGTGTGTTGGTCGCGTACCCAAAATTGGCTCCTTCAAGCCCTCTGGCTACAAGCGTAAACTCATTCGCTGCATCTCTAGTTTTCTTCATTGATCGTGACCTACAGCCCCGACGAATGCATGTGAGACTAGGGGAAATAAACGGAGGACCGGGTACTAACGACTGGATAGCTTTGATGAAACGATCCTTCGCCTCTGGACCTGCCTTTGACTCTACGAAATCATTCTAGAGGATATAAGAATATCGATGAGCGGGCGGGTCCAGCGTAAGGTCAATCACGTACGGAGTACAATATCTCCCGGACCCACACTCTACACTCCTCTGTACACCTTGATAGCAAAATCGACAGTAGCTCCGTTAGATTTGGAGTAACGCTCCGAGGGGCTACTCCGGCAAACCCGCCCAACACAACCCGAAATAGAGCTTTAGCATGAGTCTGGACGAAGCCAAGTCTTGCTTCTTCGAGCTCTTTCCGTATGAACAACTGGTTCAGCAATGTTCCCTGCAAATAAATTCCTTCAGCTTGTGTTCTGACGCCGAAGAATGGCGACGTAAGGTCCTATCACTCACTAAGAAGTTGCATACCGACACCAGGGAATACCTCTCTTGCAGTGTCATCGATGTAAGCGAGCATTGCATCAGCGAATCCAATGCGCCCGCAGGAAGAACGAAGAATGCCATCGGGAAATTCTTCGCGACCGTATCGACGCATCCAAAAAAGTCCGTCACCACATCTGGGTTGTCCTCCAAGGCCTGAGGTTGACTCAAAAAGCTGAGTGAGGCCTGTAAAAGTATGGGGAGAGCTGCTGATACCCTTGCTGTGTCCTCGGGTGTTGGCTCTGCCTTCAGGGTAAGGAGCAGCGACGGCGGGTTCATCTGCGCAATGAGTATCCCAGCGAGGGACAACCAGATGGACGTAAGGCGTCTTTGAGCAGCTAGGCAAACAAGCTCCAGGATGGGACCAGCAGGAAGCGATAGAAGGGTGGTATCCACAGGGAGAGCGGTCATAGCTTTGAAAAGTTCGCTCAACGTCTATGGTACTGTGAGTACAAGCCGGTATCACGGGAATGGAGACCCTTCGAAGGAAGAAGACTTACGCTACTGACTTCCATGTCCGTAGACCAAACATTTATCACACCGCACAATACGTCGTGGACATCCTTCCGAAGTCCAACCATACGCGGCTCTTCCCTCGCCCTCTTCATCTTATCCACCTCAGCTTGTACGTCGGGGCTATCCTCGAACGCAGCCATACCATCATGGGTCCTCGTCAACCCCTTCGCAACACCTCGCAGCGTCTCGATCTGAATCACCGCCAGCGACTTCGAGTCTTCGGGCAACTCCCTCGCATTTTGCAGAGTCTGTGAGAGTTTCTCCACGACAGGGCGAACAATAGCTTCGAGAGACGGAATTTCATCTTCTGGAGGTAACGCCTGGATGACACTCGAGATCGACTGCAAGACTTTACCGCGCTCGCTATCCGCAACATTCACCAACCCGGCATGCAGCTCGCCGAATGAAGCTATATGAGGAGCGAGAGCTGTCCTATTTACGTCACATAGTTCTCTTAGCGCGTTTGCGGCCGCCAGGCTTAATGTTGGCTCAGGAAGGGCTGCTACGACGTATCCAACGACGGTCATCAGCATGCCGGAGCTTTGATTCAGAGGTTGGGCGGCAAACCAGGAGGCGTAGGTTCCTATAAGACTGAGCATCGTGCGTCGAACACGGTCGCGACCCGAACTGGGTAAACGGCCGAGTATCTCGGGCGTAAACAGGCGAGCGAGCTGTGGAGTCTTCTCGAGATCCATGGACTCTTGGATAGATACGATGCAATGCAGGGTCGCTTCAATATCCTGTTGGGAATTAGCTGTTTAATCTTCCTCGATCATGCAGCAGAATGGTCCTGACCTCCCATCCACCACCGTTCGTCACCGCCGCAAGCCGAGACGAGACGTCATTGATGTAGAAGTCAAGCATGTCGTCACGCAGTACGTAGTAGCTGTTTATGAGAACGAGGTCAGTAAGTAAGTCCAGTCGCCACGCTCCATCACGTACGCATTGATCAAAGTGTCACCGACGTCCCGCCGATATCTACATATTCTTAGTCTAGACAACAGAGATGGGGTGAAAGCCAAGGTAGCTCACACTTGAAATTTGTCGATCTGATCTAGAAGGGATTGGGTAGGTTCGCGGATTCAAGTATCAATGAGGCAAGGCAAATTAACTTACCTCGAGTCCAGCCTGACATAGGGGCAGGCCAAACCATCTTCCTTCTTAGTACTTGCACCAATTGACTATAGACGGCCCTTGACACTGCTACGACTTCGTCTTCCTTCGAACCACCCATCGCATCTTCATCATAGTCAATGCTCCAGAGTGTCTCTTGGAATAAGTACCAGAATGACAACGTCATCTCGCTCTCTTCCTCATCCACTCCATGGTAGCCTGGAAGCGCGGTGAAGGCGAGTAACATTCGGAGAAAGTTCTGCGTGAGCTGAGCTCTCGTAAAAGGTTGTTGCGTGCTCCAGGGGAAAGTGACCGCCGGTATTGATACAGTAACCGCCGATGCAAGATTGGCAGCAATATACGAAGTCGAATGGTCACCGATGGCGGTGATAAGTTTACACAACGAGTGGGCGTGGTCGTCTATCGCGCCGTTCGCCAGGGCGCTGTCGAATGCTGGAGCAGCCATAGAAACCAGCCATATCAGCAGGGGCTCCGTGAGTGTCCGTGTACCCGCCCCGTCCGAGAGAGCCGACTTGGACATGACTTCCTGAAGCGTATCGGAAGCTGCGGTAAAAATATCATCGTCATCATTGGCAGCAGCGAGAAGGTTGATGAGGAGCAGGATTAAGGGGGTGATGTCGCTCGTAGGGAGAAGAGTGAGCCACGCCTCAAGGCACTTGAGCGCGGACTGCCGTTGGCGGACTGTAGTCGATGAGTTAGTGATGGTGGCCGTAATCGCTTGGACGACCATCGGCACTGCGTCTAGCAGCGATTGATTGAGTTGCATCCTGGGTTAAGCATCAAGGGCGCGCGACAAAACCGATCCGGCGTAAAAACCTACTTGCTAGGCCCCCAGATGACGGCTGTTTCTACCTCTTCCGCTACAATGGCCAAGAAATCGAGGATGTGCTCCGATGCACCTCCATTGGCAGAGAAGGATGAAACGCAAGCCTGAATCCACCCTGGCCACCGAGAAGGATGTTTCGGTACGAGAATGAGGGCGAGAGATGTGAGCTGGCAGGAGAATGAGGACAGGACGGAAGTACTGCTTCAGCTGTAACGCACCGCGACATATAGCTTTCGAAGAATGACTTTATTGCTGGACATCGCGATGGCACGCGATGTGAGTTGAACCAGCAGGTCGCGCAATTCCTCATCGTGCTCGTGCGGAAATGCTTCCCTGCGCTGGGTAAGTCGAAAATGCAGAAGCTGTACTGTAGGTGAACATACCAGTCTCTCGCGATCTTGACTTGGGCTGTATGCGCGCCGAAGAACTGCACGTTGGGGTCTGGGTGCTCAAGAAAAGGGATGACAAGACCCCATGCTGCAGGACGTTTCTGGATGTCGAAAATCTCCTGCTGTAGACGCTTCTGGGTTTCCGGCGAGAGACCGGTCGGGGCGTACGTGGTTTGGATTAACTAACCAAGAATGAGCGAGGTGGTGGAGGACTTGCGACGCAGACTGACTTGTGTGGCTTGTTCGATATCAGGCGTCGAGAGGACAGGCAGAAAGGGCGCTGCCATCAAGTACAAAGAGAAGACAATATGCCAGAGATAATAATATCTGCGCAAGTCCACACCGAGAACGTGATCTAAGCGTGACTCTGGACCCACAGGAGTTTCCAGGGGAGGCAAGGGAGGGCAGGGTGACTTTGGAGGCCGAGATGGATAAAATTGGTATCATTGTGCAGAGCGGAACAGATGGTCAGTGACATATGTACATGTGAATTAAGTATAGACACTAAATTATTGATTGACATTAGATTCGAAGTCCATAAATGAAACGTCTTTAGTGAGCACCAGTCGCGAGATGAGTTACAAGTTCCAAGTATTCTTGATGAGATCGGCTCCGCGTTCTGCGATAACATAAGTTGGTGCCATCGTGTGCATGCTCGGGTTGTACGGCTGTCACACAACGGTGAGTACGACGTGAATCCATCCCCTAGCACAAGAAGACTTACGAAGACAGACGCATCCACAATCCTAATACCCTTAATGCCTCCCTTCATCTTCAAGTCCGGGTCTACCACCCCCCATTGCGCACCTTTAGGTGACATGCTGGCCGTACCAACAGGATGCGCTGTGGTCCCGCTGTTGCTCCTCACGTACTCCTCGATCTCCTCATCAGTGTCGGCGGTAGCCAGAGATCCCAAGGGTTCGACAATGTAATTTTTGAAGACCGGCGCGGAAACGAAGCGCTTAGCGGCTTTGACTGCTTCGCGCATAGCACGGATATCCCAATCGGTGGTGTAGAATGCGGGGTCGATGTGGGGAGCACGGAAGGCATTGAAGCCGCCGGTTGTGTCGAGAGTGACCGAGCCGCCTGAAGAATTGTTAGAGCCCAGATGGCCAACAATGAGCCAGACACATACGCGATGTAGCAGACACTAAGTTTGTAGATATGGTGAGCCATCTGCCCGGGGGAGGCGCTGGAGAGACGAAGCCGTTCTGTATGAAGATATTAGTTGATGGGAGGTGAGAGCAGAATCAATTGTCAGGCCTACCCCGATTGCGAGTTCCAAATGTGGTGTGTTGGGGCCGGAGGCGGTATCCACGCCAGCAGGGAGCCCAAGGTTCGTCCTCTCAGTCTCATTCAATCTGAAGAAGACAACTTCGCCGATTGGTGTAGCGACCAATGGCCCCGTCCCGTCGGTGTTCCACTCGTCCATGGCATCGTCGAGCGCATTCTGCTCCTGGAACACGGGATCGAAGGTATTGGCATCTGCTCTAACACTCCACAGGCAGCCAGTTGTAGGTTGATCGGTCAAGTTCCTGCCGACACTTGGCAAGTTCACAAGCGGAGGAATGCCGACGGATGACAAGTAGCTGGAGTCGCCGATGCCGGAATTAAGGAGGATTTGGGGAGTGCCAATGACACCTGCAGCGAGGAGAACCTCTTTTGTCGCGGTGACCGTACGAAGTGGACCACTGTTGATGTCTTGGGTGTATTCCACACCTTGGAAAGTGGACCCGGATCCGGTTTGGAGGATGCGAGAAACGCGAGCATTGACAAGGACGTGGAGGTTGGGTCGGCTGATAAATTGTGGGCCAAGATACGATGTTGCTGCACTGCTACGATGCGACCCATTGATAGCAGCCTGGAGCCAACCCAATCCGAGAGGGGTGCCGTCGTTGTAGTCAAGCTTGAAGTCAAAGATACCGCCGAGTTCTTGCCCTGCCTGGAACACCAACGGATCAAGCGCTTGGTGGTGACCAGAGAGACTGTATGAGTTAATGCCGGTGGTGCTATGGACCGAAGGATCATATTGGCCTGTAGTGTCGTGGCCATCGGCTGGAGGTGTCCATTTTTCGTTCTGCATAGGTGTTGTTAAGGAATAGGGTTAACGTAGTGGTAGTAGGAATGCTGACCCGTGCAAAATATGTCTGCACGTTGTTCCATGACCAACCGGAGTCACCGGTGACTTCAGCATAGCGATCGAAGTCGTCAGAAGAACCACGAGTATAGAACATCCCATCTACCAGTGTGTTAGCATGCTCAGATTACACAGCGACCTTGTATAGAACTCACTGATGGAACTGCTACCGCCCAGGACAAAGCCTCTGGCGAATGGAACTTCGGCGTTGTGCATCCCAACTTGGGGGGTGGTAGTCTGCAATAATATTCAGAATCAATACAAGGAAGAGGTAGAAGACACTTACATAGTTCCACGTGTATTGGGCAGGGATTCGCGTAACGAAGAATGGGACTTTAGTCTCGAACGCATCCTCGTTCCTGATCAACGAATGAGTGAGCAAACTCAAGACGCGTTAGGGTGCGCTCACGAAGGACCTCCTTCGAGGACAAGGACTTTAGTTGACGGGTTTTCTGTCAGACGGTTCGCGAGGACGCTACCGCCCACACCCCCTAGGGCAACCGATCAGCTTCCAGGAAAGTCAACATCTGAACTGTCATTTACCTCCTACAATGACGAAGTCGTAAGAAACATCTGGCAAGTCGGCCGCATTCTTGTACAAGGCAGCTGAGGCTCCGAAAGGAAGCAATAGGAGTGTGAGGACTAGGGAGATGTGGGCTGCGAGGGATTGGAACTTCATCGTAGTAGTGATTAGTGAAAATACGAATGTAGTTGAAGAGGATGATACGATGCTGCTTAAGTGCCTTGTCAGGCTGCCTTAAGTACCTGGCGGAATACCTGACCCAGTACATTCAAGGACTCGGAGCCATGATGTCGAGGGCGGGTTGACCCACACCTACATGCCCGTTTGTTCAGTCGTCATATCCACCAACGAGAGGGTGAAGTGGGTTGGCTACTGGTGACAGCGCCGGCGGGCTTGGAGGAGAGGTACGCGGTTGACAGCATCCCGAAGAGCTCGCAGAACATCCTCGCGTAATGACGTCGTGACTGACAAAAGCGGGGAACATGTATAGTTAACAAAGCTCCCTCCCAGTTCCGCGCAAGTCGCTACTAGTCAAGCATCGAATGGCTGTAGTTTTGAGAGTATCTTGGTGTTTCGTCCAAGTAGTAAGTAGCCCAGTATCGCACCCACGAAACAGGCATCGACGATGATCGAGTGCACCAATACGGTAGTTCTTAACGACCTCGGCTAGCGACACGGTTCCAAGGCCTACGGCACCGACGCTGATACACATCGCGAGTGCAATACAAGCGCGGACGTCTTATTCGTCGATTTTTATCAGTGGGTTATATCGCATGGTGCCAAAGAAACTGTTAGCTGCAGGGCGACGGGGGCGCTCCCTCTGCGCTGCAACGGTCCTGGAGTGGAAGTGGGAAATGTGATTTCGGCGGCGCGTCTAGATGGGCAGATCTAGCCGTAGCTAGTTTTGGATGGAAGAATTCGCCCTCAGTCTACGTATTGTTCAGCCGAGCAAGTTTTCTGTTTTGCGATGAATATACTAAGCGCCAGTAGTGCTGAGTCTCAGGCGTCTGTTCATAGGCCTGGCAGCGGCCGCCTCAGTAACCAACACAGTTGTAATTTTGACATCGTCGACTCGAAACATCGACCCCTGCACTCTGCAGCCCTTGAACTTGATTAGAAGCCGTTCGCAAAAATCAACTTGATCAAGAGTAACGCAAAACACTCGTCTGTTAAACGTCCAGCCAGTAGCAGCACGGAGGACTGCCTTCCATTCCAGTTCGAAGTCCTGGCGAGCTTCGATTTCTAACAGGTCTGTTTGATGGCCAAATGATTAATGGAGAGGCAACGGAAACGAGAGAGTATGAGCTACTGTCGCAGGAGTCAGCTACCAGACCTTATTACGAGAGGGCCAGGGCCAGGGGGCCTCCTTGCCTACAGTCACAGACGTCTGGCCAACGACATGCCCTGCTCGTGATTACCTTAGTCGACTTGCGGTCGATTACGAGCAATGCCGAACCTAGGTGCGTTCCTATGTATAGAGATGACTGACAGGATGTCAAGATCATCCCGCTTGCATTCCGTTGTCAGCACGCATCATAACACCCAATATTGCTTCAATCCAGTGTTATGGCATTCAAATATTCAAGCTTAAGCCTTTCGTCGAAAACCACTGCACGCACGAGCATTGGTATTAATAGTATCTTGATGATTCATTTTTAAAGATTGATAATGTCACTTGAACTGAGCTATCCAGCCATCTTGTCGCCCCATCAAGTCCCGTCGTTACTTGAAGGAATTCACAGGTCCGCGATTTTGATATCCCTGTCATCTGCATTGCTGTATGCGGACGCTCAACCACGCGCTGTTTACGCGCACTGCCTCATATGTCGCTCAACGGTCAATGTCAATCGAGAATCGAGGTAACATCGAACCCTGAAGAGGGCCCAAGGACATAGCAGTCCCGTCGGTTCACGAGTGTATAAAAACCCCTCCAAGTCTCCTCTTGGAATCATTCACTTAACTTCCTTCTCCTTCCCCCTTCTTCGGGCTTTCTTCTTTCACGCTTAACGCCAATTACCCCTCACGTCTTTTGAGTCATCCTTCTCGGAACTGGTTCCTCTTGCAATTCTTACCTTTGCAATTCGCGTCAACTTCATCCTTCGTCCTTCGAATTCATCTTCATTGCACATTTCACAATGTTCTTCACCAAATTTATCGCTGCCTCGGTCGTTGTCGTCGGTCTGTCCTCGTCCGCCTACGCACATGCTGCCGCCCACCCTGCTATGGGAATCAAGGAGCCCTTGAAACGCCCCGATGTCAGACGCCCCGATGCCAAGAACCCTTGTGGTACTGGTGTTGATATCGCTGCCAACTTGGAGAAGGCAGAAACCATTCAAGTTGCCGCTGACGGCACCTTCTCTGTAGTAGTGGAGAATTACAATGGGTTAGTGTCCTCGCGTATCCTAACTGAACTGGAATTAACACGTCCATAGGGGAATTGACGGTTCCAGACAATTCACGCTCAAGGTCGATGCCACTGGTACGGGCAAGTCGTTCCAGGCCGGTACGATCACGAAGAACGGCCTGAAAGTCACGTACAAGAACGAGAAGGAGACGATTCAAGCTAAGCTACCCGCAGGCATGACCTGTCAAGGCGGACAAGCAGCCAACCTGTGCCTCGCGCAGTTCACCAATGCCGCCTACCAGAAATTCGGTAATTGTGTCGTCGTGAGTATGATTTATTTGCTTTTGACGCTGCCGTGTTCTAACGTGCATGGATCATACAGCTCCAGCAAGGAAGCAGCTCTGTCGCTACGTCTAGCTCGTCTAGCAGCTCATCCTCCGCGAACAACAGCAACTCAGCATCGAGCAACGCAAACAGCTCCTCTACATCTAACGAGTCTGTCACGAAAGGTGCCAATGGAGCGGTTAATGTAAACAAATCCGCCTCCTCCGCCTCCGCAGACGCCAAGAGTGCCGCCAGCTCCGCTTCTGCTGCCAACGCCAACGCTGCCAACTCGAGCACGGTGAAGACATCCGTCAACGGCAATGGTGCAGTGTTCACATCATCTGTCACCGGCGCCAACTCGGACTCCAACACATCTTCCTCTGCTGCTGCCTCGAACTCGGCCAACACTGCCAACTCTGACACCAAGGTCGTTTCATCAACCAACCCCCATACCGGCGCGACCACCTCATCGACCGTCAAGTCCAACTCTGCATCTTCCAATGCCGCCGAATCTGCTTCGAGCGCTGCTGCTGCGGACAAGAGCTCTTCGTCAGCCGCTGTGACCTCTTTCGTGGATCCCAAGACGGGCAAGTCGACCAGCTCCACGGTGAAGTCGAGCAACAACTCCTCATCCTCCTCGAGCTCATCCTCGTCTTCCTCGTCCTCGAACGCCTCCAACTCTTCGAGCTCTGTTGTGTCATCCAACGGTGGACAGACCACCACCAAGCACCGTCGTGCCTATGTGAGTACTCTTTCGGCTTCCTGTCGATATCTGTATACTAATGCATCCCTCAGGGCTCCCGCCTCGCCCGTGCCCTCCTTGCCGAGGACGCCGATGCTGATAAGGAGGAGATCGTAGAGGAGGTCATCGAAGTAGTCCGCCGATCCTTGATCAACTGGATCTGGGCCTAAACTCCTCTCTCCCTCCATCCGATACATTTGGACATTTCATTATTTCTGTGCTCTTTGATGCTTATTCGCGTTTACATTAAGGACAAGGACGAAGTAATTTAGACATCGACGACTTGGCCATTTATTCTTCGCTCCGCCTTTTGCATTTACCCTTTGCTTCACTCTTGGTAGTGAACGCACACTTTTATACCTTCACACATACCTTAACGTTTGTTACTTTTTCATGGGGCGGAGATGCTTTTTATTTCACATTGACGTAGGGGACGACCATCTTTATTTTCATCACGATTTTGCATGTGTATCCACCGATTTACTAATACAAAGCATTTTTGGCTTGGCAGAGTACCTCCTCGAGCAAGAGTTGACGCCACGATCAGCCAGACCATCGCCTGAAGGGCTTCTCTGTCGAAGCATAGTTATATTGAAAGCTTAGTTGAAGGGCAAGTTCCTGGAAGTAAAGGAGTAGTTAACTGGCACGTGGCCCTCGTTTTGTTGTTGCCTATTCGATTGAGCATCGCTAGCTTTGTATAGTAAGCTGTTCAACCCAATAAACAGACATGTCCGCCGGCATCATCCCTGCAGACTTTCGCCCCGCCTTGCTTGTAATCGACATGCAAAACGACTTTTGTCCTCCGGTATGCCTCGCTTCTTTCACAGACAATCCAACGTCGTCTTCACCTTCTTATCGAAGGAAGGCTCCCTTGCTGTGACCGAGGGACGAGATATCATACCTTGCATAAATAAACTCCTCTCTAGTCCTGCTTTCGCCCTCCGGGTGGCGACCAAGGATTATCACCCCACCGACCACATATCGTTTGCCTGCAATCATCCCGCGCCCGACAACGTACCTTTCACTAGCTTCGCCCGCGTTATTAACCCCAACAATACGGAAGAGTCTTACACAACGAGGCTATGGCCAGAGCACTGTGTCCAAGGCACCTACGGTGCTGAACTTGTCAATGGGCTCAACATAGACGCCGTCGATCTGATTATCGAGAAAGGGCAAGATAAACGGGTGGA
The DNA here is from genome assembly GCA_036872985.1 of Pleurotus tuoliensis. NCBI lineage: Eukaryota > Fungi > Basidiomycota > Agaricomycetes > Agaricales > Pleurotaceae > Pleurotus > Pleurotus tuoliensis. Next base: position 915,367 of record JAYMDH010000011.1, on the reverse strand, counting down.
GATGTATTCTGTCTTCTACGACCCATTCAAAGTCAGCGAAAGTATGGCGGCGGCGGCACTCAAAGAGAAGGGCGTCACTTGGGTGTATGTTGTTGGTCTGGCGTATGATTATTGCGTAAAGGCCAGTGCGCTGGACGCTAGGACCGAGGGCTTCGAGGTTATCGTAGTGGAAGACGGAACCAGAGCCGTGGATGCATCGAATCAAAATCTGAACGAGGTCGATGATCAACTCCGCCAGGCGGGCGTGAGGGTGGTGGGGATGGACGATGAGGAAATGGGTTGGTTGTTTTTGTGAGCTTGTACATGAACTTCATCAATGGACTATCCGGAGTGGTGCCTCAGCTGTAATTTTGATAGATTGAATGTCAAAGCTTCGAATTTGGAGCTTTGGGGCTGGGAACTTGTTGACTTGGAGTTACTTAGATCCTATGATTACGAGATAATACCGACAACGAGGAGAGTAAGTAAATAAGGACATAGGTACGAATGGTAGTAAGAGAGGGGCACCCATATACATATAAGAGGAACCGGGAGAGAATGTAGGATCAAAGAGTAGTGCAGCTTCGAAAAGGGGTATTACTATTTGGCGATGAGACGAACGAGTGAATCTGGTATGCGTAAATGAGTGTGAGACAGATTGATATATGAACGGAAGCATCGGTGCATCAGCCACTATCCAACGTGGCTGGTTGCATGCAGTGTATGTACAACGGGGAACTTCAAAAATTCGTTAAGCATCCTCCTCTTCTTCCTCTTCCATGACATTTTGTAGAGGTGCTCCATGTACATAGCGGGCTGGACTAGCGCGGCCAGTATCTTCGATGACCACGCGAGGCGGCTCCACGGGGGAGAGATCTTCTGGGACATGCGCAGGGATGGCTATTTGCTGAGGCGCCAAGATGGTGGGGATGGCAGCAGGGACGGTGTCCTTAGCTAGAACAGGAGCCCTCACAGGGACCGGAAGTCGCGATGGAGGTTGGATAACTGGGGCAGTGATGGGGGCGGGTGGCAGCGTAGAAGGCTTGGGCGAAACACTTCGTTCACGTTCACGATACATTTCAATCAAGGCGGCCGTCTTGGTTCCAAGTGGAGCTTTGTCGGCGACGACCTCAGTTGCATGTCCGTTGCTGATGCCATTTCCAGGATGCTGGCCGTTGGTAATAGGACTTGCCGATGGTATGCGGGGTAGTTCTACCTTGGACGGGGAGGGATCGCGTTGTGCAAGGTTTGCTTGCTCTACCTTGATGCTCGTGGGGATTTCGGATTGGGCTGGCTTAGGTTTAAGAACCAATGGGGAGACGGCGGGACTGGGAACGGGCGAAACAGCCTGGACGGGGGGAACTTTAGGTAATGGTCGTAGCGGGGCGACGGGTTGTAGCAAGACTTCAGCTGCTTGGGGAGGTGTAACAGGTTCATTGTCGTTTCCACCTTCGTCGTCACTATCCATGTAAGCTAGACGATGTCTAGGATCTTCGTCTTCTTCAGGGCTGTTCAGTGCTGGTCTTCGATCAGGATGCAGGTCAAAATAGCCTAATCCTTTCCGTGGTGGTAGAACGACTTCCTCGGGCGTTGGGTCCATGACGGGCTCCATGACGGGCTCTGCGCCCAGAGAGGATGCGTAATCTAAAGTGTCCCGATCATCGATGCTCTCGACGAGCGTCCCCCGGGTGCGTGGCACAGTTTGGATCTCGTCTACATCTGCATCCTGCAAAGACTCGAACACTGAAATGGGCTGGGACACAGGGGCTTCTTCCTCTTTCGCTCCAAATCGACGCTCTAACTCGTCATCGGACAGCGGGGACATAGAGCGCTCTTGCTGAACGCTTGCTAGCACCTGGGCTACCTCTAAGCTCGCGAGTTCCGGATCTGGGCCCACCCGCCGTCGTCGCTCCCCTGGAGCCCGTATTTCAGCTTCCTGCCCACCCATCCGCCGATTGTGAGTGGCTACCAGTATATCCACCCATGCATCGTCTCGTGATTGACGTCTCTTCTGCTTCTCGGCCTCGTCCGTCACACCATCGCCTCCACTATTCCGTTCTTCGTCACTATAACTTGCTAATCTTGTCTCAAATTCAACGCTCGAATACTCCGCAGGCGGGTATGTCCCCTTCTTCCCTGGGTGTGGACTAACGGGAAGACCAGTGAACTTAAATCGTGATTTCTTAGCAGAGGAAGGCGGTGGAGGGGGAGGCGATTCACCGTCACGGGCCTCATCCCTGGTATAAAGTTGCGGGATTCCCTGCGGTCTGGGCGTCGAGGAACGGTCAGTTGAGGACACAGGCAGAGGGCTCGTTGTTATTGACCTGGCCACACCGCCACTCAGAGAAATAACCTTCGTCACTGAGCCTCCGCGAAGCATGCTGTCGAACTCAGCGTCATGGCGTGAAGGGGTTAGGGGTGCAGCGTATCCACGTCCGTTTGCCACCGATGGCGTCGTTTTCCACTGTTTGTTCTTCGATGGCGACGAGATAGTGGCCTGTGACGCTGACGAGAATAGAGAAGGCAGGCGCCGTCGACTCGACGACCCTAGCGCTGCCCGAAGTTTCTGCCGGTATTCAAGCGGAATGAATTCTTCGAAGAGAATCAGGGTGGCGGCTGAACGAGGATCCAACGAAGACGACTGGGTAGAGCTTGAGAGTGATGTAGATAACGGGGATGAATCTGTGGCCGGAGAACGTGAATGGGGCAACGACCTAAACTCGACCTTTGAATGGGGAACGGGAATGAACAAGGTATCCTACTTGTAGCAACGGATAAACCTACCAATGCCCAGTTGCATTCTCGATCAAGAAGACTCCAGTCTCCTTCTCTTGTGGTAGCCCCAGAGACCGGACTAAATGACTCACTAGCGGCTCTCTCCAGCTCAACCTCCAGCCAACCGCTTCCGCACACAAGATCACAGAACACGTCGACGAACCCTTCTTCCACAACTTCCTCTCCACCGAGGATAGGTTCCGTATCCCAGTCAAAGGCAGGCATATTCTTGTTGCTTTGTTGCTGGGCTTTCCGTAGTTTCTTCGTCAGCTCGGCTTCACGGACAGACCAAGAGGACATTGAGCTAACAATCGGTGTACTGAACTGCAGTGTGGTGGAAAGGGGATCGTCCGCGCGAGAGAATCCAGCAGATGAAAAGTCTGTCCATGATAGTGTAGCTCGTTTTTCCGATCGGGACTAAATACAAGGAGATGTATACTCAATAAGGAGAGTTAAACGAGCACGGGGGGAGACGTACCATGCGAGCGCTTTCGGTTAGATCGAACTGTAGCTTCCTCTCAGCCTCCCCGTCTGCGCCGAGTCCCCCGAAGCCCATGGACTCAAACTCGCCCCATTTGAGGTCCGTTAGAGATCGAAATCGATCTTCACCTTCCCTCGATCCAAGTGATATGTTCATACTATCCATTGAAGTCGCCGAAGACATTGTGGATGCAAATGAAGGCGTAGTTGAGATCGAGGTCGGCGAGCTTGTTGCCGAGGAAGAAGGGCCAGGACCAAATTCGGGAACGACACTGGAGTGCATGTTCATCCGTTTCTTGTAGGATTCCGAATAGCGAGGAGGTAGCTTCATGCCCGGTGGCGTTATTCTCTGCCACTCTTTGGAAGATGCTAGGGCGTTGAAGGAGTTGGGGTTCAGACGCGCGGAAGGAGGGACGTATCCCCATGAGGCTCCACTCTTAACCAAATCGGCGCTGTACACTCTGACGTTCCGACGAACGCTGACAACGCGGACGGTGCGAGCTCCCCGTCGAGCTTGAGGGTGTCCATTCCTAGTACTTGAAAAGCTGATGTTATTCAGCATTGAGGGGTATCCTTTGATCCATTCTTTCAGGCGAGTTGGAACACCAAGTGTACCAAACGAAGCGTTATTAGCAAGGTCGCGAGCCTGCAAATCCCCGCCGAAGTCAATAGTGGAAGTTACAGTACCGGGACGGCCTGTAGGAAAGTCTTGCCAACGGATGAAAGCGAGAATGAGGTGTTCCGTGGCATTGGCGGCTTCGAGGTATTGTGTGTACGAGCCTTGAAATGTTTGCAATCGCAATTGGGGACCTAGCCCAAAGAATAGTGGCCCAAATAGGGTAGAAAGCGTGGGTGGCGTGTGGCCTGAAGAAGCGCTATTTGCAGTGAGGCGAGTCAACAGGGAGAATGTGGTCAAAATGACAGAGCGAAGAGGTGGTATCAGGTCGTCAAGGATGGATGAGAAATGGGAAGGCGAATAACCCGTAGCTATCAGGGACCCAGAGGTCAGAGGAAAGAATTTGTGGACTTGACAAACGCACCAGCTTCCGTTTCTTTGAATTGGCGATACATATCCCAAGGAAGGAGCCCCCTAACCTCTTGACCACCTTGTATTCGCATTGCTCGGGCTAACCCCCAACGCAAACACATCCCTAGGTCATGAGGGCCAGCGAAACGCGCTTCCTCTCGCCATCGTTTGTTCGCTTTCTCTAACGAAACTCCGGATTTGCACGTCTCCAAGAACAAGGAAATCAACCTCTTCACTGCCGACGGTGAAATGTCCAAGGCAGAACTGCTGAATATGAATGGCGTCGTTATGCCGCCCCGCGTGACGAGCTCGTGGGTCAAGACCTCGACCAGTCGAGCAACGTCTTGGATCCCTAGCACGACATGTCGCTCATAGGAAAGGTAGCCATAGTCGTAATCCTTTGGGGGCTGAAACCCTCCAAACTCGTCTCGCGGTCGGTCGAGGTGCGTCGGAAGAAACGAGTTATCTGGTAATTGAGGCTCAGGTGGTGGTGGGAGATTGGCCTGCTTTTTCTTCGACTTCTTGGAGGACGGCGAGGAGATGGCACCAAATTCGTCGACCTGCGGCTTTTTTGGCGTCGAGTTGGTTCGTGACCGAGAGAATAGACTGTGCATTCGACTTCGCAGAAAATCTCTGAACCTTGGACGAGGAGGATGCAAAGGCCAAGTACAATTTTGTGCCTAGCCTGGACGCCATCCAAGTCAAACACAAACAAACAATCTCCTGATTCTTCGTTGCAATCACCGGTACCAAATGACCGTGACCGTCTTGGTGTATTCATAGCACAGCGACAATGATACATGCACATGGGCGTCGACATCTTGCGATAAAAAAGCATCGCCACAAGTCAAAGAAACTCCCCCCTTAAGAACTTCGTCTTCTAGCCCGAAGCAGTCGAGGGGACCCCCGACATTCCCCAAATACCTTCTCTCGACCGATCTCTTCGCCATGGGCGTCGATCTACGCCAAATCCGGGCGCTGCTGAATCTGGTGCCCATGGAGCAGCAGTTTTAATTTTTCTTTTTTTCGCGCACTCCATTGAGCGCTAAAATCATATGTTTTGACGCTCAGGCTTAAGCCTTCTACTCGGAGCGCAGGTCATGTTCGGATGGATTGACGGCTTCCATTGCAGCCTCGAAGCCTGCCGCTCTTTGCCGTTCACTGTTACATCGACACCGATGCTTCTCGGTCAATGAACGCGCGTCGACGTTCGACTGAGTGCCCGCAAATACGTGACTGCTCACACGGCTTTCCTCCGCCGGATTGTTTCCCCCTTGACTGTGCTATAATCACTGGCGCAATTACGCCCGAGAACTACGTCTACTAGGGCTAGGGCGATCCCGACATTGACGAGAAACCTGGACCACTCTCTCACGTATATCTAGAATCGCGTGGCCGAGTCTATGCGATTTATTGCATTGGTAGCACACATAACGCATCATCCGTCAATGTCTGCCGCATTGGTCATCACTTCCTCTGCGAAACATCCGCGACGCGTCAATGTATCGCAAAATCACGGCAGCATGTTCAGCCAGATCTCACGTTCAGGATTTCCTCTAGGTAGACATTGGTTAGCGATGAGCACACAGTCAAAGTCTTCACTGGCGTCCTGGCGTCAGTAAGTCTCGCGGCACCGCTTCAACTCTCTGCACGGGTTCACATTCCCTTCACAAGGCCTCATGCACATGGCCCAGGATTGAACTGCTTCCAACCCCTCCACATACTCAGCGTTAACTCTAGCCTCGTTCAGAGCTTTTGATATCCACGATAAACGCGCGAAATGGAACACAGCTGCATCTACAACATGAAGTAATACGCATCCACTACCCTTGCCTCGTCACAACGATCCCGCACGGACGGCCGACCTTACTCTCGCCCTTCAACCACGCCCATTATCAGCCATTGTAATTAGATAGCTAGTAGCTCCCTGTTTGAGAAGCCCTGGCGTTTGGGTCAAACCATGGAAAGCTTTTGCCGAAAATACCCTAACAATTGTTCAGAGTGCCAGTGTGTCAAACATTGTTTAAAAAAAACATTCCACAATACAACCATGCAGCTTTGATGTGCACATCTGGCAGCAGCAAGGCACGATGCAGTCTACCGCACAGGACACATACTGCATCATCATCAGTGAGTGTCGCATCAACGAATCAATCCCTTGCTGTTATTTGCTGTTATAGCTATTCTTATCGTTGAACCGCTTTGCGTTAGGATACTATAGAAATTGAAGGACAAGACGGCACGAGGTTGGCACATTGCTGCTGCTACATCCTGAGCAAGTGCAGCCAGACGGGGGATAGCCGCAAACAGCACCGATGGTACCATGAGGTCCCCAGCTTTGCCTCCGTCTTTCCCCCAGATCAAGAAGCCTGATTCCTGGGGATTCATGTCGCTCTCTCCCTAGGTCCGATGCACGCGATCCCACTAAGCCTTCTTCATAGTCCGCCCTTGAAAATCCGTCCTATATCAGCACGCCATGAGAAACATATAACCACTTTAAGGCTTGATCGCGTTGATCAGAAATCATTAATGGGAATAGAAGGGCACATGTACGCCTCCGAGCGTCTATGCTGCTGCAGTGCTAGTTCGAACAGGTATCACCACCGGTTTTGTCGGTATCAAAACAGGGTTCGCTGCTTGGTATATAAGGATCTCGTATGTGTTCCTTGCCCTCTCTCACTAAATCCCTTCCGAACCAATATGTGCTCTTTTGTCCCCAACGTCGGTAAACGCAAAGCCCTTCTCATTGGCATCGGCGAGCCCAACAGGCCCGGTCCGAGGAACGATGCATTGAAAATGAAGAAACTGCTCATGGGTATTTCCGCATTCTTCCATCTGATTGCGGTCATGCTACCATTCTAACGATCGAGTTTACAGACAACTACATGTACAAGAAGACTGACATTGTGATCATGCATGACAAGCAACGGATAGGGCGGCTTATGCCCACTAAGGATAACATCGTATGTTTCTGTCTCGTTCTCTCGCTACGCTTAGCGCCTTATCATGACATTACTTCTAGCTACGGGAGATTGACAATCTTGTGAGGGATTGTCAGCCAGGGGATCGTTTCGTCTTCCATTGTAACTTCCGCCCCCGCATTTCAGGTTTCGTGATGTTGATAACGTTTGACAGATTCTGGCCATACTGGGCAACAGAAGAATCTGGATGGTACGGAGGTCGATGGCCTGGACGAGCGCATCGAGACTATGACAGGCCCAATTCTTGATGATGTACAAGAGCAACGATTGCTTGATTCTACGCATGGGCTGACCTTCGTTACTAGGTATTAAGGGCAAGGCTAGTCGATCCGCTATGCCCTGGCAGTCAACTTGTCGTAAGTCCTATTAACGTAGCTCTCCCTGCTGCAGATTCACTTATTATGAGGGTAGGCGATACTAGACTCGTGCCATTCGGCAACGTTACTCGGTATGTCATCATCTCCAGCCCTCCATTTGACTGACACCCACATCATCAAGACCTACCACATGTCGATTGCCAGTTATCCAACACCAAACTTATTTTCGCGGATGAACCACCCAAGGAGTATCCCCGTGTGGCATTGGCCGACGGTGAGTTTCCATACTATAGCGCCATCGTCCGAGGCTGATTTACCCTCGAAAGTCAAATGGCCCCTAGCTCAGTGCAAGAACCGTCTCGTTCGCCAACCATCATCGTCAAAGCAACCGAGAGCAAAGAAGCCGCGTCTCACGCTGGACACCGTCACACGATCCCCGACGCCATCCTTCAAATCATCTGGCCCTCTCACTTCCATTCTCCCCAAGACGCAAGCCTCGGGTTTCTTTTCACCGGTTGCATCCAACGATGACGCACCTGACTACATCAAGGCCAAAGGAGCCATCGATGCAAGCTGTCCATCCACCCCCAGCGTGGACTTTTACGACGCGGAAAAGTGCTGCAAGTGCCGTCTTACTCTAAAAGACGAATCCCAGAAGGACAAACTAGAGCTGCCGCGAGTCGTCCGTAGTCCCTTTTGGCATGCTTTCGAACCTTGTCCTGACGCAATGGTGATCTTCTAGGTGGCCATTTCGTCATGCAAGGATTCTCAAGTCTCGTACGAGGACGGGAACCGAATGACGAAGGTACGCGCTTCTTTCCGTTCTTCTCATCTGACACGCGATTTACGTCCAATCGCTCCTGTCTAGGTGCTATGTAACTACATGAGTAAGCCTATCCTCGACATCAGCATTAAATGTAACCTAACTATCGATCACGTACAGGAGCCAATCCCAATCCTTCCCTCCGCAGACTCTTCAACGGCATAAGGTTCGTTGTACCTCTAACGTGATGTGGAATCACCTTCTCACGTACTCCCAGCTTCAGCCTCTTTACTCCAGCGTACAAACGAGCGAAATCCGAAAGCTGGATCGAATGGGCTCGGTTTGAATGTCGAGATGGTTCTCGTCCGAATGCATACCAACATCCTTCGGTGAGTATAACGCAACTACTATCAGCTAACGAGCACATACTTACTTGGTGCACATCATTCTTAGCTCTCGAGTCTCCAGCGTCTGGTATGGGCTTCATCTCTGGCCCCGCACATTCGTCTAACTAACCTTTAATCTCCTTCAGAACCCCAACCACAAGCTTAGTCTGTGATCCCAAGCTGTTTATATGTATTAGCATTCTTGTCGCAATACCGTAATACCATTCCCCTTCGGACACGTATCTTAGAATCGTCCTTATTTGTATGATATGTCAAACTATGTAGTTACGTATTAATTCAAAGCTATTCAAAGTCTAGAATGAAGAGTACTCCTGATCGTCCCCCCGAACACCTCAGTATCGACGCAGAGAAGTGGGTTTCGACCTGATTACGGAGCATGCTGCCACAGTCGTAATAGTCGTGTGTAGGTCCAACTGATTTAGCCTTGCGAAGCAGCATGGATCGATGATCATCGCCGGTGAGAGATATGGCAACCTCTGTGAACTGTTTCGTCTACAGAAATACGTTGATACAGCAGGCATAGTACAAACAAACGATTGCGGATTTCAATACATTAACTTCAACGACACGGTACACTGGCGGAGTCATAGACTGAACGTGTGCTCGAGATTCTGAAAAGGTCGAAGGTGAGCTCACGGCCATGACGGTACTATGAGAAATGACAATGTACCAAGCGCTCAGGTAAACCGAAGAGCTAAAAATAATACAGGCGGAATTATTTTGGACGAACCTCTCCTATCCGTCTCAATGCTTACTGAAGGTTGCTGGTATGCATTTGGCAAAGCATCCTCGTCAAATTCTCTCTTGTATTCATCCCAACCTTCTGAATGGATCCTATCCCAGGCGGGAGTGAAAAGGCTGAAGCTGTGCAACAGTAAGCATGGTATCATCCCCGGTCACGCTCTATGTACAATTGAACTAACCTGATGACATTGAAGAGCTTTTCTACAGTGGGGTGAGGGTTGTTTTCTTCGCGCGCAGGGATTAGAGCAGGTTTTCCGCCTTCCGATGTGAAATACATGCTCACTTAGATAACAACATAGAACCTGTCGAAGGAAAATGGAAACATCAGAATCGGCTCGGATAAGGGAAAGAAGCAGCACATCTGTCATCCCTTTCCCCTCGGCATCTTCGTAAGAGTACTGGGAGTCCTTGCATGAATAGATGGCTAGCTAGACAGACGAGTCTGTCGGCCCACCAACGACAGATGTATACTACTGACGACACGAACCACTTGCGCTAGCTCCGACATTTCCTCGAACCTGATCTTTCTCGAGGGGGGAACACTCTTTGTGACAGCAGTATTCTCCGTAGAAATCCAAATTAGATTGGACGTATCACGACTGGTCGCTTGAAGGTCAGCCGGCTGGTCAACGACTAGCCGGAAAGTCGCAGGCCCGACTTTCGCTCTTGGCCGCCGACTGTCCAACACTGTTGTGACTGGTCCTCATACTAAGTGACTTCCATTGGACCACCGTGGATCTACTTTACTATGTTGATCTCACAGAATTTTAGATGGACATGATTCTGTCAGATCGTCTCCCGACAGCTTGGATGTCGAGTTCGCGAAGACATACAGGAAAACGAGAACCTTTACCTCGAGGTATCTTTCAAATTTGTCACCTACCTTGATAAATGTTGGGGGTGAGTCACATCTAGAATAATGAACTTCTTTCAGCACTGACGTCGGAAAGCATATGTTCGAAGGTGAATCCGCCGCAAACATACCGATTGTTTGTTTTGAAACGCGCTCGGTTTACCAGGCTGATGTCTTTGGAGATATCAGTTTTCAAGCCCGATCTTCAGCTTCAGGCTTCAGGCTGCCCTCCCTAGACTCATAATGGCCTATGGTCACCTGGTGCTCCGCTTAATTCACTATCTATAACGTGTTACGCCCTAGTCCAGGTGACTTACAGCTGTTCTTCGAAACCTATTTCCGCGAATGTGGCAGTGCCGTCGTTGCAGCAACTGTTGCTGCGCACACGTTCAGCCATCGGGTGTGTAGATTGAAGCACCCATTCAGCCCCGCTAACATACGCTAACAATAGGGTGATACTGACCTCGACGTGGGGATCCCAGCCTGCAGGTTATATCATAATCAGCGCCGTTTCACTGGTGGAACTACAGGCCCACTTTCCCGGTTCCCGCCACCGTCTGATTGGCTATCGGTTTGGGCCTCCCTTTTTCCGGAACTTCACCCAAAAAAAGGATTGCACGTTGGAAGCACCGAGAACGATATGTTGATCAAATGGAGATCGTTCCAGCATCTTTCAAACGTGGCATTGGAGGAGCATGTGGAAATCGCAATATATACGTCGACGCATAGAAGAATGTCTATAGGCTTACCACTTTTGTCGGCACACACTTCTTACAGTCGCATGGCACGCAAAGAGATAAGCTAATATCTTGATGGCAGAGCTCCAATATTCTGGCCATATATGAAGAGACGTTCCTTTGGCAAAGCTAGACATCCACTGGATCCCATATCACTCTACCATGGTTTCAGGTCTGACGGTCGGCTTGTTGTTGCTCTTGCCCTCAGTGCTCGCGGCGCCTGTGCAACGCTCCCTTCCAGCACCTATATCTGCTGCATCCGCCAGAACGGCCTTGGCTTCTCGTAAGTGTCATCTTCTATTCTACACTTTTTACTTACAATATTTCTCTCAGTGACCGTCTCTGCTGAAGTAAACACTCCAGCTTACGACCGAGATCTATTCAAGATATGGGATATCATATCCGGCACGTGTGATACCAGAGAAAGTACGATACCCACTTCAGCACGCTAAGTTCATTGAAGCAACTTGCTGGCCCTAGCTGTCCTCAAGCGTGACGGGACAAACGTCGTGACGAGTACTGCATGTGCGGTAAGACTCGACGTAGTGTGTCTTCTGCGCGTCTTCGCTGAGACGCTGTCAAAGGCTACTTCCGGGACATGGGTATCTCCCTACGACGGCATCTCTTTCACGGTCTCAAGCCAACTGGACATCGTCAGTCCATCCCCCTCAGGCGACTGAGCACTATTGATTTGATTACTTGTTTGTCTGACATCAGGATCATGTTGTCCCATTGAAAGAGGTGATATCCTATAATCGTGGTACACCCGTTATGCTTACATTCGCTCTCAGGCTTGGGTTTCTGGCGCACGTAACTGGACCCCAGCACAACGCGAAGCATTTGCCAATGACTTGACCCGGCCTCAACTCGTCGCAGTGTCAGCAAGTTCGAACCGATCCAAGGGTGAGTACAAGCCTAAATCTTTCCCGAAGGTTGCTGACTGACATGTTATTACCTGCAGGCGACAGAGGTATATTAACTTCGAATATCTCTCAGGATGACGCTGCCTGACATTTATCATTTATTATTCACTTAGATCCTGCGTTATGGGTGCCACCCCTCGCTAGTTTCAGATGCACGTACGCTCGTGCGTGGGTGCAGGTTAAACAATTCTACAGCCTCACGATCGATAGCGCAGAGAAAGCTGCACTTACCAGCCTGCTTGCGAGCTGCTGAATGTGATTGTAGACTCCAATTCTAATACAAAGCTGTAACTATAGTGTAAGTAACAAGTGCAACCCCTTACGACCCGAACTCCATTCAGAATTTACTTGCGGAAGCGGAAGAAAGCAGCGTTGACGGGATAAGCGTGATATTGAGGACCCAACGCGGACCTCCCCTCCGCGAGACATAGGAAAGGAAGTCGAATCGAGGGTCGAGACTACCCCGTTTTCGCTTTCAACTGCTTCCACAACGTGAAGTGCAAGAGTTTCCCGATGCCAACAATTGCGATTTGTAGCCCAATAAAGTTCTTCATCCCCACCTGCACACCAGCACCACCCCAAACGGCACCCGTAACCCGTCCCGTATAGTTGCTATACTGAATGGCCATGCTAATCCAGCCGTTCCACGACGGTGGTAGCTGTTTAGACAGCAGGCTCAAAGTACAAGTAGTAGCGAGGTTGAACCCTAAGGCGACCAAGAACCAGCAGACGCACAGGCTGGCGGGAACCACTTTATCGAGGTGGAGTGTTGCGAGCATGATCAAGAGCCCAAGAAGACCTATGAATGAGCCTAGAGCAAGCACGGTGCGATCCTGGAACCTTTTGGCATAGATTACGTTGAGGATCAGGAAGGGCAGGGCGGCAACCCCGCCGATGGCAAGGAGGTTCCCTGATGCGTAGGGCGAATATCCGAAGCGAACCCCAGCGAAAACGGGTATGTTGGCCTCCCAGGCACCGAGGATAAAGAAACATGTCATGGCATACCAACACATGGCGATGATCGGTCCCCATTGCTGGCGCGTCGGTCGCCGTTGCTCTTGGGCGAGCGCATCAGTATGTGGTTGCGATGAAATGTTGCTGAGCTGGGTAGCACGTTGCGGTCGAATGGGGCCATGTACATCCTCGAAAAGGAAGTGTGCTGCGACACCGAACGCAGCCCATATGACAGCCATAAGCCATCCCGGACTCGTATATCCGTTAAAAACGCTGTTGCTGAATCCGATTTTGTAGAGGAGACCACTGAAGAATGGGCCGGCGCTGAACCCAAAGCCTGCTCCGATTACTAGCCAGCTAGCAAGCATCGTGCGACGACGCACGCCAACAATCCGTGGGTCAGAGCAGTAACGTTTGGAGTACATAAACGCCGTAAAACCGAAACCAGTGACGATGCGACCAATGAGGATGAGGTAAAGGAAATTTGCGCGGTACGCCAGGGCATACAGGATGCTTCCCAAGCACATGGACGCGTACGAAAACATAAGGGGACGAGCGTATTTTCCTGTGATGTCTGTCAGGAAATGTATTACGCATTCAATTTTTACCGCACCTTTATCTGTCTTGGTCATAGGCAACAAGGCAATTCCAGAAAACAAAGTAGGAATTCCGATGACGAGCCCAGAGAAAGTCGCAGTTCCTCCTAGATGCTCAGCATACGCGCTGGCCGACGAAACGATGCTAAAGAACGATACCTATTGATTCAATAGTCAAAACATGCATTGAGACCGTAACACAGAAAAGATTGACATGCCTGAAGCAAGCAGTTTCCCAAAACAACGATGATCAAAGACGTCAACTTCGGTAGCTTGAATTCCGAGTCTTCGACTTCAACGTCCTGGTTGTCAACTAGTACGGCATCCTCGATGCTTTGTCGACGTGATGTATCGCGAGGTGGAGGGCTAGCGGATTCGTCTGCCTGGACAGTGACCGGTGTGGTGAAGGTCGACCAAACATTTTTCGAACTCTCAGTAACTTTCCGGTCGTGGAAGGTGGCGACAGTTGAGATCATGATTGATCGCTGGAGGTGAAATTGACTAGAAAATAGGGGGTCGATAATCAGCCACCAGTTTGGCTTTCCTGGATGTTGCCGGACTTAAAGAGGCTTGCGCACAAGCTGGGATCCTCTTATAGCCTGCGTCAAAGGCGAGTCATTGCCATAAAAATTATGAGCGGCCATCCGAAGGATCCCCGCTAAACGCCGTGATGTTACCGCAACTTTGACGCAGCCGGGACAAAAGGAGATCATGTCATTGAAACACATACACCCATACGGAATACAGATACAACCGAATATTATCATTATGTTCACTACTCGCTGACGGCTTTCGCATTGTTGGTGAGAATTCGGTTGAGGCCGTCGCGATGAAGACAGGCGTCGAATTTGAAGCTCGCGGCGATAGAGTCGAGCTCTTCTTCTCTCTTGCCGACAAAATGAGATGCCCACTCCTTCACCAAAAACTCGCTGACCAGGAGATTTCTCGCCAGCCGACCAACGCGACCGCTAAGCGTCCATACTGGATAAGGGTAGAGGTTCCTGAATTCCTGGGGGACCTCTTCGACGATGTGGTCAATAAGAGGCTGGTAAATATGTCGAACGTGTTGGTCATCTGCTCCCCAAGCGTCGACAGCGAGGCGGTGTTTCTTTGCGAGGAACTTGGAGAATAAGGTCATATACGGGGTGTCAAGGGACGTATACACCATCCCCTGGAACCCGATATCTTTGTACAACCAAATCGACCAGCTAAGGCGGTCCTGATCGCGAGTCAGTCGCCCAATTGTTCAAGGTGAAATAACTCCTTACATGATTGTATATCTCTAGTTGATCCTTGAGGACCTTGTATCTGATTTCGTTGATCTGGTCAGTAGCCTCGCCCTCATACTGCTTGCGAGCATAAACCGGCCCCCACTCTCCATTCCAAACGCACAGACCTCGTTGGTCCATCCATTCCCTCTTCTTCTCGTAACTGCGCTTCAGTCGCCGTTTCTGCTCCGAACTGCCGATGTATTGCTCTGGCGCTGCTGGGAATCCAAACAACGAATAATCGTGAATGGAATACGCAGAATTACTCCACTTCTTATGGATATCTCCGAAGTGCGAGAAGTCAGACGCAAACGTATTGCCGTCAAAAAAGATAACATGTTCTGGGTCGATAGCACGGATAGCTTGGTATACGCGGTCATAAAACTCCACGACGCGGGTCTGGGTAGGATCCGTGGGTTCGTTGAGTGGGTTGTAGCCAGCGATCCATTTATTTCCTGCGTAATGCTTCGCAAGCTCCTCCCAAAGCCAAACTGAACGGTCCTGGAAGTCTTTGTGAATCCAAAACGCCGCTTGGTGGGTACCAGAATCGCAATGCCAGTCGGTGTTCTGGCCTCCAGGGGCGGTGTGCATGTCGAGAATAGTGTAGATACCGTGTCGAGCGCAGATATCAATGACGCGGTCTAGGTGCTTGAAGCCAGATGCTTTTAGGACACGAGGATTGAAATCATCTAGATGAGGTGTGCGTCTCTGAATCTTAAGAGGCAAAGAGTTGACAAACCTTCGAAATGGCGGTAGTTAAACGGGAGGCGAATGCAGTTGAGACCCAACCCTCTGAAAAATTTGGCATCGTCTTCCAAAAAGAAATATTCCAAGAACTACTCATGAGCATTATTAATTCGGTTAGGAGTAACGAAGGAGCTTTGCGATACCTTGTCAAAGAAGAACTCGGATTTCTCCCGTCCGATAGTTTCTGCAAGGGCCTCACGAATCTGGTACTCGCAGCCAGGATACCCTACGTCGCAGGGAAGGCCGTTAGGCACAAGAAACTTGTGTGGTAAGGCTAAATAGGCTGACCCGAAATGAAATTCTCCATGCTGCAGCGACGAATCAGCACGGTGATAAAATCTATAACAATATGATCCATGACGTACTTCATCCATCCACCCAGACCTGCGCCGCGAAGGATCACTTCTTTTCCATCTTCATCGACGATCTGGGTGCCCGAAACTTTCAGCAGCGACATAGAGGGGATTTGTGGGTGAAGAAATATTGCTGCACACTTGAGGGGATATACCGTGCTTTATATACTGCAAGTAAGTTCGCAACTCGTGACGCTATCTTGCTCATCATCGGATTACCCACTGTGCCATAACCGAGATTTCCCCGCGATCGGCACTGAAGAGTGGAGGAACGTCTATGTGAGGACATCTGACAATGCGAACCGGTTGACAGGCTGGTGTTCATATCCAGTTAGCAGGGCGATTTGAGAGGTCGCGCGCTTGAATCTGACCTGCCTGGTCATCATGGCTTGGTGTTACAATGATGTTCTAAGATGAGACTTCGAATGATGGAAACCTCCTAATCAAAACTGCAATAACACGGGTACCAGCGAGGAGTGGCCATCTCCAGTTGAAGTGTATGGGCCAGTGCCGTTGCGCTGTCCCGCATTGCTTTGCGAGGTCCCACTTATTCGCCCCCTTTAGTGCCAACCGGGTCATGACTGGAGTCGGAGGCTGTTTGTGTTGGAATGCTCTACTGCGAAACGAGAATAGAGAAGGGCCACGTTGAGTATTTGTGCTTCTGCTTCGTGCGTAGTCACAATATGAAACCGCTATCCCCGTCGTGGCCCAAAGATATGAATGGAGTAGAGAAATAGTCGGTAGTGATCAAGTTGTAGCTGAGCTCAGACTGAGAGTAGAGCTGAATCCTACCGTCGAGTCAGATGACAGTGACAGTGGGAGCGCAATTTCACCTCCAGTAGATTATTGATTAGATTAGAGGTGTCTCTCTGTCTATCGCAAGGTCTATCGGCCTCGTAACCATCGCGCTATCTTTCTTTATTTGACGGATACGCTGACTTATGCACATGCTGGCAATTCGCCAACGATAATCACAATCAGGGACGCTAAACGCTAATGGACCGGTCTGGACTTGTCCCTTTCCCCGCATTCTCATGTCTCCGTAATGGAATGTTCGCCGAAAGCCCGAAAAACACACCCAAGGTGCCATGGAAATATAGATAAAGCCCGCTGAGCAGGTAACTCTATCATTCCCTCTTTTCAAGGCGTAACTCACTTCCAAGGGCAGACTGCAGCCTTACCTTTTCGACAACTAGATTCCGTTCTGCGCAATATGGGCTTGGACATACCGTTACACGAGGAGCGTGCGTGTGCGATCGCTGCAAACAGGTCCGGAGACGTCGCACTCAGATTCCCCTACCTTCCGGAAGATATCGAACGTCTCATCGTCGAGACGACCGCGGAACTACATCTTCAGACTGGGTTTCAGCTAGTTCTTGTCTGTCACTTTTATCGTGAATGGTCAGTCATCTCCCCACTGTCATGAAGATACGTATACCGACCTTCCACTCTACAGGATTTCTCCCATCGTTTATAGAAGAGCAACTTTGAAGTCTACTGCGAAGGCTGAGCAGTTCGTCGCAACGCTATCCCTCACCTCCAGCGCTCCCACTTTGCCGCCCCTTGGCCTTGCACACCGAGTCCGCGTCCTCAACTTCGCTAATGACGTAGACACACAGGTCGTCGCGCAAGTCATATCCCTTTGTGCGAACGTCGTCAGCGTCGCGTATTGGAAGAGTCGCTCGAAGACTATACCGACACCTTTCATTGATCTATCAGGCTGCGGCTCTTTGCGCCGGCTGTCCATGGACTTGAACCACATCATCCCACAGGCCGCCCTTGACCAGCAGCTCCCCCCTGAACACCCTCTTTTACAAGTCACCCATCTAGACGTTTGCAGCCCAGACATAACGGAGCTATACTCCATCCTTTCGCAACTCACCAACCTCACCCACCTCTTTTTCTGTGAAGACCACTACTTATCTCTCCCAACACGAGCCCATGATATCCCTGCCTACCTGCCGCCTAATGTGCGCGTCTGCATAATCCATAACGCATCCTCTCTCAACCAAGGCAGAAAGCTGTCTTTGATCTCAAGTCTATCTATCCAGGAGATTGATCCGAGAGTCGTGATAGGCGCAGAGTCGTACAACGGAGAGTCACTAGGTTCCGTGCCTTATCTGCTTGTGCGGTCCTTCGCGACACTCTTGTTAGATTGGAGTGGTACTTCTCCGGCCGGTACGGATGTTTGGGCAGAGGCAGAGAACATTGTCACTGCCCGGCTTTTGCAGAGTACGGGAGCACTCGAGGTCCACAGCGGGGCGGCATCGACTACTCTCCACACGTAAATATTGATATCCTATAGATTTTGATAGTCCTGTAGATTAATATATAGAGTAGAAGTCAACCTTTATAATGATAATGCCCCACGCATGTTATCCAGCATTACACCATATGTTACCCCACTGATCCTGTGAAGCGCCTGTGACGCCAGTGCCCTGCTTACCATCAAGATCGCCCGTGTCTATGTAACCGACGCCATATGTTGCGGCTGCGTTGAACCTTCTTAATGGACACCGAAATCCCAAAAAGTTGGGACATGCGCGGTCTACGGCGTAGCATGTCTCCAGACAAGGAAGCAGCATCGTCCATTCGCGGCCCAAGGATGGGAAGTTGGGGTTCCGAGGAGTAGCTGATGTGGGTTGCGGGAGGAGTGCAGAAAATACCTGCTGGGGCCCTCCTAGGGTTGGACGAGCTCCCAGGCCCGTGGCACCCGACGAGGCGGGCACACGCGTGAACGAGGTTGGGTCCCCTGGGTTCGGCTCGCTACAACGAGGGAAACTGATGGCGCACAACCATTTGCGGTATTCACGCTGGCAGTCTGCACACGAGGCGAGAGGCGAGTAATAGTCCTTGCCACATGCGAAAGTGAGCAGTGAAGCAGTAAAGTTCGCTATGCCTGATATGAGAGGCGCTGATACGGCGTCGGGGATCGTCGAAGCGTCGTAGAACGATGCAGCAGCAGGTGGCGGCGGCAGGGGAACGGAGTAAGCGATACCAGGGCAGAAGGGCAGGGATGCGACAAGAGGGCAGGAGAACGATGCTGGACTACATGTCAGACGTTGAGATGAATCAAAGACATCGGTACGCACCTGATTTTGTGGCAAACATAATTGGACCACTCACACGAGTGCCTTCCTGTATCACATAGGCTGTGTAATTGGTAGACGGTGTGAGTCCGGTGAGAAACCATTGCTGTCTCCAGCCCCCGTCGTCCTTCAACCACGAAACCTCTCTATCAATCCGTCCGGCCGATGTTTGCGTACGCAATGCGCATCCAGTCTTGGGTATGTCAGGTAGAGTAGATGTCGGCGACAAGAACATCGTGAAGTTAAATTTCGTGGTATCGGGCGGAGTGGGCGCAGATGCGTTCGCTGAAGGAAGGGTGTAGTTGGGGTAGGATGGTTCGCCAACAGAGAAATTAAGAAAAACATGAGAAAAAAGGATGGCCTGATTGGACGTCGTATCCCCCAGTATCGGCGACGACGATATTCGTTCATGGAGAGTCCCTAGAGGATCGTCAGAGTAGGTTTTGGAGACGAGGTCGTGCTTACCATTATCTGACAGGCCTACTTCAAACGAAGCTTGCCCTACGTTCTCAACACCGAGCACGCCTCCGTTCGGAAACCCTCCTGTCCAGCTACCCTGGCCCTCGTCCAACGGTATCTCGAATACATCCGGCCCTCCTGCAGACCCGGGACTATCCGAAGTAGAGCTGTTACTTATGAAGAAGCGAGGTGACAACCCGGCGGCGCATAAAGCCACGGACACCGTCGCCTGTGTTGCGACGCTCGGGATCACGAAGAATGGTTGATTGAGAGTCGAGATTTGAGCAACATTGTTGAGCGAAAGCTGCTGCCTGGCTTGTGCATAGACGATGCTTGAATGAAGAAGCAAAAGGAGCGCTTCGGGGAGCATGGAGTAAAATGGGTTCAAGAACGAAGATAATGATCAAACGCGACCATAGTAACCTCGTGACCCCTCCCCGCACCGCCTTACTACCTATGTAAGTAGTAAGTACGAAAATCGAGGCCACTTCAAGGCCACTAGTTTGTTCATGGTGAGTTTGACGTTGTCATATTTCCGAGTAGCACAAAAGTACACGGCAATGAATTACAGGGCAAAAGCTAGCCAGTCCTTATCATTATCATACACAAAGCAGTACGAAAATATGAAGCAAATTCAGAGGCTGAATTTGCAGTTTGGATTCTGAAAGGGGGATCAGTTCGAGACTCTTGGGGCGGAGAACGCGACAAATCACCAGGCGTTGGAGACTCGAGAACTGGGCAGAATATATCAGTATGAGGTACACCTAGCTGCGACTTCTTTCCTTACCGAGAGCTGTTGATACGCGTTGGGAAAATTGCCTGCATTCTCATTCCATTCAGGAGAATTGACTCGGTCAAAGGCAGGGTTGAATAACTTGAAGCTATACAATAGTTGAGTGGGCTGATGACATGAAGTACTCTGACACCTACCTAACGGCATTGAAAAGCCGATTCAGTGAAGGGTTGGCGTTGTCGCCTTTCCACGGGAAACATATCCAGATCAGGTCATTCGAATTCGATGTAACAAATAAGCTTACTTAAATAGTCGCATAAAGCCTATACAAATTTATTGAAACGGGAAAACGGCAGAGAGGTATGGGAAGTGGACGCACCATGGTCATTCCACGCCCTCGTTCATCCTCATAGGAGACCTGGGAGTCTTTGCATGCGGAGATCACAAGCTATAGTGGAAGAAATGATTTGCATCGGGCCAACCAGCATTTGACTAAGGACGCTACAAACCACTCGCGGCAGGTCTGGCCCTGATTTCCCGACATTATCCATCTGGGGATCATGACACATGGAACAGCGTTGTCCGTAGAAGGTCATGTCGCCATTGGCTGCACCGTTTATTCTGATATCTATTGGTGAAGGGAGTCTCTCGGTGATATCGGGTGGGATGGAAGTCAGAGAACCAGATGTTGCGATGGGCCTTGGAAAGGAGGTGTCCAGGGTGAGATGGGGCTTCTTTGTCGATGAGAAGCTGGCAAATCGTGCCCTAGGGAGATTTGTGCGTTGCCCAACTTGTGTGCAGGTATGAGTCCCTCGCAATAGAACGGTCGCTAGCAGACTCACAGATATCCGTGGGTAAAGGGATGTGTATGTCCTCGTCGGCAACCTTGTTCGCATTAAAACCATGACATCCGACGTGAGGGAGATCTGGTTGTGATGGGCACAGTTAGTAAGTGCAAACAGTGACTAACCGTACCCGTTAGCGTTGCTGAATGGCATGCGTCAAATATTGCCTATACTCGGATTGAGTTGTTTCGAATACGATTACTGAAATCAACTTACGACAAGCTGGCTCCCGGGACACAACTGATCAATAAGCTCAGCCTTTAGTTCCTATCATCGGAAATCAGCCTAGTGCAAATTAGAGTAAAGGCAGGAAGCACACGTCGTCGAGAATTCGACCGGTCTTGGTCTCCAAGCATTCGTCGAACCCATCCAATTCTGAGCCATCGAGGTTCTCCTGCTGGCCAGCGTGTCCCGAATCTATCAAAAGCTTACTGTCGACAAAAGGGAATACTGGAGCTATAGAAGGAGCATACAGTGAAAGACAAAACGATCCCCTGGTCGACAATCTTTTATGAGATTACGAATTTCTCGCAGCTAACACGATGAGATACTCGGCCAGCAGGTAACCAGAGACGCACATACAATATTTTCCCTTGTAGGGACGAGATGTGGTCGTTTCTCCTTCTGTTTATCGTACATGCTGACAATGTCAGCTTGTTGGAACTTGTACATGCCTTTGCGTCCGTTGAGAATGATACCAAGGCGATGGGGAGATAGTAACATACTGAGTAGTAAATTTTTCATTCGCAGCACATCGTTCTTCGGACCAGCGGGCAAAGGCTGGCCGCTGCCGTCGTCGCTGATGCCAACGAGAAGAGCTTTGTGCTTTACATGAGGCTGGTGGAAATATGTTAGATGAGAGAGGGGGCTGTTTGGGTCCTGGAAGCCGCTCATATGCTCACTTTATATGATGTTCAAGCACCGGCGTGACGCTCGACCTGCTTCGACCTGCTTCGAACCCTGAAACTGATAGGATGAGTGATGATAAAGAATAGTTCAGGCGCCCGAAGGATATCGCCTTCAACTTCAGGTTTATATGTACTACTTTATGAGAGCATTGGATGGTCTCAGACACAACAACAGAGTGGTCCCTCTAGGGGTGGCCTGGAGCTAGGTGAAGTTTCCTGGAGGCAAATATCAGCAATCGAGACGGCTAGCACGAAAATAGTGAATACCTCGCACATGGAGCGCTCCCTTCCCAGGCAGAACGGATATCATACAGGTGTAAGGGCGCCGATGAAGGAAGATGATCAAAGTTCTATGACGGGACAACTCTATAAAGTAATTCGGTTCCCGAAACATGGACGAAGCCAGTGAGCAAGCTGTACTTGTTTCCCAATATTAGTGTCATGAGCGTTTGAGTTCTTCGTACGTTACATAGAAACCTTAACAGCCGTGAGTGTCTGTTGGGTCGATGGATACATCTTCCGCTGCGGGAGTTCTCATTGAACATCAGCCACAGCTCCATCTGAATCACTGCCACAAACTTACAAAGGTCTCTCGTCTGTGGAATATGCGTCCTTTTGCAACTAAAGGGGAAAGAAATGAACTGACAACTGTGTTGAAAGAGGCGGGGGTTCCTGTTGCAAAATGAATTAATGGGGGGACAGGGGGTATGAGAGACGTTTAAGCTGGCACAAAAAGAAAGTCAAATTTATTTGAGCTGCCCACATTTCCGAGATCTCTTATATACAACATTCGGAAAGGATGATCTTCACTACTTGGAAGAGACGCTTGTCGTGTTACATGGCTTAGCAAGTGCCGACTGAGGACTGCGAATATTGGCAAGCGCTTTGCGAGTCACCACTACGAAGGCCCGGTCAACGACTTGCGTATGTTTCAATCAAAAAGAGCTTACCATCCAATCTTAGGAGGCTCCGAGCCTTTCGCCACGCCTTCGTATGCACAGCACACATTAGCAGCGGATGGCTTGCTGCTGGTCTTGATGTTGGTGAGGATGGCAGTATCTCCCCAGTTACTGTTGATACCCGTGCCCTCCTTTCCGTCCTTGAGGCAAACCTGCAAAGGAGAAACACAAGTGAAGTTGAACTTATCGGTATCTACATTACATATTCACTCACGTTATCGACCTGGACATGCCTCTCGTGGGACGTGGCACAGTTCCCACATGCACGGTAGAATTTACCTAGCATTGTTATCAGTAGAATCCCCGGATAAATTGACATCGAGAGAGAAATGTACCGAAATCAGAGGCAAAGAAATTCGAAATCTTCACCAACCCTGCGCCGTTGTGCTGAACTAGGAAGGAGGAGCGTCCTTTACGTGGAGGACTTGCATATTTTGAGTTGTGTCAACATACCAATTTTATCTTCGGCGTGGAAGGCGCCGCCACCGTTGATGGTGGAAACATCGCCGGCACCCGTTTGCTTGATCTATAAACTGGGTCAGTATGAAAGTTTTGAGCATTGACTGTCCTGTTTGGCACGGACCGTAATAGCGTCTATAGACAATGCGATCAGAGGTGGGATCGCGGGGAAGTCCAAGTAATCGTACCTTCACAGACATCTTCCCACCACACATTTGTCACAGTGCAAGGTCCCCGGCAATGAATACCTGGATTAGGCCCGTAAGTGAAGATGACCACTTGTGAACCGTTGAATATTACCTTCTGCTTGGGCTTTTCCGATGATCACGTTGGAGATTGATGCACCAGATTCGAGGATGAAGACTGCATCCTCTTCACCTGTTTCGGTCTGTTCTTCACAATCGCCGCCTCAATTAAGAAGGGGATGAGAAGAAAATAACCAAGGGATATAGAAGATTGAACATACTGCTTCCTTTGCGATCAAATTTAACCATGTGCCCGTCGAAAGAGCCAGTGATGATGCTAGCTGTAGGGAGAGCGGTGTATCCCTGGCAAGATTTGGTGTATTAGTGCCATGGTGAATGAGAAAAAATAGTGGCGTACGGCGGAGGCGGGGAGTGTAGTAGTGATCCCTGCGAGCGGAGCGGCAGTGTTCGAAGGTACAGCCGTAGTCGAGGGTTTCGCGGTTGAAGTCGTAGCCCTAGTAGACGAGGCAGTGGTGGCGGTCGAAGATGGTGCAGCCGCTCCTGGAATGCATTGAGAATACCATTCGTTCTGTCCAGGAGTCAAACTATGACGAGGCTTGGCACTCATGGGTAGACGTACTTGGGACATACAACTCGAGCCAGAAGCGCTGGATGGCTCGACTGTAAGGATCGAAAAAAAGAAGGTTCAGCGTGGTGCGTACCAGCCGGTTTCACCTAGGTAAGAGATGTAAGCGAAAGCCCATTGTATGAGGTTGTTAGATAAATGCAGACCTGTCCAACCACTTCCTCCGCATTGGCCGTAAGCGGGTACTACCGCGACTGCGGTCATCGCTGCAGAAAGAGATAGGACTACAGAGAGTTTCAAAGAGAACATATTGAGTTCTTCAAGTTGCTGAGAATGATTTGTCCGTCCTCCCAACCATCCATTTTATACCTCCAGAATGCGTCGGTATGTTAGCTTTCATTCGTATATTACTCCGAAGTGTTAGAAACCCAACCTCACCCCAACCTCCCGACGGCGTGCATGGAGCTCTTGGCGGGCCGGTTGTTGACTTGCTCTCTCATATGACACGCGTTCGTCGTATGAGATCAACAATACGCGATGCTTAACAGCTTGCGGAGAAACCGCATCCGTCCTTCATTTAACAGCTTTTGAAAGGAAGAGAAATGTTTTGTGGAGATGGCCTCAAAGAAAGCGGCCCGGTTTCGACGCCTGTTTCTTTAATGTGGAGCGGCTACCATCTCGTTGTGATTGTCCCCGTCGGCGCGGAATGAGAGACCTAGATTACCACTGGGAAGTTGAACGCGTTCAGCGTATCAGACGCTACCTTGATACCCGATGAAGAGCCGAGACATAACCACTTCCCGTATGTTTCGCGACTCAGGAGCGTAAACTGGACCATCAGCATTGATTTTTGCGTTGGGAACTGACACAAACTTCCGAATTTAAAGATTTTTTGGGCCTTCGACGAGCCGGTGACCGTTGAACTCCGCGCGCGGAATAACTCAATGGGTATGAGTGGGATGGAGCAGTAGGAAGCCAAGGCCAATCTTTGCACTGTGGGAGTTGATTTCGAGTCGCCGTTGCCGTAGTCGTCGTGGTACCGTGCCAAGTGCACTGAACCTGGCAGTAAAGTCCAAAATTGCCGTGAGAAAGAGCACACCATTGAGATCAACACTCTCTGCGTTTGACTCTACTTGACTCATTATCATATTGACGACCATGTCCGAACCACAGACAGACG
The DNA here is from genome assembly GCA_036872985.1 of Pleurotus tuoliensis. Lineage (NCBI taxonomy): Eukaryota > Fungi > Basidiomycota > Agaricomycetes > Agaricales > Pleurotaceae > Pleurotus > Pleurotus tuoliensis. The sequence goes on along the minus strand of JAYMDH010000011.1, from coordinate 890,060 downwards.
TTTCCCGTCCCTCAGCACTCCCAACCGCCAACCTACTCCAACGCCAACGAAACATCGCTACCCAGGCTTCCCTGGATCAGAATTCCGATGAATACCTCGATACCATCGAAGAAGAATGGAACAAGAAGATCGACAACGAAGTGGAGACACTCGTGGACGGCATGGTGGACTTGGTCGGCTTAGCATCGGTACGCTACTCCTCCTTCAACTCCAGATATCTAACCAATCAAAGACTCAAAGATCGGAGAAAAAGACAAGTTCAAAGTCGCGCAAGAATCGTTCCAGGCTGAGAGCCGTGCCGAATCTATGGTAATAGAATGCAGCTTCGTGAACAGGCTGGTCGAATTGACTGATGGCTTGTAGGTCAGAGCTGCCAATTCACTACTTGCAGTGACGCATTCGATGAAGTTGCTACTCCTCGTCTCAGACGAAGCGCAGATAGCTCACCGTCGCGACGCCGAGCTCCGAGATTTACAAGAAGAAGCGAAAGAAACGAAGGCGAACACTGCGAAGCTCCTCGATGAACTCTTCGGACGTTCCTAGTACGGTGTGCCGATAGTCCGAGCTTCAAATTGGAGTTGTATATTCCGCATCACCTTTGCCCTTCAACACGATTTCAGTTACGCAGTCAGTACTCAGCCCTCGGTTGCTGATGGTGGCTGATTCCCGCAAAGCGAAGGTGATGTTCTGTGGAGTCTGCACTGCAATAGTGGCCATTCGACAGCTTTGACTCGATTTACTTGACATTCCGATTTCGCCATCGCGAGCAGTCGTGACATATGTAATCACAACACGCGACACAAGAGAATCGGAACAGCTACCGGGCTCGTACGAGACGGTGGTATAGTAGTGGTAAGTGTTCTTGATCTCGACGCCGATAAATACCTAACAAGCCTTCTCAGTCACAGAACACCTTGATAACTTAAGTTTGCCACCATCGGTGGGGTCTGCAGGTTTGAGGCAGGGGGAAATCAGGATCGAAGGTCTGCGAAATGGATAATTCGGACTGGCTGGTGACACACCCAGGATGCAGACGACGACGCTCTGCCATCTCGCACTGTCTCATGCTCACCATGGTAACACTACGAACTCAAGAGCCAACGCGATCTTAACTTTCAACAGTCTGTATTTATTATGACACATACTAACTACTGTCTAGCCAGAGGCAGCCACTCTTGCACATCGCTTCCCTTACTACCACCCTCGGTATCACGACACTGACTCTTCACATTGCAAGCAAGACACATAGCCAATGATTTTGCATATACACCGATTGCGCCAGACACTGGGCTATGGAGCGGAGGGGTGCAGGTGTTGATGCTGACGAGTGCCAACAATGGCACCGCTTCTCCGATCGCTGCATGCTACGATCTGAGCTAGACGAAGGCATCGGAACACTTCAACTCTGGTCGCAGGAGGACAATCATATTGTTGTCGGCAGTGCGTGGCTGATTCATTGGTAGATAGACGGCTAGTATCAATACATTTTTGTCATCGTCCTTCCCCGATGTGAATTGATTCCATGGCGTGAGCACAAATTTAAAGTTGTCAGGCGGAGCACATCACCAGCGAAAACTGACATGTTGCCGTGATGCACCTTCCATTCTTTTAATACCGTCGGTTTCGTAGTGAGCACACCTCACTTGGTCGATATGGCAGATTCAATGCAGCAGGTAGTCAGGGTGTACTTACAAGATGCAATCATGTGTGACTTTGCGAACGGCCAAGCACGCCGTCGGCTTTTTTACGTGGCAAATTTCTTTCTACGAACGCTACTGGCTTAGCCGACGCTAGTAATGCCACCAGCTTCCAATGAACTTCGGGCCTCTGTCTTGGACGCTGCTCTCCAGCTCGGCCTCATGCGTGACGACCGCTTTGCGGAATGGATCTTCGATGACCGGGTCGTGACTCCAGATTCCTTGTCGGGGGAGGTTGACAAACGAAGGGGCGAGCAGGAGGATTCAATGGACAGAGCGGCAGACGATATGAGCTCTGCAAATAGTTCGTCTGCGTCGCTGAATCTGCAGGTCCAGCAGCTCGAGGAGGCGTACACGGCTCTTGCATCAACGCGCCTGACCCGTGCAGCGACTCGTAAGGGGGGACGGACAGGCCCTTCTCACCAGGTCTCACAGAGCGAGGTTCTGTCGTTCTCCAGGCAGGACGCCGTAGCGGGATCATCGAGCACCCTTGCCCGAAGCGCGACATTCTCTTCCCGCTCACCGACGACGCTGCAAATCGATGCTGCAAAGTCCAACGCGCCATTTATCACCGTGACACATGACGACGACGACGACCGAGAGGTCTCCTACGTTTCGACAATCTGGGGCAAGGAGCTGCTGCAGTCTTATGATATTGAACTGACGAGTGCGCCTCCGACACCGGTCTCGAATTCACCACTGTCCAGGGGACCACCGCTTTCTTCTGCTTCATCGTCGCAGAGCTCCTTGCACAACCCCGCGCGGATGCCGCCTCTTCTCTCCGCCTCTCCCACAAATGTTTCATTTTCATTCACGTCTTCGGACAATTCTTCGCTGCACACTCCAGCTGAAGTGCCTGTTCCCCCTACACGCAGGGTCCCCCCTCCTGCAATTAATATCCCCTCCGAGGAAAGGACGCTTAAGCTCCCTCCTACGCCTCCGTTGGTCGTGAAGAAACACCACCCCACCTCACCTGGGTCCGGGCACTTCGTTCCAATCACTCCGAGTTCATCGATATCACAGTTATCATCCCCTCCCCCAACTCCCTATTCCGCAGCATCGCCTGATTCGCCGACGTTACCTTGGACCAAAAGTAGAACAACGGATCAACTAGGCGACAGAACCTCAGCTCGCAACAAGCCGTTCCCCTCGAAACCTTTGCCCACCCCTAACAGCACACCGCCATCCCCTTCTCAGTCGCCCTACACCTCTCTTTTCAGCCGACTGTCTTTCAGACGCAAGTCGAAGAACTCGGTAGCATCATCTGGATCGGGGAAGGACCTACCGCCGATTCCACCGTCCTCGTATCCATCCCCTTCGTATCCGCCACCCTCTCCATACGCATCTCGCACAGTCAACGCCAAGGCATTGTCTTCACCGCCTCCAAAGACGATGACCCGCGTCCCTATTACGATAAGTCATGTCTCTATGGATGCGCTGAAATCGTCTACATTATCGCCGTCTCCAATATCACCTTCACCCAAACAACAGATACGAGGTCGTATTTCGCCGTTTCCCGTCCGGCCGATAAGGAAACAATCTCTTTCTCCGTCTTCCAGTACTCTACCTTCTCCAGCATAACCAGCCCCACCATCGTAGCCCAGTCACATATCTTGCATGTTTCTCTTATCGCTTCTTTACGCTCGCTGTCGCAAGCTGCCCATTGTGCATCTTTATAAGATGTATCTTACTACCACCTAAATGTTCCTCACAATATGTAGATCCGACACCATTCTGTTCAATATTGTTTCCAATCCAGTTGTATATTGCGGGTATGGTCTAAAAGAATGGTATTCGATTGGCAATCGATAAAATAACTCATCATTGAGTAAATAATGTATCTAGATATGCGAGCGAAGCCAGTAAGGAGTCCATGGAATGAAGGACGATAAACGTCTACATCATCATGAGAGGAAGAGTGCGGAGAAGGCGACGCCCATTATCGAGACGAAGCTTGAAATTGCTACTACGCTTGCATCGTTGGATGTTGATTCTGCATTGGCGGTGGTACCAGTGCCGGTTCCGCTGCGGCTGGCGTTAGAAGCACCTTTCGCTGCGGAGCCAGTTCCAGTGGCAGCAGCTGCTGAACCGGACACACTGCCGGTTGGTGCCCATGTGCCAGAGGGGGCGGGGAGGGAGACGGTCGCAATGGCGGCGAAGAGGTTCGCGCTCTCGTATGTAACACACTGGCTCTTGGCGGGGACTCTGGCGGTGTAAGGCATGGTGGTGATGGGACCGAGCGACTCGGGCGGCTGCGTGTATGTCATCGTGACGCCGTTCTCGACGTAGATACCGGGGAAGTCCTGGTTGTCACCTTGGCAGTACTCGAAGACATTGGGCTTCGCATCGTGCGGGGCATTGAAGGCGCACCCGATCCGATCCAGAATGTGCTCGCAGTATCGCGCGGCATTGGGCTTGGAGGGGTCGCAGACTTTCATGCAGAACTGGTCACCACCCATGAAGCTATTCACATGAGATTCACGATCCGAATTCGACGAGGGGCTGCAACTTACTTGTGCCATTCGATAACCTGCACATAGCTATCGTTGTTGCCGTTGGACCAACCGTTGGAGTACATCAGCCCTCCAAGAGGGTTACCACGCTGTAACGACGGAGTTAGCTCGGGGCAGGAATTTGGAGACGTGATAGATCCTCACCAAGTCAGCACCGTGGGGGTCGAGCTCTCCTCCCCAGTCACCGGCCTGGATGTTGATTCGTGTTTGGTCGATGAAGCCCACGACTTGGAGGTAGTCGGGGGTGCGGATGAACTGCACGCCCTTGATGGCACCCTCGGGGATGAGGCGCGTGCCATGGCCAGGCTTCGTGCACCACGCCACTGATTCGCCCTCAGTATCACCAACTACAGAGTCGGGCTTGTTTCCAGCCCACAGGCAGAAGTCTAATGGAAACCGCTTGTGAACAAGCGCGCGCAGGGAAGCGGGAGTCTGGACTTACCATCGACAGCGTTCACGAAAGCCGTCTGGCAGAGGGAGTCCTGGTTTTCAGTCGTAGAGTTGCACTGGTTGTAACCAGTCTGTCTGCCACGAATGAGGTTTTCTGTGTCCGCTTGATAGGGCTACGCGAACGTTCGAAGGAGATTAGTACATAACGCAAGAATTCCTATCCAGCGAAGATACTTACGATGCCAGAAGGATACGGAAAATGCTTCTCGGCCAACGGGGTGGTGGGGAATGTTGCAATGGCAGCGGGGGGAGCAGCTGGGTCCTGTGCCTTCACGAGGGCAACGGAAGCGAGAGCGAGAGCAGCAAAACGAGCGTGGGGGAACATTATTAGAGAAGGGAAAGAGAAAGAATGCAGTAGTTTGGTGTACGTGCACTCTTAAAAAGAGAGAAGGTGGTGGGACAGCAGCATTTCGGGCTTAAAACCAGGGACGTCTGGCTTGGTACTTCTTGGTACTTGGCATTCGCCCACATCAAATAACATGACAGGGTTGCCCGATACACGTACTGCGCTTAGCATGTTCCTTTCAAGCGCAAAACACCAGAATGTGTGGTGTGGCCATTGTCATCAGTTTGGTGCACTTACTTCGTTTTTTTGCTCCTGCAGCCGCAGAGTACGAGGAGGGCTGCTCCTTGGTTTTCGAGCGCTTGAATGATTTTCGGCGTCAATCTTCTCTTGGACTTGGTAATTGTTACGTTCATCAGAAGGCATATATATTTCAAACCTGAAGCTAAGCCGCCGATTATTGCTTTTTTACTCTCTTCGCTTGGATGGCAACCCTCGACGTTGGCGGTGAATGTGTCGATCAGTGTCACCAGTGTCGGCCTACTTCCTACGTGCACTGCGCGATAGCGAAGATATTGTCAATGTACGTTTCCGGTTGGTTTCCGGGACCAAATGCAAGTTCTCGGATATGAAACAGTAGAGACATGCGTGCACGATGAGCATACGAGAAGCTGACAGCTGGAGAGTGGTCCGCACTTTGGGCGTGTCGCTTCCATCTAAACCGGGTGTGCTCACAGATTCTTTGGACCACTACAGGCTACATACAATCATACTGAAATCATGTTACGAGCGTGCGGACTACTTTAGCCTTGGTTCCTTCGTGTCACAAATAGTCGGATGCATAGCACGACGACCACGGTAGACGACACCTTTCCAAGAAACGGCTGAGCGTGATAGTGGCGGTCGACTCATGGGATATACCTCTTGCGGAAAGTGCCCAAGTGATATTCCAAACCAACGCTCATCGAACGGAATCCTTTACACGGGCCCTTGCTTGGGGTATATAAGTGTAGGCGTCGGATCCGAGAGAACCGAGTAGGTCCTTGCTTCAGTATTGACCCGATGTTTGCACTCTCCTTCGCTTTATTATTACCAGCATTGTGCTATGGGGTCCCAGTCGTCGAGGTCGATGGAACGGCCATCATGGGAAGAACCCTTGAGCATGCCGGACAGGATGTCTTTAGAGGTGGGGATGATTCTTTATCTTCCCATGCAGAGGCTCAGATTTTGGCCCGTAAAGGTATCCCTTACGCAGAGGCGCCCGTTGGGGAACTGCGATTCCAACCCCCCAGACCCAAGAAGCTACCTAACTTGATCAATGCCACCGAGTTCGGCGTAGCTCGCCTTCAACCGGTAGGTTACCCTTACTCTACAAACCAATAGCAGCCGTATTGAGGTAGTCTAGTTCGCAAAGCCGGACACGCAAATGTCTGAAGATTGCCTAACTCTGAACATTCAGCGTCCTCCGGGGACCAATAAGACGAGTTCGTATCCTGTAATGGTTTGGATTCACGGAGGCGGGTTCTATGGTGCGTATCTTTATAAATGTATCCGTGTTACCTCTCTGAAGTACCCTCCAGGTGGACGATCCTCTGATTCCGGTTCAAATGCAACCAACTTGATCTCATGTAGCGTCACAAGAGTAAGCACCCTTTCTTAAATGGGTCAATGCTAATTGACATCATTTGTGCATTAGGGGACGCCTATTATCTATGTTAACTTGAATTATAGATTGGGGGGCCTTGGCTTTCCCCAAGGTGCGAGGGGAGTCGATAGAGGCTCCCTCAATCTTGGCTTGAAAGACCAGCTACTGGCAATACAATGGGTCCACGACCATATTGCCGCATTTGGTGGAGATCCCAACATAGTAAACCCCATTCCTTTCCATATCTACGCGTCTTAACAAGTAACTACGGATAGGTTACCCTCTTCGGCGAAAGTGCTGGTGCATTCTCAACTGCCACTCATCTGTTCAACCCGGCCATTGAGAAGCTGATCGCCGGCGTCGTGCGTAATTTCCAAGGATAGATGACGTTCTGGGTATTGATATGTACTGGATAGATCTTAGAATCCGGCACCGCAACGGCGTCACGCGCTGAGTTGCGCGAGGGTTTCTGGCAAACATTTGTCGCAGCCGCTGGTTGCGACGAACAGGATCCATGGGATTCTTGATGGCAGCAGATTCGGATGAGTTGTTGAAGGCCACCAAGGCGGTCACCGTCTGGGACGCTCCGATCAACTTTGTTCCAATGATCGACGGCGACGATGGCCTCATACCGGATTACCCATCTCGTCTTTACGAAACGGGTCGATTCGTCAAAGTGCCTGTACTCTCAGGAGTCAATCTTGACGAAGGTTAGTGGCCCTAAGTTATAAGACTTTGGCGATTGACCAACTATTCATCGCAGGTGCAGTGTTCGCTCCTGAGAGCACCTCCTCGAGCGAAGAGATCAGGGCTCGTCTTCTCGGGACGTACCCAAGCTCTGGAGCCGAGTCCCAGGCCCAGATTGAGGAAGTCGTGGACAAGTTGATGGAACTTTATCCGGATATCCCTTCCCTTGGATCTCCATATAATACTGGAAACGAGACGTTCAGACTCAGCAGTCAATATAAACGCTTGGGCTCATTAGGTGCGTATGTCAACCTCGTTTCGCCGTGTCTGAACTAATGGCATGGGTATTGGGTGACCTCACGTTCGTTGCCCCAGTCCGACTGCACTTGAGGGCGCTGGCGGAGGCGGACGTGCAGGTTTACAGTTACTTGTTTACAGAGGATTCGGGGGCACGTCCACCTCAGGAAGGGAGTGCGTGAACACGTCTATGGATCATCGCAGACTGTTGACGACATTCATTCCATGTAGTTGCCCATACCGACGAAATCGCCTACGTCTATGGGCAACCGCCTGCACCGGTCTCGCCCTCGTCAGAGCGACTTACAGGTCTAATCATGGATTATTGGCTCCCTTTCGCTTATGAACACCACCCCAACGATGGGCGCGGTCACAAGCGTTAGTCTACATCATAATTCATCCAACTCCATACTAATTGTACTAGGGCAAGAGAGGCTCCCTTACACGGAGGAATCTCCGCTGGGCACTATTTTACCTCGATACTCTTGTGGAACCTGACGTCCTTCTCTCACAGGTTCTCATGCAACTTAACGGCGTAGACCTCAGGATGATCCCAGATAATTACCGGGAAGAACAGATAAACTTCATCATCTCGAAGGCCGACGTCTTAGGACTATAGGGCCACTACATCAATGAATAGTCCGCTGAAAATGTACACCTCTTCTCCTTTCTTCCCCCTTGCCCCTCACCAGACCCTCACCGCTACAGTGGAAAGTAACTTACACCACGGCCCTTTCATGGCCACTTGGTCTCATGATGACGGCCTATTTATCCCCAACATGATACGAGCATCAATTGAATTACAATTCTCTTGGGGCGCTTCCTTTCATCCGAACCACCGTCAGCCGATTACCCTCACCGCAAGGTAGTCATCTACATGCTGATCGCGCAACAGTCAGTAGTCAAATTGTTTATATCCATTGAAAGCAGATTTGAGCGAAGAGCAGAGATATCTAGAGGGAATAGAACCCATGATCGTCTCCGTATCCCCAAGCCATTTGTCAGTCGCTATATTGACAATCATGCTGATTCCGGCTTCAAATCACGTTCGAATTTAGTCGGACGGTCGCAAGCATACAAATTCGGCCTTGCAACGCAAGAGCACGCTCTTCGAGGTGAGCGTGATCCTGACTACTTCGAGCTCATGGCACAATCCTCATGGTGTGTCCAGGTGATATCTCGAACTTCAAGGAGCATTGAACGGAACCTTTTACACAAGCTTAAGCCGCTACACTTATAATTAGGATGATTCTTGTCGTTGTGCCCCCCAACACTGATGCTAGCGTTTGTCCTCGCAACATTACTGCCAGGCCTGTGCTATGCGCTCCCATCCGTTGTTATCAACGGTACCTCGATCCTGGGAAGGGCGCTCGAGTACGCTAACCAGGAGGCTTTTAGAGGTTCCGATGACCATGTATTCTTTTGTTGATTGATTGTTGACTGGACCACCTCATTCATAGGTATCCCATACGCCGAGACGCCCCTAGGGAAACTTCGCTTTCAACCACCGCAACCAAAGATTTGGTCAAAGTTATCTCATACGTTCGATGCTACTGAATTTGGATCAGCCTGTCTCCAACCAGTGGGTGCCCATTATCCGTTCTGATATCTAAGTAAGTGCTGACCGCTGGCTTAGTTTGCTCCCCCAGGCGTTCAGATATCTGAGGATTGTTTGACTCTAAATATCCAACGTCCTGCAGGTACTACTGATGCTTCTGCGTACCCAGTAATGGTTTGGCTTCACGGCGGGGGATTTTTTGGTGCGTAGCTACTCAGAAACTATTATCTCATCGTCTAATACAGATTTCAGCGGGGCGGTCATCAAGTCCAGAATTCAATGCAACCAACCTTGTTTCATACAGCATCGCTAGGGTGAGTTCCCCTCCGCAAGTTGATTCTCCATACTCACTGCGGGCATTAGGGGACTCCTATCATCTATGTTAACTTAAACTATAGACTAGGGCCACTTGGCTTCCCTCAAGGTGCTCAAGCAGATAATGGGAGGCTCAATCTCGGTCTGAAAGACCAGTTGTTCGCGCTCCAGTGGATACACGACCATATCTCTGCATTTGGAGGAGATTCTAAGAAAGTAAAGCTCAATCCAAAATCAATCCTTCACGTTCATTGTGTTCAGATCGCTCATAGGTTACCCTCTTCGGCGAAAGTGCTGGTGCATTCTCAACGTCCATCCATTTATTCAACCCCGCTATCGAGGACCTGATCAGCGGCGTGGTGGGTACTAGCGAAGCTGGTTTTGACTCCGTTCTGAATTATTATGGTAGATCCTGCAATCTGGTGCCCCATCGGGAGGCCGTGCTGAATCTCGGGACACAATATGGCAGAAATTTGTCACAGCCGCTGGTTGCAAAGTGGAGGACTCGTGGACTTGCTTACAGGTAGTCGACTCTACCACGGTGTTGAAGGCGATTGAGGCCGTCATTGAGTGGGACAATCCCATTAGTTTTGCCCCAACGCTTGACGGACCTACTGGTCTCATCCCGGATCATCCTTCCCGCCTCTACAAAGAGAGCAGATTCGCCAAAATCCCTGTACTTTCCGGTCTCAATCTTGACGAAGGTTTGTTCTACCCAACGGGAATTTCCCACTAATATCTGACAATATTCTGTAGGCACGATGTTCCCCCCTGAGAAGGTCGCTTCCTCGCAAGAGATCAGAGAATACCTTCGCAAATCATACCCGAGCTCCGGAAGCGATCCAGAAGCTCTCAACAAAGTTCTGGACACCTTGATGAGCCTTTATCCAGATATCCCTGCCCTTGGATCGCCGTACAACACAGGAAACGAAACATTTGGGTTAAGCAGTCAATTCAAACGCATGGCCGCTTTGTGTGCGTAGGAACATTCCATTTCGTCGTGGCACTTGCTGAACTCATGGTCCCGACAGTGGGCGATTTGATGTTTGTTGCCCCAGGTAGGCTACATCTAAAGGCGCTGGCGCTGGCGAACGTACCAATATATAGTTACCTGTTTACGGAGAAGCCAGGATCAGCTCCCCCTCATTGGGGCGGTGCGTACATCTATCCGAAAAGCTCGAACGCGCTCTGAAGATCTTCATGATGATCAGTTGCTCATAGTGCCAACATTGCTTACGTCTATGGGCAGCCACCCACCCCAGTCTCGGCCTCATCACAGCAACTCGCCCCAATCATGATGGATTATTGGTTATCGTTCGCGTATGAACGCAACCCTAACGATGGCCACGGTCACAACAGTAAGTCTTCTCATTATGGGATCAAGCCTCAGGACAAATTCAGGCAACTTAAACAGGGCGAGAGTGGCTCCCTTACACGCTGGAATCTCCAGTACGTGTGGTTGTGATTCTGTACTGCATCCTACCTGATCATCTGTTAACGTAGATCATCCTGCATCTCAATGGCGAGGACCTCAGGATGATCCCCGGTGATTATAGGAAAGAGAAGATAGACTATATCATATCCCAGGCAGACATTCTGGGAATGTAGTGAACGCTCAAGCTAAATACATGAGCTAAATACATGTGCACGTCTCATCAACGTTGGATCCTATCTACGTCCCAGTTCGCTGCCCGCATTCCTTTGCAGAACAGCCATGAAACCAATGAGAATACTGTCATCAACAAACCATATAGGAGCAACCAAGCAGCCGTCACTTCGTAGCAGTAGACTATTGCCTCTCGTTGTGTTATATTTGTGGCTGGAGGCACCGAAGTTTGGCCTTTTGAATTGAGGATACAATATTATAACACCTAGCTATATATCATCCTCGGGGCCGTCCTCAATAAGCTTCGCGTAGTCTTCGTAGCTCGCGAATGTTGGCAGACTCTTCAGCTTCTTCCGCCGAGATTGCTTGTCATCCGTTCGTTTACGCTTCTTGGCGTCCGAAACCCCACCCCATTCATCCTCCTGTCCCTCTTCATCTTCGCCTCCGGAGTCTGACCCATCATACACAATCAGACCATCAGGTACTTCGTCGAGAGGGATGAGGTCATCGGCATCGGAGTCCTCAACCAAATCCAAGTCGTCAGCATCACTATCTTCGCCACCCGAGACATTGCTTTCAGAATCAGAGTCGTCGATGTCGGAATCGAGATCGAGAGGACCATCGATATCACTATCATCAAGGCCTTCGTCTTCATCACCAGCCACGTTGGGCATTGACGCCTTCATAGCCTAGGAGCACCATGGTCAGCTGCGCCATTTCGCACATTATACGGAATGAAACGAACCTTCCATATTTCCGCCTCTTCTTCATCGTCGGTCCCCTCTTCGGAAGGTGGTGCAGCCTCAGCAGCACCATCTACCCTATCACCTGAATCCTTTGAGCCTTGGCTTGCGTCTGAATCGACATCTGCGTCGTCGTCTCCTACATCTTTAGGCCTTGAAGCTGTTTTGGTTTGTTCATGTTTGCGGACGAAGTATTTGTGGAAGAAAAGCTGTTAGGCGGAGTCGACATGAGCGATTTATATACGGAGCGGAAATGAACAGACCTGGTCAACAGGGATATCCTGAGGCCTTCTCCTCAAGAAGCTTTCCTCATTGACCAAACCGCCAGGGTCTCCCACTTCACCCTTCATCAATTTGACACCGCTAGCCCCGTCGATGGTAGTCGCCGCAGGTTGCATTACGCTTGATCCCTTGGGCTTTGCACCTACGATGCGGAATCAGCCGCAGGTCACCGTCGACAGAACGTGAATCCCACCATTTGTGCTTAGTACGCCTACGCCATCATTGTCACCTTTGACCTTCTTGGGATTTTTATAAACAAATCTATCAAGGAAGTGGGAGAGCGTGTTCAGCGAGAGGTCAGCAGAGGCAGTAATGGGTTGCGATGATAGGATTTGTCGTGCGTGCAAGGATATGGCAGGGTGGTAGTGGTTCAGGAGGGGTGTCTAGGCAAGACAAGTCATTCAGAAGAAGCAAGCTATGCAAGCTTAGACACGCACAAGTTCCCATAGAGGAGAAGCCGAAGCTTGGGCGTACTGCGGGTCCCGCTTTCGTGGATCGTAGACTTCATCAGTTTTGCTGGGGGTATTCACCATGCTCCTCAAACCGGGAACAGAAGAAAACAACTATCAATAATTAAGGTGAGATTGGACTCGGCAAGCGGAATCGGAAAATGCATACTTCACCAAGGAGATACAAACCACCTGCAACGAATTCAGTTGCACCGCTGCCGCCGCTAACAAGGACTTGGACGAATCGTCTGATGAGAGCTTTGACGCGCTCTAGGTCGTGGTCGGCTTTCACAGACTTGAAGAAGAGATTTAGGTACATCGCTTGTTTAGACGAATGTGGAAGGCGAGGATCGTGAAGCGAGGCATATAGGGAACGGTAGTAACGATCCACGATTGATTTGTATATCTGAGAGGGAGCCAGCTTTGACGAAGACGTTGCGGATGACGAATCAACTGGAGTAGACAGAGATGAAGCAATCTGTTGTATCAGAACCAGCGCCTGCAAAGATATGTTGAACGTCGATTTGTGAGTGACCATAAAGAGCGTGTCAATGTGCTTTTGCAATCTAAGGCGCATTGTCAGGGCTGGATAAATGACGCGACGGCACTACGAACCCAACATCTTCGGAGGTGATCTTAGCGAACGGGAGAGCACGATTGATCCCAGTAAGAATGGCTGAGATCATCTTGGATTGACTATCCTCGACTTCCATGAATCCAGCAGCGCCCTGGACTTGTTTTGTGTGTTTTCCCTTTCGCTTCTTGTCGTCACTATATATCCTTCCCTTTTTGTCTTTGCGGGCCTCCTTGTCGGCCTCTTCATCCTGACTCTTCGCCGGCGCGTCGTCATCTTTCGCAAGGGAGCCATCGCCGAGCAACTCCTTGAACATTTCGAAATATACGTCAAGCAGTTGGATAGCAACGGCCTTGTCACTGCCTGCTAGGATAACCTGATTCAACGTGATGGCGGCATAATATCTGGCATGAGGGTTTCCCACTTCCTTCTTTTCGGGGGCCTTAGATTTGGGTTTTGGGGCCTCGTCGGTAAACCTAATATGCTTATTAGGCACGGCGGCTGAGGGGTTGGTCAGAATCTGGGCGGCAGGTTTGAAGACGAGAGCAGCGATCTCTCGAATGACGATAGACTTCATGGATGGATGTGTTTGGAGGAGCTGGAGCAAATGATATGAAGCCCGCGAGGAGATGGATTTTTCGTGGTCGCCCTACAACGGTGGGTGAGAGGATGAACAATTCTATGCTGGGAAACGTAGGCCCACAAGTTTATTGACTAGCAACCGAAGGAGATTCTGCTCTTGCTCTGGCTTCGAGCGTAGTAGAGTTGAGATGAGGTTAAGAGATTGCGTTCGAACGTACGGCAACGTATCTGCGCAAAGTGTCTAACGTGACAGTTAAGATCGAGTGAACACTACAATCATACCAGCACACCTCAAGAATTTGCAGAATCGAGAAAAAGTACTTCTTGAGCCAGTCTTCGAAATGCCATACTACCAAATGTTCGTCGGTCACATTGGGGTGAAGAAGGGCTTGGTCTCGGAAGTATCTACATTTCAGAAAGTCATTGAGAGATATACAGGATTCGTGGACATTATCTTCGTACTTGAGTTTGCGATCTGGTGCTCCCCCACCGACCCACCAATCGACAATACATCGTAAAGCCTTCAAGCTCTCTTCGCGTCCTCCTTTTCCCTTGCCGCGCTCGGCCATAGATTTCAGCGTGTCCAGGGACTTCGTGTTGTGTAGTGGGCTGCTTTGAACGAGAAGCGTTAGGGCACTTAGTCGATCCGACAAAGTCCCGGATGATATGATTTTTGTGAGAAAACTGGCTTCGGATGTTGATGAAGAAGAGGTTTGGTAAGTGATTATATCCTTGTTGTGGAGGTCTTCCGCGCGAGACGTCAGGATAGATAATTGAGCAGGAGTCATTGAACCGGAAAGTAACGCTGAACTTGGTAGAGGTGCTATTGAGCTATACCATAGAGCAGTAGGCGTAACCAAGAACCGCGATCCCGGTTTCAACGATACTTTTGAGGGCAATTTGACAGGTTCTATCTTTTTTATCGCGCCTGTAGCTGCGGAAATTGCTGGTTCCCCCGGGCTACTGTGAGTCTTCTTAGTTGGTGCCTCGAGGGATTTTGGTGACTTCTTGTGTTTCGACACCTTGTCTAGAGCAGCAGGCATGTCGGCCGTTTTTAGGGAGGATTTGGCGTTCGCTGGTTGTTTTAAACCAAGACCCTTGACGAATTGGTGCAGATCTCCAGCCAAAGTGGGCTACTGTAGATTAGTCGCGAAGTAAAGTCGAGTGGATTTGGCTCACATCAGTCACCTCATCCCCTGATCCAGTACCGGAGTACTTGGTGTCTTTCACCAGCTCGAAGTCCTCTGCGTTTCCGCCCAGGGCAAGTATTTGGGACTTCAGCTCTTGATCATCGTGTCTCAACGGCTTCTTGGTTTTCTTTTGAAGGGCCTTCGACGTTTCAGACTTGGTGTCCTTGCCTTTCCGAAGCCGCGCCATCATGGACACGACTATAATGTTTTCTTGCAGTACCGATCGCATGAAAGGTCATCGCCTTGAGAAAATAGCAAGTACAAATAGTGTCCAAATCAGGTAATATATGGATCCGCGGGCCGCACTGAATTCGATGTCAGTCCTAGCCTGATGTTCAAGTTAGCTATCATTTACACGGTCAACGTCTCCAAGCGCGTGCGTATGAAGTCTCGCCTAGTCAAGTACTCACTTGTACGCATGCCCTGGTGTGAGCTCAGAGAAGGGCGTCACGTCGTCGAATTAAACGATCCCCACCAAGATATGGTCGCACAATGTCAAAACTCTACCAAACGCGTCAATTTTTTGCGCTCAAAACAGTAATAGCAAGTACGATAATATACATACATTCCACAATACAGAATGATGAAAAAGCGGCCATAACACGACTCGGCCTCCAAAGAGCGAGAAATCTGTTTGGCATTGTTTGTGCGGGCTGTGGTCCAAGAATGCCCGCTACGAATAATTCTGAATCATCTTTCACCATAATTGATGGCAATTTCCTTGTCAAAGGCCGAAAAATCCTACATTCAGGCTGGGATAGTTGGCGACCCTCCTCATCGGTCCGACGGACGCGCTTTACACGATTTTCGGACCGTTGCACTCGAGACTGGGGTCGCACCGCTCTCAAATGGGAGCGCGCGTCTTACAATAGGAACAGTTCTTCGCGGAGGAGGGGGAACCGAAGTTCTCGCAGCAACGAAGCTAGAAGTCGAAGATGTGAAGGCTAGCGGCGTTGACGGAGGACGCATCGTGTGCTCAGTGACTTGGTACGCGACTTTCACTAGCTCGCGATCCTGACGCACTGAGTTATTTGAAGACAGTTCGCCTGCAGCGTATCCCCATCTGTCCTCAGGCGCACTCGAAGACCTGCAATACGACATGACCACGATCGTCAATCAAACCCTCTCGCATCCCTCCCTGCACCCCTCGAACCTCAGCATCGTCAAGGGCCAGAAGTCCTGGCTCCTCAACCTCGATCTCGTCGTCCTATCCGATGCGGGTAACGTGCACGACGCACTGTTCATGGCTGCCAGAGCCGCATTGTGGGACACCAAGGTGCCACGGACGCGCAGCATCGAATACAAGCCTGCTGCTGCCAATCGCAATGCGGGGGGCATGGAGATCGACGACGCGAGTGGTTTGGACACGCGGCAGCAGCCCTCGATTGCGGATTTTGAGCTGCACGATTTCTGGGACGAGGGGGAGCCTCTCGAGGGCCGCGAAGCGTGGCCGGTATCCGTGACGCTGAATCTGATCTCGCCCATGCACTACCTCGACGCTTCGGCGCAAGAAGAGGCCGCGACGCCGCTGAGGCTTCTACTAGCATTCTCCTTCTCGCCTTCTGGTACGTCCTTGCAGGGCACGCGAGTGCTTGGTGTTGGGGAGCTGGACGCGAAGACGGTGAAGCAGGGGATCGAGGTGCGCAAATAACTGTTCTTTGGTTTGTTCCGTCCTCATGCCTATGTTAGGACGGAGAGAAGTATGCCCGGGAAGTCTATACGGCTTTGAATGTCAAACTCAAAGACGAAGACATCAGGCGTAATCAGAAGGCTAGCCACCGTTTTGCTAGGAGATGAATTGCACTTTTTTCTATCCATAAACTAAGGCAGTTTCAGGCGTGACCGACAATCATATACCGGTCCGGCCACCCGCCTGATTCCCCACACCAACTATCATCATTAATGCCACTGCTCACTGTTCAAGGAGCGAAGATCGTTGATGATGAGGGGAATGAGATTATACTTCGCGGTGCTGGTCTTGGTGGGTGGATGACGTGAGTCTCGCTGAACTCTCCAACCAGTTATTCACATTGCTCGATCAGAATGGAGAACTTCATTTCAGGTAAGTAGTGTGTGACGTGGCCGAGTGTTGCACAGTACACAGCGCCTCGCTCTTAGGATTTCCTGGGTGTGAGTATCAAATACGTGAAAGCCTAGCGGACACGATTGGCAAGGAAAAAGCAGAATTCTTCTTTCAAAAGGTTCGTTTCATTTAAGTCTTCCATTTCCCCACGGCAGCTCAAGTTCGTCTTCCAGTTTCTCGACTATTTCTTCGCCGAAGACGATGCCCGATTCTTCCACTCCCTCGGTCTGAACTGCATCCGCATCGCCATCAGCTACCGGCACTTCGAAGACGACATGGCGCCCCGCGTGCTCAAGCCCAACTGCTTCGCGCAGCTGGACCGCGTCATCAACGTGTGCGCCAAATACGGGATATACACCATCATCGACATGCACACTGCGCCCGGCGGGCAGAACGGGGGCTGGCACTCAGACCACGGGTCCCCCCTCGCGCGGTTCTGGATCCATAAAGATTTCCAGGATCGCCTGATATGGCTGTGGGAGCAGGTGGCCGCGCGCTACAAAGCCCACCAGTGGATTGCGGGGTACAACATCCTCAATGAGCCCGCCGATCCGCACCCGCAGCACGCGCGGCTACTCGGCTTCTACGACCGGGCGTACAACGCCATCAGAGCCATCGACGCCGACCATATTATCTTCCTCGATGGGAACACGTATGCTACTGATTTCACGAAGTTTCCGGACGATGCAGGCACGAAGTGGGAGAATACGGCGTTTTCGATACATGATTACTCGGTTTATGGATTCCCTAAGAGTCCGGAGCCGTATGACAGGACAGATAGACAGAGAGATGTGATGAGGCGCAGCTACGAACGTAAGAGGGCTTGGATGGATGCGAGGGGGTTGTGTGTTTGGAATGGAGAGTGGGGACCTGTGTACGCTAGGCCTCCATATGACGGTGACGCGACCGACGCCATCAACCAGCGAAGGTACAACGTCCTTGAAGATCAACTAGAAATATATGACAAGGTAAGATTTCTCATAGTATCGATGGTATTCCGGGGCTATATGTTAACGTCGGGCTTGAGGATCGGCTTAGTTGGTCTATCTGGCTGTACAAAGACATAGGCTTCCAAGGGATGGTCTACGTATCCCAAGACACCCCCTATATGACGCGTTTCCGTGACTTTCTCGCCAAGAAGTATCGAATGGCCGTCGACTCCTGGGGTGCCGACGATAGATACGTGAAGAAGATCTACGAGCCGATCGTCGGATTGATCAAAGAAGCTTGTCCAGATGCCGATACGAAGAGGTTGTACCCACCGATCTGGAGCCTGGAAGAGAGGGTGGCTCGGTACTCCAGACAGACGCTGGTAGCGGAGTACCTTGTGGGGGAATGGGCAAGCCTCATGAAGGGGTTGGATGAAGAGGGGTTAGATCAGTTAGCGAAGTCGTTTGCGTTTGAGAACTGCGCGAAGAGGGAAGGGTTAAACGATGTCTTGAGGAAGTACGCCCACGAGCTTGGGAAATAGGTTAAACAAGTGGTTCACTTCACTTCATTGATGATCCTGTAGCAACAACAAATGGAATGATAGATAGTCAACAGAGTCCAACGAGAAATAAGTATATCCTTCTGTGAAAGAGCGTGTACACAGTTTGCTGTGACTCGGTAGCGAGAAGTAATTTAGCAGGTCCCAACAGCAGACTCAGAGAACTGGCAAGCAGCTTGGGATTCACCACTAAACATTCAAGAATCAATGCCTAAGTTCTAGTCCTCGAGGGACAAAACATCACTCACCAGCCGATCTTCGAGGGCTCGGATCCTTTGGCAACGCCCTGGTACGCGCAGCACGAATTTTTGGCAGTGGGCTTGTTGTTCGTCTTGATGTTCGAGAGGATGGCAGTGTCGCCCCAGTTCGAGTTGATGCCAACGCCTTCCTTCCCATCTTTGAAGCAAACGTTGTTCACTTCGACGTGGCGCTCATGCGAGGTGGCGCAGTTTCCGCAGCCACGATAGAGTTTACCTGAGCGGGGACGGCCAGCATCAGCAAGGCAAAAGGTTCGAATTTGGAAAAGGATATACCGAAATCGGAGGCGAAGAAGTTGTTGATCTTGACTGTCCCGGCACCGTTGTGTTGGACTAGGATGGCTTGGTCAGAGGCATCGTAGGAGCAGTGGCAGAAGATCAGACGGACAGATCTTGTCTGAAGCGTGGAAAGCACCACCCCCGTTGATAGTAGTGACATCGTTGGCACCGGTTTGTTTGATCTGGAAAGCGGGGATTATTTCACGGTAGTTACAGGCATTTGAGGTTACTTACAGTGGCGGCATCTGTGCGGATGTATTATGAGCCCTTTGTCATCGCTAGGCCACGGACGTAGTACATACCTTCGCAAACATCTTCCCACCAAACATTGGTGATAGTGCATGGACCACGGCAATGAATGCCTGTACATAAAGGTGAGGAAACGGTTGAAGTGGTGGCGGGGGAGGAAGGCTAACCTTCTGCCTGATCTTTGCCAATGATTACGTTAGAGATGGACGCTCCGGATTCCAAGATAAAGACAGCATCTTCTTCTCCAGTTTCGTTTTGACCCTCACATTCGCCGCCTAAACACAAAAGTCAATCAGATGATCACGCGCTGGTATTGAGCGGCGATAAACTTACTGCTCCCGGCACGGTCGAATCGCACCATGCCTCCATCAAAGGAGCTAGATATGACGCTAGCGGTAGGGAGGGCGGTGTAGCCCTATATGTAATAAATCAACAAGGGGTGCTCATTGAGGCGTGGTCTGGTACGCACAGCAGAAGCAGGCAGAGTTGTGGTGATACCGGAAGGAGGTTGCACAGTCGTAGGTGGCTGCGTAGTCGCGGGTGCGGTGGTGCTTACGCGAGTAGAGCTAGTCGCTCGTGTTGAGCTCGTTGCACTCGTCGCTCCGCCGCCGCTTCCGGGAAGGCATTGAGAATACCATTCATTCTACGATGCTGATTAGAACGAGACGTAAAGCCGCAGACAATATTCCTCACCTGGAACACGCATGAGGCACCGGAGACGCTGCAATGATGTCATTAGTTAGGTAGAACGATCAAGCGTTCGGAAGGAGAGATAATACCATGATGTCTCGCCTGTACGTATACCCATGAATTGTTGTGAAAACGGAGGAGGATGAACTACTGACCCGACCAATTACTTCCCCCGCATTGACCGTACAATGGGACGGCTGCAAGGACGCTTGCTGAAGCAGCAAGAGATAAAACGACTGAGACTTTCAGAGAGAACATCAATGTTGTAGGACACTGAAGGAGCTTGGGATGGTTGCTTTCTGGTCATCGTAGCCACCTTTATACTCCAGCAAAGTAACTCCTGGTGACCGCTAGTGATGAGTAGAAATACTCCGGAGATTTCTAGCAATACGGGTTGCAATGCACGTCGAAAGGATTGAGGAGACAGGGCGGGCCCCGACGGTCCGGCTACAATAACAAGAGGATGAGCTAGGCCTCTACATGAAAAGTTGCTTGGAGGACCAAAGGCCCCGCAAACCGGCCAAGACATCCAGGGCGGCGTGATCGACATTGCGAGAAATCCACCGACGAAGTCCCGTGCCACTCGTCCTCTACATTCAGCCCCGGGCGCGGATAAATTGAAGAACTCACTTGACCTCTAACGGGGACATACGAGCGGGCGACGCGCAGAAAGCTCTAGAAAACCACGGCACATGTTGGCCCGGCAAATGCAATCCTGGACTGGGACGTTCTACGGCAAATATGAATATTCGACCTTATTGTTGCCAGCTCACCAGTACTTGATGGTAACCGCTCGGAGGGTCAAGCTTCAAGGATCCGTATTGAACCTGTCATACACATGATTCAGAAAAGTCGCTCCGTCCCAATTCCACCTTGTCATACTTGTCAGTTTGGACGGCCATTGAAATTAATTTGAAATGCGAAAAGGGCGCACCAGCATCGCATGGTGTCCTCATATCAGGAAACAATCTGGTGATTCCAACAGAGCCAGCCAGTGTATACAAGGCAGCCACTATGCCAGGTTCATTTCATTCATTGGTAAGTTAAGGTTGTTACCTAAGAGAAGGCGAAGCTAATCAACTGCAAGCGCCTCTCCTTGTCTACATATAAGCCATCATCCATGTCGCTGAGCTCTGCTACCTGCGTAGTAAAGTCAAAGTCAGGAACTTTCGGCGGTGATGCACAGTAGCTCCACAAAAGAAGACACAAGGTGACTACCGTTAAATCCCGCTGAAAATCTTCACTTTCAGTCAACTCCAATTTGCCAGGAACAATCACCACTATCTCCAAGCATTAGCATTAGCCACCGAACTTGAGGACCCAGCTCGTGTTTGTCGTCAGTAAGCCTCCGAGGATGGTGTATGAGATAGTCGAGGCTGACCGCGATATGTCATGTCCTGTCGAACCTCAATTTGTGGTTAGGGTTTGATCATGTTTCTTTTTATAGATCTCCGAACCCACATTGTCGCGGCTTGGGGCCCAATGCGCAGGCGACAAATGTTGTCCATTTATAAACATGGGAACCGAGTGCCTCAGCGAGCCCGGTCAGCCCTCTAATCATCTCGACCGTGGTCAGCCACACCACCACGACTACTTGGCTACACCCGTCAAGGCGGCTGGGGACTCCATCCAACATTCTTGGCTACTTGGCAAGCAAATTATATCACACCGACACGCAGTGGTTCAGTTTTCCCCCTCAATGCTTGCCTCGTACCGTTTACGAAATCCCCCTTCCTTGACTCTCTCCTCGATATCGATATTCATGCCCTCGAGGATACGAACCACGCTTATCAGGGCCTTGTGCCTAACCCTGTACATGGATGTCGTCATTGGCCGAAATCTTGCGGATGACCGATTATCTTTGGTGAGGACAAGGCTCCAGGAGTCGGCGAACAGAAGGTGAGGCCCTGCGCATCCTCGTTTTCACTGGATTTGATGTCTGGTTCTCCCTCTGGAAGTTGGGAGCTCGGAGCAGCTGCGCAGGCACTACTAGAAATTGATGCTCCCAGCTGGTCGGTCTTCTCTCGCAATTCACTGCCGCCACCCCAGCAAGTCCCCTCCGACGCGCAATCAAGTGTTGCTCCCGTGTTCACATTGGCCCAAGAAATTGTCGGGAATCGCTCTCGACTGAATAGCAATGCTGAAGGGCCTCAGCCGTTGATGCCCGATGGAAGCGCTGCAGATCCTGCGGCCAACGGCGTTAGCGTCCTCCTCGCCAACTGGACCGGTCAGGGCGGACAGGATTACGCTGGGGCGGCAAGAGATCAGCTTGACTTTCTCTTGGAACGCGTGCCGAGGACGGATGACGGCGCGATATCGCATCGTGAGGCAGAGGTTCAACTTTGGTACGTAAGATTGGTGCTCGCAGCCGAACGTTACTCACTGGATATGACAGGAGTGATTATGTCTACATGGTCCCGCCATTCCTCGCGTATTATGGCGTCCTCACGAGGAACCAGTCACTCGTCACAGAGGCGTACAATCAAGTACGACTATATCGGCAATACCTCCGGGATGATGATAATTTATGGAAGCATATTGCCATGGGAGGCGAAGTAGCGGAAGATAATGGTCACTGGACGACAGGTGCGTGTAATCGCATTGATATGCTCTGTATTAGCACTAACCCCGCTTTGGACTAGGCAACGGTTGGGCGGCCGCCGGGATGCTGCGCGTACTTGCCACCATCCAGAACTCTGAGTACGACAAAAATATGGCACATCAACAAGCCGATCTCGCACACTGGGTCGGCGAAATCCACGGAGCCATATATCCACTCCTTGACGACACAAATATCTTCCCAAACTACGCCTCGCGGGCGGTGAACGACAGCGGAAACTTTTATGATGCCTCGGGGACTGCCTTGCTTGCTGCAACGGTATACCGGGTGTCGCTCTACTGGGGCGATCATTCGCATATCTCATTTGCGCAGCGATGTCGGGAGACGTTGTACGCGGACAATGGGAATCAGAGCCATATCAATGCACAGGGATGGCTGCAGCCTGTGGTGAATCCGCACTCTTTTGGGGTGGAGGGATCAAGGAGCCCGGAGGCCCAGGCTTTCGTTCTTGAACTGGAGGCTGCGTATAGAGATTGGGTGAATGAGGGATCTAATAGTTCGACGCGTTTGATGACTTCTAGTTTGTGGGTATGGGCAGGCGCCGTTGTGAGCTTGCTTCTGTGGATCTAAGGGTGTATTTCAGGACTTGTTACTTATTCGCTTTCTTGCACTTGGACGTGTTTATTTTACTTGTGAACGCTGCGTAGTATATCTTTCATTCGTCCTTGTATATACGTTGAAGACGCAGAATATGGAAGCTATGTCAATAATACTTTCCTATTCGGATATGGTGTAACGGCTAACATTGCCGCCTCTCACCTGTGGTAGATCGCGGCAGCTCGGGGTTCGATTCCCCGTATCCGAAATTTTGCTGGTCTCCGCGAATGGTACAACGAGGACATGTCCACTATTTTGTGCGAGAATATGTTGTTGACTGACTTGGGTTGTGGACTTACCATCGGTGAGTCGACGGTGCTAGCTGGTGCCGAGGATATGTGAGGCCCTTTGACAGTAAGCAAAACAACTACACGATTAGCATCTGACGCGCAACGAAAATCGCATTTCCGTTGATTGGAAGGTCAGTTTAGGTAAACTTCTGGCGTTTAAGGTATAAGTTTTGCCGAATAGCCTGCCGCACAGACCTCATACACGCGTAAGGCGATGGGCAAAAATTCGGATACGGGGAATCGAACCCCGAGCTGCCGCGATCTACCACAGGTGAGAGGCGGCAATGTTAGCCGTTACACCATATCCGAGTGATTTGATGGCAGCCTCTGTTCGTACTTCACGCCGTCTCGAGACTGGATGCGTTATGGATAGCAATCATAGCGATCGGCGAACTGAAAGGACGACGAAACCTCACGAAATAATAGCATATGTACTCCACATTCGGATACTCACTTAGTCTAATAGACCAATGTTCTGTTCGCGTGCCATATAATCAACTAACTGTGCTTGTCCTGAAATATGTGAAAGTGAGAGGTTACATTGAGCCAGCTAATTGCCTCATTATTACCTTCCTGCTTCCCGTGAATGTCGGCGTAGATGATCGAATCTCAGACTACCACGGTCAGAGGGGGGGGTGGGTGCTAGCTCTGCATAAATGGCTCCAATAGATTTGATCTCTTTGCACGACTAGATTGTGCGAAACGAGCTCGGTTATTTCGTGGTTGCGGGGCTGGGGCCTCATCACGAGCCCTCGCGGCGTACATTCGTATTCAAGTTTCCGCGCGAGCCATCATGCAATCTCATGTTCGGCCAGAAGCTGGTTTGATGTGTCAACGAGAATCTATCATTTCATCTCTGTGGAGACGTACCATGTTCGGAATACCGTTAGAGATGGGATACACATGGTTGCAATTTGGACATATCATCTGTCCTTCTTCAACATGCATCTGTCACAACCATGTTCAGGAATCCGACATCAATCCAGGCAGTCAAATTTCGAAGAACCAACCTCAAGAAGTACACGATGCAGCGTTTTCAGTAGTTCATCATCCATCATCTCAGGCCGTTCATCTGGCAACGATGTGTCCCCAAGCTACCAGCCACTTCATGAGATCAAGGCCACGGAATGAATCTTGTGATACTCACCTCCTTCGCGGTATCCACCAAGGCCTTCCACTCAATCTTCGGCAGCAATCCCCTGATGAATTCGGGATTGAAATCTGCCTCGCGATGCTCTACCTCTGCATCTTTGAATTTTAGAGGGAAATTGTTAGTCGTGCATCCTTTTGCGTGGCAAGACAGAAGATTATGGGTGATGAGTCGCACCATGGTCGAGCTCAGATGGTTGGCGTGGGCGACGCTAAATTGAATCTTATCCAAGAAAAGGATTGATCAGTACGTTAAGCGCTTGGCCGATCGCTCTAAGGCGCCTATTATCGCACTAGGTGAATTCCAATGTTTTTCTCATGTTGCGTTGTTATTTCTACCCTGGCTCGTTGGCTCCCGTCGCTTGGATATCATGGCCATCCTGAGCCCCAGTCTCCAGCGCCGCCGCTCGCAGCCTCTGTCCTCGCTTAATGGCACCGACATCAAGCAGCAGCCCCAGGAGCCAACGAAAACCAGAGCCGATGGATCTCCCCGACAATCCTTCGTTTCCTCTGGCTTGCTAATTCGCAAGGTGTCGAGTATATTCAGCGGACGAAGCAAACGATCAAAGGAGAAAAATGGGAAGCCCGACTCAAAATTGAAACACGCACCAATTGGTCACATCGCTGTAGGGCGCCCGGGACTTGGGGGCTACGAGTCAACGACGCCGTCCCCTTCGACTGAGTCCTTTGAATCGGATATCAGGCAGCCGAGTGGACTAGGCCGTCTGCGAACTGGTTCGCTGTCGTCAAACGGAGATACAGAGACACCTCCACACGAACGCGTCCGCGCGCTGAGCACACCAACGTTGTTGCGTCCAACAGGCCTCGGTGGCGCAACGGAGGCTTTAGGGCGGCGCGCTGCAGGTTTTGGTCGGAGCGCCCCCCGTGTTCCCCAACCAATCCTCAACCTCATCGTGTCATTTCTACCCCGACAGCATGTCCCCCGCGTTTCGCTTGTCTCAGGAGCATTCTGTGAGGCTGCAAGGGCTACAATGTTCGCCCACCTTGACGGACGGTTCATCCGCCCGGTTCGCTTCGTAAAGCTGATGAGCCTGCTGGCTTTGCGCCATGATTTGGCGTTGTTGGTCGAGGCCCTCACCATCCATGTATGGCCAGCGTCTTTCTACCTCGACGGAGAACCACAAATCTCAATGCTAGCTCCCTCAACGCCGTCATTCGCACAGTCGCTACTCAACATGCATCGGCTGAAAACGCTCACACTCCCCTCGTTCGAATATACCCTCATGCGGTATTTCTCACCGTTGATGTTGACGAAGGCGACGTTTCTCAATCATACAATGTCTGTGGGAGACCAGCTGCAGCTGCGAACATGGCTCGAATGCCAGGAGGAAATTCGGCACCTTTCCTTTCCTGTACTCATAGAACGGTCTAGCGAGAACCCGTGTTCGCCACTTGCTCAGTCAATGAGCTTACGACCAACACCCGAAAGCACTCCTTTACTGGCACCCGTCTCTCCGACGCTTTCGTTTCTTTCTTCAATGCCTTCCACTCCAACCACGCCTCAATTATCAGCGCGTCCTCGAACATCGCCCCAGTCTTCCCATCTATCTTCCCCTCTTCCATCCCCACGAATCCCTTTTCCTTCAGGAAAAACTCTAAGTCCGATTCTCCCCCATTTGGAGACGCTAGATGCCACACCGAACCTGACTACTTCTCTTCTCATCCAATCGTCTACAAATACCTCCACGACTAAACTATCCTTCCCTCCTCTGGAACACATCAATTTACGCGTCCATAAGTCCCTGTACTCTGGCCTCCGACCATCGACTGTCATGCAGGCCATCTCGTTCAGGCGCACCCGTATATTCAACTTATGCTTCAGCGAAGATATCGACGCACGCACGATGGAGAAGGTGCTGGCATCTGCGGGGGCGATATTGGGACGCGCTCCCGATGGTTTGGTGACGCTGAGTGTGACTGTCGAAGGGTCGACGCCGAACGACGAGGTCTGCGTCTGAATTCCGTATTCCGGACTTTATACTTATGATGGTATTACAGGAGCTCTGCAGGATGCTGAGTACCGTCCTTGTCCGTTTCACGCACTTGCAATCGCTGGCGATGCATCGCACTGATATTCCAGCCCCCCCGCAGTTGCGCTCGCTCTCTGACTCGGAGCAGAGCTACGTTGTCAGCTGGGCGAGGGCGTGTTCGAGATTACGAGCGGTGACCTTCTGCTCGGGGGCGCACTGGGAGGATGTTCATTCATGATTAACTTCGTGCGCCGGCTTTGAATATCAAGTACTGAAGTCTCCGTCCCCTGCCCTGTCTGGGTTGTATATATTTTCTTGTCGATCGTGACATACAGATCTATATACCTTATGCTACAATATGTTCTTTCGATATCGCTGTGCAGCTTTACGGATTATATTTTCAATGGAATCTCTTAATGGCCTATTCACAAGTTTGCGGGCGCTTGTTGCCTCAGACTCAGTCACCGCCTTCCGAACCCAGGCACAACTGGTGAGGTACAGTCACGGACAATCAAAGTCAACAAACTTACAAAGTGAATTATTGGTGCCCCACAAAGCGCTGGGAATGATAGTTGAGCTTGGAAATGGTGTATTTAGGACCAAAGGGATTGATTTGCACGACCAGATTTTCTGATTTTGCCCATATAAAGAAATCATACCTCCAAAAATTGGCCACCCCCCCCAATTTCCCGTGGGAAAAACTTCGGAGGGTGTTTTTTTGAAGCTTTTGACCAATTCAAGTCTGTTGCCGCAGTCAGTCCATATCAGGCAAAATCAACATTGTTGACTTTGATTGTCCGTGACTGTAGTATCTAGCAGTTGTCATCCATCTTATGCGCCTGCTATGTTTCATGAAGCATTTGCCGGCAGGCTCCGCTAACGGGGAATCGTGGCCTCGACTGTGCTATATTCGATTCCAAGAAGAGGTGCAACGATCCCCTCCGGTGCTCGCAAGAACTGTTTAGGTCGGTCAGGATGTTATCAGCAAGCATCTAGTATGTTAACCGAAAGCTACATTGCGGTACACAAGGATTTTGGAATATTTCGATCCCATGTTGACCCGGCAATCGATATGGAGCAGACTCCAGCGATATGTTTAGCGTGGTGGCACAGTCAATTTGTGATACCGAGGTACAAAGCAGTGCATCGCGTATGAGCTCTCTTCTTCGGCCTTCTCCAACAAGGCTAACAAGGACTACATACGCCATCTTCCCATGACCTCCATTCGAGCGCTTCGTGTTCGCGTGCCGTCGGATCGAGGTGCCTTGGATGTTGACAGTGGGCAGAAACATGTGCCCTGGCCTCAGTTCCTATCTCAGTCCTTCACTTACATGCGATATGGAGGTCTTCAGTGAGCCTCTTTGAAGACCTGTATATCGTGTTAGCATCCATTAATATGCATCCATAGAACCCTCGGTGAAGCGGCGGATGGGGCTAATTTTTGGGTTAATTCAACGGACCCCGCATTACTGTCGACCCTGCTCGTACTCCGGAAAGGATGCCGAGGGTCCAACATGAGATTGTCTGTTTCGGAAAATTACCTCTTATAGACGATCTTTCTACAGGCGTTGCAGGGATCAAGCCGCGAAACGCAGATTGCCGCTGTTCAAAAAATGGGAGACCTTGGGCTATCCAGCCATCATGATGAAGGACGTCCAACATCAAGACCTTCCCATGGTTCCGCTTTGACTGGGTATCATCGACGTCGCACCGCCGCTCTCACTCCACTGTACCACCTCCCGTTCTCTCTGCACATATCCCTCACCTCCTAAATGATTCACAACTTCAGACAACGACATCGCTTGCAATCTCTCAACATGAAGGAAGACGCGTTCGCTAGCCAACAGACACTTTCCATCAAATCGACGTCAACGTCTCGTTCAACTGGGATTATGCGTCATGTATCTAATTTACTATCGGGCAACAAGAAATCGAGCCAGAAACTTAGCAATTCTTCACCGACAAGTTCCGTGTTCAAGATACCGAGGTCACTTACCAGCCGACCTTCAAAGTCGAGCTTGGTTTCGACGTCGTATTCGCCTTCGGTAGATTATGGCAAATCCTCGAGTAACTCGCACGCCAACGTCTTACCCTCAGAATTGCCCTCGATTTCGACTCGGAGAGTCGTCCCAGCTGCAACGGCCACACGAGTCGCGGTAGTAGGACCCCTCCCACAGGACATCGTGACCATAATTGTATCTCACACTCCCCGACGCTCCCTCCCCTCTATCGCCCGTACTTCTCGTGCGTTCTGTAAAGCTGCTCGGGTAGCTCTTTACAGCAACATTGACGTTCGTTTCATCCGTTCCGCTCGCTTCGAGCAACTCTGTATACTCCTCGCATCCCACACCGACCTCGCTAACCTAGTCGAAAAGTTCACGTACCACACATGGCATCCCTCGTTCTTCCAGCGTGCGGGGAAGAGCGTGTCGCGTGCAAGGGATACTCGAATCTCGTTGTCATCCTCAGCCACCGCAACGTTGGCGAGCGCGCTGAAGAACATGCAGAATCTACAGCACCTCACGTTACCGTCCTTCAACGCCTCCCTCATGCAAGATGTACTATCGCCCATCCTCAAGAAACTTACGTTTTTCAATCATTCGCTCTCACCTGAAGAGCAGCACGAATTGAAGGTTTGGCTGAGGACACAGCCGGGTTTGCAATCCCTCTCCTTTCCTAACCTCTTCGAGAAGCAGAGCAACGCAGACTCCACGCTGTCACCATCATCTCCTAGCCCTTCTGCTCCCGCTACGCCAGAACTCAGCCCACCTTCTACGCCGCCACTAGTTTCTTTCTCTGGGAACCCTTCGTCGCTGCGTTCCCAACCTCTTCACACCCTTTCTCCGACACTCACATCACCTAGCATTCTCTCAACAATCAGCGAGCAATCGGGTGCATTTCTCCCCCTCCTCCATTCCATCCATGCTCCTCCCAACCTCGTCATGTTCATTCTTAGTGACCAGACAGCATTGCCCACACCTCCGCCTTCGTCGCACTCCTTGTCAGTCGACATCCCCCGCGGACCCTATTCTCAGTCGTCTCACTCCATTCCACTAAGACATACAACTCTACGTATCCATTCAACTCTGTATACAGGATTACGACCATCAAGCCTCATGCAAAGCCTTGCTTCGCGAGGGACATCGGTCCTAACCCTCTGCTTCAGCAACGACATGGACAAGCGCACTGTGGAGAAAGTCTTGGGTGCAGCGGGATCAATGCTCGGCCAGATCCAAACGAAGAGAAAGCGCCTTGCCGCCTTGGAGATACTGGAGGTAGAAGTTGGCAACGCGGGTGTGTGGTGTGACGATGATGTAAGTACATACTCTATTCTCTACTGCTGCGATCTATACGCGGCGCGCGGGGTTGTTTGCATCAACCCATCGAAAGGTCTCATTGATAACCATTCATTTACAGGTGCTCAACAGAGTCATATCATCAATGATCTCCCGTTTTCGTTCGTTGCGTACTCTCCGCCTTCGTTACACCCCAACCAGGAGTCGTCCTCCCGTGTCGTTCTCATCATCATTCTCATCATCATCGTCAGCCGCCAACAGCACAGACTCGCTACCTTTATCAATTCTTTCAATGAATACTACCACATCACGTCCTACCATCAACTCCGGGTTTCCTTCAGACTATACCCTCGATAACGACGATTATCCAACTTCAGCACCTACAGATGCCGAGAATTCCTTTATCTCGTCATGGGTGAGATCATGTCCTACACTATCTTCTGTATTTCTGCTCTCGGGCGCTGAATGGAAGGCTGGCCAGAGCTTCTAGCGGCACTCTTTCATTCTAATGATATTCCCATACTCTAATTGTTGTCCAACACCAGACTCTTGTTCTACGCATAATTACTTGTTTTTTAGATAAAATACGGTGGAACTCGTAGGCAAATACAGTAAACTAGCTAATAAGGTACTATTATACATTAAAGGCAATTCATACTGAGTGTATATACGCTGAAAGGTGACTAACTGACGGATACAAAAAGAGATATGGTAAGGTACATCGATGTGCGATACATGTACAACAAGGAAGGGGATACAATCATCACGTCGTAAATAGGCGGCTCTAGCCTGGGCCTCCGTCAGTAGAATCTCCCCCTCCGTCAGTGGAATTTCCCCTGTGAGCGCTCCCAGGATGGCTTTCGCTTCATATCACGGGCCGGTTGAAGGCCAGCCGTGTTACCAGTCGGGCGCTGGGTACTTCCTGGGTCTACTAAGAATGGTCGCGATGAGTATGAATTGCGAGTATCACTCTCATTGCTACTGGCACTGTGCGCTGGAGACCGGTGCTGCTCCCACAAAATAGAAGGGTCCAACCCCGGGGTGGGCATGGGGAGGCCAGCCCCAGCAGGAAGGTCGCGAGGTTGCAAACGAGGGGGAGGCTGGCAAGATTACATTACTCTCTCGAAACGTACGATAATGCAATATCATCACTGACCTGGGAAATGTTGAGGGTCATGTGCTGCTGCGTGGTAGGAACTGAGGTCGGCGCCTCGCTTCGCATTGTATCGGCTGATGAAGGTCTGTGGGGCGTTGGCAGACTAGCGTTATCACCGTATTGAGGTATCGTCGGGCCCCGGCGTACATGTGGTACAGGTGATGTAGACGGGGAGAAGTAGTCTGTGTTCTGCATGCGCTGCAATAGATCAGACATCGGAGAAGACGAGGACAGTTCAGATTTACCCATTGACATGGGTATTTGTATTGGAGGCGGGGCTCGACGACGTGGATCCGTCGTAGCTCGCGGCCTTGGAGCACTTGCAGAAGCCACTGAATCTGGGATTCGCGGTGGATGGGAGCCGGCAACGGTAGCAGGCGAGACGGAGTGTCCATGTACTAAACCAGGTGGCAAGCCGCTGGTGGTAGAGGCGACATTAGCAGAGGCCTGGTCCCTGTTCCTACGAACTCGGTCGAGTCTCCCTGGTGCTGTTGGGACGGGGGAATCGGAGCCACGGGGAAGGACCTGCGGCATCCTCGCGTCGATGGAGGGGCTCTGCCTTGCGTTTGATTCAGATACACGAGCAGAACTAAGTGCAAGAGGAGTTGTAGGTCGGAGGGCCGGAGGGGTGGTGGACGAAGGCCGAGTCGTAGACGGAGTAGATGTAGTTCTTAGGGGATGATGGCGGGGCGCGATTGGGGGCTGGGATGATGCTGGGGAAGATGCCTTCAAGGAAGGCAGACCCTGAAGCAGGGAGGGTTGAGACGCAGATGGCTTTGGGCTGTTCGCGGTAGATGATGTCGTGTGATGGATGGGGGGTGGACGGGCAGCTGGGAGTTGAGATGAAGGGGCAGGGCTTTTAGGCGTGTCAGAGTATTTTGGGATTTTCATGAGGCTCAAGGACGCGGGGCGACCAGTCCTCGGAATAGCGGGCGGGAGCTCCGGTCCAGTCGACGCTTTGGCTTTCGCCTTAGATCTCGTCGCAGCTGGGGACTTCGTCCCAGCGCGCCGCCCAGCCTGACGCTTCAGCACGGTGGTGATATTTGATGAGCCAGCAGCCTGGCCTTTCTCAGATGTTGTCTGCGCCGATGAGAGCAGCGTACGTGATTCCGTGCCTGTGGTCTTTGAGTTTAGGCTCGCCTGTAACGAGTTCGTGGTGTCCTCGTCTCCTGTTCGTAGGTGTTTAGGCAGAGGAGCACCATCGTCACCCAGGAACAAGAGATCTTCCTCCCCATCGCTTTCGATGCGATTCCGTTTGCGCTTGGACGGACGCTGGTTGGCATGGGCAATCGAAGGCGGGCCATATGCCATTTCGACGGTGCTTGCTGCCTTGGATGTAGCGATTTCCTGCAATCGTCCCCCTGCCGCGGTCGTACGTCCACGTTTCTTTGGGGATTCATTGTCGGTGAGACTCTTGGGAACAAGATCTGTCGGTCCGCTGGTGTCTGATTGCGCGCCCAGCTTGCGTTTAACTCGCGACGCTGCTGTCCTAGCTGCTGGCGGAGCGGTCACGGTTAAAATTTCGGCGACATTGGTCGCGGGCGCAGGTGTGAGGACAGGAGCCGCAACCGAATCACTGGCAGTTTTCGGTTCGATCGCCTTCGGTTCGATCGCCTTTCTAGCTGACGTGCCGCTGTCGAGCTCCCCAACTTCTTTCTTCCAGGAGTTATTGTCCCTAAGGTACTTCCAAATGGCTCGTTTCGAACCCACCTCACGCCTCACCTTGCCTACACCGCGTGCCAGTTGGTCTATAGTCATATGGTCCATCCAATAGTAGATGAAACAGGCGATGGAACCAAACTCCCTGCACCCGAACTGTTTCCTTGCCTTGAAAAAGATCTTCTTCCATTCTGATGAAGTAGCGAGGAACATGAAGATATCGACGGCGGCATTGATTGGTTCAATGAGTTCCGTAGGTATTGAGAATTCCTCGTTCCTCAACCAGGGTTCCAGGCGTTTTGGCGAGGGTTCGAAGTCTTTCGCTGGTGATTTATTGTGGTACATACTGATCATATAGACAACGCATGCAGTGTGTTGGAAAGCGAGACCGTGGTCAACGTCCCATTTGGTCGGACATGTTGCGTGGAATCCGGCCGACTGAAATATCCGCTCCTTGAGGGTGTTAACGAATTTAGCGCGTGGCGTTCCAATGGCTTTCAGGGTTTCTAGTCGGACACAATATGTTAATGTGTTGTCTCGTACGAGCGGAATCACAAACCTGGCCACGTCAATGGCACGCCCTCTTGCACACGCTAAGACAGAATGATTCAGGCTGATTTGTGCGTGGTATAAGAGGGAACTGACCTGGAATAGTTCCCGTTGTTGGGCGTCCGACAGATTTTCGTACTCTGAGCACCATACCTGTTTCTCATTCCATGTGATCCTGGATTCCTCGTCAAGGACTTTGCGGGTGCGCTGGGAAGGATCGTTGGGATCGGCTTTGTACCAGATGGATTCCATGGTTTTCCTGTATCGCATTTCATTATCAGCCGCGAGATGATGATAGACAGAGAATTCTGCCGTACGGGTCTTTGCAGTCGAGTTCGCCTTTCATGAATCTATGCAAATTGAGGTGGTGGCTCTTCGTTAGGCGGAAGGACTCACAAGATTATTGAGGTGAGACGCTGCTTTCCATCGATGCATGTCTTCACGACAACCCATTGGTCGCCCCTCCGCACCTTGTCGACAGCTAATCGTATAAACTTGTAAACAAGATCCTCCAGATAAGATAGTCGACGACGTACCGAATAGTATCTGACCACTTCCGTAGTTGTGCATCAGAGAATGGATGAAATAACTTTGCTGTGACCTAGTCCAAACAACGTCTACGGGTATCAAAGACGTCAAGGAAGGTGCATGAAATCCAGGTAACATACACTGTACCTCGTTGATAAGGAGGGTCAAGGTCTATCCTCTTGTTCAGTTTGGCCGCTTTGTGATTTTTAGTATTGGCGATCGGGGGACAAAGCGTCAGACTCACTAAAAATGGATTCTGTCGGGAACCTCTTTTGACGGGGTTCTGGAAGGTCGGATGACACCGTGCGCAATAAGATTTTTGCCCTTGCCCTTGCATGATCCTCATTCTCTGAGTCCTCGATTGGGGTAAGGTCAGAGTCTGAATCATCGAAGTCCTCGCCGTGTCCCATTGGGAGCGGGGAAGAGGGAATGTGAGTGAGTGAGAAGGTGTCGCTTTGATGATGGTGGCAGGGAACGAGGGCGGGAGGGGGGCAACTAGCATTTTGATATTGCGAGGGCGGGGTCCCTGTCGGCACTCAGATTTTACTAGATTAAAATAATATGAGATATTCTACATACTTAGAGTCGGAATGTAGACCTACTGACCATCGCAACACCAAAACGTGAGCCGAAATGAGGCTGGTCCTTTGTCTGTCGCTGCAGGGTGGGCGCGAATGCACCATCGCGTCAAAAGGTAAGATTAACGGACGCTTTAGATGCGTTCATCAGTCTCATAATGCCGTCGGCAATCTATCTTATGTAATACCATCCGTCTCCGATATACTTTTAGCGCCTGTCGGGTGTCCTGTGTTAAGTAGTACTTGCGTCCAGAAGGTACTCTAAGCGGGTGATGAAGCGTTTGCAAGTCCGATCAACAGAGTGGACCAAGTGGACGGTGGACATTTCCAACTCACGGTGGTCCTCGAAAAACAAGTTTATCAGAGGTGCTCGGGGTCTCAATTTTAGTCCGTCACGTGCTAACATTTGTCTTTGATTGCTTTGTTCAACGCGAACCACGCGACTTGCCATCAACTCCTCCTTCCAGTCCGACAACAAGCGCGATGAGGATAGAGGAACTCATTCTCGAAGGCCAGCTGCCTCCTCGCTCAGCTGCTTCCTCACTGAACGTCGTTATCAGGCTTCAAGTCGTACCCCGTACGCACTCAAATCACCGGATGGGATCCTTCTTTCAATGCGATAACCGGCCTCAATGGTTCTGGCAAGTCGAATATACTCGACGCGATATGCTTCGTATTAGGAATGACCAATATGTCCCAGGTTAGTCTCCTAATTATCCACCCCAAAACGCGTCGATACACGCGTAATTCACGTTTTGTCGAATATAGATGCGCGCGCAGAATCAGCCGGACCTAATCTACAAACGAGGACAGGCTGGCATTGCTAAAGCTAGCGTTACAATCGTCTTTGACAACTCGGACCGCGAGAAGAGTCCGGTAGGGTATGAGCAATTCAAGCAGATCACCGTTACCCGTCAAATCGCCCTACCCAACGTCACGAAATACCTACTGAATGGCCATAAAGCCCAGCAGCAGGCCATCCACACCCTATTCCAGGCCGTTCAACTCAATATCAACAACCCGAACTTCCTTATCATGCAGGGGAAGATCACAAAGGTACGTGCCACTATCATCGCGCTCTCCCAATTTGTCCCCTAAACGTGTATCCCTCGTGCCGTGTATCCTGCATTGTGTAGGTTTTGAACATGCGACCGCAAGAGATTCTCGGTATGGTTGAAGAAGCCGCTGGCACCCGTATGTTCGAGGAGCGCAAGGACAAAGCACAGCGAACCATGGCTAAAAAGGAAAAGCGCGTCCAGGAGATCACGTCCCTGCTAGCCGAGGAAATTTCGCCCAAACTCGAGAAACTCCGGCACGAGAAGCGATCCTTTATCCAATATCAGAAGGCATGCGACCAACTAGAACATCTGGGGCGCGTGCTAAGGGCCTGGGAATGGGTTACTGGGAATGAGAGGATCGAGAGCAAGAGTCAGGAAATCGCAGAGAAAGAAGCATTGGGGAAAGAGATTGAACGGGACAAGAAGAAGTATGCTAAAGAATGCGCGGAGGCGGACAAAGCGATGCAGAACGTGGCCAAGAAGAGGGACGAAGAGATGAAGAAAGGTGGTAAGCTGAAGAAGCAGGAGGAAGAGGTCGCGGAGCTGGACAAACTCCTCGTCAAGTTAAAGACGAATGTGGACATTCAGAACGGGAATGTGAAGGACGACGAGGAGCGCATCAGCACCCTCGAGGGTGAACTCAAAGAAGCATGTTACTATCTGCTAACACATTGGCTACGTCACTAATTTCAGTTTCTAGCTTGAGAATTCCCTAGTCGAAAAGCAGAAGGAGGTTGAATCTATCACGGCTGCCTTCAAGGTTGTCGACGACGAGCATAAATCGCGTCAAGCTAAACTCACGAGCGCCGAGGAACTCCTTCAATCACTCCTGACAGGGCTCTCTTCATCCAACCGAAATGGTGGTGGCGGTGGATATATGGGGCAACTCGCTGACGCGAAGGCGCGTATCGCTCAGGCAGCCGCCGAAGAGGAACAGTGCCGCGTGAAGTTGGTTATGAACGAGAAGGAGCTCAAAGCCTTGGAGGCACGATGGAAGAGCATGGAGAAGGAGGCGAAGGATGGCGAGAAGCAGCTCGAGAAGAAGAGGCGAGAGGTCGAGGAGGTAGCGGCGAAATTGGCGGCGTGTGGGTGGGACGCGGATAAAGAAAACGAGGGCGAGGCGAATTTGAGAAGGATCCAAGGGGAGTTGAGAGGATTGAAAGATGTAGATACTTCTTGTTTCGTTCCTGCACGCCCGAAGCTAATCTTGCTCCTTAGCATCACGATCGTCTTCTTTCCAACTTATCTCAGCTTGCGTTCAACTACACCCCGCCATACCCCAATTTCCCCACCTCAGCCGTCCTCGGCCCGGTCGCATCCCTGATATCCCTCCCACCCGAGCAGCACAAGAAAGCCTTCGCGCTAGAGATCTGCGCAGGGGGTAAGCTATGGCAAGTCGTTGTGGAAGACGAACGCGTAGGCAAGGAGGTCTTGGAGAAAGGTAACTTGAGAAAGCGCGTGACGATGATCCCGCTGAACAGAGTTCGGCCAATGAGGCTGTCCGCTCAGGTGAGTAGCCCCGATTTCTCTCTTATTGGCGGCGCGTTGATTAGACTCTGTGAAAGAAACTACAAGCTGCCAATCGCCTTACTCCAGGTAAGGTCGATGCGGCACTGTCCCTCGTCAATTACTCCGAACGTGTCGAGCCGGCCATTGCACACGTCTTCTCTGATAATCTGATCTGTTCCGACACGGCGACTGCCAAGGCCCTGACCTTCAACAACGCCGTCGGCGTACGTTCAGTCACTCTTGACGGAGACGTCTACGATCCTTCGGGGACGCTTACTGGGGGTTCAGCCCCCGCTTCAAGCAACAATATACTAATCCGAGCTGGGGAATTGGCGGAGTGCAAGAGGAAGATGGAAGCGAAGGAGGAAGAGTTCAGAGTGGCCAGGAATGCGTGGGAGGGAGACGCCGGCCGGAGGAAGAGAGATGCGTGGAAGGCGCTGGCCCGGGAGAGGGAAATGAAGGAGCACGAGATGAAGTTGCTAGTCGAGCAAGTCGAGAGCAGCAACGCGGCGAGGGTAAGTCTACGCAACATCCCCTTTGCGATCGAACCTGGCACTGATGCCCGATCACCCCACCCGTAAAGCTCGGAACCCAGATCGAAGAGCTAAAGCAAACCATCCTCGATCTCCAAAAGGCCCTTCAATCTGCCAACAACATTCAGAAGGAAGCGAAGGAAGAGTGCAAGAAGCTCGAAAGAGACATGGCGGAGTTCAAGGATAACAAGGAAGGGAAGATCGATGAGCTCAAGGTACGATTTGCTATAAGCGGGGAGGCGTACTTGATCGAGACTAATCGACGGATTTGGGGTCTTCAGGCCGATATAGCCAAGCAGAAAAGCGCCTTGCAAAAGCACTCTGTGGCATTGAAGACCCAGCAAAAAGATCTCCAGACGGCAAAATTGGAGCTCGGTAAGTGGACTTGGACTCTAGCCTTTTGGCTAAAGCTAATACCAAGGTGGGCATAGAACAGATAGAGGGCGACATAGAAGCTGCTCAAGCAGGGATAGTGGAGGCACGAGCCGGTGTGGAGAAGATTCAGAAAGAGATAGGTAAACTCGACAAAGAGTACAAGAAGACCGCTGTGAGTGCTATCTACTGCCTGCATGTACAAACTCCCATCGTCGAACCTCAT
This sequence comes from Pleurotus tuoliensis, assembly GCA_036872985.1. Taxonomy (NCBI): domain Eukaryota; kingdom Fungi; phylum Basidiomycota; class Agaricomycetes; order Agaricales; family Pleurotaceae; genus Pleurotus; species Pleurotus tuoliensis. Next base: position 852,031 of record JAYMDH010000011.1, on the reverse strand, counting down.
GTTTAGGCCCTCCACGCTGCTGCCGAAGAGAAATTACTCGAAGAGCGCGCTACCCTTTCCCGCTTCGACAACGAATTGAAGGAGCTTGATCAAGTCATCAAGTCGAAGAAGGAGGCCATTTCAGAGGCTGACCTCCAGCTGAAGAAAACCGAGCATGAACTTCAGGCGCTAGCTAAGGAGAAGGCCGCGGCCACCAATAAAGTCGCTGATCTAGAGCAGCAGCACCCATGGATCGAAGAGGATAAAGAGTGAGTCGTGTGAGTGTTCACACCGCTATCTCCTGACTCGTCATGTGTGCAGAACGTTCGGCAAGCCAGGTTCCCCATATGACTTCAAGTCCATGGATATGAAACAACAACGCGAAGAAGCGCGGAAGTTGGAAGAGGCACAAAAGGGTATGAAGAAGAAAGTGAACCCCAAGGTTCTCAACATGATCGATAGGTGCGTGTGGAGAGGTCTATATTGCCTGCGACTGACATCTCTACAGTGTCGAGAAGCGGGAGACATCGCTTAAGAAGAATCTGGCGACTGTCATGAAGGACAAAGAGAAGATCGAAGCCACCATCGCGGAACTTGACAGGTACAAGCGTGACGCCTTACAGAAGACGTGGGAGAAAGTAGACGGGTGAGTCGCCGTCCCAGCTTAGGCGTTTGTTGTGGCTGAAATACGCATGGTGCAGTGATTTCGGGGGAATATTCGCCGAGCTTCTTCCAGGCAACTTCGCTAAATTGCAGCCACCGGACGGTCAAGACCTCATGGACGGACTCGAGGTCAAAGTAAGGCTCGGGAGTGTCTGGAAGCAGAGCCTGACGGAGCTGAGTGGCGGGCAACGGTCGCTCATCGCGCTCTCCCTCATCATGGCCCTGCTCCAATTCAAGCCCGCTCCCATGTATATCCTCGACGAAATCGACGCCGCCCTCGATCTCTCACACACCCAACACATAGGCCAGCTCTTCCGCACTCGCTTCAAGGGCTCGCAGTTCATAGTCGTGTCGCTGAAGGAAGGGCTGTTCACGAACGCGAACGTGCTGTTTAGAACCAGATTCAACGACGGGATTTCGATCGTCGAGAGGACCGCGCATCGGTCCACGTCGGCGTTGTACAACAACGGGCATGAAGACGACGAGAACGCGGGCAATGGAAGACGAAGGAGAATAGCAGCATCCTCCTGATATAATAGTTGTTCTCCCATTCTCTGTAATTTATTTCACCGCACCTATGTTGTGATAGTAGAGTATTGTACAATTAGTGTATCTCGAACTCTGCGTGCTTGTATATCATTTACATACGCCTAGGTTTACCACAGTTTCTGACTGACCGGGGATTTATGATTTATGGCAGACTATTGCGGTGCGACGACGAGAATAAGAAGCATAAGGCCGCCCGCGGGAGAGCGGGGGTTACGTAGCAACATCTTCGATATGAAATCTCGCCCGTCGAGAGGTTCTACGCAGCGTCATGCCGTCCATCGGGTCGGGCGTGACCTGCACTCTTCCAGTTTCTCGTGGACAGCAAGTGTCTATGGCATTAGCCTGTACGCAACAGGGAACAGTAGAATTGAATAAATTACATCGACTTCCGAGCTACGCCGCGAACCCCGACCCCCCGAACCCGCTCGACGCTGATGCGTTGTGGATCAAGCGCGAGCGCGAACTTCTCTGCTACCACAATGCTGCTCAATGTAAGTGCGCGAACGATAGTCACGACTCCCGACCAAGATTACTCACTACGAAATTTCCCGTCCTACCCCCTCACTTGATAAGTATCGTAACAGCCATCGCAACACACGCTAGGGCGACATACGGCGACAGGCGTTCGCCTAGGATTCCTGATCGATGTTGGTCATGTTACGCTCCAACTGGACACGTACCTATCCGCGCAGCCATGAAGAACAACCCAAGGAAACTGGCTATGTATGAGAATGATATAGCAATTAAACAACGACCTGCAACGCACCCTTGCTTGTTTCTGTCAATCAATCGAGGCGCCACGCCGCGCACATACGTGCAAGTGCAAATGACAAGCAGAATTACGAGAAGTAGCGATTGAAAGTTGAAAAGCGCAGACTAAGGTCAGGTTTCAGTTCAGGCGTAGCATGTCCGAGTTCACCACTTACCATTTAGCAAGTTACCGGCCGTCTTGCTAGAGTTCAAAGGTTCAGAATGATGAGTTCGACCACGTTGAAAGTTTCGTGGGAATATATGTAACGCGACGCGACATGCAATCAAAGCAAAGTTCATCAAAGGAATTTCAAACCTCTTTCTGGCCTCGTCTCCCTCTCATCCGCCTTGAGTTGAACGCCAGGCGTAATGTATCTGGTCTAATATGGAGATCTATCTGGCCGTCGTACTCGTAAACTATCTGGCTATCTCAAACGCCCTTGAGCTCTCGACAGCGACTCGTATTCATACTTACAACTTGGCCAGCGACGAGGGTACTGGATAGTAGGTGGAGTGACTTAGATTCAATCCTTGATTTGGCTGAGAGGAGATTCAGGTGTCCCACATCGCCTCATTGCATACACATTGCGCTCAAATCTTTCTAGATGTACCACCCACGACATTCTGAGCGTTACTTTTGTTGGAACCGAAAGTTGCAAAGGCCAGCAAGCTGCCCATGTTGTGCATCAGATTAGCCTCAGGACTATGAATCTGCCTCCGGTCTGCCAGACAATTTTCAATGTCCCATTACTTGGGTGTCTGGAAATGTGACCATTACTACGCGGGGTGGGAAGAAGTGCCAGGAGTCGGTGGGGGTCACCGCTAGGTGCGGCCCCCTGACTGCTACTGACATGTCCAAAGCGATGCTGGTTCCCAATTTCTTCGCATTATTTTCGCCTAGATCCTCTGGAAATGCAAAGTACGTAGTACCCCTTACATCCACAATTGTGGACTAAGGATCGTGGGTGATGCGGCCATTCGGACGTCCTTCCAGCGCTGTGCTTCAGCGCCTCTCATATAAACAGAGCTCTAAGTGTTGCTTAGTTGCGTGCTAAAATGCATTCCTTCAGATCGCGCCGATAACATCATACGCAAACTTACGTCGTGTGCACTTATCTTTGGTGGCTATGATGCGGCCAGGATGCGGCGACTTGAAGTGTTCTGGATGCAGCCATATACGCCATCATTTCCTTACGGCAAGCTAGACACATCCCGCCTTGGCCTGCCTTGGCGTGGCCGTTTCGTTCGCAGACTTATTTTGGGGGCGCAGGCGCAATGTGAGCACTCATGTGGTACATTCGTCTCCCTGGATCGTCGGTCGTTTTATCTGCAAACCTCAATCAATCGTGTTCTGCGCGTGCAGCTGGAGATCTCGCGTGCGCAGGGTGTAGAGTTGACCGTGTCCTCCCATTGACCACGATCTAGTCACTTGTCGCAATCATGCATTACTCGATTTCTGATTGCGAGCGTAGCTCGCATACATTCTCTAAAGGGCATCATACCCGTACAAACAAGACCAAGCAGTAATCGGGCAAGATTGGGTGACCCTCCCCATCTTCTTGGCGAGTTTCTGGTTTCCATCGCGTCTTTTTGTGTATCTTGATGTTCAGAATTTGCTCTTTGCAGCGAGTACTGAAGAATTCTCAAAAAAAGTGGAGCTTTTCGCTGGCTTTTGGGCCAGAAAAGGCTTGGGGGTGGCTCAAGCCGTGACGATGCCGGCGCCACGCTCTGAACAACTGGTGTACTTAGTAACTTATTGGCTTCGGATATGCATAGAGAGGTGTGTCTCTTTCCGTGTCAGTAGGTAGCCTACAAATACATTGTTTGATCCATGATGTATGTGCATAAACACCCAGGTACCCATGCACTAACACTTCGAAGCGAGCGTACCGCCCGCGCGCCCCGCGGATCCATATTAGGAAACCTGGACTATGCTCCGGTGATACTTTCCTGCGAACGGGTATCTCGGTCTGTAATATTGCACACCTAACATATCGCTCTGAGATGCCGCCCACTTTGATAGGCACTAAGTATCCAGGGCTATCACTCGCATACAATTGGCTTACTTCTCCATTTCTGACTGGCGTTTACATTTGAATGCTTAGTGTTGATGGACTTTGGCAGGCCTTCAGCCATGCGACCTATGGTTTGTGGTTGTTCTTCTCATGCACACGATCCGTTATTAATGATGGCCAGATCAGGCGCAGGTACTTCCGTGCCAATACCATCTAGTCGCTACTACCAAGATCAGACCGCCGGAATCATCCTCTCAATCCTTCCGATCTAAATTGCGCTTTCCTCGGTGGCACTGGTCAATTGGTCGTGGAATTCTGGAACCCTAACCTTAATGACTTCTAGGGTCCCCACGGTGCGCCATATGCTCGAATCCTAAACATGGCTTCGTATGATCTAATTTTACCTCATGTTGCACAAGCTACGATGCCCCGACGCCATCCATTCCCCTTCAGACGTGACATCTGGTACGGGCCACAGCCGCATATCCATCTGGTGGAAATCTAATCATGTTATCAATTACCGTTCTCTTCCCCGTAGGTTGACCCAAGCGCAGCTACTTCCACTTCGTCGCAGCGAAGGGTCCACCCGTTCTCCTCATTAGGTCACTTCGATACTCACTCACTAGGTCGGCAACGTCAACGTCGGAGACTCGGAGACCCGGTCGCGAGCGGAAGCAGTTCAGCCTCGACAGAATCTTCCCCACGTGCTGTGCGGGCTAACCAATACAATCTCCGAAAATGGCTTTGAGAAGCATCGCGAGTGCATGTGCCCGTTAGCATGTCTACTCCCAGGCAAGAGATAACAGTGGGTCCTTTCCTGGAGTTAGACCCATTTTGAGAACGGTTTCCCTAGACCTTATCTGAAATCCCCTTCCTTAATTTGGTTCTCTTGTTGGGTACAAGTAGGCTGCGGAAGTCTGAGATTGCCAGGCCCCGGCTTCCAGCTTACCAGCATGTCTTTCCAGCAGGACGACAAGCGCAGCGCCTCCTCTGGTGACGCAGAGAAGGGTATCGACATCCGTATGTTCCAGCCTTGTCCTTGCCAAGACATAGTATGTTTGCTCACAAGCTCACTTCTAGACGACGTTGAGGCTATCGCCCTTCCTGAGTTCGATGACCCGAACATCGACAAGGATGCTGCCATTGCAGGTATTTTGGGTGAGTGCCGTCCGCGTCAACCCCCAGTCGGTGGACAACATCTGAGCCAGCCCACTCTTTATCTTCCCCCCAGAGGACGACTCGCCCTACCCAGAAGTACGATCTGCCGTCGCTAACACCGATGACCCGGACATCCCTGTCTCCACCCTCCGCTCATGGACGCTTGGCATTATTTGGGCTATCCTCATTCCCGTGAGTATAACTGCACCTCATGGTCGAGCGATTTAGCTTATTCGCTTCTTCCTTTTCTAGGGTCTCAATCAGTTCTTCTTTTTCCGGTATCCATCCGTCACCGTCACTGGAGTGCGTTGCCGCTTTCAGGGATAATTGATGAAGGAGCACAATGCTGATGCCATTGTTTTCTCCAGGTTGTAGCGCAGCTGCTCTCTTTCCCAATCGGCCGGGCATGGGCACGGCTTCTCCCAAATGTGAAGATCTTTGGCATTTCCCTAAATCCCGGTCCATTTTCAATCAAGGAGCACGTAAGGGGCTATGCATTTCTTATTTTCTTTTCGGATGCTGAGATAACTCTATTAGGTGCTGATTACAATCATGGTACTAACAAGCGATCATTTCATTCGCAGGCATCTAACTTTTTTTCTTTATTAGGCAACTGTCGGCGCCTTTTCAGCCTATGCTACGGACATTGTTGCCGTCCAAAGAGTGTACTACGGCCAAATTTACAATTTTGGCTGTGAGCTGGTTTCTTCCATATCTTCTATATTGATGCTAACGAATCTCCGTTCTTCAAGATCAATGGATGCTTGTTATGTCCACGCAGCTTATCGGCTTCTCGATTGGCGGCATCGCCCGACGCTTCTTGGTTCAGCCACCTTCCATGAGTATGTTCCCATCGTGTCATGGGAGCTTCTTTCATTCTGATACGTGTCGGTGCTAGTTTGGCCGCTCAACTTGGTGACTTGCGCATTATTCAACACGCTCCATGCGCAAACTTATGCTGGTATGGGCAATCGTGGGGGTATTTCCCGTGAACGATTCTTCCTCTACGCATTCTTGGCTTCTGCCATCTGGTACATCTTCCCGGCATACCTCTTCCAAGCGCTGTCATACTTCTCATGGGTCTGCTGGATCGCACCAGACAATGTCCCCGTCAACCAGATGTTCGGCTACGTCCACGGCATGGGTATGAGCTTGATCACCTTCGACTGGGCCCAGATCGCATACATTGGTTCCCCGTTGGCAACACCATGGTGGGCTGAAGCGAATGTCACTGCTGGCTTCGTGTTTTTCTTCTGTAAGTGGTCATGTGCTCTGTACGTGATATTCCAACTAATGATTGTCTGTCCCCAGGGTTCTTGACACCGGTCCTCTACGTGAGTCCATCGTCTAACATTTCTGTGGATATGGTACCAGTACATATGATTTCCGACTAGTACACCAACGCTTGGGAGAGCAAGTACATGCCGTGAGTTGACTAGGGAGTCTTAAATGATATCCAGACTCACTGTATTGTCCAGTATCTCCTCTCGTGGATCATTCGACAACACCGGTGCAGAGTACGATGTGAACAAGATCCTGAACGCAGATTCGACTTTCAACGAGGATGCTTACAAGGCGTACAGCCCGCTCTTCCTCTCCACGACATTCGCGCTCTCATACGGGTTGTCGTTCGCTTCCATCACTTCTACACTCACCCATGCATTCCTATTCTTCCGAAAGCAAATCTGGAAGCAATCACGACGCTCCATTGGCGAACAGCCTGACATCCACGCCCGTCTCATGTCGCGCTACCCACAAGTTCCCGAGTGGTGGTACGCAGTCATCTTTTGTAAGAGTTCCCCACCCCTTGAGGTTCCGTTCTAAACTCATGCTCGTCAATAGTGGTCATGTTTGGATTCGGTCTGGCCGTCATCCTTGGATGGCCCACCGCATTCCCTGTCGGATACTTTATCCTGGCATTGGTCATCTGTTCGTATATTTCTGTTTGGTAGCTCGGCCTTCCTTCTCAAACTATTGAACTAGCGTTCGCCTATGTCATCCCTATTGGTATGATTCAAGCCATCACCAATCAACAGGTTGGCCTCAACGTCATCACTGAGTTGATCATCGGTTACGCCCTTCCCGGACGACCCGTAGCGATGATGATGTTCAAGACCTGGGGATACATTACCATGGCACAGGGTATTCGCGTTTTTTATCTCGTTCGATCTCACGTACTCATTTTCCTTCAGCATTGCAGTTCACGTCGGACTTCAAGCTTGGCCATTACATGAAGATCCCTCCTCGTCATATGTTCTGGGCTCAAGTACTCGCTGCCGTCATTGCTGGAACAGTCCAGCTCGGTGTCCAAGCCTGGATGTTCACCAATATTCCCAACATGTGCGACCCACATCAGAAGGATGGATTCATTTGCCCAAGCACAGAAGTGTTCGGCACTGCAAGTATTATCTGGGGTGTCATCGGACCTGCTCGCCAATTCTCCAAGGGTCAGGTGTACTATGGTACTTTCTGTCGTTTGATGCCTATGCTGCGGGCTCACGTATACGGGTTCTCAGCACTCTCGTTCTTCTTCTTGGTCGGCTTCATCTGCCCCGTCATCACCTACTTGATCTCCTTGAAGTGGCCCAACAGTTGGGTCCGCTACGTCAAGTAGGTTAACTTGGGTCTTTGCAGCGAACGATGCTAACTTCGATATAGCTTCCCGGTTATCTTCTCTGGAACCGGGCTCATCCCACCCGCAAGCGCTGTCAACTACGTACCATGGGCTATTGTCGGATTTATCTTCCAATACATCATGCGACGTAGACACTTCTCCTGGTGGACGAAGTACAATTACGTCCTCTCCGCCGCCTTGGATGCCGGAGTAGCCATCTCTGCCGTCCTCATTTTCTTCATCCTCCAGTATCCCGCCAACGGCACTATTGGCATCAATAACATCCAGACATGGTGGGGAAATACGTACGTACGCAGTGCTTCCGTTCACGAACGACACTATTAACCGAATTACAGTGTCTTCCTTAACACCGCCGACGCCGCTGGCACGCCCATGCTGACAGTTGCTGACGGGGACTTCTTTGGGTGCGTGAATTTGCAGCTTAAAACTTGGCTTGTGCTCATGTCCCCTTCCCTGTAGCCCCAGAACGTGGGCGTAGACGACATTCATGGCCCGATGATTCTGATGCGTACATCATTGTAGTTATGTTTTCTTGTACAACTTCTGTATCTATGATATTATTCATTTGGATTTCGACGATCGTAGGTGCAAGATATGAAAACACCTTTGCTAGATGGGTCTCCGGAGACTATTCTCTAATCTCGTCCCCAGATGTCAGGTCGGTGAGCTCCGAGCGGAGTGTGAGGCTGAGTCAGAATTTCTCTTGAAAACGGTTGTTGAGCTCTCACATGTCAGCCTGACAACTGGTGTAGCAGGACCCTGGAAAATGGTAGTAGAGGGTTGATCCCATTTCAGACAAAATTGGCGGCCGAAGGCTGCCCGGCTTGAGGCTTTTCAGACAATTTTGGGACAAAAACGCGCATCAGCTGGAGGTATCTTTCAGACATATTTGTGGGACTTCAGTCAAGGCTTGAGGCCGGGAGGTATGTCAGCCCTATAATCAAAGTCTTTATTTTTTGTATAATATATGTATCAGAGTTTGTTGCAGAAGTAAGTATCCACTGGTTGAGTATATCCCCTCTCCAAACTCATGCACTACCATTTCATCTTGGAACACTTCTGCATGGCAAGATCAATATTTATGATGGGGCTTCATGACGGAATGAAAGCCTGGACCCCACCTTGACAAATACGAGACCAGCACAGGGGATGCAATAGGTTTTGTTCCAGGGATGTACACTCAAGACAGTTCTGAGTGAGGTCTATCTTATAAGGTTGCCACACAACCCCTGTGCCCCTGACCTTGGAAATAGAGACAGTATTGATCCACTCAATGTTTAATGTATATAATGGATTGCTACAGTAGTATACAATGTGCTGCTACGCCTACACGCTTTCGGAGGCCTTCCAGGAGACTCCGAAGTGTAAAAATTGCACTTTCTCAAGGCCTGAGGCTGATTTCAGACAAATTTTACCCTCAAACAAGGCCTAAGTCCTTGTTCAGACATTTAGGGCCTGGTCTGCTCGTCGAGATGTCAGTCCCTACCTGCCAAATTTGAGTCCCACGGTTGGACCAATTCCGGCCTAAACCTACTCCAAACCGATAGTTTGGTCTGCTGCACCAGCTGGTCTTGCGGGTGGGTTAGGACCTTCCTGTCACATCATTATGTCAGCGTCAATGAACCTGGTAGCGCTTTGTATTCCTTGTATTATCTTTTCTCTAGAATAAAAAGTACTATTGCTTGTTCTATCTAGTCCTTAATAGATGCAGATGGTAAATAGCAGAATGCAAAAATGCAAAAAATGCAAATGCGTGGTTCGAACCTGCAACCCTTTCGTGCCAAAAAAGAAGTGCCCAGGTGCGCAAACCACTCAACCATCAATCCATGCTAGTAGATGGTTTGAATTGGTATATGACATACAAAGCCCGGACCATTACTCCAACATCCGAGAAATTCCAAAAGCAGAAGTTTGTATATATTTACTTTGCGACATTTGTATCTATCGCTGCTTTCCCACCATGATATTTGTGACCATTTCCAAGTGCCCTTGGAGCAGACTCCAGCACTAGGTTTTGTCAACTTCAAAGTTCGCCAACCCCAGACCTGAGGGACTAACATCTCGACGAGCAGACCAGGCCCTTAAGGAGGCCCTCCGGGCCTCCTCCCGAAAATCAGACATTTAGTCCACAGGCGAGCTAGGTTTGTTCAAAATCAGACAAAAACCCCCAAAAATGGACCAGACAGATCGGCCCACACCAACCTCAGTCCTTTTCTACCATTTTCCAGGGTCCTGGTGTAGCTCGGTAGGAAGGGGGCGGTGAAGGTCACAATATCACAGCGGGATACCAAATTAAGGTATTAGTAATACAGGAGACGACGGGATTGAGTGTGGAGCCCCTGTTAATACACCTATGGACAATTTCTATGTTGCAGACGTGCTCAAAAACAACGAAAATCAAACATATGAGCCTTCCATTCACTTCAATGATGAACCGGATGACTGTGCGAATGATCTCTTAGATGACGAAGTTACAGAACCTTCCCTTCCTTCAGTTCCACCTTCCCTCCGCCGCCAAAAAACTGCTGAGCTGTGCTCGAAAATCCCAACAACAAGTTTACTCCCCGCCGTTCTGGCGACTTCGGAGCCCTGGGCCTTGCTAGGAATAGACTTACCCATCTTCCTTGATGCACTGAGCTGGGGAAATCTGGCCTGCCACCAGAATAGGGCTCTCCCTTCCATTTTGACCCCATTGTATGTGTTCAATGCTGACTTCCTCATTTCTAGGCAACCGATGATGTACGCCAAGTCTGAATGTCATGGATGTCAACAGATACAGTACTAGGTGAGATGGTGTCGAGAGTGTCATGGGTGCACAATGACAGGATATCCGTGAGCCAAAAACCGGTGCTCGTGTGTGGATGGATGTCGTGCAGGATGGGATCGTGAAGCTGCTCACAGTGGACCTCCACTCCTTGTTCAACTGCACTTTTAGTATCCCCTGATGGATGCACGTGCAGATTTGGGGAGTAGGAATCTGGGAGGTCCGGAGCAGGCACTCAGCGGACGTAAGTGGATGCTGGAGCGGGTAATCACTTCTACTAGTAGATAAATATGTTCTGCCTCCAAGCTGTTTTACCAGTATTTAGATATCATTTTCAATCTGCTGGATGAATCTCTATTGTTTTTTCAACTTTACCCAGTCATTTTATCAGCCACTAGCTTTTGTATTTTTATCAGGAGTTGGCATTTGAATTGCTTCCAAACAATCAACGAGCGGATGAGGCATAATATTCAACATCCTGTTATACCAGCTGGTCGAATTCAAAATTTACCATTCAATGCCAACCGGTGGTAAATTGAGGAATTGTCCCAGTCATTCTACCAACTGAAAAAAGCCATTGTGACAGTTCAAACTCTACTTCCCATTCTCTTTACTGCTTGAAGACTATATTTATCGCCTATCTAAATGTCTAGTTTCATTTATAATATAGCCGATCATTTAATCTCGTGGTAAACCTTCTAGGTAAAGGGCTTCGAAGCCGCCGGGAGGGGGAGGGGAGTGGTGCGCACCCACAAGCCTGCCACTTAGTACATCCCAGTTGGCGCTGGTGGCTGTAGCCGGCAACTCGGCTCAGATCAGCCGGAGCGTCGGGACGGCCTGGGCCCCTCAGGGACGGTTCACGTGATGGGTGACGGTCACCCATTACGGACCGTCGGTCGAAGCTTCACTTCTCTTGGATCCATAATGTCCTCGACCGACATTATCACTATCAACTGCCTGCTTGCCGGTGAAGGCCCCAGTCAGATATTCACGGTCGACATCGCTTCGAACACGAATATCAGCGACCTCAAGAACAAGATCAAGGAGGCGCTACCTATTGCTCTTTTGGCTATAGACGCTACAGACGTCGAACTCTTCAAAGTTTCACTCGCACCTGAGGAGTTGAATCTCACCTCAGATCCCCTCGAGAGCGCTTTCAGGCTCTTGCAGCCGCTAGTCAAGGTCTCAGATGTCTTCGATGATTTGGACGCCGGAAAAGTCCATGTCATTGTGCTACCACCATGTAAGCTTCTCCTCGCTATTGATATCCGCACGCTAGACTGAGGCTTGTCCTTGCATGCGCTTTGAAGCCTCAGGTACGCACGTAACCCACTTGTGCGGTAAATGTATTATAACCTATGTTATAGCCAATAGTCTTTCTCCTGCTACCAGCGCTGGAGATAACTCTGACGAAATCAACCAATATGAGGCAATCTTTATCAACGTGGCAGAATGGGGGGCTGACAAACACCACTTCACCGACGTTGACATTTCTCTGAATACCATCGAGGAAGAGCAAGGCCCAGAATCAAGTCCAACTTTTGTCAAAGACTATATTGCTAAGTTGGATAAAAGAGCCGGTCTATCTCCTGAGGTTCATTCACGCTCTCTTAAGCCCCTGCTCATTTCTAACAAGTTGATTTCAAGGCTCGTAACCGCTTCGATGCTATGGATCCCGAGTGTCGAACCACATATTTCGTGACCACGGACGGATTGCCTGTTACAATCCAGGGAACGGAAGGTCGTGATGCCAAATTGCAAGAGGTGCTGCACATTGACTCATTGGCGTCAATGCCGTGGCAAAGCGTATGGCAACGTTCCATTTCGCCACTGAATGAACCGTTGGCGAATGCCATGTGCTTCTTTCCGTTTTTTTTTACATGCTCCGACCCTCAGTATGTTCGCAATAAAGTGACTGCTACGTTGTACGTTTGGTTGTCCTTTCTGGCGTTCACACTCAAATTGAAATCTTACGCTTACAGAGGCACTTCCAATTGGTCTTTCCCGCTTATTATGAAGAAAAACTTGACCCCCGGTCGCACAGAAATCCGCTCGTACTTGCCTAGGAGCGACTTCCGCATCTCATATCAAAATCTTCCTCGAGTGCTCGTAGAAGTTGATTCAACAACGTTGTCGACTGATCCATGGCCACGCGATTGTGTGCGCATGCTTTTGTGTGGCGCTTTCGTTGTCCGCTTTGCAAATGGCTTCATAGACCCCTTCAAGCAGCAAAAGAACTTCGTTCTAGCCGCTATCTACATCGGGCAAACTGGTAGCGTCCAGTGGCACACTTTGTACCAAAATAGAAATGAAAAAAAGGTGGCTACTCCATTCTATAAACAATTCTATATGTATGCTAAAGCATTGTAGGTTCGTTACAAGACAGAGGTGTTCGACTTCAACGAACCGATCGGTCGCATTAAATTTGCACTCCGGCTCTACAACTTTTATTTTACCATCGAAGGCGAGAGTAATGCGAAGTCTCAAATTGCGGCATACGAATATCAAGTTTACTCTCATATGCCCAAGCTGAAGTCATTTTACACTGGTCGAGGCACGAAGCGCGACGCCACCGACAGTGGCGAAGGCAATACCCGTCCCAGGACGCGGCCACGAGGGGACGACCCCACCGAGCTTGAAGCCCATGGTTACATTGTGGAACCAGACCGCATCGAGACTGAAGACGGCATATTTGAATCGCTTCGAAAAGTTGGTGGTTACGCATCGTATCGTAGCTTAGCTATATCGTACTGACGTCTCTTCTTCAGCTGCCATCTAATCTTCTGACCGTTTTTCGTCCATCAGACCCCGATGCAATGCTCGTCGCGAAGAAAATCCGGAAGGAGTCGAACGAGCTTGAGATTCTCAGGCTCATCCATCTCATTCAACCTCAGTCGGAACACATCATCACATTACTCGACTCTTTCCATGGGCAGAGCTCGTCGTGGGTCATCCTCCCTAAGATAATGAACAATGTGGCAGATTGGCTATGGTATGATCTCAAGCCGTTTTCACCGCACTTTTCACCAGTCTGCTGGGGCCTCATCGAGGGTCTGGCGTATCTTCACAAGCACCACATCGCCCACAGGGATATCAAGCCTGAAAACCTTCTTGTCGACGACAAGTTCTGTTTGAAAATCATAGACTTTGATGTTGCTGTCCAAGTACGCGACGACAACGAGGAAGTCGACGACCATTGCGGTACCGAGGGTTGGGTAGCGCCCGAGATCGAGATGAGGTTGCCGACTTACAGTCCGATCAAGGCTGACCGATGGTCATGCGGCGCCGTTATTCTGTACATTCTTGGCCGGCTACGACAAACGAACACAACACTCGAGGTGATTGCGAAGAAGCTCAAGGTAGATACTCCCGGAAAGCGACCGTCATTGGTAGAATGGCCTAAATGGTCCCAACCTGCTCCGGTTGTCCGTGTAGGGGTGGTAATGAAGAGGGGATGGTCACAGAGTTTGGGACAATAAGGATGAGGACAGAGAGAATATGCTAAGCTTGACGCAAGTCACAATCGTCGCTTCGCATCGCTGGACCGTCACACACCTAGACACTGGATCTCGAATATGCGCCCCGCTCATGGTGCCTGGTCTCAGCAAAGTCGGGCTCCGTCGATTTGTAAGACGGTGCAGCAATGGGAATTGGCCGCCATACACTGACATCAAGGAGTGAGAGTCTTGAGGTGGGGTTAGTTCCAGGAGGGCCCTGAGACATTCGAATGCGATTACTTGCCCTTGCACCGCGTCGGCCAATATTGCTAAAATGCAAAGAGGTATGGACCTTGGCTCCGTCTCGGACATTCGACTTGGCTATAATAATATCAACATGGGGGAGAAATTGGCGCGTTGTAGGCGTAAGATGAAGACATTAACTGCATCAACGGGTGTGTGGGACGAGCCCTTTGGGGGGCCGGCTGCCTGCAAGAGAGATACGGGAGCAGGAAAACATCCTGACGCGATACGTATGAAGCTTCCCCGAATGCGGAAAACCATTATGACAGAGGACAACTAAAGTAAGGGCGTCTTATGCAGATTTTTTCACTACGTTATCGTCGCTTCTGAGACGGCACCGTTAGATCTATCGACTATCCCGTTTGGTTTTCTTGGACTTACTTTGCGATTCATCTACCTAAACTCAACACGCCTCCCGGACCAGTCTGCCTTCAGTTTGTCGTCCACAAGTCGATCGAGTTCCTTCGCCCGAGCGACTGCAATCTCAACAAGCTTCAGGATACTATCAGGGGCTAATGGAACGCCCCCGAGCTTCTGCAAGACACAAATTTCGCGCTGAGCGTTCAACGCAATAGATACAAGCCCTGCGCTGAGTCGCTGCTCCAGATGCGATGGATCAAGGATCGGCGGTATTGACGTATCGGCGAAGAAGGCGAAAGTAAAGCAAAATGGGGAATGGTGGATCGCGAGGGGGATCGGAGCTCGTTCTGTTGGATCATGCTGGTTTGTGGTTCAGATAACGATGATCGATTGAATGGCAGTACCCTACTATTGTGACTTCGTCGCCGACAACTTCGATTTCAGGTCTTCTAAAGTGCCGGAGAGCTACGATTCCAGCAAGACATGCACAATCCAGCATGTTCCCCTCGTCAGATAAACAGTGGATTGCCAGTCGAACATGCCAAACCTAGAACTTTTGCTATGGCGCTCGCCGGGGAACAGGAGGACAGATCGGACTCACGCGTTGGCCAGCTATAACACAAAGTGACTCTTTATCGATTGTATCACTTCTCCTCAGGACCTTGTCCAACATTCGCGTCATAGTCACTTCTTCCTCCGATGCTCTATTGAAAGTAAGAAAGTATCCTCAGAAGGATCCACGCGCGACGCACCTACCAAACTCGTACTCTGGGGAGGCCATGGGGGATATCTCAGAGTGAATAGAGACCATCCCCTCAAAGGGTCGTTCTGGGGGGGGCTTGACCATTTTTGCATCAACCTGCGCGAGTACCCGAGTTTTACCAAGGGCGCATTCGACCCATCCAAGTTCGGGTCCGAACGTCAGTTCCGGGGTGCGTAACTGTAACGGCTGCCGTCCGTCAAGCCTAAGTGATTCCTTCAAGGACGCGAAGAGGAACTCTTTCTCAGGGATCGACGGCGACGGGGGACGCATTCTTATGCCGGAGGGTATTGCACTGAAAGGGTAAAAGGGGCGGGGTCACACGGTCACTGATACAGAAATTAAGTCCGTGTCGGCGCTTATTTAACAGGTTTCTATCTGACCGCGACCTATTTGTCGCCTGGCTCCCGCTCGTACTGAGAGTAATCGTCTCGAAAGTCCCCCGACACCGTACTCGCTTCATCGAAGCTAGTCTCGAAACATCCCTTCCCCTCAGATGTCGCGCCACCGAACGTCTCATGCACTTGCCATTCTCGGCCCCGAGCTGCACAATAAATTACCGGAAACGAAAGTATTGCTGGTCGGAGCCGGCGGGATTGGATGCGAACTATGTGAGCGATGCTTATTGTGTCTTTCTGGCTTTCTCAAGAACGCGCTTTTCTAGTAAAGAATATCGTTTTGACCGGTTTCGGACACATTACTCTCCTTGACTTGGATACAATCGACCTTTCGAATCTCAATCGCCAATTTCTCTTCCGGAAGAAGGATGTAAAGCAGAGTAAAGCCATGGTAAGCTCGCTACCCCCAGCCTGCTGCACCCCCGGAACTAATTTCCGGTCAGATAGCAGCGCAGACGGCGGCAGGCTTCAACCCTAATGTCCACATACGTCCGATTCACGCGAATATAAAAGAACCCCAATTTGATGTCAGATGGTTCCAGGGCTTTGATATAGTGCTCAACGCTCTCGATAACTTGGGTGACTCTCACCTTCCTGCTCAATCTATGCCAACGGTACTAAGCTTTGTCTAAAGACGCTCGGCGGCATGTAAATAGAATGTGCATGGCAGCGGGCGTGCCGCTCGTGGAATCAGGCACTGCTGGTTATCTCGGACAGGTTCAGCCATTGTTGAAAGTCAGTCAATCGCATATTTGATGCCACGACTTGAGCTTATAACAGTCCTCGTACTATTTATAGAACCGGACAGAGTGCTTTGATTGTCTACCCAAGCCGACCCCAGAAACTTTCCCGGTCTGCACAATCCGCTCAACTCCTAGTCAAGCGATACATTGTATTGTATGGAGTAAAAGCTACTTGCTGAGGTATGTCGATTCTGTATGTACCGCGGCCATCACACGTCTGATATTTCATTTCTTGATAAATCCAGCCAGTTGTTTGGGGAAGACGAGGACTCGTCAGGAGAGCTTGACGATGCAGAAAAGCAAGGCGAAAACGGTATGTCCTCCCTTTGACCTTGAATCGATCAATCTCTGACCCAATATTAGGACAAGAGATAGCTACGCTCCGGAAGGAAGCCCAGGCCTTCAAGGCTGTTCGGTTGGCATTACGCTCCCCTCAGTCTTCAACTTCAAACGGTGGCGACGCTGCTAGGATGGCCTTTCGGAAGGTTAGTTGTATGAACCCTCGTCGTCCCATTGTTAACGGCAAATTAATGCCTGTTTAACTTCAGGTCTTCAACTCTGACATCCGAAACTTGTTATCAATGTCAGATATGTGGCGGTCTCGGGCGCCCCCTACTCCACTCGATTTCGACGCTATCATCGACGGGACGTTTTCCCATAAAAAGACCCCCGCGAATGGCGTAAATGGTAAGGGACACGCTGTGAACGGGAAGGGAAATGCACATGCGAGCGGCAGCAAAGTGGCGGAAGAATTATTGCACTCGTCTCCCAACGGTGACGCTCCTACTACGAAAGGGCTAAAGGACCAGCAAGTATTATCGTTGAAAGATAATTTAGAGCTATTCACTTCAAGGCAAGCCGACGTCTACTCCGCCTGTAGGTGTTATGATCTTGAACGATACGATGTTTTAGTATCAATCGTCTCGCCGCTCGGCTACAAGCTGGCGAAGACACCATCTCCTTCGACAAAGATGATGACGATACTCTGGATTTTGTCACAGCTGCGTCGAATCTACGATCCGTTGCTTACGGCATTGAAGAAAAGACAAGGTGGGAAGTGAAAGGTACGGACTATCAAGCTCTCCTTCCGTAGCTCGTATTTATTGACGTCCCCAGAAATGGCGGGGAACATCATCCCGGCAATTGCCACAACCAATGCCATTGTTTCAGGTCTAATCGTCCTACAAGCTCTTCATTTCTTGCGAAAATCGTATAAGTGGCTGAAAAACGTGCACATACAACTCAAACCCTCCGTCCCTCTGAGTTCTATATCACTTTCGCCTCCCAATTCACTATGTGGAATCTGTCGTGATACATATACTATTCTCGCTTGTGATCCCGAGCGCACGACACTTGGAGACGTTGTCAGCGGCATTTTAGGTGGGGTAGAGAGGGACGTCAGCATATACGAGGACAAGAGGGTCTTGAGTGATCCTGATTGGGATGATAACAATGAACGGACGTTAGCGAGCTTGAACGTCACCAAGGGTAAGTTTCTAACTATTGTCGATGAAGACGGCGAGCTTGGGACTATTGCCGTTGCGCTGTGTGAACTACCGTACGTTGTCACACGCTCGTTGATATGATATGTTTCTGACCGGTATATCGCTTCCAGACCGAATCATCCCATTGATTCTTTGCCCTACATATTGCCATCTCCACTGCCGAGTCCTCCGCGAATCGTCAAACCCCCTCCTCCTGCCCCACCTACTCCGCCCCGTCAAACTCTCAAACGTCGGGTACCACACGACGATGACGATGAAATCACCGAAATTGAGCCTAATGCGAAGCGTGTCAAAATTTCCAACGGCAATACAAAGATTCGCCCCGCCGAGACACCGCTGTCCAGTCCAAGCAAGAGGCGCAAACTAGAAGAAGATGGACTAGTGTTGATGGAGAGTGCAACCGATAAACTCGACGACGATGTTATTGAAATAGATTAGATCCACTGTGGTACCATGTATTCGTTTGGTGCGATACAACCATATATTACTTGTATGTCCTTACTTGATACTTATTCATATTTCTTGTCGAGATGAGCAGCCATATACATCTTTGCTCTTGCGACTCCGATCTTGAAGACGGGTGAATATCGTTTAAATAATGGGAGAAACCTGTAGTGAGCCTGGTCGTACGAACGGATATCTGGGGAATTCCGGCACAAGCACCTGGTAAACGCTCTAGACTCAGGACCCCATACCGTAACGCTCTAACTTTAACCCATTCATTTTGGTATCCATCTCTCGCTGCTGTGATGTCCTAGGGCCCTATGCTTCTAACGTAAAAGCCCTTACGCTTTGCTTTGATTCCATCGGCGATATCGTCCTGCCAGACGTATCCATCCCATTTTCCAACCTCGATATCAATGTCTCCATTCCTCCATATCGCAGTTTTTCGAGCCGCATCTTCACTACAACGTGTTCCTTGTGCTTTGAAGGATGGGATTTGGTTGAGCAGCTGATTAGCGCGTTCATGGAGTTCGAAACGATGCCCTCTGGGCTCCCTATACATGGCCACTAACTCGGACAAGATGGCTCCTCTTGGTGCAGGCTCACGAAACTTTCCGAAAGTCGCCCACTCACCCCCTCATGCACATGTCTACAAAAAGCAACGTTACATCCGACCATTCCTTCGCGGTCTCTTCATCGAATGTCCGCATCAAATCGCACAAACCATCATTGCCATCCCGCTGCTATAATGTCAATTTCCTCAAGTGCAAGGATTGTTATTGCGGGTATAAGCCTCGATCCCGCATCCAGAACAGATTTGTTTCCAGGGTATTTGTGTAGATGCGCTGGGTCACCGTCATTGCTGGCGCATGGTTCTGGCCTCTGCCACTTTCAACTCTTGATGGTTCGCCTACCAATGCACTGTTACACAGGTTCAGGTAGTAGAATGGTGATTTCATGGAGAATCCTGTACTCCAACGGACGATGAAAATGACAGAACAAGCAGAGCAACACGTTTATTCTTCCTGCCTTTTCTCTGCACTTTTCTATCTGCTACTTCCCCTGCGATAAAGCTATGGCCTCATTCCAGGGATACTCTTATGCTCATACCGGCCCCCCCATGATATCGATGACCTCTTTAATGACTACTTGGCACTATGATTTCCATCCCATCATCCATAACCCCGGGTGGTTCATCTCGCCAAGGTTTATTATGACCTGATGGACCAACTTACTGCCCGCCCCAAGGGGATGCCAGCAATTAAGCGCCTGACCCTGGGGTTGGTGGGTCGGTCCATGCTTAGGGGCCGCTAAATAATTTTGTGATATGGATTTTCTTTTTGTTTAAGCAGCATTTTTATCCATCTTTTATACAAAGACACATTGTATTTAGTTCTAATATATCATCAACAAGGTCTCCGATGTCTGAGATGCAGCACAATTGTGTGATTCATGTGCGACAGTGCACTTAGGGGCTTCTGTTTGGCATCAGCTTTGGATATCATCTCAGTTACTAGATTTGGACTGCGAAATGCATGTGGAGGCAAAGACATTCAATATGGCTGCGAAGGTATGAATACTATTACCATAAAGGCTCAGTCTAACATATTGATACAAGGCCTCAGAGTTGGAGACAAAGCTAGAGTGTCCCGATTGTTACAAGTGGATCAACGTTGGATCTGCCGGCATAGAGAACCTCAACAAACGACACCGTGGAACAAAAAGTTGCAAAACAAACCAGCAGAAGAGAAAGACAGAGGAGAGCCTGAAAAAGTCCCGCACCTCTGTCTCTAGAGTGTCCAAGCCCACTGCGTCAGTGGCACATAGTAACGATAATCCGTTTACTATCGATACCCCGTGCATTGGCTCTAGACGCTCGCGCAAGACCCGGGATTTAGCCTCTTTGCGAGAGTGTACGGGATGTGGAGTAGAAGTATCTGCTGAAGAGATTGAGAGTAAAGCGGGTGTTATTGAATGTAAAAAGGTTGGGTGTCAAACAAGATGGGTACGTACTGCCGTTATCTCCTGCTTACTGGTTGTTCTGAACTGGGTTGATGGTAGTACCACTTGGGCTGTATGGAGCTGGAGTACGCTCCGAAGAACTGGGTATGTGAGCCTTGCAAGTCGTTGCAGGTGTCTAGTCGCAGCAACAAGAAGCGTCGTACATGAAGGACACTGGCGGCGGTTGAGCGGTGGTAAGGAGGACATAGAGTCTGGGGACGGCGTCTGTGTAAATTCCCATATATGGTACAATAGTCACACGGGTGTCGGTCGGTCGAAGCTCGAAGGCTATTAAATGTTTATTCGACCCCGGGTCATTAATTATTTTTTTGGCATCCCCTTGGCCCGCCCCATGGACATTGGACATAAGGACACCGGGGAATTCCCTCCTCCATGTTCTTAATGACAGCACGAGAAACCAACACAAGAAGCTGTGAGCGACTTTTTGGCCCCCCCTCCCTGTGGTGAGAACCCTGCGTAGTGGGAAGAGATCACAGCGATGCAGTCTTGCTTGCTAATCATGAATCACCAACCAAGCTGCTTACTTCTCTGATGGTTATCTATTGTAATCCAGTATATCTGGTCAGTTATAAAAGCTTTCAGCATTGTTTCAGCGATCTCAACGAGTCTGTATAAGACATGCTTTCTTTCAGTCAGTGGACAAGTAGTGCCACGATTCTAGTATTCATTGTTGGCGTAGTCCAAGGAGCTGCACCACCTTCGCTACCACCCCAGTCTGTTGTAAGTCGATATTTATTGTTGCCTCTTAAATTACAATGTTGCACTCACACTTGTCTAGTTTATAGACCCTCTTTCATTTGCCGTACTTGGCCAAAACGTGACGTTCCGCGATTCTGCATTTGATTTGGGGTTCAATCCCTACACTACTTCTATGCCATTCTTTCAAATACTTGATGAAGAATTCCTTGATATCCTTG
Source organism: Pleurotus tuoliensis (assembly GCA_036872985.1). Taxonomy (NCBI): domain Eukaryota; kingdom Fungi; phylum Basidiomycota; class Agaricomycetes; order Agaricales; family Pleurotaceae; genus Pleurotus; species Pleurotus tuoliensis. Next base: position 830,629 of record JAYMDH010000011.1, on the reverse strand, counting down.
GCCCAGAACCCTCCTTCCACAAAATTGCATCAAACCCAGACTTCGGATTTGCGAATGAAGCACCTGTATATGTCCCGGACACAGATGAGATATTCTTCTTGGGCTCGCCATTCCCTGGAAATATGAATGTGTCCAATCAAGTCAACAGGGTTAGTATGTCAGAGGTTGAGGACGCGCTGAGGGCTAGTAATGGATCTGCCGTGAATGTGACTGTTACTCTGGTTCATTTGTTAGGGTTTCCTCACTAATTCACTCTGCTGATTAACATTATCATTGTAGATTGACCTTCCAAGTACCGTACTATCGATGAACGGAGGGACAGGACCGTTTTGGGGTTCCCTGTTGTTTGTAGGGCCTAGGCAACGGCCTTGATGCTCGACCTCCAGCTGTCACTCTCGTGAACCCACAACCGCCTCACAATGCGACCGTTCTTCTGGATAACTATTTCGGCCACCAATTCAACTCTCTCAACAATGTCAAGATACATCTGACGAGCGGCAAGATCTTCTTCTCTGATGTCTCGCAAGTCAAGGTTTATTTTGCCCTGCGTCTGCAGCTAATTCATATTGGTGTTTCCTCAGTAGATATGGATTCACACTGAACATTCGGCCCGCGCCTTTGATGCCGAACCAAGTTTATAGATTTGACCCAGACACCAGGGTTGTTCAAATGGTTCTGGATGGGCTTGTTCGACCCAATGGAATAGCCTTCACCCAAGATGGACGTACAGCCTATGTGTAAGTCCCTACCTATTTGTTCTATTTAATTTGCTCATTATTTGCACCATACGACCAGGTCTGACTCTGGTTCACTCCAAGATCTCTCAGGAACTACAGCCTTACAAACTCAACCTGCTACCATGTAAGCATAAAAATTGTGAAAGATGTTGATATCTTGCCAATTATCCTACTGCAATCATAGCTATGCCTTCAACATGGATCCTGTTACTGAAAGATTCATCAATTGACGTGTCTTGGCTTACACTGATGCAGGGGTTCCTGATGGACTACAGGTCGACACCAATGGGAATATATATGCAGCCACTGGGGATGGTGTCCAGGTGCACCCTCTGTGCCTCTCTGCCATTGATTGCTGCCCTGACCAGTATTGCTCCCATAGGTCTGGAGCCCAGTGGGCACACTGCTGGGGAAATTCTTTGTTGGAACACACACAGCCAATATGGTATTTGCAGGCTTTGGGAGGCTTGTCCTTTTATCAGAGACAAGATTGTTTCTGGCAAGGGTCAATGCAGGAAATGTCAACTTGGAGGGCAGATGATTCTTCACTTTGGCACATGTGATTATGTAGGCCATTTTTATTGTATTTGTGGCATCAATCTTCTCTGAAAAACACTTTTGCCTTGAATGCATCAAATGGCCCAGTGTTCTGGTTTGGCAGCTGCCTAGGGTAGTGCTGCACCACAGCAGGTGGAGGTGGACATTATGGTCCAGGATGATTTCTGGCACCTTGACAGCAGCAGCTTGAGTGTAGTGCTTTGCTATAACTTGACTTTCCTCTGCTTGAAGGGTGACCAAATAGAGGTCAGAGATGGGGTGTTTCTTGGCATTGTTGTAAGGTATCTCATTCCTTACCTGTCCCCTAGCCCCTTAGATATGATCATGTGATCACCACATCCCCCTATATACCAAAGTCATGTACATGATTACTTACTTCCTTTTGTACTATTACTCTTACCTTCTTCTGAATACACCCCTGCATTTGACCCTTTCACCTAGTTGTGTCCTTGAGTGTTGTCACCTTCAGGTGTCTTCCAATTGTATCCATGGTCTACTAGTCAATCTCTGATGGTTGTGGAAAGGCTGACAACAAATTGTCAAATTGTCATCAGAACATGTATGAGGGTGGATAATGCATTTTGCAGTACACTCAAAAGTATTGAGGAACCCATGAACCCAAGTTGTGGTAGGTTAGTAGCATCTTGAATTTTTTTATTTTTTTATTTTTGGTTGAGCATTTAATAGTGGCTCCATTCTATCAATGCCAGAACTTTACTGCTGCTATTGCCTCCAGGACAGTTGCCCTGGGGAGGTTGAGCTGTGCCAGCACCTTAGAGAAGTAACTGTGAGGAAATGCATTTATGCACAGAGTATGGGACTTGGGACTGGTCTTGAAGCTTCACCTACCCCTTGTCCTGGTGAAGCCTTAGTCCAATACACACTAAAACCCCACCTATCTTTATTCAGTTCCTCGGAAGCCTGCTTTCTCCCTTGAGAACACCCTTCCATGTCTGAAGGACAACTTTCTCTTTGAGTTTTTGTTTTCCTAGGGTTTCATCAGTCATATCGCAGTTCAGTTCCAGTCTGGAATTAATCACTGCTAACCACCAATTATTTACTTTCTGGATGGAAAAGGGTGTGTTCTCATTTTGGATCACTCTCTTGTATCTAAGCTTCCATATTAGGTATGCAGATTTTGATACAAGAATTCTCCATAGCCATGTACTGCCTGAGTCTCTTTCTTTCTTTCTTTTCTTTTTTGAGGTTTATAAGAGGGCACATGCTATCATGTTCCCTCTCCATGGTCATGTCCACTTCCTTCCTGTCTTTTCCCACAGGTCTCTTGTGGGCTGCCATACCTCCTCTTGGCTAGGTGTCTCACATCTTGACAGTATGTGTCTTGTGTCTTCAATTTTGCCATGGCAGTGCGCACACTCACTTCTCTGTTGTATTTTGTCTAAGTAGTTCAGTTTTAGCCAGTGTGTACTGATGCAGTAGGCATCATGTGCCATCAACCATAGGTAATGTTGCAAGTGGAGCTCTAGGGCAAGCTGGCACATAGCAGAATGGCTGAGAATATTGGAGAATCTCATGCTCAGTAGTTACTTGACTTAGCACAGACACCAGTAGTTAGTAGAATATTCTGGTAGTTATTCACTCATGTATTAAAGGCTGCTGTAGCTAGCCTGTAGGTACAACAGTCAAGTCCTTTATTCTACTGTGCACAACAGGTAATATTGTGCCTGTCAGAGGAGGTCTTTGTTACAAATGGACTTCCAAATCCTTTCTTCCATTGGGGTTTCACCTAGGACTTCTTCAATGTGGTTCTGGACCATATCTATCATCTTGGCCATCCTTTCCCTTCAATGGTGGCCAAGTTGGAGGGTGTGTTCTCTTATAGCTTTGTATGCTAGGCTCTGTGTCAGTTTACTGAGTTTAGCCCCAGTTAGTTTGAGTCTCACTGGTATATCTATGTTTCCATCATTTCCATGCTCTTTCCTGGCAGAGGTAGTTGTGTTTGATTTTGTCATAGGCTTTTTCTTGGTCTAACATGACTATCATACAATTCTCTTCAGTTAGGTCTGCATAGTCCACTAGGAGTTTGGGCAGCTGTGTCTGGTCTGCTATCTGTCTGCCTAGCACAAAGCCTGCTTGGCTTTTGTGAAGAAGGGTTGGGGCCACTTTGGCAAGTCTCAGTGCCAGTACTTTTGTCAACAACTTATAATCTGTGTTTAGAAGTGTAATTGGTCTATAGTTTGCTATTTCTTCTTTGCTGTTCTTTTTGTATATTGGACTATTTGCAGTAATATTCACACTTTTGATGAACATCCCAGTTAACTGAATACATGTGGATATTACTGCAAATAGTTAACTAGGCAATCAACTGCACATGCCCAGTTGTTCCTGTAAATAATCAACTGGATAGTATAATCAACTGGGGGTGTATAGTTATAGCTGAATATAATCAACTGTGTAGTTCAATCAACATGGTATGTACAGTTATTGCTGAACATAGTCAACTGAGAAGTAATTCTAGTTAACTGGAGGTCACCAAGTATACTTGGAAATGGTTGATTGCAAAGTACATTCAACTGGGGGCATACAGATACTACTGGGAATATTCAACTGAGAATTAATTTCAGTTAACTGAAGGTCAGTAATTGTATCTGGGAATAGTTGATTCAAACATTCAATCAACTGAGGGCATACAGATACTACTGGAAATATTCAACTGGAAAATGATTCCAGTTAACTGTAGGTCACCAAGTATATCTGGGCACAGTTAATTCCAAAGTACAATCAACTCAACATCTGCAGATATTGCTTAACAAAGTTAAGTGCAGTTCAGGTGAAAAATAGTTAACTGGGTGCAAATAATCAACTTGACCCACCCAGGCATATCTGACTTCTAGTTGATTCAAATTTATGTTCTATCTGACTTTTAGTTGATTGAACCTGACAGATATTCTGCAATGTCTGTAAGTATGCCATGAGTATATGGCTGTCACTGTGTATGGGACTGGATGCCCTACAAAGCATGTCATGACTGATTTGCTGGAGTCATTGTCTGCATCTTCACCCAGACTTCTAGATCTGATGCTAATAAAATCATATACAAGGTCCATCCTGCCTTCCATTCTATTCACAAACCTGATTTTCATCCCCCAATCCATCCTGACCCTGAAGCCATTGATATGGAGAATTAATGCATCCACATGATACATGGTCATCCTGCCTTCAATCTGCTATCAAGAAAACTTGCTTAGTATGAGCTAGCAGCCTTGCTCATGGATCAAGGGGTTGTTCATTGAACCAAGAATAGCCTGTATACCCAATGCATACCATCTATATAAATGCTCTCTGTAGCACCCCAAAGTCCATGTGAGAGACATGTTGAGCCAGCAAGCACTGCTGTAGCCATTGCTCTCATTTTGAATGTAGTCTATGGAGCTGCATCTCCTTTGTTGCCACCCCAGTCAGTGGTAAATTGGTATTCTGATTACCTTTCAGGATGTTCGGTTGTTGCACTGACATTGAAGCCCTAGTTTATAAATCCCCTTTCATTCACTGTACTTGGCCAGAATACTTACTACGTTACATGACTCTGCATTTGAATTAAGTTTCAATCTTACTTCTACTCCTCCACCTTTTGTTTTTGAAGCTCCTGTATATGTTCCAGATATGGACGATATATTCTTCTCAGGTTCACCAGTAATTGGAAATGCAAGCATCAAGAGCCAAGTCAACAGGCAACTGTGTTACAATGTTCCTCTGAAAGAACTACATACCAATGCTAATGCTCACAACTATATCTTTATCTGCTAGTGTTTCATCCATATATGGAAGGAAGGTTGGTTCAAAAATAAGAGGCATCTCCTAGCATTACATGAGATTCCCACACTTAGGTTGCTTCCAGTTGTCTCCCACTAAATCCCCTTCCAGCAGGAGGTCCATTTGGTATCTCCTACCCAGCACCAATCTTTTGCACACATGGGCCACGACTGAATGATTCACTCCATTACAAAGCTGCTATATTCCAGGAACCTCACAGCAAAGGGCGTAGGTTTCAAAATTCTGAACTGGTGTTTGGCCAACATTACTTAATCCTGGGGTGCGTAGGTCCCATCTATATGGGTGGGTGAGTAAACTGCTAGTGCTGAGCGCATGAGCCCCTGTCAGATTAGTAACCGACAATCTCAGAGGAACTGAAAAAAATTGCTCAGAACATGGAAACTACAAGCACTGGCAACTTGCCACTTGGATAGCAGCTTCACTATCATTACATGAACACTCCAGAATTTTTATTTCATTTTTCATAAATTTTTTCATTTTTTTAGAGGTTAGTTATGACTGTCTCCTACTTTTTCTAACTTGCCAGATAGGTTAGTTCATTTTCCCTAGTTTTCAGGCTGTTTGTGAACTTTTGGATCTTCTACTTGAGCCTCAAAAAATCAATTTTTTCTAACCAACATTTGGTGTGATTTTCCTGGGTCCTCATGAATAATGAATAACTTAGCTAGACCTTCTGAAGTGATGGTATTGTGGCATGGGATGGAGATCCCTTGCTTGGATAGACGATCCATTACAATGAGGATGGAGTCATAACCGAGGGATGGCGGAAGTTTCTTGATGAAATCCATAGAGATTGAGTCCCAAGGTCGAATGGGGATGAAGAGTTGTTGTAGCTTGCTGTAGGGTTTGTGGTGCTGGGGCTTGCTATGCATACAGGTTGTACAGGACTTGCAATAGTGTTGAACGTATTCACAGAGTTTCAGCCACATATATTCGCGGTGAATGAGTTCAATAGTCTTGTTCTTGCCATAATGTCCAGTGAGGATATGATCATGTTTAAAACGGAGTACACAGAGGCAAAGATCTCTGTGGTTGGGGATGTAGATGCGGCCATTGAGGTGAAGTAAATTGTCTTCGGTGTGCGACCACTGCAGTTCAAGATTGTCAAGTCGAGCCTTCGTGACTGGATCTAATAGGTAAGCAGCAATAATGTCTTTGTGTAACTTTTCTGTATCCATGATGATGGAGCCATGGAGTGTGGGCTCCCAGAGGTAAGTTGCGCAGATAGATGCAGTCAGCTGTTCATTCGAAAAGATAGGCCTACAATTCTGAGGGTTGACTGTAGTGTAGTTGTCACCTCCCTCTCTAAGGTAGATGTCCCATCGTCTGGTGAGGGCATCAGGCTTAGAGCCGAGCCTTCCCAGACGGAAATGGATTAGAAGGTTGAATTGTGAGAGATACTCAGACCAGTGTGCTTGCTGGCAGGTCAGAATCTTGGTGGTCAAGAAGTATTCTAAATTCTTGTGATCAGTAACCATGTCAATTGGCATACCAGAACCTTCCAGATAATGTCGCCAGATGCGGAAAGTGTAAGGGCAACCTCAAGATGGCCGACAGCGCAAGCCTAGCAGAGGGAGGATCCAAAGATATGAATATGACTAACTACAATACATGAGAGAGCTGCTCACCTAGCAGAGGGAGGATCCAAAGAGAACAGGATAGGGATTCTCCATGCTAGGAAGCGAAGTATATACTGTAGTAGCGTGGGAGGAATGAAGGATAACTGTACAGTACACCAGCCACAAGTCCGAACGAATATCACAAGGTACGAGGGGGCATGTGATAATGAAGTGGAAGGGGAATGTACAGGAGTCGTGCCAGCGACCTGGGGAAGTGGAGACAAGGAGTAATGAAGTGGGAAAGGAGGATAGAGGTAGCCCGGATGAGCCCCAAAGTGTATAGATGAGTCCAAGCGAGTCCAAGCGAGTCCGAAGTGCAGGAAGACTCCGGAGTCACCAGACGTGACTCGGATGCGAAAGGAGTGGACAGATAGGAAGTGGAAAGGGAAGAAAACAAAGGGGAATGAAAGGAATGTAAGTAAGAGTCCGTGGGATGAAGGAGAGGAGAAAGGGACAAGGAGGAAGGGAGAGGGACAGGGGAATAGGAGAAAATAGGAGTGTCCCCTTACAGAAAGCCTCAAAGATGGCTAAGAGTTCCTTGTTGTGAACGTCATAGTTCAGCTCTACAGAACTGAAGGTACGTGAGTGAAACGTGACTGGGTGGATTTCACCGTCTGGAGTGTAGATGGAGAGGATCGTGCCGAGCACGTAGTCTGAGCCGTCCATCTCTACAACGAGTGGTGCATCCGGTACCCAGTGTGTAAGCATGGGGGCCAAGGTAAATGCTTGTTTCAGAGCTTCGAAGGAGTCACGTGCTGCCTGATCCCAATTCCAGGGTAGTCCTTTGTGCGTGTGACGGGTCAGAGGAACCACGATATCTGAGTAGTTACAAATGAAGCAGTGGTAAAAGTTAGCGAAGCCTAGGAAGGACTGAATGTCACGGATCTTCTGTAGCTCCGGCCAATCTTGGATCATCTTGATTTTCGAGTTGTCCATGGTGAGGCCTTGGGGGGAGAGAATGTAGCTGAGGTATTCCACAGTGTCTGCATGGAATTCGCATTTGTCGGCGTGCGCGTAGAGTTTGTGTTGGCGGAGCTGACGGAGTACCTCCTTGATGTGTTTCTTGTGATCTGCCATGTTATCAGAGTAGATTAGAATATCATCCAGGTAAACGATAACATAGACATCAAGGAGGTCAGCAAAAATATCATTCATAAAATACTAGAACATGGAGGGAGTGTTAGTCAACCCAAAGGGTACAACCAACCACTTGAAGGAGCCATAGTGGGTCCAGAACGTGGTTTTCCATTCGTCTCCCTTGGTGATGCACACCAGATAGTATGTGTGCCAGAGGTCAATCTTGGTATACACTGAGGCTTTGCACAGAGAGTCGAGGAGATCCGAGATGAGGGGCAAAGGGTAGCGGTCTTTTTTCGAGATGCGATTGAGACCGCGGTAATCAACACAAAGTCGAAGGGAACTGTCTTTCTTCTTGACAAAAAGGACAGGTGCGCTGTGGGGTGACTTGCTGGATCGTATAAATCCAAGTCCAAGGTGTTTATTGATAAACTCCTTTAAAGCCTGCTGCTCTGATTGCAAAAGCGAGTACATGGCGCTGACCGGAGGTGCAGCGCCGTCTTCGAGTTCAATCTTGAGGTCATAGGGTCAGTGTTCAGCTAGTGTGTCAGCCTTTCCTTTGCTAAAAACATCAGCATACTCGTGGTATTCCTTGGGTACTGCGAATAGGTCGGGATCAGCTACACTAGCAGCTCTGGTGGAGGTTGTTTCGGGTCGTATCATAATCTGGAAGACTGTGGATCCCACGAGTCAGGACACGGTGCAGAATGCAGCTGTGTTGATCAAGGAGATCTGGTCGAGAGGACGAAGTTGGAGCCGAGGTTGGAGTCGAGGGGGTTGTAGAAGTCGAAGGAGATGCTTCAATGCAAGAAGTAGCATGTGCCGTGGACAGCGCGCAAGAGCTCTGTCTAGGAGTGTCGAGATTTGGGGAACGGAAGGTGATGCTGCTCTGAGCCCAGTCAATCAACGGATTGTAGCAGAAGAGCCAGTTGTATCCAAGAACCACAGAACAAGACGAATCCAGAGGGGTCACAAGACAAGTGACGGTCATATTTCACCAGATGGGAACTGGAGATGGATATTTATTGCTTCGGTAATGAAGTTGTTAGAGGTACCATCAAAGAGCCGCAGTTTAATAGGAGCTATAGGGCATGTAATGAGTCCATGTGAACGAGAAACAAGGTATCTACAAAACAATGGGTCGAACCAGAATCAACGAGAGCACGAAAATGAGTGAGGGAGTCTGAGAGCAAATTAGACGTAAGTAGTAAGTGAAGTGCAGAAGGCGAGGAGAGAGCAGAACTGTTCAATCTACAAACTGCCGGCCATAGAACAGGTGGGCGACCATCACAAGCTGGAGACTCGGAGGTGCTGGTTAGTTTTTCGACTCAGCATCAGAGATGTGGGCGGTAGATTCCACGTCTTCCACGGGCTCGGTGACCATGGTGCATCCCTTGGCCTTTTTCTGACTCTTGAGGCATTTGTTTGCCTTGTGCCCTGCACTGCTGCAGAACAAGCAGAGCTCATTGTTGAAACATCATTGACATTCTTCAGGAGTAAGCTTGCTGTTGGCGCTGAGGTGAGTGGAGTCTTTGGGGGCCACAGGTGCGCAGGGAGTCAAGGATGAAGATTTCAAAGAGAAGGGAGCGGAGGATTTAGAGGATGGGGTGGATGTGAAGGACGATTTCACAGGCGCAGATTTCTCAGAGGCACGGGTGTTGCGTGTTTGCTTGGCCTCCCATTCCCAATGGCGCTGGTCAATGGCCTGCGTGAGGGAGCAGAGCCGTGTGAGCAAGCCCGGCTTTGAGTGGTTCAAGAGTGCGTCCTTGATTCTGTTAGGGAGGCCCTGGTAGTAATGGTGCTGGAGAGCCGCAGAGCCCCAGGACACCAACACAGAGTGCTGCTGGAACAACATATTATACTTACTGATGCGCTGCCTGTCCCCCATCTTGCGCCGGTCCAGTGCCGCTTCGGCCTCCGAGGTAGCGTCAAACACACCAAAGTTCTCCTGGAGAACTTGAACAAAGGTGGAGTAGCAATGGAGCCATCTGGGGTCTGCGGCATCATCAATCAGCCCAGGCCGGAAGTAGGCAAACATGTTCCCCTTGAGGTACCAGCAGGCAAATGTCACCTTATCCTCGTCAGAGGCGAGCAAGGGGGTGGCATTGAAGTAGAGCTTGAGTTCGATGAGGAATGTGTTGAGTTTCAACAGCTCCACAGAGGAGCCCACAGCGAAGACAAGAGTTTAACAAGTTGGTGAAAAGGAACTAAGATTCAGAGTAAAGACTACATGTGTACTAGTGCTACTATAAATACTAACTAACATGTGTATACTGCAAGGCTAGTATGTAAGTACACATGTACATGAAACATGTAACAAGTGAATCTAGTACTGCACACCTCAAGGGCAGGGCCTGAGGGTTTCCGAGAGTCTGAGAGTCAAAAAGGGGTGTAAGGGGGTGAGGATCAGTATATAACATATGCTGTTGGGCTCCCACCAAAAAGTGACCCTTGTGCCTGCCAGATACTAATTAAGATCCGAGCCTTCTGATTGGATGAAATTTAATTCTGCTACGCAAGCTACTCACATGATATGTGATGTCAGAGCACATGGCATACTATTTTGCTTCTGTTCAATGGCTATTCATTGAGTCTGACAATGCATAATCAATTGATCCTGCAATCATCAGAGGCCTAGGTGCACCATCAACTCTTCCTCGAACTATGTCCCGCACTTGCCTTCTCACTTGTTTTTCCTCTGTTTCATTGGTGGTATCTCCCTGAGGGTTCAAACATTTGTATGATGGGGCTCAGAACCAGGGGGAGGGCAGTGGTGCGCGCCGACAAGGCCACTTACGTCCCAGTTGGCGCTGGTGGCTGTAGCCGGCAACTCGTCTCCTGATCGTTTGATCGCTGGGAGCGTCTGGGCCCCTCATGGACGGTCCACGTGATAAGTGACCGTCACCCATCACGGACCATCCTTTTCACTTCTCTCAGATCCATGATGTCCTCGACCGACATTATCTCTATCAACTGTCTGATGGCTGGTGATGCCTTCACTCAGCTATTCGCGGTCGAGATCGCTTCGAACAAGCCTGTCATCCACCTCAAAACCAAGATCAAGGAAGTAGCACAACTTCCTTACCCAATCCGATACATCAACCTCTTCAAAGTTTCACTCGCACCTGAGGAGTTGAATCTCACCTCAGATCCCCTCGATATTGAGAGCGATGCTGGGCCCTTGCAGCCGCTAGTCAAGGTCTCAGATGTCTTCGATGTTCTGGACGCCGGAAAAGTTCATGTCATTGTAGTACCACTATGTAAGCTTCTCCTCGGTATTGATATCCACATGCTAAGCTGAAGCTTGTCGTTGCATGCGCTTTGAAGCCTCACGTACGCACGAAACCCACTTGTGCGGTAAATGTATTCTAACCTATGTTATAGCCAATAGTCTTTCTCCTGCTACCAGCGCTGGAGATAACTCTGACGAAATCAACCAATATGAGGCAATCTTTATCAACGTGGCAGAATGGGGGGCTGACAAACACCACTTCACCAAGGTTGACATTTCTCTGAATACCATCGAGAAAGAGCGCCCAGCATCAAGTCCAACTTTTGTCAAAGACTACCTTGTTAATTTGGATAAAAAAGCTGGTCTATCTCCTGAGGTTCATTCACGCTCTCTTATGCCCCCGCTGATTTCTAACAAGTTGATTCAAGGTTTGTAAGCGCTTTGACGCTATGGATCCTGAGTGGCGAACGACTTATTTCATGACCACGGACGGATTGCCTGTTTCAATCCAGGGAACACAAGGCCGTGATGCCAAATTACAAGAGGTGCTGCACGTTGAGTCATTGGCCTCGATGCCCTGGCAAAGCATATGGCGACGTTCCATTTCGCCTCTGAAGGAACCGTTGGCGAATGCGATGTGTTTCTTTCCTTTTTTTTTTACATGTATCAACCCTCAGTATGAAGTGACTGCCACATTGTACGTTTGGTTGTCCTTTCTGGCGTTCACACCCAAATTGAAACTTACGCTTACAGAGGCACTTCCAATTGGCCTTTCCCGCTTATTATGAAGAAAAACTTGACCCCTGGTCGCACAGAAATCCGCTCGTACTTGCCTAGGAGCGACTTCCGCATCTCATATCAAGATCTTCCTCGAGTGCTCGTAGAAGTTGATTCGACGCCGTCGTTGACCGATCCATGGCCACGCGATCTTGTGCGCATGCTTTTGTGTGGCGCTTCCGTCGTCCGCTTTGCAAATGGCTTCATAGACCCCTTCAAGCAGCAAAAGAACTTCGTCTTAGCCGCTATCTACATCGGGCAAACTGGCAGCGTCCAGTGGCACACTTTGTACCAAAATAGAAATGAAAAAAAGGTGGCTACTCCATTCTATAAACAATTCTATATGTATGCTAAAGCATTGTAGATTCGTTACAAGACAGAGGTGTTCGACTTCAACGAACCGATCGGTCGCATTAAATTTGCACTCCGGCTCTACAACTTTTATTTTACCATCGAAGGCGAGAGTAATGCGAAGTCTCAAATTGCGGCATACGAATATCAAGTTTACTCTCATATGCCCAAGCTGAAGTCATTTTACACTGGTCGAGGCACGAAGCGCGACGCCACCGACAGTGGCGAAGGCAATACCCGTCCCAGGACGCGGCCACGAGGGGACGACCCCACCGAGCTTGAAGCCCATGGTTACATTGTGGAACCAGACCGCATCGAGACTGAAGACGGCATATTTGAATCGCTTCGAAAAGTTGGTGGTTACGCATCGTATCGTAGCTTAGCTATATCGTACTGACGTCTCTTCTTCAGCTGCCATCTAATCTTCTGACCGTTTTTCGTCCATCAGACCCCGATGCAATGCTCGTCGCGAAGAAAATCCGGAAGGAGTCGAACGAGCTTGAGATTCTCAGGCTCATCCATCTCATTCAACCTCAGTCGGAACACATCATCACATTACTCGACTCTTTCCATGGGCAGAGCTCGTCGTGGGTCATCCTCCCTAAGATAATGAACAATGTGGCAGATTGGCTATGGTATGATCTCAAGCCGTTTTCACCGCACTTTTCACCAGTCTGCTGGGGCCTCATCGAGGGTCTGGCGTATCTTCACAAGCACCACATCGCCCACAGGGATATCAAGCCTGAAAACCTTCTTGTCGACGACAAGTTCTGTTTGAAAATCATAGACTTTGATGTTGCTGTCCAAGTACGCGACGACAACGAGGAAGTCGACGACCATTGCGGTACCGAGGGTTGGGTAGCGCCCGAGATCGAGATGAGGTTGCCGACTTACAGTCCGATCAAGGCTGACCGATGGTCATGCGGCGCCGTTATTCTGTACATTCTTGGCCGGCTACGACAAACGAACACAATGCTCGAGGCGATTGCGAAGAAGCTCAAGGCAGATACTCCCGAAAAGCGACTGTCATTGGTAGATTGGCCTAAATGGTCCCAACCTGCTCCTGTTGTCCACGTAGGGGCGGTAATGAAGAGAGAATGGTCGCAGAGTTCTGACGAGGAAACGCTTGTTGAGCCTGGGAACGATGATATTGGGAGAAAGAGAAGCCGGATTGACAAACCGTATGTTGATAGCCTTGCAATCGCGGCACGTCATCATGGAGGAACCGATATTCAATAATCCCACTTTCAAACATTGACAATGTCCTATGTATGTCTCAAAGATGTTAAACCTTGTATTCAATTTGAACCGAAAGCACCTCAGCCACCCTGGCGCGCTTCATGCGATCTCGATACACCATGCCCTGTAATTATGCTATCCACCGTGCTATTTTTCAGCCGTCCGCAGTATATCTTATCTCTCACATTCTTTCGTTTCAGTATACTGGTAGATCTCGTCGGATGATACTCATGTATAGTACTTAACCCTTCTCTGGATAAGACGGCGCTGAAGGTAACACGACAGGGGGAGGGTTCGGGGAGGAATCCTGTGCAGCGACCATGAGAGAAGTCAGCTAACGTATAACCTAGCATCGCAAGATTGTAAATAGGTCCAAACACAAGAAGATACTCACAGACGAAATGCCCACGAAGGGATAGGCCCCCCGGAGTTTCCTGGTATCATCGGTGGATCTTCGTCGGGAGAGGTGCCGCCTGGGGCTGCTGATGTTGTATATTTCCATGCGCGCTGCTAGGATAATGCGGCGTTCCTGATGGTCCCGCAAACATCATATGCTCTGGTCCCAGCGTTGCGCCACCTTCGACTGGGTGGTGAGCCATACCATATGGCGAGGCACTATATGGAACGCTAGCCCCCCGGGGCGAATATGCCTGCGTCATCACACTTATGTTCGGCACGGGGGAATGGTACGTCGTTTCTGGCGGCCCATGGATCTGGCTTGGTTCCATTTCAGATACGAACGCATCAAGTTTCTTTCGACGGCGCTTTCTGACGAGAAAATAGACAAGGAGAGCAAGTCCGGTGAGAAGGACTGGAAGATTGTAATCAATTTACAGTTTGTCGGGCATCGGTGATGTGAAAGGAGGTAGATAGGACGTACGGATTCCGCCAATAATCCCCAACTTGATGTACATGCTTGTAGGCGTACGGCAGGTTGTCACTCCGAATCTAAATTCGACCGTAAGATAACGGTCTCGCCCGCATACTCAGGGCCGTACCGTATCGTACATATCTTGTCCTCCGCGCGAACAGCGTAGGGCAGAGACAACACAGCGACAGAGAGCACCAGACGGAGATGTGGGGCAGCTAGTTGTCCGCATAATTGTCAGCAAGCATCAATTGTTATCGATGCAAAATGGCTCACGGGCTACAGAACTCATTTTATACACGACGGCGGACTTCTGGGTATTTCGGTCCAGCCGGTTGAACGAAGTGACCAGCACTATGAGGGGTTCAAGTTGCTCCGGGGAAGGGGGAGTATCGAAGCCCCATGTCAAGTATTTAACACCCGGAAACTATCCCAACGTTTCATATGCTGGACATTGGCGATGCTGCGTGCAACCAAACTGATGAAGGTTGAGTGTTCGTCGTTGAAACACATTCATATTTCAGCTTGGTAAAGTCGGAAAGGGCCGCGATGATCATGTGTATAGAGTGGCGCCACGCCTCCTTTACTTCCTGGATGCTCTCAACTGCGTCTTTCATTTTCATTAACGGTTCGGAGCCCCAAAAATATTGACAGTACGCTGGATTCCTCTGGTGCCAATCGAAATCAACGCCTCTTGTACGTGATGCCTGGGTACAACATTGACACTAGCGGGAGCTGGGGAACGTTTTCTATAGTATCACCATTACACGTACAACGCGCGAGGCCAACAACAAATATTGTCCGTCAGCATGCAAGTACGTGTTAAGATTATGTTTAAACTCTAGGGAGGGAGAACATCGTCGCTAGGACGACATGAGCGTCAAGAGGATCTAGATTGACGAAAAAGACCACTGGCGCCTTACCGAGGCGGGCACGACGGGTTTATCGCTCAAACACGCTGCTGCTCACCTCAATACCAAAATTACTCTTCGCCACGCCCTGTATCATCCTCTCCAGCTCATCCTCAAAATTCTCCGTCTTCAACCCAAAAATCCGGCGCACGCTCTGCACTGCCATTTGCCAGTAGAACATTCCGTCGAGCATGAGCATCGTGCTCCTGAACACAAAGTGGAACCAGGATTCTCGGAGGCGGTCTCGGAGCGAAGCGTGGTGGTCGACGGTGGTGAGAGAGCGGGAGGCCCAGTAGCCTGTTATCCTGACGCGGTTAACGGGGGACCCGAAGGCTTGATTGTTCCCTGTGCGATGAAGTGGTGTTAAGAACACATTCCTCTAGATTTTAGTATATAGCGTTGGATCGAGCTTACCTTGCACGATGCTATAAATCGACGACGACGGAATGGTCAGAAAGGCTAGCGTTTTCCCCTCAAAACAACTTACCGCATATTCCGACCGAGAAACACCAGAGCCTTGGGCATTTTATCGGTGTCGACCAAGAATCCTCTTAGCCTCTCTTTCATCAAGATACTCTGATCGTACTCGCTTAACTTCGCCAGCTCGTCTATCTGCTTTTGTTTCTCCTCGCCCCCGCCGAGGTTTACCGGTTTCAAGAGTGTAGCGCTCGCAAAGATATCAGGCGCCCCAATCCCCCACTGCTCCGTCACGTCTTTCAGCGTGGCGAAATCCACCGCTAGCAGTGCTCGCCACAAATCGGCGTATTGCCTTCTGAACTCCTCGGAGAGGCGGACGTACAATCCGTGGTCGAGGAGGACAAGCTGGGGTTTGTTGTTGCCGGATGGATGGGGGCGGATGATGATGTTGCCGGGATGGGGATCGCAGTGCACCCAGCCCCAGCTGAATATCTGCGCGCTGAACAGCTCGACCATCGTTTGCATGACGGCCTTCGCCCCGCCTTTGAGAGGAGGCACCGCGTTGTCCGCTGAGGATGCTTCTTCGCCCATAAGCTGACGGACGGCTTGCCGGTTGCTGAGCCGGACCCCGTCGATCCATTCGGCAGTCATGATGCGTTTGGTGGAAAATTGGGGGTACACCTTGGGGATGTAGACGCTCTGGCTGAGCCGCGGTTCCGATGCGACGAAGCGTGCGGTCTCCTGCGAACTAGCTACTTCCTGCACAAAGTCGAGCTCACGACGCAGATGCTCGTTGATGAAGTCTATTACATGGTCAGAAAAGATCGAATCCAAGATGATAAGCTGAATGCTCACCGACGACAAAGTACACTGGCAGATCAAACGCCATATTTTCAAAGAACCACATAGCCGCACGGTACGTCCCCAGATCCCACTCCATCTGCTGCCCAACGTCCGGTTTCTGGATCTTCACCGCAACCCATTTCTCCTCCGTATCGCCTTCTGACGGCCACAGTTTCGCACGGTGAACCTGCGCAATGCTCGCAGCCGCGACGGACTGCTCCTCGAATATTTCAAACACGCCGCCAGGCCCGCTCGGTGGTCTGCCGAACTCTGACTGGAACACGGAGAGTACGGTCGAGTACGGGACTTGCGGTGCGTCGTCGAAGAGCTTTGCGAATTTGGCTTGCATGGGCTCGGGAAGTAGTGCTGCGTTTGCGCCAATTGCTTGACCTAGAATACAGTGAGCACTGAGGTAAATAGAGGCACTTATAACGCACCAAATTTAATATATAACCCGCCATTTGAAGTGAGTAAGTTGTACATTCGATCCGCGACGCGTTCATGCAAGAGGTGTATCTGATCACTCTTTTCCTTCGTAAAGTTGAGCTTGTAGTCTACAGTGATGGCTGCACACTAGGTTCAATCCGTCAACAAAATACTCTGTCCCGCCAGGCAGTAAGCAAGGCCGCAGAAATGCCGCTTGGAGTCCACTCACAGTCCATAGCGTCCTGAGGCTTCGGGCTATTGCCGACGCGTTGAATTCTCTATCAGCAATCCAAATTCCTCCCAATCCTAGCGCTGCATATCCAGCGCGACGGACGAACTTTCTTGCTCTTGAACGAGGCTGGGGCGTGGAATGGGTGGTAAATGAACGGGCAAGCGTAGGAGCCCTTGAAAAACGGGGTGAGGGTGGCATATGTGGCCCTTGAATTGAATGTTTGTAGGCAAATGTCCTTAAATCATCGCGTCCAGAAGAGAGCTCTGCCGAAACGCGCCGCCCGACGCGCACCAGCGCTTGATGACTCAGCCCGCCGGCCTGACGCGTAAGGGCGGAGCATCATGTGCTCGTCGGTTGATACAGCCAACAAAAGGCGAGAATCACTGAAGACCGTTTTACCCGTCCTCTGTAGTCATAACACACGATCATGTTCGGTGCATCAGTTCGTTTATTTCGCGGGGCAGCTCAGATACCTGCGAGGACAATATTCACTCGGCGCGCCCTCTCTTCAACGTTCCGTCCGAGAAATCAGTATGTGCGGTTTGGTGATTCAGGATCAGGGCCCAAGTCGTCTCTCAGAAGGACACAGTGGGACGGGACTTTAAAGGTTGTCGTCGTGGGCCTCGGATTGTCCACTGCGTATTATGTTGCTCAGTGAGTTTCCCACCCTATCTTACAACCTCTTCTAAAACTTCGTAGCCTGGAACAAGTACCAGAGACAGGTCGATGGAGATTCATCGACGTCGGCCCCGACCTGGAAGCCAGTGTACGCGCCTGCAATTCAATTATGGTTTTACGCGTGCTCAAGTCAGCATACTCTGCCGCAGGTTGGCCGGGCTGCGAGTGCAGAGCTCCACGCGGAATACCAAGCCAAAATTCTACCACCGAACCACCGGCTGACCCTACAGGTCCAGGGCATTGTGCAACGCATCCTAACGGCCTCCAATCTCGGGACAGTCAAAACATCTCACCCGCAAGCACAATTTGCTCCTCCCACTAATCAAAGTAACGATGATATATGGTCGGGCAACGACGATGCATACGGCGTTGTGGCGAGCGCAGAACGAGATGTTGCTAGAGTGGCGCAACGCGATTGGGAGGTTGTCGTTATCAATGACCAAAAGACGGTGAACGCGGCGGCTAGCCCTGGTGTGTAACACAATCCTCACCGCATTCCCCTCATCACAGTGAACTATCTAGGACTCGTATATGTCTTCACTGGGATGCTACCGATATCCCAGGATGAGAGTGGTCTGGCTGCTGTGCTCTCGCATGGTATGTTTTCTCCTTGATCTCTTTTCCTCCAGCACATTCAATCCCTCTACAGAGATAGGTCACGTAGGTGAGCGTCGCTACGCGTCCCCCCTGAATCATGGACCGGGCACTTATACTGATTTCGTTATAGTCGCACGACACGTCCCCGAACGCATCTCATCACAAAAAGTGTTGTTCGTCATCGCGTCACTTCTCCAATACCTAGGTGCCGACTTTGGCATATCTCGGCTGTTCACTACCTTCCTTCTCGATCTACCAAATACGCGGACTCAGGAAAAAGAAGGTTTTAACATCCATTATAACACTTGCCTACCTTTCTAAACTCAAAGCATCGGATAGCGGATGTTATCGGTCTCAGATTAATGTCCAAAGCGTGTTATGACCCAAGTGCCGCCCCAAGGTTAGTCTCTCCCCCCGTTGTCTCCGTTAGTCACTCGGAACTCATGTGATGCGCGCAGGGTATTCTCGAGACTCGCAGAGCTTGAGAGTAAATCTCAGAGGGTCAGGCTAGAGTTTCTCCAAACGCACCCTCTCACTGAACGACGCGTCGAGGTGCGTACTTCCTCGGATTAATAACATCTGTCTTTGGGTAAGTGTTGACCTCGTGTCCTACTCAGTATCTCGAAGCGATGCTACCAGAAGCATACGCGATCATTGCTGGGAATCCAGAGTGCTCTATCATGCAGCAACGATTAGACGAGTTCCGATCAGCCTCTGCCTTTAGAGTCCCCTTGTAGAATGAATGTCTAATGCGATGCCACTAAGAAAGGTTGTAACTGATCGAGTTGACAGATAAATCGCCACAAACAACTCGGATATGGTCTAACATTGCCGCCTCTCATCTCTTGGTAGGTCGCGGCAGCTCGGGGTTCGATTCCCCGTATCCGAATCCCCTTTTTTACTGGGAATTAGTACTACTGACCTCGATCTGAACAGGATCGTTCCCGCTGAAGACTCCTTGAGGACCTTCCATCTCGACTTGTACCAGGAATCCCAGATTTTCTACGACCAGTCGTAGAAAGGGTTCTGTGAAATGCAGAATCATATGTATCTTTCCTTTGACAACAGCATCGCTGCGTCGCTGAATGTGATCACCCACGTCCTAGCCTGCGTACTTGCTAGTCTTCGCGTGTGTGTCGCGTTGTTTCATAGGGGAGATTCGTTGTTTGGAACCATAGGTGATTTCTTTGAAACGGACGGGCGGGTGCAAGTTATGGTCGTGGGCGACGTAGATCGGAGAATAGTCATCGGGAGTGATGAGCCTCTGAGGAGACATTCATGGTATAAGCACATGGTGCTGGAGAGGACATATAAGGATGTCCTGAAGGACTGGAGCTACTCTCTAGGTGGGGAAGATATGTGGACAGTGGCAAAAGGGATTGTCTCCCGTCGATGGCAGAGATGAGCAGGGAGTAAAGTCGATGCTTTCTCCCATGCAGCACCGATACCTATCAATCACCCATTGGAGTATCACTGTGAATGTTGTTGATGACAGCTAACTGCAAAATTGTAGACACTGCCAAGAAATTAGTGAAAGTTCGTCGGCGTACCAAATACGGAAATTTTGTGATGGCCGATCTATCAGTGCGGGACTCCGAGCTGTGACGCAGTTCTCGCCGTCCATACCATCTGGCCAACCTCCCACCTATGACCGACTTTCTACTCGCAATCATCGAACCTTGCCGCACAACGTGTCGACACCGCTGTGGAACACCGAGTCTGCGTGCGGCAAGGCGGCCAGCGCGAAACTACTATTTTGGGTATGCTGACTCATACATCTTGCATACATCTCTTTTTTTTTCCGGTGAGTGTCTACGATTTTGCAATTAGCTGGAAAACGTCTTGTTGGCCTTTATCAAGTCAATCGCAACAGTTCACCACTGTGGGAAGTGCGGACATTAGTAAGCAGCGTCGTTGACGCTCACTGTCAAAATGACAGTGTCATCGACATTGAAGATGTCGACATTTCTATTCAGCCGGACATTGCCTTCATTCGGACATGCCGCCGACATTGATCAACCCAGTGCCTAGCGCGTTGCTCCTAACAAGGCCATAGGATCAATGCTTATGGTGCTGGTTGCATCAATGTCCCATCATGAGGAATCCGGTACTTAGGCTTGCGACCCCGTCCGTTGTACACATATGTGTGCGTTAACAATCTCAAGCGGGGGGTGAGCAGGAATCCCGCCTTCGTTTTTTGGACTTAGCGAAATCTCGTTCAACACGATCACGTGACAGATAGATTTGTCATTGCTCGGTCCGACACCCGCCTTTATTCCCTCCCACCGCTTCCTCCTTCCCTCCCACCATGTTCTTCCTCACCATGCCCACCCTCCCCCGAAGAAAAAGACCTTACGGTAGCGCAGGGTCTCTATTCATGAGCTACAAACGATACTATGGTCTTGCACCTCATGCCTGAGGCCACATCAACGGTGAGGCCGAATCTACCTATATAATTGCAGTTTGCTGAAAACTCAAGTTCTAGTGTTGTCAGAAGTGGTCTAAACGTCGGATTGCCTAACTCCAACTGCGGTTAATATACATATGTGTACCGCCTGAGGGTGATCGCATCTCTGCGCTTGATATCGGCCATCGGTGAGCCATCCTTTCCATCAACACCTATATATATGCTACTTGAATGTGGTGTATTATACCGTCCGACCTACATGCATGGGCCAGAAAGGTGTTAGGTCTCTCACCGCTCTATACTGCCCCCTCTCCTCCACATCGCGAGTCTCTGACTTCGCTTTACTTGCTGCATCGAAGTGTGGGCTACGAAATCGACCGTCCGCAGACCACCAATCGAAATTGAGGACAATCGCCGACGATCTTGTATGTGTTCCATTCAGGGCTTTAGGTACGTGTTAAATACAGTTCCGTCGAACTCGAATACTCAGTCTCTCGATGAGGGATGGCAGCGTACATATCACAAAGCACTTGGCATCCAAAGAACCTCGTTTCAACTCTCCGAGCAGCGGTGGCATGTCACTATGAAATATAACAGCATGCGCCGACGATGCCATCCCGTTTGACCGACTGACGACTGCCCGAACCTGCTGAGGCTGGGATCGATGATCGCGCTGCGACTACGGCGACCAAAGCGCCGCCACACCCGTTTGTTTGGCCGCGTGGGCCTTGAATGTGGTATGTTCGTCCTACATCTTCTTTAGAATTTGACGGATGGACTTGCTTTGGTGCCAGTGTATGTAGATCTCACACCGGGCATTGTTACGAAATCACCCGAGGTTGCCTACTTATATAGACAATAAATTCCATGTATTCACTGATAAAATACACTATCTATGTCTGCATTTCATGCCTACGGTCGCTAATGGTGGGGAAATGGATTCCCCGGGGCCCAGCTAATCGCTCCCAAGGAAATGTGCCCGACACTGATAAACAATGGGAAAATGTCAGTTTTAATGCCGTATGAATTGCCCATGCAATGTCTTCGGACATTGATCTTGGCGGGAACCCAAATGGTATCCCCACACAGTCAATGTCGAAAGTCTTTCCTTTCAGTGTCGTATGACATTGAATAGCAACTAAACCCACGTTGTTCATCAACGCCGCCACTTCCCCCAGTGTCACGTTGTGCTGCTTGTGCATGATAATCAATAATTCATCGGTGACAGCGTCGGGGCATTGCGGTTGTTGTGATCCGTGCACGTGCACGTGGACCGCGCCCCGGAATAACCGAGGCCGGAGTACTTATAGGCCTACTGCCCTATCCTCTGCCCGACCTGTAATGTTGAAAACAGCACGGACAATCACAATGGCTCGTCGCTCTCTCTCTTCTGCACCACCACCGCCCGCGCCTGTCGATCCCGCCGCGCCCCCGATGTTGCGCTTTCAGGCGGGCCTCCCAACCCTCCCGGTGCCCTCACTACCAAGTACACTCTCAAAATATGTCGAAACTCTTGAACCCGTCACCTACCCATCAGATATGGATAAATCCGTGTCTCGAGTCTCCGAGTTCCGCTCTTCGGCCATCGCTCAAACCCTTCAAGAACGTTTAATAGCACGCGCAAGCAAGTGCGACAACTGGCTCTCTGAATGGTGGAACGAGGCTGCTTATATGGGATATCGGGATCCTGTCGTCGTGTTCGTATCCTATTTTTTCGTGCATGTGGATGACCCCGTGCGCACCAACCCCACCGCACGTGCAGCAGCAATCATTAAAGCGACCCTTGCTTTCCGTGCCATGGTTGAATCGCAAACTCTCGAGCCCGAGCGCGCGAAAACGCCTCTATGCATGGCTTCCTACAAATGGATGTTCCACGCCTCGAGATACCCAGCAATCCCTAGTGACACTGCGCACAAGTTTGACTATAAACTCGGAGGGAAGGAGTATAACCATTTCATAGTCATGAGGGATAATAGATTCTTCGTTGTACCGTTGGCTGATGCGCAAGGTACTTAAGTCTCTGTTGGCTCATTGACATTGTAACTAACTGCTTGGCAGGCAACGAGCTTTCGGCCGCCTCAATCCAAGCTCATCTCGACGCCATAGTTAAACATGTCGCTTCATCGCCCTCCCAGGCGTCGGAGGTCCCAATTGGTGCCTTTACCTCGGATAACAGAGATAACTGGGCACACAACCGCGAAAAGCTCATCGCAGTCTCTCCTGAGTGAATCACCCGTTTCCCCATGCCGCAGAGAGTTGTTAACGTTCCCCCCACCCTCAGAAACGAAAAGAACCTCGTCAAACTCGAGTCCTCGCTATTGACACTCTGCTTAGATTCTTCCGCTCCGGCCACCCGCGAAGACATCTCCTGGCAAACTTGGGTGGGTAACGGCCGCAACCGTTGGTTCGACAAGCATCAATGTGCGGAACATTTTGCCTTCCCTCATCTACCCCGCACTAACCCGTTCCTCTTCTTCCTTTCATCAGACATCGTTTATGAAAACGGTCGTTCTGGCTTCCTTGGCGAACACTCATGTATGGACGGAACCCCGACCCTCCGTCTCAACGAATTCGTTCTCGCCTCTCTAGCACGCAACAAGATTGACCTCGGCCCATCTACACCATCCATCCCATCCACCGAAATCAAAGTCGAGGAATTGGTGTTCAAAGTTAACAAGGACATCAAAGCGAGCGTCAAAGAAGCAGAAGCAAGGTTTGACAAACTCGTCGATGACCATGAGATGGCAGTGCGTCTCTGTTTCTGCTTTGCGTCATTGGCCATTAGCGCTAATCCACTCTTCACAGGTCCTTCATCACGACTCCTACGGCAAATCCCTGATCAAGTCCCACAAAGTCTCCCCTGACGCCTGGGCCCAACTAGTCAAACAACTCGCCTTCTTCAAGCTCACAGGCCGCACCTCCGCCGTTACCTACGAGTCCTGCCAAACGCGTAAATTCAAACTCGGCCGAACGGAGGTCATCCGCAGCGCCAGCAAAGAGGCGAAGAACTGGGTCAAGTCTATGGACGAACTTGTTTCCGTGAGTGACCCTGATCCGTTGCTCCGCTTGACCCGCGAGTTCATATTGATACATTGATTCCGCGAATAGTCCGTGAGACGAGCCGCCTTGTTCCGGAAGGCCGCTGCGCGACATCTACAATACGCGGCATGGGCAGCGGACGGGGAAGGCGTCGATCGCCATCTCTTCGGGCTCCGTAAATCACTCCTCCCTGACGAACCCGTTCCGTCCATCTTCACGGACCCAGCCTTTGCGCACTCATGCCACTGGGAATTATCCACCTCGCAGCTATCCTCCCCATACATCGACGGCTGGGGCTACGGCGAAGTCGTGCCTGATGGCTACGGTTTGAGCTATGCTATTGGAGACGATTATATCCGGTGGACGATTACGTGTCTGAAGGGCAATAAGAAGGGGAGTGCGGAGGAGTTGAAACGGTGTTTGGCGGAAGCGGCTAATGATGTCAAAATGATGATGGAGGAGGAGGCCAGGGAGAAGAGCAGCAAGCTGTGAGGAACGAGCAAGGGCACGATGATAACTTGGAGGAATGTAATGAGAATGTACTACTTACTAGAGAGGCACACATGGAGATACCTGATGATAGACTCATTATCTGCTTGGGCAACAGATTCTTCTAAGATATGCTGCGTCCATACACATCAAACCTCGGGCGTGGGAAGTGTTACAAGAGGTGAGAAGATAATAAGTCAATATTTCTACGATGTGATTTCACCAAAAATGAGAACTATAGATATTCATGAATATCAATTCTCGAGATTACCATAGTTGTGAATAAGGAATAAATGCACTGTACGGATTGTAAACGAATTATTGCGGCTATCATACTTAAGCGCTAGACGTGCCAGAACCAATGGGTGTCCCATTTTGGAAAGAGTGAACCACACCATTGCATCATGGGTGATAAGTGGAAAAAACCCATGTCCCGGCACAGGAATCTAGGTCAACTCGGTGTGAAGAAGGGGAAGAGAGAGAAGAACAATGAGAATAAAGAGAATGTGAGAATCTAGATCTTCTGCAGACTATGGTTCCAAAACTACATTGATAGATGCTGCAGTCAATGGAAGGCGCCATGAAGTACAATATGGAATCCACCACACCATTGATGCCATCATGTCAGACAGAGACCACAGCCGCTGGTGCCGATGATGATTGGCTCACTCGTGCCAATCTCATGCAGACATTCTGGGTTTCCCGAAGCGCTGTTGGTGAGACTTTAGTGAGTGAAGAAGAGGGCAGTGACTCGGCTTCCAGCATCCGTGACCGTGATAATGAGTACACCACTCCGGGTCAGTTTGATTGGGGGTCAGATTTGGATAGCATCAATTCCAAAGATGAAGTGGAACTTCAGGGCACTAGAGATAGTCAGAGGCAAGCCAAAGAATCAACGGCAGATTAAGGAACAGAAAGATTAGTGATAAACCAGCCGACAAATCGAGAGGATGAACACACCAGTGGCCCAGAGAATGTGCACATACACAAGGAGCCATGGCATAACATCAAAACACGCCTGGCTCCCTCCATGGAAGACACACATTCCGCATTAGACAACATCAAGCTCATCTTGCATCCGCCATGCCAAACAGGCAAGTGTTACAAGGACCCACAACTAGACCTTCTCACATGCACCCGCCTAGAGCAGATGAAGATGTTGCTATATATCTACACAGACAAGTCAAAATCAAGCCCAGTATTAAGCGGCATGAGGCCATGCTCATGGTGGGGGGTGGCGGCTCTTAATGTTGCTTGTTGTGCAGAGAAGGGACCCTGGGCAGCTTGGAAGTTGCGAGAGTGGACATGCGCCTTCATCGCAGATCGTGGGACACTACCAATCAGTATCTACGGCAGCTGGGCAAAATCACGGATTGATGACGAAGATTTTGTCCAAGAGATTCACTTACATCTTCAGACTGTTGGTGAGTATGTTCGCGCAAAGGATATTTGTGATTATCTAGACCAGGACGAGGTCAAGACATGGCTGGGAATGAAGAGGCATATATCAGAGGTCACAGCGCAACATTGGATGAAAAAGATGGGTTACCGGTGGACACTTTGTCCAAGCGGTCAATTTGTTGATGGACACGAGCGTGTTGATGTGGTGCACTACCGCCAAAATATCTTCCTGCCAGCATGGGGCAATATTCAATCTCGAACACGACAATGGAAGGAGGAGAATATGATGGAGGAGGAAGAGGTTCCGCTGTCAGCCCATCCTCCAGTGTATGGACCAAGGGCACCTGTAGATGGGGGGATGATGTATCATATAGTCTAATGAGAGGGCAAGTGTGATGCATAAACCCCTCTAATTAGAGGGAGCTTGGGTGATACATCATTATGTTGCCTCATACATCACGCAACCGCGAGTGACACATCAGAGCATGTGACTCGGCTTGTCTTCCCACCCCGCTGTCATCTTACTCCTCGTCGTTGGACACGATGCCACCTCCTTTGCCTATATAGGCATAGTCGCACTCTTACCTCTATATGGGTTGTATCAGGTAGTTAATCGCAGCTCGGACGTGCCTCAATTCGTGATCCCTAGCGCTCAATGCTGAATACAGTAATACACAGCAACACGTATGACCAATGTAGTGATGTCCGATATAGTGATGTCTTGTATAGTGACGATATCATATCAGGTGCTGTTCATGCAACATGGGGCCTCCGTCAATGGCTCCCCTGTGTCCACTGCACCCTGTCCCATACCTAGATAATCACCAAGGCTTGCCCAAGATGTTGTGCATGTCGTTACCAATTTCTCTTGTGTCCACGCCTGGCGCCAGGCATATGCGCGTGCACTGTCTGCATCTGCATTTCGTGCTCGTTCCTCCCATACCCCTGCATGCCACATGTGGAATTGAAGGACCCTATGCATCTCTTCCTTGAGAAGAATGCATTCCTCTTGCCATCTATGGGCCCTTGATCGCGATTTGCACCATTCAATCCGTAATGCTGTTGCCACTTTCAGTATGTCGTGAATACAAACAGTAGTAATATTACCTTCACTCATCGACTCTGTCATTTCAGACTCATTCTCTTGCTGTGTCATCCAAATCCAGGATAGTGTATGTCGTCCCTCCGAACCGCTCGCGTCCTCCCCTTCTTTCAAACCATGAAGGTCAGAGTCTGCCAGGACTTGCAACGTCATCTCCCACCCAGACTTATTGATGTAAGAGCTCAGTGAGAGCAGCGCTTCCCTGTTTGAACGATATCTAGCAGCAGCAAATTTTATCCATGACTGAACATTCTTGATGAGCATTACACTGCGTGTATTATGTTCTTGACCGTGGATGTAGCAGTCCTTTGATTGATACATGGTACTGATAATGAGGAGCTGTCGACGAAGCTCAGAAAGAAGGTCGTGAGCGGCTCCGTATCGTAAGCGATACTCATATTCCGCTAATCTTGTGTCAATGTGAAACCTAGGAATGAGATTCGAAGGAAGGAGGAGGTCAATTTCCTCTGAATTAAGAATGTCCGTGTTTTCCCTGTTCGCAGCACTACACCGGTAAAGGCCTATACCTGGGATGTATAGTTCTTGAATCAATTGCCATGTTGCGATTTGGCGCATGAGGCGATTGCAGCATTCCAAGATGTGTGTGCGCTGAAGTTCCGTTGGGTGGGTGCCAAGAGCCTGAGCATCTATCTTGAGATGAGCCTGCTGATCTTGAAGTTCGAGGCCCTGAGTAATGAGGACACTGGGGCTGACGGTGTCATGTATCACAAAGTCTTTGTCACACTGGACCGCTGTGGCTTCTTCTTCGGCTAACTCTAATCTAATTTTCTTTGCAGAGATTGCTATGTCATCTTGTCAGGCTACAGGGCTTTATTGAGACATGAAGGACAGACCTTCAACCTTTGCTTCGTACGGATTTGTTTCCGACGTCCCAGCTTCCCATTGTCGAACTAGAGCATGGAACTGTTGGATGATCGCAGCTGGCAGCAAGTTACTGAAATCCAGGAAATTGCCCACGTGTTCAGAGCGCATCTCGACGGCTTCTTGCACCTTGTGAAGATGTGAAATATCTGTCAATGGAAAGACAGTATTAGAGTGTGTTATGTATCACTTTGGACTGTTTCGTCAGGGATGTATGATGTATCATGGCTGTGATGAGGTATCACATAGGCTTCGCATGGCAATAATGGGATGGTACTCACGCAATGTTGCCACTTTCCGCCAATTGTAGTCGCCAAAGTGGTCGTCCAGTGTGTCGCGCCGAGAGCCAGGTCCCATCTCTTTCGTGCTACTTGCTACAGGATTCATTGCTGCCCAACCTCGTTCGGGCGATTCTCCATCTGTTCAACTGACACCAGGGGTAAGGTTAAACGAGTAGTTAATTTGACACTTGGTTCGATGGGCGTAGAGATGGAATTTGGGGACAAGATAAGTAGTGTGAAGGTCAGCTGCATGAGTGCCAACGAGTTCGGAGGGATAAGTTCCCGATCGTTGTATTAAGTTGTGGGACCATTGACAAGCGATATCGTATGAAACTACCAATGCGGACGGCGAGTGGTTCTTAATGCTTGAGAAGTAGAGGTAATCCATGTTGATGTATAACCTCATGCATCAGCACAGAAAGCATAAGTTCATTGACATCTTACTGTTCTCCCCGCTGTAAGTCTCCAACTGAGACCGGCCACTTCATATCGTGGCGGCTACATTCAATGGTACCAACACCGCTAGCTGTTGTTCCCTTCCCGCCGCGAATGCTAGCCAATTTGACGGCATCATAGTTATTGCATGCATTAGCTTCATCTATACTCGTCTTGGCATGGCTGCGTAGAAACTCTTTGTATTGTCCTTCTTCCACAAAGTATCCACAGCCTCGGTTGAGACCAGGGTCACGGGTGTCGTTGGATGCTGAGAGCTGTTTGAGGCGAAAGTTCGCGTTGATCGTGAGGAAGAGTGCGTAAATCCACCTATTCCACACCATCAACTACTGTACAATGCTGAAAATAAAGGGAATCTAATTTACCGTTGCGATTCGTTCGCTTCTTCCCAGTTGGAAGGGAGATTCTTCTCAGGCTGGGGGCACGCAGGACATAGCATGGCACATTCTCCCTCGCTTGTCCTCGAAACGCCAGATTCTTCGTGACCTTGGCCCATCCGCTTCATGAGTCGAATATGACGCCACTCCTGGATCATTCGCATGAAGGCGCTGTAACAGTCCTTGACATAAAGGCTCAGCTCGACAGTGAAGTGCTGAGATGGTTAGCGACTTACTGGAACAGAGCCTCCTATGTTGTTGGTCAGCCGGACCAACGATTGGTAGAACTCGTACCCAGAGACTTTGGAGCTGAAAGTCAGGATCTGGAAGAGGCGAAGGACTTCGAACATTGCTGCCATCCAAGGATCAGTTGTTGTTGCAGGGAATAGACCAAACCGAAGAAGCTGGACATCGCGTGGCACTGCAGTTGTACAACCGCAATAGTCGATGCTGACTGGAACGAGACCGTGTGACGTTATCACCGTGAATACATCACCGAAGGAGGGTGTCGGCCTGACACACTCGTCCCCAAAAGGGTGGCATAGTTGAAGCTGAAACCCGAGAGACTGTAGGGAGTACCACTCGAAAAAGAGGGAATTCCATTTCTAAGCGGCGGGTGAGCTAAGTTCAAAGCAAAGGTCAGGCAATTTACCTCTAATTCATGGAACGGATGATCCTTATGTTGCTCGACTACACATTTCTGGCAATACATGCACTTGTCAAAGCATTGACGGCAATGGTAGTCACCAGGTACAGGATCCATGCAGCCTGAGCATTTGTGATCATTGTCGATGGGCGCCTCGTGTCTTAGAAACTCTTGGAGGAAAGTGTCGCATTCAGGAAGCCACATCAAGAAGGGTAAATCCTGTTTGAATTAAGTACATCGTGACATCAAATAACTGAGCCATGTACTCCTGCAGTCCGTCGCCGAGTTGTCTCTAGTTCCAGCACGTCTGTTACTAGGTGTTGAGGATCTGAGGGATCGAAAGGTTGTGGGAACCCTATGACTGGTGTACTAGGGACATTGTTGTTGGTAGAGGCAGGTGAACTGGAAAGAAGTGTAGGATTGGTGTGGTAAACGAAGCGCTTGGCCTTCATCCGGGAGCCACCAAGTTCGTAATCTGTGTGTTGGTGAGCAACAGTTGGCACAGGAGCATCTGTTGCATCCCATTCTGTGTAGCACTCGACCTGAACTCTTGACCTTTTGGTACACATTTTGTTGACTTACCTCACCGGACTACATCCTGCTTAAATGCAAGTATGACTGAGAGAAGGTGGGGGATGGCGGGTATTTATCAATCATGAAGACGCAAGCATGGGCATGATACAAAGGTACAGGCAGAAGTACAGATGGTAAGGCTAGGAAGGCGCTTCATGGATGTGATGAGTTTCTCACAGTCACTCCATGCTATTCCCACAGTAACTAATGTATCCGTGACTTGGGGTCATCCAGCGAAAGGGGAGGAGCACCCTGCGAATGCGACCATATACTGATGGTGACAAGGTACACCACCAATACTTAGCCATTCTTTGCGCTAGAGTAGATCAATTAAGTATGAGTGTAACATTAATAAAGCAACCTGTTAACTCACCCGGCGCGCACGATCCGCTCTAATAGACATGTGCTCTTTCCAATAGCATTGAGCCAGAAACTCTTGAGCTAGTCGTCCTCAGAGAAGTGCAGACACTTCAATCCTTAGAGCCAAGCTCTGTGGCATCATGTGAGGAATATGAACCTTTAGGCGACGGATAGACTCACCCTTTTCATCTTGTTTATAGCTGATGCCTTGCTAACTCCATGCATACAGTCGCTTGGCTGGAGGGGGGAATCTATCAAGTAAGAGGAGGCTGGCAGCCCGAAAGAAAGGTGTGAGCTCGTCTAGCTCCTTTGCTTGAAGGTAATAGGGAATCAGGGAGTCCGCAAATGCATCCTCTTGCAGATGCCATTGATGTTGTCTCGGCCTGTTGGCAATGTGCATTGGTGATCAAGTGATGTCAGAGGCTGGCAAACTAGGACAACATTAGCCGCTGAGCTCCACATGATATGTTGACTCACCGGTGCAGGGAAGACAAGTGCTGGGAGCAGAGTTTCATCCAGGTTCGTCCAATGAACCATCATCACATGACCTCAAAACAGATATCGAAGATAGCTTTAATTCATTGAAGCAACGAATATAGCCCTGGTGAGGGCCCCATTTTTTGCCTATGATCTCAAGGGAGGTTATCTACTCAATATTCTCTCATTACTTTGTAGTTTCAAGTGTTGTAACTGCTCAGATAGCCAAAAAAATAGATGAGGGAATAAAGGTCAGAACCCAGTGTTCAATGATTGCTGTCTCACACTTGAACTCAAACAGCCACTATGGGTCCCGGTCGATCTCACCTGTACAAAACTCCCAAGGCCAAGGCTAAAGCCAATGGAGACAAAAGCAGGCGAAGCTATTACAAGTATGCATCTATTTATTGTCCATTAATATTGTAGCTAAATATCCAACAGAAAGAAAGCTGCAATCAATTCTAATTGGCATTCTTGGTACAAAGCTGATAAACTAGAGTGTGTTATACTTCATTGTCCTCCAGAGCTTGTGCTTACCACCACCAGAACTAAACCATTTGCTGGCTCAAGTCCGGATGATATACCTCTTCCCAGGTACGTGCTCTCTTTACCATAATATTCAGGGACATCCCAAATACAACCTCACTAGTGTTGACCCTGTCGATCCTCCTGGCTGGCTGAGACTAGCTGCACGTACCAAGGCCAAATTCTATTCCATAACAAATGGCTCAACACGGTGCTACGTTGAATCACTATACAGCAAGTATACTACAAACTACCGAAGTGACACCTTCTCCGATGCTATTATTGAACTCGAAGCACTTCATAGGTTGATGCAGCGGTGTGAAGCAGCTCTATTACAGCTTACTGGTGTAGGAAATGAGTTCAGGGTGGCCGAGGCAGTGGGAAAGCTAGTGAATGAGGGCCTGAGATGTCTCAAAGAGGTCGCATGCTATGCCTCAATAGGCAAGGGAGAAGTTTGTGAGTTGTATGAGAAATGCAAGTTGATGTTTCAGAGTCTCACTTACCTATCTTAATCTGTATCACTATGTCGTTAGTATTATATCACTCAAATGTCTGCGAGCCACGAAAGATGATCACATAATAAAAGTTCGACACAAACGTTACATATGACTACATAACGGCGACTAGGAGACAGCGGTACTACACTCTACCGATGGATACGGGCGATGTGCATGTGCTTGAGGAGAAAGTTCTCCGCATCAGCAAACGAGGAGAAACCCCTGCATAACCAACCCGGGACATTGGCAGTGAGAGGTGCAACAATATTGTGCCTAGGTCAGTTGTAAGTCAGTACAAAGTCGATATGAAGTCGAGGAGAAAAGGCGGGGCCTACCAATTCTGAAATACACCAATTTCACGGCCAATAACAACTGCGTACCAGCAGTTACCATAAACACCCGTGGCTGCACTGAAGTGACCCGTTCTGACGAGTGGAGGGTGTCCGGCAGGTGCGTTGGGAGCTGGGAGAGGTGCAGCTGGTGAGATGGGTGCCGGGGGAGTCGTAGTTGGTGCCGTGGGCAACAGGGGAGTCGCAGCTGGTGTGTTCAGAGCTGCAGGAGCGGGAGGTGCAACTGCTGCATTGGGAACAGGGGGAGTTGCAGGAACTAGGTGGTGCACAGTATGGCACGAGGGGCAGCGAAAGACACCTGAATATGAATCAGACCAAGAATCAGAAGAGGGATGCCAGTACTTACCGCCTGCGGGAATAAGGCCCTCGCCTTCAGCATCAGCAGATGCGGGTGCCACGGTAGCAGCAGCAACAGCTGGGACAGCAGGGCCCAGAGCAGCAGCAGCAGCCTCGGGATAGGCCACCACAAGACGACGCATGAGCGCCGCCATGTCGATGTCGTCAGTGCTGCCACGGCTGTCGCTGTTGGTCATTGTCTTCATTGGTTAAGGGCGACAAGGAGCTACCAGGAGGGATGGGAGTTGTCAGAAATGCAAGCTGTTATACATACTGATAGTGTACGCAGCGTGATGTATAACTGGTCCTGGTTAGTAATGGGGGGGCTGGCAAATGTTAAAGAAAAAAGTAAGCTCAGAGGTGATACATCGTCCCGTTCTAGCTCAAGGCATACAACTCGCCTCAGCCTACGCCATGGCCCCCAAAGAAAAAACCAATCAGGAACAAAAGGCTCACCTTATGGGCCAAATGGACAATTATCTTGAAGCTCAGAAACATGGAACCTTCGTCAAGTTCTGGGCACAGTTATTTCAGGGTTGGTTTCATCTATGGCCGCTGAATGAAGATGCAACTATCGAGGATGAGGCTGAACGATGGAGGGTGCATGCGGCTGCAATCAAAGAGCAGGAGGCAGTGAGTGTCTGCTTTAGGGAGTGAACACAGTGACCCTGACATACCTTATTCAGTATCTCAGAACGTGGTTCCGTTATCGAACTGCACCGGAAACCCGGACATCACATGTTCCAGTGGTGCCAGTTGCAATAGAGGTCCCAAAAGTGACACATTGCCATCAAGAGGTAGAGGTCTACTCAAACAAATACTACTCCTCAAGAGTAGTGCCACTGGTTGAGGCACATTTTGAGGGCAAGCCACTGCCATCTGCCCACGATCAGTTGAGTATACGTCGCCAAATAAGGAGGAAAGCTCTGGACAATGAAACCCCTGCTATCAAAGCTGAAATCAATGATCTATACCAGAAGGAGCAGATGGCTGACAAAGAGGAGAAGCTCGTGCAGGCTCAGAAGGCCGAGCCCACTCCCGAGAGCTATATTGCGTAGGTTCTCATGCTATACTTCAAGTTCCTAATAACTGATCCAAGCCTAATAGTGGCATTACAAGCATTGAACCACGCTTCGACGTGTTTGCTCATGGTTTAGCTCAGGATAGTGGGTGGACTTTCATCCTTCTTGCAGGTGGACCAGACCCAAAGAATGGGGGACGTATCAGGACAGCATCGTATGTATTCCTATTTACGGTCTTCATGCATCTCAGCTGACAATGGCGCCCAAAGGTACCAGTACGGAAGCAACATCTTCGGGCTCATGTTCACCGCCCAGGTGCCAGAGTTTAAAGAGGCATGTGTGCCTTTGTTCACGAACTACCTGTACTTGTGCCACAGTGAGTTCTTGAGCCCAAGGTTAAGCTTAAGCACGTAGCTGACATTCCATTCTTTGTAGGTCCAGAGCAATGTGCAGCTCGTGCGCAGGGGTCAGGAACCCCGTCCTCAATCTCTGGGGGTCTACCATGTTCAACAGCTGCTTCACTGTTGCCCTCTGCCCCCAACCCCACTGCTCACTCCGAAAGGGTTGTCATTCCCGAAGCCGCAGTCATTCCCAACGCCGCGGTTGTCCCCGAAGTTGCAGTTGTCCCCGAAGCCATGGTCGCCCCCGAAGGTGCAGTTATACCTGAGGCTGCGGTCACCCCCACTCCTAGCCCCAATGTTGCTGCTGCCACCAAAACGGCCAAACATACCCGCAAAACGACCAAAGGAAAGTCAACCAAAGCAAAAGGCCATAGCGAAGTCCCCTCCACCCCCGACACTGAGGTCGCAGCCACTGTGCTCCCTCTATCAGATCCCGCCGCCCCCATAGCCCCCATAGCTGCCACCATTGTAGCTGCCACCACTGTAGCCGCCACTATTGAAGGCACCCAAGCCACTGCCATTGCCTCACCGTATGCCTCTGCCCCCGGACCCATTTGGCCACAGATGGACACCCTGGGGTTCAACGCTACACCCTGGGGCAGTAGTTACGACACGGGCTTCCCCCTGCTCCCTCCTGACCTCAACTATCTGAACAATCCAGCAAACTTCCCCAACAACTTCCCCATCATGTCTAACGTGCCCATGCCGACTACCATCCCTAGCGGCTTTGTTATTCCCCCACTCGGCACTTACTTATCTCTACTAGATGAATTAGATAGCCCAATACCCACCAGCTTGCCAGGTGCCCTCAGCCAGATTAATCTGTACCACATGCCTGCAAACGACACTACCCATATGCACACAAACCTGGCACCAGCTATGGTACCACCCATCACATGCCCTGACGTCAACAAACCCAATATGGCCACGAATCAAGCTGACCACCCTATCAGTGACCAAACAGAGGCCAAGGACGTTGACGAGCCTGTCGACAGGCCTGACATGGATTCCATCACTGTCGGAACTGAAGTCAACGACTCCGCAACAACGGTAACGGATGAGGGTACTGGAATGGCAAATGATATGGGTGCTGTCCCCCAGCCAACTCACAACCCTCGCAAGAGAAGCAGAGATGGAACCGACCCCAAGTTCATCGTCGAAGGCAAGCGTGTTCGGAAGCAACAGGTACGAACGGAAATTGAGGCAATCACAGCAAAAGCTGCGGCAGAAAAGAAACAAAAAGGGAAAGAGAAACAAGAACATTGATATGTTCGCCGAGTCATTATCTTTCGCTATCGTGTCCTGTTGTAATTAGCTGACCATGTCTAATACATAACGCCTCATGGTAATATATGACTGTATAAGGTGTACGATGCATCACTCGCTAATACATCACACAGTTGATGGGGATACATCTCAGTACATGGCTGATACATCACCAGCGTTTAATACTCAGTACTGAGTCTCTCCAACGACTAAGTACAAAGCACTGAACCCTGAGCACAGGAGAGGGACAAGCATATACATGGTTGCGGTGTTTGCAAGTTCTAGGGTCCCACCACTCGGTGCTTTTCACACTACATACACTATATTCAGATTGTACTAGTACATTCTATGAATAATGCATCAATTTCCAAGAATAACATACCAACTTCAATGAATAACATATTAATTTCCAAAGTAATAGTTAAGGTGCCTAACCAAGTAAGACATCTACATAGTATTCTGGAGGTCACATACCGACTGCACCAGTAGCCTGGGGATGTAAGCTACTGCTACAGCTGGCACAATGGCCCATCTGACATACGGTGAAACAATTCTTTTTCTTTTAATATGTTGTGGGGCAGAGATTGCGGGGAAGGGGAAGGGCCATGTATGGTATGGAAAGAACCAAGGGAATGTCAGATAACCGTTAGAATGGGCCATGAACCACATGGCTAGATTATTATAGATGTATCGACACATGATCGGGAGCACGGTGAATCTACCGATCCAAGGGCGTACACATGTCCAAAAGAGGGAGATGGGGCGCACCCAACGTGCTGCCAGCATGCAAGCGCACTGACGGGCAGCAAGGAGAAAAGGGGGGATCACCTGACAAACACGTGCAGTTGACAGGTGATGTATCACGACTGCCAGGGCGTAGCCAGTCCTTTGATGAGAGGGGTTTATGCATCACGCTTGCCCTCTCATTAGACTATATAATGTATCAGAACAGGCTCTATGCCTGCTAAGGGAGCGCCAGATTGTTGTGTGGTTCCACGATGAGTCCACCTTCTATGCAAACGATCGGCGGCGTAGACGGTGGGTCCACGAATCGGAGACCGCAAAGCCACAGCCCAAGGGAGAAGGTGCTTCGTTAATGGTCGCCGACTTTGTTTCAGCAGACTACGGTTTCTTACGCTCACCTGATGGCACTGAATCGAGTTGAGTCCTCTTCAAGGCGGGCAAGAACCGAGAGGGTTACTTCACCAATGAAGACATCCTTGCGCATGCCAAGAAGTAGTATCCTAGCGTTAAATACCTGACATGGGGCTTCGATACTCCCCCTTCCCGGAGCAACTCGAACCCCTCACAGTGCTGGTCACTTCGTTAAACCGGCTGGACCGAAATAACATTTGTGCATAAAATGAGACCTGTAACCCGTGAGTCAATTTCGCATCGATGCCGAATGATGCTTGCTGACAATTATGCGGACAAGCTTGCCCACATCTCCGTCTGGTGCTCTCTGTCGCTGTGTTGTCTCTGCCCTACGCTGTTCGCGCGGAGGACAAGATATGTACGACACGGTATGGCCCTGAGTATGCGGGCGAGACCGTTATCTTATTGTCGAATTTAGATTCGGAGTGACAACCTGCCGTACGCCCAGAAGTGTGTACATCAAATTGGGGATTATTGGCGGAATCCGTACGTTCTATCTCCCTCCTTTCACATCAACGATGCCCGATGAATGTAACTTGATTTCAATTTTCCAGTCCTTCTCGTCGGAATTGGCCTTCTTGTCTATTTTCTCGTCAGAAAGCGCCGTCAAAAGGAACTTGATGCGTTCGTATCCGAAATGGAACCAAGCCAGATCCATGGGCCGCCAGAAACGACGTACCATTCCCCCGTGCCAAACATAAGTGTGATGACGCAGGCATACTCCCACCGGGGGGCTAGCGTTCCATACAGTGCCTCGCCATATGGTATGGCTCACCACCCGGTCGAGGGTGGCGCAACGCTGGGACCAGAGCATATGATGTTTGCAGGACCATCAGGAACGCCGCATTATCCTAGCAGCGCGTATGGAAATATACAACATCAGCCCCAGGCGGCACCTTTCACCCGACGAAGATCCACCGATGATACCAGGAAACTCCAGGGAGCCTATTAGGACCTATTTCGATGCTAGTACGTCAGCTGACTTCTCTCATGGTCGCTGTACAGGGATTCTTCCCGAGCCCTCCCCTGTTGTCTCATCCACCATCTTATCCAGAAAAGGGTTAAGTACTATACATGAGTATCATCCGATGAGATCTTAACAAGACTGGAACGAAAGAATGTGAAAAAGGGTTAAGTACTATACATGAGTATCATCCGATGAGATCTTAACAAGACTGGAACGAAAGAATGTGAGATAAGGTATGCTGAAAAACGTCACGGCGGATAGCTTAATTGCAGGGCATGGTGTATCGCACATCTTTGAGACATACATAGGACATTGTCAATGTTTGAAAGTGGGATTATTGAATATCGGTTCCTCGTATTTCTGCCGCGATCCCAAAGCTATCAACATACGGATTGTCAATCCGGCTTCTCTTTCTCCCAACATCATCGTTCCCAAGCTCAACAAGAGTTCCCTCGTCGGAACTCTGTGACCATTCTCTCTTCATTACCACCCCTACACGGACAACCGGAGCAGGTTGGGACCATTTAGGCCATTCTACCAATGACGGTCGCTTTCCGGGAGTATCTACCTTGAGCTTCTTCGCAATCACCTCGAGTGTTGTGTTCGTTTGTCGTAGCCGGCCAAGAATGTACAGAATAACGGCGCCGCATGACCATCGGTCCGCCTTGATCGGACTGTAAGTCGGCAACCTCATCTCGATCTCGGGCGCTACCCAACCCTCGGTACCGCAATGGTCGTCGACTTCCTCGTCGTCGTCGCGTACTTGGACAGCAACATCAAAGTCTATGATTTTCAAACAGAACTTGTCGTCGACAAGAAGGTTTTCAGGCTTGATATCCCTGTGGGCGATGTGGTGCTTGTGAAGATACGCCAGACCCTCGATGAGGCCCCAGCAGACTGGTGAAAAGTGCGGTGAAAACGGCTTGAGATCATACCATAGCCAATCTGCCACATTGTTCATTATCTTAGGGAGGATGACCCACGACGAGCTCTGCCCATGGAAAGAGTCGAGCAATGTGATGATGTGTTCCGACTGAGGTTGAATGAGATGGATGAGCCTGAGAATCTCAAGCTCGTTCGACTCCTTCCGGATTTTCTTCGCGACGAGCATTGCATCGGGGTCTGATGGACGAAAAACGGTCAGAAGATTAGATGGCAGCTGAAGAAGAGACGTCAGTACGATATAGCTAAGCTACGATACGATGCGTAACCACCAACTTTTCGAAGCGATTCAAATATGCCGTCTTCAGTCTCGATGCGGTCTGGTTCCACAATGTAACCATGGGCTTCAAGCTCGGTGGGGTCGTCCCCTCGTGGCCGCGTCCTGGGACGGGCATTGCCTTCGCCACTGTCGGTGGCGTCGCGCTTCGTGCCTCGACCAGTGTAAAATGACTTCAGCTTGGGCATATGAGAGTAAACTCGGTATTTGTATGTCGCAATCTCGGAGTTCGCATTGCTCTCGCCTTCGATGGTAAAATAAAAGTTGTAGAGCCGGAGTGCAAATTTAATGCGACCGATCGGTTCGTTGAAGTCGAACACCTCTGTCTTGTAACGAACCTACAATGCTTTAGCATACATATAGAATTGTTTATAGAATGGAGTAGCCACCTTTGGTTCATTTCTATTTTGGTACAAAGTGTGCCACTGGACGCTGCCAGTTTGCCCGATGTAGATAGCGGCTAAGACGAAGTTCTTTTGCTGCTTGAAGGGGTCTATGAAGCCATTTGCAAAGCGGACGACGGAAGCGCCACACAAAAGCATGCGCACAAGATCGCGTGGCCATGGATCGGTCAACGACGGCGTCGAATCAACTTCTACGAGCACTCGAGGAAGACCTTGATATGAGAGGCGGAAGTCGCTCCTAGGCAAGTACGAGCGGATTTCTGTGCGACCAGAGGTCAAAGTTTTCCTTGTAATAAGCGGGAAAGGCCAATTGGAAGTGCCTCTGTAAGCGTAAGTTTCAATTTGGGTGTGAACGCCAGAAAGGACAACCAAACGTACAATGTGGCAGTCACTTCATACTGAGGGTTGATACATGTAAAAAAAAAAGGAAAGAAACACATCGCATTCGCCAACGGTTCCTTCAGAGGCGAAATGGAACGTCGCCATATGCTTTGCCAGGGCATCGACGCCAATGAGTCAACGTGCAGCACCTCTTGTAATTTGGCATCACGGCCTTGTGTTCCCTGGATTGAAACAGGCAATCCGTCCGTGGTCATGAAATAAGTCGTTCGCCACTCAGGATCCATAGCGTCAAAGCGCTTACGAGCCTTGAATCAACTTGTTAGAAATCAGCGGGGGCATAAGAGAGCGTGAATGGACCTCAGGAGATAGACCAGCTTTTTTATCCAACTTAGCAATATAGTCTTTGACAAAAGTTGGACTTGATGCTGGGCGCTCTTTCTCGATGGTATTCAGAGAAATGTCAACGTCGGTGAAGTGGTCTTTGTCAGCCCCCCATTCTGCTACGTTGACGAAGATTGCCTCATATTGGTTGATTTCGACTGAGTTGAGTGCATCTCCGGCGCTGGTAGCGGGAGAAAGACTACTTGCTATAACATAGGTTAGAATACATTTACCGCACAAGTGGGTTACGTGCGTACCTGAGGCTTCAAAGCGCATGCAAGGACAAGCCTCAGTCTAGCGTGCGGATATCAATAGCGAGGAGAAGCTTACATGGTGGTAGCACAATGACATGAACTTTTCCGGCGTCCAGAACATCGAAGACATCTGAGACCTTGACTAGCGGCTGCAAGGGCCCAGCATCGCTCTCAATATCGAGGGGATCTGAGGTGAGATTCAACTCCTCAGGTGCGAGTGAAACTTTGAAGAGGTTGATGTATCGGATTGGGTAAGGAAGTTGTGCTACTTCCTTGATCTTGGTTTTGAGGTCGCTGATATTCGTGTTCGAGGCGATGTGGACTGAAAATATCTGACTGGGGCCTTCACCGGCAAGCAGGCAGTTGATAGTGATAATGTCGGTCGAGGACATTATGGATCTAAGAGAAGTGAAGCTTCGACCGACGGTCCGTAACGGGTGACCGTCACCCATCACGTGAACCGTCCCTGAGGGGCCAGACCGTCCCGCCGCTCCCGCTGATCTGAGCCGAGTTGCCGGCTACAGCCACCAGCGCCAACTGGGATGTACTAAGTGGCAGGCTTGTGGGTGCGCACCACTCCCCTCCCCCTCCCGGCAGCTTTGAAGCCCTTTACCTAGAAGGTTTACCACGAGATTAAATGATCGGCTATATTATAAATGAAACTAGACATTTAGATAGGCGATAAATATAGTCTTCAAGCAGTAGTAGAAGTGATTACCCGCTCCAGCGTCAGCTTACGTCTGCTGAGTGCCCGCTCCGGACCTCCCAGATTCCTACTCCCCAAATCTGCACGTGCATCCATTGGAGGATACTAAAAATGCAGTTGAACGAGGAGTGGAGGTCCACTGTGAGCAGCTTCACGATCCCGTCCTGCATGACATCCATCCACACACGAGCACCAGTTTTTGGCTCACAGATATCCTGTCATTGTGCACCCATGACACTCTCGACACCATCTCACCTAGTACTGTATCTGTTGACATCCATGACATTCAGACTCGGCATACATCATTGGTTGCCTAGAAATGAGGAAGTCAGCATTGAACACATACAATGGGGTCAAAATGGAAGGGAGGGCCCTATTCTGGCGGCAGGCCAGATCTCCCCAGCTCAGTGCATCAAGGAAGATGGGTAAGTCTATTCCTAGCAAGGCCCAAAGCTCCGAAGTCGCCAGAACGGCGGGAAGTAAACTTGTTGTTGGGATTTTTGAGCGCAGCTCAGCAGTTTTTTGGCGGCAGAGGGAAGGCGGAACTGAAGGAAGGGAAGGTTCTGTAACTTCGTCATCTAAGAGATCATTCGCACAGTCATCCAGTTCATCATCAGAGTGAATGGAAGGCTCATATGTTTGATTTTCGTCATTTTCAAGCACGTCCGCAACATAGAAATTGTCCATAGGTGTATTAACAGGGGCTCCACACTCAATCCCGTCGTCTCCTGTATTACTAATACCCTAATTTGGTATCCCGCTGTGATATTGTGACCTTCACCGCCCCCTTCCTACTGAGCTACACCAGGACCCTGGAAAATGGTAGAAAAGGACTGAGATTGGTGTGGGCCGATCTGTCTGGTCCATTTTTGGGGGTTTTTGTCTGATTTTGAACAAACCTAGCTCGCCTGTGGACTAAATGTCTGATTTCCGGGAGGAGGCCCTCCGGGCCTTCTTAAATGTCTGAACAAGGACTTAGGCCTTGTTTGAGGGTAAAATTTGTCTGAAATCAGCCTCAGGCCTTGAGAAAGTGCAATTTTTACACTTCGGAGTCTCCTGAAAGGCCTCTGAAAGCATGTGGGCGTAGCAGCGCATTGTATACTACTGTAGCAATCCATTATATACATTAAACATTGAGTGGATCAATACTGTCTCTATTTCCAAGGTCAGGGGCACAGGGGTTGCGTGGCAACCTTATAAGATAGACCTCACTCAGAACTGTCTTGAGTGTACATCCCTGGAACAAAACCTATTGCATCCCCTGTGCTGGTCTCGTATTTGTCAAGGTGGGGTCCAGGCTTTCATTCCGTCATGAAGCCCCATCATAAATATTGATCTTGCCATGCAGAAGTGTTCCAAGATGAAATGGTAGTGCGTGAGTTTGGAGAGGGGATATACTCAACCAGTGGATACTTACTTCCGCAACAAACTCTGATACATATATTATACAAAAAATAAAGACTTTGATTATAGGGCTGACATACCTCCCGGCCTCAAGCCTTGACTGAAGTCCCACAAATATGTCTGAAAGATACCTCCAGCTGATGCGCATTTTTGTCCCAAAATTGTCTGAAAAGCCTCAAGCCGGGCAGCCTTCGGCCGCCAATTTTGTCTGAAATGGGATCAACCCTCTACTAAGATATGCTGCGTCCATACACATCAAACCTTTGTAACTAGTGACTGATGTGACTGAGGACTTAACAAAAGAGACACCGATAACGTGACCTCAGTTACAGCGTGGAAGTAAGTACGATCAATCTCCGACTGATGAATTGGATGGTCAACGATGCTCTCCGATTATCCCTCACTTCGCCAGTCTCGCTGCCTCTCGGTCTATCTCTGCCATCAACCCCTCTGTAATGACCCAGTGCCTTCGATATTTCTTCGATGCCCATGCTGAAAGTCTGCCATCCAAGCCATGACTATAAAACATCATGAAGCAGCAAGATCTCCATGCAAAGCTATTTAAATTTCGAGTTCACAGTCAGTAAACCTCTAGTCCAAGAATTATTAGAGCTTACCATCGCATAGACTCAAGGGGAACCGAGTCCAAGGCAGAAATAACATTCAGCTC
Organism: Pleurotus tuoliensis; assembly: GCA_036872985.1. NCBI lineage: Eukaryota > Fungi > Basidiomycota > Agaricomycetes > Agaricales > Pleurotaceae > Pleurotus > Pleurotus tuoliensis. The sequence goes on along the minus strand of JAYMDH010000011.1, from coordinate 787,886 downwards.
AAGATCTGCCTCCTTGGATGACAGTGGGTATTGCCGGTAAATTCTCTTTGCATACCCCCAACATTGTTTAATAAAATGGAGCTCACAGTGGAACTTTGGCAGAAACATGACTGCAAACCCTCTTCCTTTGCAGGCAGTCTCCAAAAGCGACTCCGTTCCAGCAAAATCTGGCTGGTTAAACAGCACGCGGCGGCAGCAACACGTTGTTGCCCCAGGAGGGCACTTGAATCCTTTACACTCAGCTTGCAGCTTTGACTCTTTGACGAGGCCTCTCTCTTGTAAGATAATTGCCATCCCTTTGAATAACCCAAATGCTGATGGCCTATTGGGAAATAGAATGATTGCGGAGCACCGGAGGGTAACTGACCATGGCACATATTTGCCTTCATTCTGATTAACTTCCCGCTTGGGTCGTAAAGCACGGAACCATCAGGAGATGTCGCTGTCACATCAACACCCCAACTCTTTCCTAGTTTAGATGTTTCCTTGGGCATTTTTCAGGCAGAGAGAGCATCATTGGCGCATTTCAGGTGAGTTGTGGCATTGTCAAAGACTAGGATGTGTTCCTCATTGGGGTAATGTTGTGTCAAGATATCCATGGCTTTCTTGGCATGCGCAAGGATGTCTTCATTGGTGAAGTAACCCTCTCGGTTCTTGCCCGCCTTGAAGAGGACTCAACTCGATTCAGTGCCATCAGATGAGCGTAAGAAACCGTAGTCTGCTGAAACAAAGTCGGCGACCATTAACGAAGCACCTTCTCCCTTGGGCCGCGGCTTTGCAGTCTCCGATTTGTGGACCCACCGTCTACACCGCTGATCGTTTGCATAGAAGGTGGACTCATCGTGGAACCACACAACAATCTGGTGCTCCCTTGGTCCATACACTGGAGGATGGGCCGACAACGGAACCTCTTCCTCCTCCATCATATTCTCCTCCTTCCATTGTCGTGTTCGAGATTGAATATTGTCCCATGCTGGCAGGAAGATATTTTGGCGGTAGTGCACCACATCAACACGCTCGTGTCCATCAACAAATTGACCGCTTGGACAAAGTGTCCACCGGTAACCCATCTTTTTCATCCAATGTTGCGCTGTGACCTCTGATATACACCTCTTCATTCCCAGCCGTGTCTTGACCTCGTCCTGGTCTAGATAATCACAAATATCCTTTGCGCGAACATACTCACCAACAGTCTGAAGATGTAAGTGAATCTCTTGGACAAAATCTTCGTCATCAATCCGTGATTTTGCCCAGCTGCCGTAGATACTGATTGGTAGTGTCCCACGATCTGCGATGAAGGCGCATGTCCACTCTCGCAACTTCCAAGCTGCCCAGGGTCCCTTCTCTGCACAACAAGCAACATTAAGAGCCGCCACCCCCCACCATGAGCATGGCCTCATGCCGCTTAATACTGGGCTTGATTTTGACTTGTCTGTGTAGATATATAGCAACATCTTCATCTGCTCTAGGCGGGTGCATGTGAGAAGGTCTAGTTGTGGGTCCTTGTAACACTTGCCTGTTTGGCATGGCGGATGCAAGATGAGCTTGATGTTGTCTAATGCGGAATGTGTGTCTTCCATGGAGGGAGCCAGGCGTGTTTTGATGTTATGCCATGGCTCCTTGTGTATGTGCACATTCTCTGGGCCACTGGTGTGTTCATCCTCTCGATTTGTCGGCTGGTTTATCACTAATCTTTCTGTTCCTTAATCTGCCGTTGATTCTTTGGCTTGCCTCTGACTATCTCTAGTGCCCTGAAGTTCCACTTCATCTTTGGAATTGATGCTATCCAAATCTGACCCCCAATCAAACTGACCCGGAGTGGTGTACTCATTATCACGGTCACGGATGCTGGAAGCCGAGTCACTGCCCTCTTCTTCACTCACTAAAGTCTCACCAACAGCGCTTCGGGAAACCCAGAATGTCTGCATGAGATTGGCACGAGTGAGCCAATCATCATCGGCACCAGCGGCTGTGGTCTCTGTCTGACATGATGGCATCAATGGTGTGGTGGATTCCATATTGTACTTCATGGCGCCTTCCATTGACTGCAGCATCTATCAATGTAGTTTTGGAACCATAGTCTGCAGAAGATCTAGATTCTCACATTCTCTTTATTCTCATTGTTCTTCTCTCTCTTCCCCTTCTTCACACCGAGTTGACCTAGATTCCTGTGCCGGGACATGGGTTTTTTCCACTTATCACCCATGATTACCTTGCTTTAGCAAGGTACCCCCCCCCACAAATTTCCTCTTTCAGTAAAACGGTCTGTGCATCACATGATGACCCTTTGGACGTCATACAATAGGAGTTCTCCATAGGAGTTGAAATATATTTCCGCCCATTGACATGCAGCTTCAATCGTCCGTATGTGCTATTTTTCCTTCTAGATCGTCTCATGCGAGCTCAATATCCTTAGATCGCACGTGCGTTGCATGCTCATGAGGTTGTCCTCTTCTTCCTCGACTTTCTATCGTTGCAAGACCTCCGCTTGTACGAGGCGGGTTACGAAACTGTCAAGGACTATTTTCAACGGTTCTATAATTTCAAGCAACTATTGGCTAGGTTTATACCTGTGCCCTGCGTTGCATGTTTCCGTCGAGTCCAGCGTGTCACTGCCACTTTGATCGGAGGGTCTGTCACCTTGCAGTACTTCATGCGCCTCAATTATCCCAGCTCTGTTCTGGAGTTATATGTTCATGATTTGTTTGTGCATAGCCTTCTTTCTTCACCAGAAGGGATGGGCTGCTCTGTCATCGACGCCAACATCGGAGGTGGCAAGCATGTACACAAGAAACATCCAGATGTCCGACCTGGCATGTCCAGAATCGTCACCCTGGTCTCACTGTTGAAGATGAAGGTACGGATTATGGTGACCTGTGCGAGGCCTGTAAACACCATATTGGAGTACCACTCCAGTGAGTGTTTCTCTCACACGCAGCACTAGTTTACTAATCACTTAAGCAGCGGCCCTCATGAACTTTCTTTCGTCTGACTACGCATATTCGCTTTATGTGCGGGAGACCCTGCAAGAGGGACTGGCATTGTACAGCTTGAGTGCTAACGCTCATGTCAGGCAAGCTGCGAAAACCAAGTATGACACGAGAGGTTGGAAGACAGTTGCTGACGAGGTGCGGGCTCAGGCATTGCAAGTCTTTGCCCCAGCTGCCCATTATGTAGGCGACGAGGAAACTTGGATCATGTGTCTTGGCTGTCACGGCTCGGGCAACGCGTACGTGAGGGATGCCTCTTGGGACTTAGCCTATAATCTGAGCAGAGATGCTCTTATTTTTCCTTCATGATTTCAAGCACTCTTTCTAGGATGTTGTCATGTAAAGTTAACTTCTGGTTCGCACTCAAATCGTTCACTCTCAATGATTGGGCAATGTAAAGTTTACATTGTTAGGATAGTTTGTATTCTTATGCATGCGACATCAACTGTTTTGGCAAAGAACGTTGAGACATCTCTCGCCTCCATACAGACTCCATTCTAGGGGTAGCCAGAGTTGACATCGTTCACATTGACAGGGTCCCGACATTCCATCAAGTCCTCCCCACAGTAATACCTCACGTCCCTCTTTAGCAACCCATCGACGTTTCCTTTGACCGCAGGACAAGCCGCAGTCGATGGCTAAGCCGAAGCCCTGCACACACACTTCCATGCCCAATTGCTGGTAGTGCATATCAGTATCCAAATTCTCAGCCAGGATTTGCTTTCCTTCATGTATACTGGTGTACAATGAGCAGATCGTCGTGCTGGTGATGGAAACCATGTCTGCGGAGATGCCCAAAGCCATTATAGTCATTAACACGAGAAGGTCTCTTGCTTTGTGCACGAAAATTGATTGTCTGAGCTGAGGAGCGCACTGAGTGTGACACATCAAAGGGTTGCAGGGAGCATACCTGTTTATTGTACAGCCTTATACTTTGGAAACAGTTCTTGCAGTGTGCAACGATGGTGGAGTCGTTGTACCCAGTGTGGAAGCTCAACCAATAGACGAAGGGCCCGGCCGCAGGTAGCAGAGTTACAATGTACCAATAAACACATCAAAGCGGAGTTATACATTGTATTGATAGGAACGGTCCGCGCGGAGCCCAGCGGAAATTGCCCAATATGGTAAGTATACAATGTATGCAATAACAACCATCCGTGCGGAGCAGCTCGCACATCGGAAGGGCCGAGGGATGGACTGGCAATGCAGCAGAATGCTGTGGAATGGTTAGTGAGGTAGCTAGGTTGTTTTCAATCATTCCTATACAGGTACACTGATGCAGCGGGGCTAGTGTCAGTGAATCGGTCCAGCATCAGACAGCCGATGTAAGCCGATTGTTTGCTATTGAGGCTGATGGTTTAAGCCAGCATGTAGCCAAGACCTACTGGGATGCTGTATATGATGCATCAGTAAAGAAGTCGGCCTAAATAAGCAAAAAATCAGTACATCCGACGTCCGGTGCAGGCCGATGTTTTGGGATACAGGCTGATGTTTTCAGGTAGTAGGTAGTGTGCATGTACTGTATTGTTATACATCATGATACCCAGACCAAAGCACCGGCCGATGTAGGCAAAGTGTCGCCAGATCAGCTGTACGACGGAGGCCGAGGTTTTGCGAAACAGGCGACATTGGTAGCAAGTGAGTATCCCACATGTTCATGGATGGAGTGCATGATACCCAGACCAAAGCACCAGCCCATGTAGGCAAAGAGCTGCCACATCGGCTGTATGACGCAGGCCGAGATTTTGTGAAACAGGCCGAAATTGTACTGTATTGTTATACATCATGATACCCAGACCAAAGCACCGGCCCATGCAGGCAAAGCGTCGCCACGTCGGCTGCACGACACAGGCTGAGGTTTTGCGAAACAGACCGACATTCTTAGTGGGTGAGTACCTTACACAATAGCAGGTGCAAAATTGTCAGCCAGTGCGTAGCAGGCATGTAGTATGATATATTATACAATAGAGCACATCAGCTACTACATCAAGTATTGCCAGCCCAACCTGAGTGCCTTCGGATTGTCTCATTGATTAACCAACGACATCGCACCATCATCGCCTTCAGTCGCTCAACCTCAGCCATCTCCGCCTGAACTTGTGCCATCTTTTGAAGATAGAGCTGGTGGGCAGCATCCTTGTAGGATATGCCCCACCGCTCCTGCGCTGCCTTGATTGATGCATGTAGTTCCGTGACTTGTGCCTTTGTGAGAAACTAATAATCATTGTTAGTGCCAGTTGTCTGTCGGTACACAGATGTCATACCAGGTTCGCCAGCACCTGGATATCGTGTCCGCCAATGAGTGATGTATCCCCGTGAACCGGGGGAAGCTACATCTCAATGAATTGAGTCAAATCATCTTTTGCATCCACCGCTAACAGCACGTACCTCGTCATCATTCATCATGTCTGGTTCCATTTATGCCTTTATCTTCTCCTTCTCATATTCATATCGGATCAAGTCAAGGAGGGCTGATGGAACCTCCATTCTTTCATTTGTCGCTTCATCTCGTAGGGCGAATGTCGATTCTGCTCGGACAGTGTTGTCATTGTTCTGCATATTGGTGGTAGTGGTGGTCAATGAAGAGCCGATAACGATTCGGCTGATCATCAATATTACGTGACCGTGAGTGAAGTGATCTTGTGATCCGCAAATGGTTCATCTGTCACGTCAGCAACTTTTCTTCAACAACTTCCCTTCGCACCACCAGCACGCTCAGCTGACACCACCCCTCGTCACTCCAACATCATGTCCGCTATCACCACATACGATGTCTCTTCCCAACAGGCCGTCACTGCCACATTCACTGAGCTGCAGCAGCAGCTGCTTGCCCAGGTCGCCGCCAGCTCAGGCTTAACTTGGTTCATGGACAACAGAAAGGAAATGGTAAGTGTATTTTCTGTGGCACCTGCATGACTGACAGAGCGATGGCCATCATTACAGTACGTGTTCGCCAAAAGGGCATCGAACCGGAAATTCAAACTGGAGATAGAGGCCAAGTGGCTCATCACCAGGACACTGAGCACATTGAAGGAGAAAACTGACGAATTGATAAGGGAGTTTTTCGATAACCCACGCACAAAGACGGCTTGCGCTGTCGCCGAGGCTGCCCAGGAGCTACGGAAGCAGCAGCAGTTGGAAGGTAGGCGAGGTGATCAGTCTGACGTGGATGGCAGAAAGAAAGGAGAGCGGGTAGCCGAGGCCGAGGACGCGATGGAGGTGGATGGCACAGGGCCATCGGGGGTGCCGAAGGCAGCAGCGTCCAAGGAGAAAGTGGTGACCGCTCCGAAGCGACGCAACGTGGAGGATCATGAGGGGTGAAAAGTGGTTCGGGGACAAGGTGGGGTGCAATCGAAGCCGAGGGGGCCGCGACGATCGCCGACGGTCTATGAAGAAGTGATGAAGGTCGTAAAAAAGGAGGAATTCGACGCACTCATGAGACTGAGGATCGAGACGTTGGATGAGGCGATGAGGCGACAGATGGAGAAGGGCAAGGGGAAGGCCACGGACTTGGCCGCATTGGGGGCGGGGAAGGCATTGGAGGAGATCACAGTGCGTAAGGTCATTGCGCTGAAGAAGCGTGCTGCCGCGAAGTCGAAGTCAATGGTCGGCTCGGAGACCGATGAGGCGGGCGAAGCTGGGAGACCAGTAGCCGGCCCAAGCAAGGTAAGTGCTGCACAGATAACTGCCTACGAAGCTAACTGAGCATCAGCCACACCGACGGCCTGAGCCCTCAAGCGATGAGGGCGAGGCGTTTCCGGAGCCGAGCGACGATGACGAAGAAAGCGACGTCGGCAAACGACGCAATCCTCATCGGCAGGCGAAACCCAGAAAGGGCTCCATGGCCTTGCCGAAGGTCGAGATGGTGGAGCGAAACATGCGTGGAACGACCCACGTGCCGTCGCTTGGGCCGACAGATGGTGAGTTTGAACCGGGATGTCGCTGGTGCATGAAAGCGGAAGTCCCCTGCCGGCGCCTCACGAGGAACCCAGTCAGCTCCTGCCAAAGGTGCCACCAAAAGAAGGTGCGGTGTGAACGAGTGCAGGAGCTCGACGACCCCAACAGCCTCATCTCGCGAATGCGTAGGCAGATGGACGAGGTCGCACCAGTGCCGGCTGAGTGGCAGACATTTGTGCAGGAGACCAATCGGTGGATGGACGACATGGCCCGACAGATAGGTGAGTTGGGCAGAGAGATGAACGTGAGGTTGGTTTCCAACTCCATGAAGTTGGAAAGCATCAATCAGGGACTCAAGCTGGTCCTCGACATGCTCGGTCGAAACGGCCTGGCCGACGCGGAAGGCTCGGTCGAACAAAGGAGTGAGCTGGTGTATCAGCCAGGGGGCTCAACATACAAGAGAGCATTGGTTGGCGAATGGGCACAATGCCATTCCGATACACCCATCACCCCCATTGTTGCAGAGCCTGCAGAGCCTGCCCCCGCAGCACCCTCATCGCTTCCTCTGCTGCTCCCCGACATGCCCCCACCCCCACCCGCAGTTGTGCCTCCCTGCACCCCTCCGCCGGCACCACATCATCCATTATCGCTGTCACAAGCCCCCGCATCCACTTCGACGCCGCCACCGCATTCACCATCCCCGATGCATTCTCCGTCAGTGCCGCATGAGTTGCCGACAGTGCCTTCGGCTCCAGCACCGTCGCAGACACAAGCCGCCAGCAAGGATGTGAATATGGATCTCGCCTCGTCGCCTGCTGCAGCTGCACCGATTGTCGTCACCGTGCAAGAGCCAACACCGCGTTCCAACACCGCCCTTGCAAACCTGAGCCACGCACTTGCTCAGCTTCAAGTACCTCCCCCGCGGATGACAAGAGCACGGTCGGCAACACCGACAGACACCCTTCGTCGGTCAACTCGCTCGACGTCTCGGACTCCTGCACCCGATGATAGCAAGGCAGCCAAGCGAAAGGCTACCAGTGGTGCGGTGACTAACACAAAGCGCTTGAAGAAGTAGATAGAATGCAGACTTTTTATTATAATATTATTTTTTTTTGTTTTAATATAATAAATATGTTCGTCGTTCTAATATAATACATCTTTGGTTGCTTGGAATTCACATCAGAAAGACTACAGATTAAGTGCCTGATTCGACTTCTTGGACTGCCGCTTGCTGCCCTCGGCTGCCCGATACTGCTTTGCATCGCGTGCAAGCCTCTCTTCCTCTGTGACTCTCTTCCTTGCGGTTGCACTCGGCTGGGTCATAAGCGTATTTGTATGCTGTGCAGTGTTGATCGCACATGCCTCGGACCGATCGGTAACTCGGCTGGCCGTGTTTGAATGTGCTGGTGGATATTGTGGCTCTGGATCATTCGTTTCTTCTGTGGCTGGGAGTTGAAGTCTGCGAGGCTTCGGTCGAATAGCAATCGGCTCGGAGGCGAGTGATGCCGATACATCAGCTCTTGCTTCCTTCAATTGTTTTTTGCCAGGCTTTGTCTTTCCTCCTTTCTTAATCTTCCTCGGAGGAGACGCGGGTGTGGGCGGGGGAGATTCGCTTTGCATCGGGATGCTGCTCGGTGCAGGCAATCCTGAACGAGTCCCATTGTCACTGATAATTACATGCCTGGACGTGCGAGATAATTGCACTCTTCCCGCTGGTGGCACATTGGGTAGCATGTCGCTCACCTCGCTTCCCGCACGGACAGACCGATCACCCGTCGATGGTTGTGCTGGACTACTACTGTTTACAACTGTCGTTGACTGATCACTTGTAATGATGTTCGTCGCCTTGACCTTCCATCGGATAGGTGCCGGGGTTGTGACCGGTCGAGTACGTACCAACCGGTCAGCACTGTACCTTGCTGGCATCATCTGCTTCTCCTTCGTGTTGTAATACCCCCTGAACTTGAACGGTCGTTCTGTCTCCTGCTTAGCAAGTGGTATGTCGTACCACTCGTTTGCCAGTTCTGCTACCATGTTATGTGGTTGCCCGAACTTGAACATCGGGGCAGTCGGCAGATAGTCGGGCGCGACCACTTCTTCACAATGCTGACTTAGCACTGTCCATGGCACCTTCATGTCATGTCAGCCTGAAGCGAGGACTATCGGCAGCATCGGTGTCAGCCGCCAATTGCTAAAAACGTTCCTACTCACAGTAATGGGCATTGAGAAAGAGTCGCAGTGTTTGCTTGACAATTTTTGAATGTACAGGCACATTGCCGACGAAACGCGATGGTAGTACCGGTGTACCGTCAGCATTTTTGGACAGTTGGATTTGGCTGTCCAACACATCGACCGGGATATCGTTGTCTACAGTGGTGGGATCATCTGCCTTCCCAAACCTCTTTTTGTTCAGCACCACCACTTGTTGTGTAAAATGGTACCAGACTTGGTCCTCGAGTCGCTTGTCTTTGATTAAATTGTCCTTAAAGATAAGCTGACCTGCATCCGCACTAGCCAAAGGTTAGATCAGCATTGAAGTGATGGTATCTGAACCACAGTACCTAGTGAACTTCGGGTTTCCTTCGGGGTCCAAGAACACGGCGATACTGTATGTGAGCATTCCAAACCTCTTGAACATGTCGCGGCAATTTGCATCCAATGCCTTGAGTGCTCCGAGCATCGCATATCTATTCAAAGTCAATGCCAGTCATTCTGCGGTCAATGCCGTCGGTCGCTTACTGTCGTCGCACTGGCTCAGAATTCCTTTCCGCCTGGAGCTTTGCTATCTCTTCCTTCACCGCATTGCGTTCCAATGGTTCCATGGCAAAGTAAATCTGCCGCATAGCCATGCTTCGGTATCCGAGCGAATTTCGCTTTGTGGCCGCTGTTTGTATCCTGGCCTCAACCTCCACCCAGTCTGGTTCCTCCTCTTGCGCCATCTCACCAATGTTTTCGGTCAGCGAACGACCATCCGCGTAAGCCGATTTCGCCTTTTCTAATTCACCGAGCACAGCAGTCTCCAAGTATTGATTAGCATACTCCTCAATGCGCTCCTTGTAAGCGTCCATTCTTGGTAGTACCGTTCGGTAGCCGATGCGGAGCAGCCGACTGCCATCTTTGGTGACCTTTTTGCGATGTCTTTTGGCCCACCAGTTGTTTCTAACCCATACAAGGAGTTCCTAGTGTGCAAGGGGTGAGATTTAGATACCCATCTGATTGATGATAACCATGACATTCACCCCCTCCCTCTGTTTTTTCTCTTCTGGACTGAAACCCTTCTTCTTCTCCTCATCTGTCTTCATTTGTGTAATCCAGTAATTAAACAGTTTTGCAGCCGCGATCGCAAAGGCTGTCTTGCGCTCTGAGGTTGTCTTTGCAGCAAGGTAGCCTGGCTTCCACAATTTCAGAACTGCTCTCTCCCCTTGATTGTATTTCGCTAGTTGTGTGACTGTCGCCATTGTGAAAGTGGGTGAAAGTTGGGGTGATGAATACCCGCACTTCCCATCTTTATGCATGCGTTCACTGTGAGGCACACCATATGGGACCATGCCCTGACCGTGAGGTGTGCCACCATGCATCGCAGCTGTCACTTATTACACGTGTGAATGTTACAAGAAGGTTGCTTGCTCCCCAACAACAGTATGCCTCCCAGAAAGCGACAACGAGTGTTGGATCTCGACCATCCGAGGCTTTCTCAGTCCACTTGGGCAACAACTCAATTCGAGATTGATTCTGTTGATGGCACTGAGCATGAATACACCGATTATGATCATGTCCCACACCAGGATAGTGGAATTCGGTTTGCCACAAATGAACCGACTGTTGTCCCCGACAGGACCACACCAATGGTACTTGACCAGGAATACACAGAGGATGAACAAATCGCAGCATCAGCTGCGTCGAAGACGAAGGTGAGCATATTAATTCATGCACTATTGCCAAAGCTAGACAAGAGAATTGCAATAAAGCCAATGAGACTATTTGGAGGAATTTGTCGCGTGTGCCGGCATTGTGATGAATGCTTTGATGGAGCATGAGGCCTTGATTAGCACGCGCTGTGCATGCGAGCGCAGAAGAGCAAGTTGGCGATGCAAGGAATGTCACCAGAGAACAATGTTTTGTCACGAATGTATGCAGAATGCACACCTAGAAATGCCCTTTCATCGGATCCAGAAATGGACTGGCCAATACTTTCGTCCAGGTAGCCTCTGGGAGGTCGGCGTGTGCGTGATTGTCGATCACGGTAACACCGATCGGCGATGCGAATGGCTGAAGCACAAAGCGGACGAACAAATAAGGTTGCAAGTCACATGCGATAGTCAGGATGAAGGAGAGGATGAAGTGGAAGAAGTGGAAGATACATACCACTGCATGCACTGATTGCTAACACTATCCTACTTGGCACCAAAGTAGGATAGAATTATTTAAAATAATTCTCAAATAATTTAATCTAAGATAGTAAAGAAAGTATCCGTCTCGTAGATTAGATAATGCTGATGTTAGTATACTTGAGTTAGCAATTGGTTATTAAACCCAGATAACAATCAGATAACTTGGATGATACCTCTCGGTGAGTTATTGATCAGTTATTAAAGGTCGTGGGTTCCATACTTCAAGAAACAGTATTTTATTGTTATCAAAGTGTTATTAAACTGGGATCCTGTCCCATTTGGTCACCTTCCACTCGAAGACCGTGAAACATATCCTCAAGATGATTTGCATTGATAGTATGGGAAAATTATTTTTCGTCAGTGGCAATTTACTAATTTCTTGATCCTTTCAGCAATGATATTTGAGTAGTATTAATCACGGAAGGTGCAGCAACCAAATGCCTCTGTAGATGTAAGTAAGTTGAGTCTACAGCTTGTGGTTCCATGCCCAGAAATCCTCACATCCGTATGTCTATGATCTACACATCCACTTGTCCGGACGTCCGGATATCCCCAAATCCTCACATCCTCACATCTGCATGTCCACGTGTCCGCACGTCCGGACGTCCGTAGGCCCGCACATCTGCACGTCCGCATGCCCGTATATCTGCATGTCCGCACATCCGCACATCCGCACATCCGCACACCCTGCACACACCCTGCACGCCTGCACGTCCGCATGCCCGCACAGATTGAATCAAATAATTATAAGTAGTGTAGCAGCCCCAAATGAAAGAATGAATTTGATAGCAATGGGAGGGGACCTGCCCTCAACTTATCATAGATGTAAGGACATGCGGGCGTGTAGACGTATGGGCATGAGGATGTGCGGATGTGCGGGTGTGCAGACATACGGGCGTGCGGGCGTGGTGTGCAGACGTGCAGACGTGCGGCCATGCGGGCATGCAGACGTGCGGGCATGCAGATATATGGGTGTGCGGATGTGCGGATGTGCGGACATGCAGATATACGGGCATGCGGACGTGCAGATGTGCGGGCCTACGGACGTCCGGACGTGCGGACACGTGGACATGCAGATGTGAGGATGTGAGGATTTGGGGATATCCGGACGTCCGGACAAGTGGATGTGTAGATCATAGACATACGGATGTGAGGATTTCTGGGCATGGAACCACAAGCTGTAGACTCAACTTACTTACATCTACAGAGGCATTTGGTTGCTGCACCTTCCGTGATTAATACTACTCAAATATCATTGCTGAAAGGATCAAGAAATTAGTAAATTGCCACTGACGAAAAATAATTTTCCCATACTATCAATGCAAATCATCTTGAGGATATGTTTCACGGTCTTCGAGTGGAAGGTGACCAAATGGGACAGGATCCCAGTTTAATAACACTTTGATAACAATAAAATACTGTTTCTTGAAGTATGGAACCCACGACCTTTAATAACTGATCAATAACTCACCGAGAGGTATCATCCAAGTTATCTGATTGTTATCTGGGTTTAATAACCAATTGCTAACTCAAGTATACTAACATCAGCATTATCTAATCTACGAGACGGATACTTTCTTTACTATCTTAGATTAAATTATTTGAGAATTATTTTAAATAATTCTATCCTACTTTGGTGCCAAGTAGGATAGTGTTAGCAATCAGTGCACGCAGTGTACCGAGACCGGCGAGCAGACGCCGACATTACCGTCGAGCAGCGCGATGGTGGGGTGGAGGAGCGCTTTGACATTGATGAAATCATTGAAGAGCTTGAGAAAGAGGAAGCGAGGCATGCACACGGTGGAGAAGAGGACCTGGATGGCGCCGACGAGGAGGACGAGGGGAAGGCCGGTCTTCCCGAGGCGCCAATTGACCACCCGATCGCTCCCAGTATGGATCCTGACCAAAATCCATATGTTTTATTCGTGCACACGAATGGTCTTCACTCGTTGCCATACATACAATGTGGGTGTGGGGGCCCACAAGAGAGGATCGCTGGTGCCATACGGATGCGACTGATGCCGGCAAGCTTCACCATATTCAAGACTATGTTCACCTTTGACGTTCTGGAGGACTTCCGCTTGGCCAATCTGGAGTGTAAGACATCGGCATACCAATACTATCAGCTACTGAGGCGAAAGACTGAGCCCTTGGCACCTCAGATAGTCGTGGAGCGATATGCGGAACTCCGGCGCTTGTCGTGATGCTGGTGATGGCTCAAGAAACTGAAATGGGGCGGCAAGACTGGAGAGAGCGATGGCAGTGCCATCGGCGATGTTCGCACAGCCGAGCTTGCGCCGTTTTGTCCATGTTGTCCACAACCAGGCGTGAACCTGCCTGACAACTGGAAAGACGATGAAATCAAGTGCGTAATGTGGTTAGCTTCACAATCGTGATTAGACAAATTGTTGCGTAGATGGGTGTACCACTGAACGCTCATGGCCGACGGAAACTTCAAGGCCGACCATATCCGACAATCCACCAGAGACAACGATGTATGGCTATCGCCTGGGTCAAGCATGTTACCACATCGTGAAGAGTATGCCGAGTTTTTGCGGGCAGCAGAGAATGTCAAGACAGTGTGTAGCGGCTTGACCGCGGCAACCGCAACTAACCGAGAGACAGAAAGCACCTTGCGAGAACAGCTTTCGAGCGATAGAGAACACTCTTCTGTACTCCAAAACATGTGATATCAATGGCATTGTGGCGATCGCCTGCCCCTGGCACAGATGCTTCGCCCCAGGCAGTGTTGCTGACCTCTACAGAGGCGAACAGCAGAAAAATGTCGACTGGGTATTACTTCAGTCACTAAAGTACTCAAATATGGATCCAGAGCAGGGGCTCCTATTCTTCTATGACATTGCCTGTCAATACAGTGTCCATTTCCAGAGGCGGATCGGCCACCGGCTCCCCGTCGGCCTTGACACGGACTTTGTGATAGGCCAATTCCACATCCATGGGCACAAAGAAAATTGCCTGTTTCGCTTCTCGTCTATGTTCATCCCACAATCTGGGGTCGTCATAGGTGAGATTTTGGAATCGCTATGGGCGAATCTCAATGCAGTGACACCGGCGATGAGGACGGCCACACTCGCTCACCGAGTGGAAATGTTGGACGACCATATCTGTGATTCCAACCACAAGAAAGCATTGAACATTGGTGTGATCCATTTGCTGTGTCCCATGAATAAACGGATTGACTCCAGATGCAGTCAGAATGCTTTGTAAACGATATGTTCTTGCCGACAAGCGGGCAGCCGATGCAGAAGATACAAGGGATGAAATCGCAGAGCGTGTTGGTGCGAAAAACATCGCGGCATGGACTGAGGCCGTTGTTGAGGCAGAGAACACCCGTCACATTGATTTATCAGTGATGGATATCTATGGGATGTCTGCAACTTATGAAGACCATCTGGCGGTTCCTGCCGAGGATGAGCCGTTGAGTGGCGAATACCAGTGGATACAAGAAGCGATAGAGGTCCAAGAGTTGCAGTAAGTACAGTTTTGATTGTTATGTTAATATTGCCCTCTCATATTCGAATTGTCAAGATGGCACGTCCTATGCCGGGCTAAGCACGCGTTGAAGAACGGCCGAGCAGATGAGGCGAGGCAAATCGCAAACTTGCGGGAGAAAATATCCAAGGGCATAAGCGACATCGCCTTGCAGAGTCGTGTGTTGGGCATTGAAGGGTCCGACATTCGCAACGTTGACCTACCGGCCGCAATGTCAGGTGCCGAGCCGCTTCCTGGCGACGCCTTATTTTCAAGCCTGAATGATCTTGAGCCACCAGACGATGACATCGATGTTGACGATGAGGAAGCCTCTAATGAGGTTGACGTTCCTATGGTTCTCACTGCGGCCGTCGCTTCTCCTCCACTGGCCGAGCATCCAATGACGGCATCACCAAATCATACCGGCGCACACCTGCGTGCTGAAAATGTCATCATTCCTTTGCCATCAACAGTGCCCCAGTGTGCGGCGCAACTCAGATCACATGAGTTGGGACTGCGAGAGCATCAGGCTGATGCGTTGCTCAAGTCGCTTCGCAAGATCATTGCCGAGAAGTCAATGTTATACAGTCATACATTGCGCGGTGCTGGCCGGCAACTCATAAAAACGAGATCACATGATAGAATTAACACACTTAACAAGAAGCGAAGCGATCTTGTGTATGCTTATGCCCGATGTCGGCACACGATGATGACACTGGATGCCGATGATACCATCCTCCGCAAGTTCAAGGAGCTGTTTAAAGCTGACATCAAGAGTAATACATATGTTGTTAACCCAAACCAACCTGGCTCTACAACCTTGAAGCTGTCCTGGATTTGGCACGTTGGCCGAGATGATGAATCGGCTCCGGCCGCCCTTCAAGAAAGTGAGTACTGTTAACGACAATGGACAATGTATTCAATGACCGCATCATTGAACTAGGTAATCGCGTGCTTTATCTCAAATCGCGCGCACTCGCCTCCCGGTGGCGGGAAGAACTTCTATTGGTAAAGTACGAAATGGAGTGGACTGTTAGATATTTCAAGCACCACCATGACGTATGGGTGGATCGGAGCTCCGACAGTAGTCTGGGGGCAAAAGCTTATGCCCGGCGCAAGGCCGCCCAGTACTTGCGGCAGGCTCAGGTGGCTGAAGGGGAATTCATCAAATACAATCGAGCACAGCTTCACCTTGTCACATGATTTAATTAACATCACATGCCATTCGTGTATCTGTGAATCAACAATCTTGTATTACTACCCAAACTTAAGTTGAGCAGATTGATCTTCCTACCACCATGCTGATGAACGTGATCCCTCTTTTTTCATACGATCAACTCAATGCCGGACCCCTGGGACTCCAGGCCGCAGCATGGGAGCAAAGAATTCCATCGCAATTAATTGTTGATTATGCTGATCATCGGTTCCTGGATATTTTGCTCGCTATGAGGCGCAGCTGGGACACAGTCCCCATCGCGCTGTTGCGCAGAGAACTTGTAAGATGCCGTGGTGTCAGTGCTCACAAACCGTTGATTCCTTGATCCCTTAGGAATACATCCTGGGCACAATCGGTGCATCGGTTGCCCTGGGACACATTGTGACGCCGGGTCCAATTGTTTGGCACTCGCCAAAGGCCTCGAGGAGGATTCGATCACGCCCACGTCATTCCAAGATTCCTGCGAAATCGGAAAGGCGCTGAATCTCGCGCGAAGCAATCATTTGAAACAAGCTAATCAACCATTAGCTCATAGGCATGCTTGGTGGGAAACATCGGCATCACGCCGAGCAGCCGGGGTGGACCGAAACTCACCGTCGCCCCACATTCTATCTGCAGCGATGATCATTCAATGTCTGGAGGCATGGGGAGAACAGCTATCGGAAAGTGAAGGCAAGAAAAATATCCGTTTGTACGAAGATGGAGATGGGGTACACCGCCCGCTCAGCGTACTGATCGTTTGGTACGCGGCACAAGCTGCCATTCCGATTACCTCGCCGCCTTGTGACCGATGTATTGAGCGGCTTGACATCATGATGCAGATGATGTCCACACTCGAGGTCACGATGAACGACAGAATGATGGACATCGCGGCTCACGGGCAGGAGGCGGCCGCCCTCTTCGATATTTACAAAGCCATAATTTACAAGGAAGCTGACAACGCGGACGAGGCCGAGACGCAACAAACCGCCACCGAGCTGGATGCTGAGATCCAGCGCATTTTGGATGACAACAAGCCAGCTCCCGAGCACACAAACTGAAAGAAGGCGACAAAGGCCATGGAGGATCTTAGGCAGAAAAACCACGCTCTCATTGACCTTATCAACAAGGTCACTCGCCAGTCACTCAAGGCGATCCCCAACCGGACAAACGCGTTTTGAAGCGAGGGCCCCGACTTATCGTTGGAAGAGGTATTCGCCGAGTTTCACCCGGACTCTGATGTTGGCTCTTCAGAAATGCACGATGGATACTTCCGCTCCCTGCCATCTGGGTCCGAACGCTCAGGTGACACCCTCGACCAGGCAGCGAAGATTCGCAATGCCCAATTCCCACTTACATATAACCTTCAGCCACTGACGCCCCTCCAACCGAAAGACGATGGCGATATCCCACACATAACCTTGGCCAATCGTCCGCATGATCGTCTTGCATCGGTGTTCCGAACACCACAGCTTTCAGAGTCACTGGTAAGACTCCTTCATCTCAGTTGCAGATATCTACTCATGCTCCACATCGGGCTAAGGCGGACCTGACCGGCTTTGCCGCACTTGACCGTGCCCAATCCTCACATTGGTCTGAGCTGACTATGTACATTTCCCCCATCGCACATCACAAGCCCAAGTACGTCCCATCCAGCTCAGATACCCCGATGCCTCCTGCAGTACCTGCCGCCGATGTCCTGCAAACCGACGATGAATCTTTCCAGAGCCTTGGAGGCACATCGCCCGGCATCGCAGGTACGAAATTGGGCAGCTGACAAGCATCGGCTCAGCCGTTTGCCGGTTCAGCCAGTGGCTCTGATGCCTCTCTTGGTGGTGAATCGGCAATGGAATATAAGCCACACTCTGTCTCGCGACCTGACGTTGATGACAATAACGATGCCAGAAGCCTTGGCGGGTCCTCCGCTGACACCCAAAGCCACCAACCTGGAAATGTCATTTGGCCTCATATGCCACATAACAAGTCGCTCGCAACTTCCGATGATGAGGCGAGCTTGGGTGGTGAGTCGACTGAGGACCCGAGTTCGGATGACGAGATCACCGATGATCACCCCCATATACCCCATCACACCTCGCTCGCGGCTTCCGATGATGAGGCGAGCTTGTGTGGTGAGTCAACCGAGGACCCAAGTTCTGATGATGAGATGGCCGATGATGAGAGTATGGAGGAAAATACCCCGGGCGTCGACTTATCCCACCATCGTCAGCACACACCGCCTGCTGCGTGAGAGGCCGAAGATGATGAGGATGATGCAATGTCCCTTGGTGGCTATACAGACGATGAAGCCGACGACTCACACACATTTAGCATGGTGGATATGCAAGCCAATATCTCCAATATTCCTTCATCTCCTGAGGTTGGTTGCATGGGTTCACCCATTGAGGAACCGGATGACGCCTACTCAGAATACTCGGATGACTCTGACGGGGATGACGACATTCCCGATGATGTTCGGGCATACCTACAGACCTCCCATACTCCGGGATTTCAATGTATGTTTGTTCCTTCATTTCTTCATTCACATTGTCAACTCACCCCCCCCTCCAAGCGCGCTATCAACATGTCCACTTTGAACATATCCCGGATGCCGAGTTTGCCAATGATGTCTTGTGATTGAACAGTCGTCGTACATTGCTCCTTATCCATTATTCTTGATGTAAATGACAACAATTTGTTTGGATTTTGAATATATCATACTACGGTACATACCCACTACTCACCTGGCCAAAGTGTCCGCCTAAACCGTACAATGTCAGTCTTCACCAGACGTGCGACATGCCAATTCTTTATACTTGGTATTGTTTACTACACATTGTCGGACACACCCGCTATTTACCAGTGGACAATGTCGGTCTGTTTCGCAAATCCTCAGCCTGCGTCGTTCAGCCGATCTGGCGACACTTTGCCTACATGGGCCGGTGCTTTGGTCTGGGTATCATGCACTTCATCCACGAACATGCGAGCTACTCACCCGCTAAGAATTTCAGCCTGTCTCACAAAATCTCGGCCTCCGTCGTACAGCTGATCTGGCGACACTTTGCCTACATCGGCCGGTGCTTTGGTCTGGGTATCATGATGTATAACAATACAGTACATGCACACTACCTACTACCTGAAAACATCGGCCTGTATCCCAAAACATCGGCCTGCACCGGACATCAGATGTACCGATCTTTTGCTTATTTAGGCCGACTTCTTTACTGATGCATCATATACAGCATCCCAGTAGGTCTTGGCTACATGCTGGCTGAAACCATCAGCCGCAATAGCAAAGAATCGGCCTACACTGATAGCCCGATGTTGGATCAATTTGCTGACATTTTATCCCTGCTGCCTCAGTGTACCTGTATAGGAATCATTGGAAACAACCTAGCCACCTCACTAACCATTCCACAGCATTCTGCTGCATTGCCGGTCAATCCCTTGGCCCTTCCGATGTGCGAGCTGCTCCGCGCGGATGGTTGTTATTGCATACATTGTAGACTTACCATATTGGGCAATTTCCACTGGGCTCTGTGCGGACTGTTCCTATCAATACAATGTATAACTCCGCTTTGATGTGTTTATTGGTACATTGTAACTCCACTACCTGCCGCTATCAATAATAGAACCTTCGGACGAATGTAAGGACGATGAAGATGAGGACGACTACGACTCATTCTCCATACTCCACCCACCCATTCAAGCGCAGGCACGACTCCATGAATCGTTTGACACACCCGTTATCGACTATCACCACCCGCCAAGTGTACCACCTACTTGTAACATTATCCCAACCAGTATCTTCTCCACTACGCGACAGATCTACCCCGGCGAACTCATGTACGAATTAGTCACGGACGCTCCTGACCCTTGGGATTATAACGACGCTGGAACCACAGTTATCCGACGCATGAGCAACACTCCAACCTATATGACTGCTCAGGCGATATACACGGTCAAGCCTCCGGATAATCATCCATACTGGCACGATAACCACTCTCACTCCGAACGAATACGAACTATGGTTAAATATAAAGGTACCTACGGTAACCATCCACTACATAACTGGCATAATCAATTCGAAACACCCACCAACTACCACGACTATTGGAAGGACGACGGTGACACTGATATTGCGCAGTATGTCGTAGATATCTGTGAAGCATCCAGGCAAGGAATCTTACTTCCTGAATCGTGGCGTGATATCGAAGGACTGCCAGAATATATCGTGAAAGCTCAGGACACTATCAGACATGTTTACGAGAACTTACAAGGACACCTCCACAAATTAAACGAATGTGAACTCTGTAGCGTTAATCATGACAAAGAACCGCTTGAGTCCGTTGAAGGCAACTGACTTCTCTTCTTCAATGTCAGCATTCTACCAGAAAGCTACGGACGACTTGCGCCTTACGATTACTACGTTGATCACTACAAGAACCCCCGGATCTCAGACAATCACGCCGTCGCTTTTAACCCATGGAACGTAAAGGTGATTTATTTGCGACGAATTCGTATGGATCTCCTTCAATTCTTTCGCGAACTCATCTACTACGTCTTCACACCAAGCTTCCGCCATTTTATTGATAGTCCACGTGCACCTGGTGATATGCGTCACTACTTTTACCATCACTGCGCCTTCTTTCGATTTCTCGACTATCATATTCCCCTACTCTTCCAAGGATTCTCCTGTGACTGTATCCACCCTGACATTGGAACGTCTCGAACGTGGACGGAACACCAACCGAACCCACCACGAAATCTTCTCCTCACCGCTGAGGAAGACGAATTCCTATACCATATCGGCGAATACTTCGAATATCAAGAGGTTATCCGAATGGCAAATACCTGTCGCCATTTACACGAAATCTCATACTTCCTCTCATCACACGTTCGCAGCCTCTTCAACCATGGATACCTCGATCCCGACTATATGTTTGATGGACAGAATAATCGTCGCGCCATCGTTTGGTGCAGAGATCCTTCTGTTGCTTATTAATGTAAGTCATCGTAGCATCATGGTTTCGAGACTGTCTCAAGTTCCTTATAATTTAGGAACACATTATACCTTGATTCCTTTTCTTTTGTCACTCCTACCCTTCGCACTTTCATACTTATATAAACCCC
This sequence comes from Pleurotus tuoliensis, assembly GCA_036872985.1. NCBI lineage: Eukaryota > Fungi > Basidiomycota > Agaricomycetes > Agaricales > Pleurotaceae > Pleurotus > Pleurotus tuoliensis. Next base: position 766,791 of record JAYMDH010000011.1, on the reverse strand, counting down.
ACAAAACATCTTCTTTATTTCCTATATTTCGGACTTTTCTTCTTTTATTCCCCATCATCATTTCTCACTTTTATTACCTATATTACGCTCAGTGTGGACATTTGATTTCGACCTTGTACAACCACACTCAATCTTTTTCCTTCCTTTCTGAATGGACTACTTTTCTTTCCTTTTACTTGTGCTTTGTACGGACTATTTCTTTCTTGGTTACCTCTACATATACAGCATGCTACGTACCATGTTGGACTTTCCTTACCTTCTTCTTTTCAGTACTTACTAAATGTTTCAAATCAGTTTGGACTTGTATATTTCTGTACCTATTATTTCTTCCTCCTACCATGGCTCTTGATATGACTTCGCTATAAGATAGATGCTGGAGTATATGAACCATGTCAATCATTGTATCGGTGTAGACGGTTTTGTGTACTAAAGAAAAATGGATCGTTAAGATTTATTCATGATCTTAGACCCTTAAATGCTATATCAATTCGTGATGCAGGACTATTACCTATAGTGGATGATTTTGTAGAACCGTATGCAGGAAGTGAAGTCTGTACCACATTTGATCTTTATTGGGGATTTGATGCTCGTATTGTAGACATTACCTCTCGTGATATGACAGCATTTTGGACTCCATTAGGATTATTGAGACTTACTGCCTTACCAATGGGATATACCAACTCACCTACAGAATTTCAGAAATGCATGATACATATTCTTCAAGATGAAATACCCCATGTTGCAAATATCTTTATTGATGATTTACCTATTAGAGGACCTAAAACTCAGTATTTAGACTCTAATGGTGAACCAGAAACTTTACCTGAGAATCCAGGAATTCGCAGGTTTATTTCGGAACATGCTCAAGATGTTCATAGAATTATGCACCGTATTAAATGTGCAGGTGCAACATTTTCTGCAAAGAAGACACAGATTTGCAGACAAGAAGTTTTAATTGTAGGACAAAAATGTACACTTCAAGGACGGTGTCCAGGTGATGATAGAGTTGCAAAGATTCTTAAGTGGCCTCAACTAACCTCTCCGAAAGAAGTTAGGGGATTCCTCGGACTATGTGGAACAGTTAGGATATGGATCCAAGATTACTCCGCATTAGCCTGACTATTGACTGAACTTGTACATAAAGATGCAGTTTTTGAATGGACAGAAAGACGTCAACAAGCATTTGATATTTTCAAAACTAAAGTCTCATCAGCACCAGCCTTACGTCCTATCAATTATTCCTCAGATAGACCAATTATCTTGTCAGTGGACACTAGTTATATTGCAACAGGCTTTATACTCTCACAGGAAGATGAAAATGGAAAACAAAGACCTGCTCGTTATGGATCTATCCCTATGGACAGTACTCAAGCTAGGTATTCCCAACCTAAGCTGGAATTGTATGGACTGTACTGTGCACTTAGACACTGGCGTCTCTACATAATTGGTGCAAAGAAACTAATTGTGGAAGTAGATGCAAAATATATTAAAGGTATGCTAAAGGAACCAGACTTGCAACCTAGTAATGCTATGAATCGATGGATTCAAGGCATTCTAATGTTTGATTTCCAATTAGTTCATGTACCTGGTGTCAAGTTCAAAGGTCCAGATGCACTATCAAGAAGACAACCTAACCCTGATGAATTTGTGCCAGAAGATGAAGAATGGCTTGATGAAATTGCACTACTGCTATTCATGCCAAATCCCCTCGATTCAGATACATTTCATATAGAAAAGCCCCTATATTCAACTCCTATGGTACTCCTCACTCTACCATCGTCAATTAAGTCATCTCAATATGAAACTATGTTTCAAGACATTAGTAAATATTTGAAGACTTCGGAGTTACCACCATCTTTGGACACTATCCAGAATCAAGATAGGTTCCTAAAGACTAAGCCAAACTATTTTTTCTTTATGATGGAGAATTATATAGATGGACTACGCAAGAATCTCCTCGTCATGTTATTATTGACCAAGGTCAAAAGGAGAAAATTCTACACCAGGCACATGACAGACTAGGACATAAAGGAGAACAAGCTGTGTTCGAATTAATTCAGCTGAGATTCTATTGGCCCAGTCTTCGTGCAGATGTTCATTTTTATATAGCATCATGCCACGGATGTCAGATCCGGAATACAAAGTTATTCAAGATGCCTTATGAAATATCTGCACCTGTACGAATCTTTGAAAAGGTTTATATTGATCTAATGAAAATGCCGAAATGTGGAGGATATGAATTTATTGTAGCCGCTAAGGATGATCTTACTGGCGTAACAGAGGCTAGAGCCTTACAAAATAAAAGTTCTGCTGGACTTGCCAAATTCTTTCTGGAACAGATTTATTATAGATACGGAACCATTGGTTGAGTTGTTACTGATAATGTATCTGAGCTAGAAGGAGCATTTGCAGACATCATAAAACGACTTGGAATTCCACATGTTAAAATTACTCCATATAACAAAACTGCTAATGGAGTAGTGGAAAGAGGACATTATATTCTCAGAGAAGCTATTGTTAAATCTTCTCCCAAACGACTTGACGGAACAATTATTCAATGGCATAAACAAGTGGAGTTGGCAGTATTTACAGATAAAGTAACTGTTAGCTCAGTAACTGGTTATTCGCCTTACTATCTGTTACATGGAGTACACCCAGTCCTACCATTGGACTATACAGAAACAAGTTTTCTTATAACCGGCTTCAAACCAGGAATGGATACCTCAGAGTTATTGGCACTACGAATTTGACAATTGGAGAAACGTCCTAATGATATTATTGCCACCTCAGAGACTCTCAGGAAAGCTAGGTGCAAATCTAGAGAACAATTTATGAGACATTTCAAACATCGTATTCAGAAGGCTACCTATAATGTTGGAGATTTGGTACTAGTAAGGAATAGTCAAGCTGAAGATACCTTAAGTGCCATGAAGACCCAACCACGTTATCTCGGCCCCTATCAAATTGTAGAAAGAACTCATAAAGGAAATTATGTGGTACAAGAATTAGATGGCACTATATTAGCTAAGCCTTTTGCCGCATTCCATATTATGAGTTATATTTCTAGAGATGACCCCATTCTGAATCAAAGAGCAGCAATAGAAGAATTATCAGAGGACGAATTAGAAGAAGAAACAGCCCCTGAGTCTGATGAAGAAGAAACCCTTATATAGAATTGTTAAGTGAGGCATGGACCCTGAGTATGAAAACGAGCCGCATCCATACATCATTCCCTTCCCACTCTTTTCGACTCGCACCACCAGCACCTACGCTCCATACCAGTTATGTCGCATAGCTCGCACAGTTCTATCAGTGAAGATGCCTTCACTATAATCACCACCACTCATTACGAATATACACCATCATCACATTTACACGACGTCCCTTTACCAGTAATACCCCCTGCGCCAATCACACCACCACCACCAGAACCGACATCGTTGCCACCAGTGCCTCATGGTGAAGGTTTACCAAAACCGGAAGCCATCATTGATGTGCCTAGCTTCTTCGCTGTCCCTCTCATGGAGCAAAGGTTTTTGCCCATGTTATTGGATTACCGTCGGAGTGTTATCAGTGTCAAAGAAAAAGAGGTAGTAACTCGGCTGGGAGGAGAGAGCCAGATCCTCCTCATTTCAGAACATCGACTTTATGTTGGGGATTGGATCGAAATACCAAGGAAAGGACTAGGGCATATCGTCAAGCAGAAAGTTATGTGTGGCAGGTATATTTCATTGCGCATTCGGGTTCATGGCAGACCCCCCATTGCTCATGAATTATACTTATTCAAATATCGAGCTTGGATTGACACTGGAGACTTAGTCTTATCTTGGTATGATCTTTGGCGAAGCTTTAAAGAACGTATACTTCGTAGGAGTTTTGTACTTTCAGAACCCTCATATGTATAAATTCTTTTATTTTATGTTTCATATACTACTGGCCAATGTATGCTGCCTTCTCTATTATCATTTAAGTCATAAATGATCCATAGAAGAATAGAAACATATAGGAAGTGGATATTTAATGTTGCCTGCACCATGTTCATATTTAATATTGCCTGCATGTCAACATTATCATTATGGAAAAGCAGTTCATCATATCATAAAAGAGATGATAATTAAAAGAAAGAAATATAGCAGGAATACCATTATCATAAACAGAGAAAAGAAAAATGGATAATCGTATAGTGACAGATTAAGACAGAACACTATAAAGATAAAATGCCCTTATCACCCTACAATTGTTGAGTCCCAACAGGCATATCGTATTTATGACGTTAAAGTACCAAAAGCTTGGCATGCTAATCTCTAATAGTAATTCTGATTCTATTACTAGGATTCCTGCATTAAACATATTATCATCCTGATGAATGAATAACCAAGCATTAAATGGTTAATAATTCCCCTAAAAGAAAAGGGATTATATTTTCCACGGTTCAACCAATGTATAAATGCCACGTCTTGATAAAAAATTGCTTATAAGCAGTCATATTTTGACAAAGATCACTATATGATTCGAAACATTATGGCCGACATACCAACTATTTTTAACCGCTCGCTTTCTATCATCCCTGCCGCCCTCACAAAGAATGGATCATTCTTTCGCAATCAGTATATCATCGTTTTCGACCCATATCTTTCGTCAAACCCATTTCCCATTCATCCTGACGATGGCATTCTTGTTGGCCTTAGAAGTTATTGCGACTTCTCTCTTCTCGACAACCTCCCTTCCGACTTCGATATTCAATACGACGTTAAAGTGGAAAAATGGGTACAACTAGTAAACCCACCACCCTATACGAACATCATCCTTATTGAAACCATGAGGAACACCACTTCGCGACTTATCTATAAAGTCATTATTGAAGCCAGTAACATTCCCATATCGACAAGCAACCTCATTTTTCACCCTCATCTTGGGGTAGGAATCGCTCAGGGAATCATTAATCAACTAGGACAATATCTTCAGATATTGATTTCATTTCGCAATCATGGTGATACTGGAGGATTGATTATGTTTGTAGCGGTATGGGTTCATTATTCTCATGTTTCTGTTCATGATACTGCTCCAGAGTAATATGAATAATGTACCAGCAACAGACTTTGATTTAGATGTCAATTCGTTAGTCAGACTTACTGATACCAAGTACCAAGTAGATGTAGTATTTACTACCTTGATGAGTATTTAGGTATTGGATTGCTGTTGTTATATGGACTATATTTTTTTGTTCTCGTTCAAATTGTGGACAATGTGAACAGAACTTAGTCAGCAATCGAGGACGATTGATTTAATGTTGCCTGCAGATGTCATACTCCAAATTGGAATTTGTAGTAAGTGACATGAATATTGGTGTTTTGTAGCTATTTTATATGCTACTATGGATATTGTGTTTTGTAGCTATTTCATATGCTACTATAAAACCAAGACATATTTTTTGGCAAGTTGAATCAAATCAAACGGACCTCTCATTATGATACAGACATTATTTCTTACTTTCCCCTATTCCCCTATCAACTCCTGGGACCCCTAATTATTATTCTAACATTCTGCTCAAGTCAACAACTTCACATAATCTACAAGGAATATTGTAGAATGTTATGGAAACTTGTAGAATAAGCTAGAATGTATAGAATAGAACCCTAATAAGCAGTTAGCCATCACTTACTAAGCTTTCGCTTGGCTATTACAAATCAAAGATCTACTTCTGCCAAAAGCATGAGTCAGACAGAGTCATTTAGCACAGCTTACTAAGCCTTGGCTTGGCCATTACAAATCAAAGGCTTACTCCTGCTAAAATATGAGTCAAATAGAGTCATTTAGCACAGCCTTGAGATGCTTGGCACTGCACAGCCTCCTTCCCTTGTAGTCTATATAAACCCTCAAATTGTAGTAGATAGGCATTGAAGAATACACTTGAATTCTACATTCATTCCCCTCCCCTTCCTTCATTTCTCATCCTCTTCCCTCCATTCTTTTTGCAGTACCTACTTCTTATTAAGTAGAATATTACTGTTAGGTTACATAGTAAAGAATAGACTTGATTAGTTGATAATTGAGTACTTTTGACCTGTGAAACCCTTACTAGAGAAATGAGATTAAGTGTCTTGTGTACACCTAAGTCTTTATACTTTAGTGATTGCTCCCCAGTTATATTGATTTCATATAGACCGTTGCTGGCTAAGCATTAGACTATAGAATGATTCTATAGTTGTTTAGTAAATATTGGAAGTGATCTAGCAGAAGCGTCTGACCTAGAGCTTCTATCAGTTGAATTGTCGTATTGCAGTTTTGTATTATTGGAGCTATTGCTAGTATACTCAGTCAGGATTATCCTTTGTCTTAGTATTACTTGTCCCAGTCAGTTTACTATTTGATTGTGTCTTCCTACATATTATTCACTTGTTGAGTAGTCTGTATTGTTGTGTTGTGAAGTTTATCTTAAACTTCTTACTTTACCTCCGATCTTTTCCCCTTTTCACTCCTATTTCCCCTAATTGTAGTACCTTGTAGTATAATCCCCCCCAAAAGCCATCATTATCAATAACACACCTCTAGCCTGCAACAACTTGGGTGACTGTTCGATCTATCTAGACTGATCCAACTACATCCAAAACATTTAGTGAAAACCCCACTGAGTGTGACAATGGTCAGAACGTTCCTTAAAAAAGGGGGCTTTACAGTCTGTGATTGTAATCTCAATTTCACGGAATACCCGACTAGCTCTAACCCGCTACTTGACAAAAAGGTATGCTAGGTGCGGAGGAGAGGGTAACGAGGCCGAGCCCTTCGTCGCCAGTGATAACAAACTGAGTTATGTAGTAGCATAGACGTCGGGTTGTGACGGGTGTTAATGCAATGCCAGAAAAAAAACGAAGTCGGAACATGGTCGGGACGTCTACACGCCGCGTCAGACTGTGAGAAAACGAAGCTGGAAGTAAAGCACACCAGGTGAAACAGTCAGCGGCCAACAAAGAGACATTGCTGTCTGATGGCCTATGGCTAGAGGCAGCTGCTCCAAATACACGACAATGCACTCTGTGCAAACAGTGAGCATTGGAAAGACAAGGACATGACGGCGTTCCTGACCGCGGAAGACAAAGACGAAGAAAGGCATTAGTGTGTGGTGCATTGGTAACGGTGTACATTGCTTTATATGCTTCATTCTGCGTCTGATCCAAACGCTGAGAGCATCCATAAAGGAAGAGGATCTGACTTTGACAAATCGCTGTTTCCATCCTCTGCAAGAATTGGCAAATGTCTGGCGCGTGACCCCGTACCTGGAAACAATGGTCTTCACGCGCCCTATGGGGCAAGTACAGATTCACAAATGGTTCTTGGAGGCGACACGTGAACGCACTGGGAACGTCTGTGGCTGAGTGTCAAAGTATTGAGCAAACCGCAACAAAGCAAGGTATGAAGCGCCATAGGCGCTCCTTAATGCAATGGTGTGGTTCACTCTTTCCAAAATGGGACACCCATTGGTTCTGGCACGTCTAGCGCTTAAGTATGATAGCCGCAATAATTCGTTTACAATCCGTACAGTGCATTTATTCCTTATTCACAACTATGGTAATCTCGAGAATTGATATTCATGAATATCTATAGTTCTCATTTTTGGTGAAATCACATCGTAGAAATATTGACTTATTATCTTCACTTTGTCACCTCTTGTAACACTTCCCACGCCCGAGGTTTGATGTGTATGGACGCAGCATATCTTAGGTGAAATAGATTCCAGCTGGGGGTTTAATTTTCAACGACGTGACTGATTTTCTTCGAGTAATATGAGTAGAGATGTACCTACATCCTGTCCCGAGTACGTACAGTAATGAATAGTCCTTTCTACTAGTATGTTATACTGATGGTCCCTGCCATAAAGTGCCTGTTCCGAATGATGAAAGTGTCTGTTTTTAAATAATGATAATGATGGTGGGAATAAATATAATTAAATTATCACGGCGGGGGAAGGTCGTTTGATGCGGTGACGGTGCGGGCCCTCAGCACCTGGCTGATGGGGGGCATCTACTGGCCAACGGACGCGAGATGCGTCGGACCTAGACCGTCTCAGAGCGTCGTGAGTGACACGGGATCCGTGTCCTTCGTGGCTTCGAGGATACTGGCGATGGTGATTTTGGTGATGATCGTGGCGTTGGGGGTGATTTGCATGATGTGGGTACGGCGATATCGTCGAAGGAGGTGGTGAGAACTGCACGCGGGCGTGAGTGCGCAGTGAAGGGCTGCTTGCGACTTTTCTCGCCTGGTGCCTGGATAAGGACGGGTGCGAGGGAGGGGGTGAGGCGACGCCATGTGATGACTGGCTGTAGTTGGAATAACTGAATGAGGACTTGTGCGACAAAGTCTGAGTGGTGGGAGAATGAACGAGAGGTAGTTCGGATACCATGTTGGGGGAACAGAGATATGGGTCTGGGATGAGCTGTCTATCTTTGGCCGCTTTCTTGGGGGAGTTCTTTTGGCGTCTCCACCAGATAACCATGCAGACCATGATGACAACTAGTACAGAGATCACGGATACTCCAGCAATCAAGGGTGTTCTGACACGCGAGAGTTCTCGTTGAGGATACACTTCGACAGCAATCACATTGCGGAAAACTCACTTTGTTGCGTGCCCTTCTGATCGTTTGTTCAGAAAACTACTCGGCGATTCCTCCGGAACGAATGCCTGATGCTCTAAGACGATCTGAAAACATGCATTAGCAACGTGGACTAGAGAGGAACGGTGCACTTACATAGTCCAGATCAAGCACTTGGCCGTTCTCACCGAGGTTGGTGAGCTCTAAGGTGTGCATCTGCGACTCGTCGAGGTCCCTACGTCCGAAGAGAAGAATGTTTCCGTGCGGGGTGCTCCCTTGTATATACCCAGGGAATGTCTCCACTTCGTCGTCTAGGGCGATCTGGTATGACCCCAATCGTTCCCGATATCCGCCATATATCCTGTTGAAACTTAGCCATGAAACAAAAGCCCAGAATGAATCCTGCTCATACCATATGGAAGCCCCTCTCCAGGTAAACGAAACTGTACCCTTCCCAGCCGAAGAATTTGTGGCACGATAACTGCGTGTGTAGTACTCATCCTATCCCTTCGTCAGTCTAGATCGCAACGATAGGCTCGAGAACAACTCACCAACAAGGGGTCGTCAAGTAGAGCATCACTCCACGCCGATGGTGGCGAATATTGTAGACGCGGACTAGTATTCGTGAGTGTTTCGTTAAGGGGCATGTTCGTCGAGGAAGATCAGAAAGCAGTTGAATCAATTGTCACATATATAACCCCAGCCAGCCAGCTATTGTAGATGCTTGAACATGATGCCACCTACCTTAGCGCTTGAGGTCAAATCAACGATGGCCTGATACAGTGATGCAGACAGATCCTGGTGTTTCATCAAATCAAGCTGTGCGTATGTTGTGATCGAAGAGATGGCGGTGAGAAAGATTGAGAGTTAAGCCCGCTTCATGTCAATTCCAAACCCCACGGAAGTATCTCCAGTGAGATTTCTAAACGCAGCAAAGCATCACCGTATGCAACGGACTTAAAGGGCTCACATCGTCCAAATATACAGGCGGGAAACTTCCTGCGAATTCGCCGTGGGATCAAAGCAAAACAAAATACGTAGGAGTCGCAAGAAGTTGGCTAAAAGCTTCGGATACGGGGAATCGAACCCCGAGCTGCCGCGATCTACCAAGAGGTGAGAGGCGGCAATGTTAGCCGTTACACCATATCCGAATTAGGGAAGGCAGCAGCCTTGACAGCCATGTTTCCAACGATAGCCACCGAACCAATTTGCGTTTAGTCAAGGTTCGTAAGTGGAATTATGTATATTCAAATATATCCTCTAGGATCTAGGATTCTAGGTCGTCTAGATGGTCGCGAGCATGCGTAACCGGAGGCTAGATGGTTCTTGATTCTTTAGTCGACGCGAGCGCGCTTCTTGGCAGCACCATTGGTATGTCCGTTGGTAGGGGCGGCATCGCTGACGGTGGAAAAATACTCAAGCGAGTCCTTGGGGTCGGCTTTGATGGTTTTCTCTCCCTCAGTCCAGTTGGCGGGGCAGACTTCACCGTGCTTGTCCTGCCACGTATCTTCGAGTTAGGCTCGTATTCCTCACGATGAAAACCCGCTTACCGTGAATTGGAAGGCCTTGATAAGACGAAGAGTCTCGTCAACCGAACGGCCGACTGGGAGATCGTTTACGGTGATTTGACTAAACGTTCTTCAGTCACTTGTACAACAGCATCAGAGTCTTCAGCGCACCGAAGAGTACCCTTGGGATCAATTAAGAATAGACCACGGAGGGCAATGCCCTCCTCCTCGATAAGGACACCATAATCACGAGATATTTGCATGTTCCGGTCGGCTACGAGTGGCAGCCTGAGGTCAGGGCCTAGCCCACCTTGCTTGCGTGGCTGCTGCGACCAAGCAAAATGAGAGAACTGTGAGTCCGTAGATACACCTATGATTCACTGTTCATCAGTATTAAAAAAACAGACAGAGTTCGACTATGGAAGCTTACCGAGCACAGTGGTCTGAAGCTGTTTGAATCGCTCAAGAGCGTCATTAAACGCCAAAATCTCGGTTGGGCAGACAAACGTGAAATCCCTGCCATACGCCGCCCGTCAGCCAGATATTTGGTTAGGTGGTTGTACCGCTCCTGGTGGTACGTACATGGGATAGAAAAGCAACACGACCCTTCTCGTATGTCAGCCAGCGCCTCTAATTTATCAGTGCGTGGTGGACGTACCATTGACCAAGGAAGTCTGACAGAGAGATGTCTTTGAACTGGCCCTCTGCTACAGCAGTGGCCTTGAAAGCGGGAGCAGGGCGTTGAACAAGGGTAACCATTTGAGCGCGCGCAAATGAGTGGGTCGAGGAAAGAAAGCAGATGCCACCAAGATGATTTTTGCAAAGGACGCGTTATTTGCTGCTATTTGTCTCCCCTATGTTTCCCCTATTGCGCCAATTCTGAGGGAAAAGATCAGATATTTGTGTACGATAAGCGCACCCTTATACACTCTGTTCAAATTGCCATGGATACAGAGTAATAGTACAGATTAAATCTATGTACCCACGTTACAGTCTGACATACTGTTGCACCGTATAAAATCGAGAGAATGTAGTTGCTGATCAAGAGTGAAGATCTAAGAAGCTACCTTCAATAAAAGCATCGCTTCCGCGTATAGTATCTGATGCATGTTCGCAGCTGAGCTCACAGCCTATCCAACTGTCCGTTGCCAACGGCTGCAGCAATGTCTGATATCAAGGACTAAGCATTTCGAGCTAGAAACGACGCAGCCATGCCCTCTCTCAAAGCGTACGAAGGCCTGGATCACTTCGTAGACGTTGGTTTCCGAAATCTTTACACCATATGAGAATGTGTAGTCTAGTCAAACATGGAGTCAGTTGCAAGTGTTCCCATGGTTACAGCATCATTAGGCGCGGTACCAGAAACCCTGGGGATACATATAGCGATCAATATTCACTGCTCCTGACTCAAGTTAGTCGTGCTGATACAGGCTAGTGCTTACCAGCAACAGACACCGCCAACCGTGACGCCGCATTTCCGGGTACTCAGGATTTGACTATTATTTGACTAGGGTAGCTCCAAAGGACTACCCCAGGCTTGCGGACATTGGGTGAGGGGTGGTGAGGGGTTGATGTGACGGCTACTGGGCGATTGGAAAACATACCTAACGTCAGTAGGAATCGTACGAACGCCACTCTTAGGTCTCCATATGTCTTCTTTCGACGTCGAAAGTTACTGTAGCCCGGACAGAAAGCGAAGGGTGGGCTTGGTTCTTAGAAGGCCGGACCCAACCCACTGCCACTACTGGCAATCCAAGATGGAATACTCCCTGTAGTGGTTCATGGGAACACACAAGCCAAGAAGCAAAAAGAAGCAGGCACAGGCCTTTTTTAGGTAGTAGAGTCTCGGATTTCTGTGGGTACGAGGAATTCTGGTACATGACCTCGCACTGATGTGTTTGTTTTGGCTTTCTCGCGGCGGTGCATTCGAAAGTCAAATAACATATCCGGCGGGCCTATCAAAGTTGGTTCTATTCTCAGAACTGGCGTTGATCTCCTCGACCAGGGGTTGGAACGCAAAGTGCACGAGAAGCTGCAACAGTTCGCCCATTCAAAATAGTAAAAAAGTGCCTTTTGGATGTTGATGTTGATGTACAGTGATCGTATCGTTCTTGCGGGGACGATGAGCCCGTGGGCCACTCAATGGTACCAAACAAACAGACAAACGCCCGTGCAAGTGCTCGTATCAGGCCTGTCTTGAATGCACACCGTTGGAAGTACGAAATAAACCCGTGGCGATAGCACTCGTAGACCGGGCGGGCAGCTGGTCGCAGTAATCTATGAAGCTCAAGTTAGTCATCATCGGGGCATGTGAAGATACTCCATCTTACCGCCTTTTAGCTTCTCATCAAAGCCATTCATGAATCCATCAATGTATCGTGGAAGATAGACCGCATGGAACTGTCACGATTTGGGAAGGATATCCGACAGCGAGCCTTGAGTGCCTGAGTGTAAGTCTCTCATGGTTTTGTTGCTATTCAGGACCTGATTTATTCCTTTGACTTCTGTGGGACAATAAGGATGAGGAAAGAGAGAATGTGCTAAGTAGGCTTGACGCAAGTCACCGTCGTCGCTTTGCATCGCTGGACCTTCACATACCTAGACACTAAATCTCGAACATGCCCCCCGCTTATGGGGCCTGGTCTTAGCAAAGTCGCGCGCCGTCGATTTGTAAGACGGTGCAGCAATGGGAATTGGCCGCCTTACACTGACGTCAAGGAGTGAGAGTCTTGAGGCGGTGTTAATTCCGGGAGGACAGGAGGACGTCGGCCAATATTGCTGGGATGCGAAGAGGTATGGACCTGGCTGTCATGGCTATGATAATGTCAATATGGGGGAAAAATTGGCGCGCTGTAGGCGTAAGATGAAGACATTAGCTGCATCAAGGCGTATATTGGACCAACCTTTTGGGCGCGGCGGCTGCCTGCAGGAGAGATACGGGAGCAGGAAAACATCCTGACGCGATACATATGAAGCCTCCCCGAATGCGGAAAACCATTAGGACAGAGGACAACCAAAGTAAGGGCGTTTTATGCAGATTTTTTCACTACATTATCATCGCTTCTGAGACGACACCGTTAAATCCATGAACTATCCCGTTTGATTTTCTTGAACTTACTTTGTGATTCATCTACCTAAACTCAACACGCCTCCCGGACCAGTCTACCTTCAGTTTGTCGTCCACAAGTCGATCGAGTTCCTTCGCCCGAGCGACTGCAATCTCAACAAGCTTCAGGATGCTATCAGGCGCTAATGGAACGCCCCCGAGCTTCTGCAAGACACAAATTTCGCGCTGAGCATTCAATGCAATAGATATAAGCCCTGCGCTGAGTCGCTGCTCCAGATGCGATGGATCAAGGATCGGCGGTATTGACGTATCGGCGAAGAAGGCGAAAGTAAAGCAAAATGGGGAATGGTGAATCGCGAGGGGGATCGGGGCTCGTTCTGTTGGATCACGCTGGTTTGTGGTTCAGATAACGATGATCGATTAAATGGCAGTACCATACTATTGTGACTTCGTCGCCGACAACTTCGATTTCAGGTCTTCTAAAGTGCCGGAGAGCTACGATTCCAGCAAGACATGCACAATCCAGCATGTTCCCCTCGTCAGATAAACAGTGGATTGCCAGTCGAACATGCCAAACCTAGAACTTTTGCTATGGCGCTCGCCCGGGAACAAGAGGATAGATCGGACTCACGCGTTGGCCAGCTATCACACATAATGACTCTTTATCGATTGTATCACTTCTCCTCAGGACCTTGTCCAACATTCGCGTCATGGTCACTTCTTCCTCCGATGCTCTATTGAAAGTAAGAAAGTATCCTCAGAAGGATCCACGCGCGACGCACCTACCAAACTCGTACTCCGGGGAGGCCATGGGGGATATCTCAGAGTGAATAGAGACCATCCCCTCAAAGGGTCGTTCTGGGGGAGGCTTGACCATTTTTGCATCAACCTGCGCGAGTACCCGAGTTTTACCAAGGGCGCATTCGACCCATCCAAGTTCGGGTCCGAACGTCAGTTCCGGGGTGCGTAACTGTAACGGCTGCCGTCCGTCAAGCCTAAGTGATTCCTTCAAGGACGCGAAGAGGAACTCTTTCTCAGGGATCGACGGCGACGGGGGACGCATTCTTATGCAGGAGGGTACTGCACTGAAAGGGTAAAAGGGGCGGGGTCACACGGTCACTGATACAGAAAGTAGTACGCGTCGGCGCTTATTTAACAGGTTTCTATCTGCCCGCGACCTACTTGTCGCCTGGCTCCCGCACGTACTGAGAGTAATCGTCTCGAAAGTCCCGATACCGTACTCGCATCGTCTGAACTCGTCTCGAAACATCAGATGTCGCGCCACCGAACTTCTCATGCACTTGCCATTCTCGGCCCCGAGCTGCACAATAAATTACCGGAAACGAAAGTATTACTGGTCGGAGCCGGCGGGATTGGATGCGAACTATGTGAGCGATGCATATTGTGTCTTTTTGGCTTCCTCAAGAACGCGCTTTTCCAGTAAAGAACATCGTTTTGACCGGTTTCGGACACATTACCCTCCTTGACTTGGACACAATCGACCTCTCGAATCTCAATCGCCAATTTCTCTTCCGGAAGAAGGATGTAAAGCAGAGTAAAGCCATGGTAAGCTCGCTACTCACAGCCAGCTGCACCCTTGGAACTAAATTTCCGGTCAGATAGCAGCGCAGACAGCGGCAGGCTTCAACCCTAATGTCCACATACATCCGATTCACGCGAATATCAAAGAACCCCAATTTGATGTAAGATGGTTCCAGGGCTTCGACATAGTGCTCAACGCTCTCGATAACCTGGGTGACTCTCACCTTCCTGCTCAATCCATACCAACGGTACTAAGCTTTGTCTAAAGACGCTCGGCGGCATGTAAATAAAATGTGCATGGCAGCAGGCGTGCCGCTCGTGGAATCAGGCACTGCCGGTTATCTCGGACAAGTCCAGCCATTGTTGAAGGTCAGTCAATCGCATCAATCACGACTTGAGCTTATAACAGTCCTCGTACTATCTATAGGACCGGACAGAGTGCTTCGATTGCCTACCCAAGCCAACCCCAAAAACTTTCCCAGTCTGCACCATTCGCTCAACTCCTAGTCAAGCGATACATTGTATTGTATGGAGTAAAAGTTACTTGCTGAGGTTTGTCGATCCTGTATGTACCACGGTCATCACACATCTAATATTTCATTTCTTGATATATCTAGCCAGTTGTTTGGGGAAGACGAGGAATCGTCAGGAGAGCTTGACGATGCAGAAAAGCAAGGCGAGAACGGTATGTCCTCCCTTCGTCCTTGAATTGATCAATCTCTGACCCGATATTAGCCCAAGAGATAGCTACGCTCCGGAAGGAAGCCCAGGCCTTTAAAGCTGTTCGGTTGGCATTACGCTCCCCTCAGTCTTCAACTTCAAACGGTGGCGACGGTGCAAGAATGGCCTTTCAGAAGGTTAGTTGTATGAACCCTCGTCGTCCAGTTGTTAACGGCAAATTAATGCATGTTTAACTTCAGGTCTTCAACTCTGACATCCGAAACCTGTTATCAATGGCAGATATGTGGCGATCTCGAGCGCCCCCTACTCCACTTGATTTCGACGCTATCATGGACGGGACGTTCCCCCATAAAAAGACCCCCGCGAATGGCGTAAATGGTAAGGAACACGCTGTGAACGGGAAGGGAAATGCACATGCGAGCGGCAGCAAAACGGTGGAAGAATTATTGCACTCGTCTCCCCACGGTGACGCTCGTCATACGAAAGGGCTAAAGGACCAGCAAGTATTATCGTTGAAAGACAATTTAGAGTTATTCACTTCAAGGTAAGTCGATATCTACTTCGCCTGTAGGTGTTTCGATCTTGAACGATTCGATGTTTTAGTATCAATCGTCTCGCCGCTCGACTACAAGCTGGCGAAGACACCATCTCCTTCGATAAAGATGATGACGATACTCTGGATTTTGTCACAGCTGCGTCAAATCTACGATCCGTTGCTTACGGCATTGAAGAAAAGACAAGGTGGGAAGTGAAAGGTACGGACTATCAAGCTCTCCTTCCGTAGCTCATGAGTATTGACGTCCCTAGAAATGGCGGGGAACATCATCCCAGCAATTGCCACAACCAATGCCATTGTTTCGGGCCTAATCGTCCTACAAGCTCTTCATTTCTTGCGAAAATCGTATAAGCGGCTGAAAAACGTGCACATACAACTCAAACCCTCCGTGCCTCTGAGTTCTATATCACTTTCGCCTCCCAATTCACTATGTGGAATCTGTCGTGATACATATACTATTCTCGCTTGTGATCCCGAGCGCACGACACTTGGAGACGTTGTCAGCGGCATTTTAGGTGGGGTGGAGAGGGACGTTAGCATATACGAGGACAAGAGGGTCTTGAGCGATCCCGACTGGGATGATAACAATGAACGAACATTGGCGAGCTTGAACATCACCAAGGGCAAGTTTTTGACTATTGTCGATGAAGATGGCGAGCTTGGGACTATTGCCGTTGCGCTGTGTGACCTACCGTACGTTGTCACTTGCTCGTTGATATGATATGTTTCTGACCAGTATATCGCTTCCAGACCGAATCATCCTATCGGTTCTTTGCCCTACATATTGCCATCTCCACTGCCGAGTCCTCCGCAAATCGTCAAACCCCCTCCTCCTGCCCCAACTACTCCGCCCCGTCAAACTCTCAAACGTCGGGCACCACACGATGACGATGATATCACCGAAATTGAGCCTAATGCGAAGC
Source organism: Pleurotus tuoliensis (assembly GCA_036872985.1). NCBI lineage: Eukaryota > Fungi > Basidiomycota > Agaricomycetes > Agaricales > Pleurotaceae > Pleurotus > Pleurotus tuoliensis. The sequence goes on along the minus strand of JAYMDH010000011.1, from coordinate 749,926 downwards.
GCGCCAAAATTACCAATGGCAATACAAAGATTCGCCCCGCCGAGACACCGCTATCCAGTCCAAGCAAGAGGCGTAAACTAGAAGAAGACGGACTAGTGTTGATGGAGAGTGCAACCGATAAGCTTGACGACGATGTTATTGAAATAGATTAGGTTCAATGTGGTACAATGTATTCGTTTTGGTGCGATACAACCCATATATTACGTGTATGTCCTTACTTGATATTTATTCATATTTCTTATCGAGATGTGCAGCCATATATATCTTTGCTCTGGTGACTCCGATCTTGAAGATGGCTGAATATCATATAAGTGAGCCCCGATCGTACTATAAGTGCTCTTAGGTTGTCCTGCCAGACCTTGCCAGATGTAGGTGTCTCATTTTCCAACCTCAATATCAATGTGGCTCAGATGCATCAGATGTGGCTCAGATGCATGGTAGGATGGAAAGGGAGCAAAAGGGAAGTAAATAAGAGTCCGTGGAACGAAAGGAAAGAGAAAGGAACAAGAGGGAGGGAGAGAGACAGGGGGAAAGGAGAAAATAGGAGTGTCCCCTTACACTCTCATGTGTTGTAGTTAGCCCTATTCATATCTTTGGATTCTCCCTCTGCTAGGCTTGCACTGTCAGCCATCTTGAGGTTGCCCTTGCAGGAAATGTCAACTTGGAGGGTGTAAGGGGACACTCCTATTTTCTCCTATTCCCCCTGTCCCCCTCCCTTCCTCCTCATTCCTTTCTCCTTTCTTTCATTCCACGGACTCTTATGTACATCCCCTTCATTCCCTTTCATCCCCTTTCCTTTCCACTTCCTTTCCGCTCACTCCTTTCGCATCCGAGTCATGTCTGGTGACTCCGGAGTCTTCCCGCACTTCGGACTTGCTCGGACTCATTCGGACTCATCTATACACTTTGGGGCTCGTCCGGGCTACCTCTATCCTCTTTCCCCACTTCATTACTCTTCGCTCTTACTTCCCCAGGTCGCTGGCACAACTCCTGTACATTCCCCTTCCACTTCATTATCATATGCCCCCCTCGTACCTTGTGATATTCGTTCGGACTTGTGGCTGGTAAACTATACAGTTATCCTTCATTCCTCCCACGCTACTACAGTATATACTTCGCTTCCTAGCATGGAGAATCCCTATCCTGTTCTCTTTGGATTCTCCCTCTGCTAGGTGAGCAGCTCTCTCATGTATTGTAGTTAGTCTTATTCATATCTTTGGATTCTCCCTCTGCTAGGCTTGCGCTGTCAGCCATCTTGAGGTTGCCCTTACAGAGGGTGTTGTAGTAGCAAACAGAGGGCAAGCCTCTCGCCTGACAAAAGGGTTGGATATCCTAACTAGGATACCAGTTACCCATAATGGGTAAAGCAAGTTCGCACCATGTGCGACTTGCTCTGCCTCTTTGTTTCATTCATTATCTCAGTCTCTTGTACTTACAGCTGATTATTGATTCACACGCGCAATGTGCGCACATATATATGTATTGTTCGCTACCGAACACCTCAGTTATTGCCCTGCAATATACTGAGTTTACCGTTTCTACAGGATGATGCTTCACTTTGGCATGCACAATTATGTAATGCCATCTTCATTGTATTCATGGTGCCAATCGTCTCCGAGTCTCCAAAGTTTGTTTGTCAATGCAGCAAATAATGTCTGTTCAATCACTTTACAGCACTAATACTCTGTGTGAGTTGTTGAAATAAGCTGTTGAGGGTCGCGCAATATCCGAGTGAACAAATGATTGTATTGCGTTTGACTGGAACTTCAGCAAATGCATGAAGAAAAGAGTACTACGTGCATGAAAACTATCTACGTGGTCATGTGCCCATGACCCCCTGTACTGCCTAGATTGCCATAATCTAACATGAATGTCAGCCCCTGGCTCAACCTGGGACCTAACTGAAATACATAATACATAAAGTACTCAGTATGATGGAACCACTGATCAAAGCATGTCATGACTGATTCACAGTCATTGTCTGCATCTTCACCCAGACTCCTAGATCTGATGCTAATAAAATCATATACAAGGTCCATCCCACCTTCCATTCTGTTCATGAACCCGATTTTCATCTTCCAATCCATGCTGACTCCAAAGCCATTGATATGGAGAATTAATGCATCCACATGATACATGGTCTTCCTGCCTTCAATCTACTATCAAGAAAACTTGCTTAGTATGAGCTAGCTGCCTTGCTCCTGGATCGAGGGGTCATTTGCTGAACCAAGAATAGCCTGTACACCCAATGCATACCATCTATACAAAGGCTCTCTGTGGCACTCTGAAGTCCATGTGAGAGACATGTTGAGCCAGCAAGCAAGCACTGCTGTAGCCATTGCTCTTGCTTCAAATGTAGCCCATGGAGCTGAGTCTCCTTCACTGCCACCCCAGTCAGTGGTGAGTTGGTATTTGGATTACCTTTCAGGACATTCAGTCGTCGCACTGACATTGAAGCCCTAGTTTATAAATCCCCTTTCATTCACCGTACTTGGCCAGAACACTATCTTCCGTGACTCTGCGTTTGAATTGAGTTTCAATCCCACTTCTATGCCTCCGCCGTTCTTCCATAATTATCAAAGAATTCCTCAACATTTTTGGCCGGGATCCTTCGCTCCACGAAATTGCGTCGAATGCGGACTTCGCTTTTGCTTTTGAAGCTCACGTATCTGTTCCAGACATGAATGAGATATTCTTCTCGAGTTCGCCAGTAATCGGAAATGCGAGTGTCAATAGGCAAGTCAATTCCGAAAGAACTACCATACCGACGCCGATAATGCTCGCAACTGTATCTGTATGGGAGTCACTCAGGACGAACTCACCGTGACAGAGAAGGGGGATTGTTAAACGTCCCGAAATGATATAGAACAGTCTTAAAAAGGGGCAAGAGTGCCGCCTCTCATTGCTCGTACGGTCCCGTCGCGCGCCACAAAGGAGGTAGCACAAGCGCTCAAGAAATTTTGCCGCAGAGCCGACGGAGCGCTGAACACTATGTCCGATGGCCATAATTGATCCCTACGTAGTCGCATCGTGCGTGTTCGTGGCCCCGATGGTTTCTCTGGCGCACCTGGCTAACACTTCGCGACAGCAAGAGAAAGATAAGTACGAGATTATTTCGCAGATCAACAATTGGACGCCGAGTCGTGTTCGGGATATATCAGATTCCTGGATGAATGTCCCCCGTAGACACCGAAGGGGATTGCAATGATGGGCGTATCGGCATGCGCGCGTTGGGACCATCGATCCCTCTGGATTGCGAAGGACGTGCCTCGTCCCAAGTCGTCTTGCAGCGGTCGCTTAGTTCAATCACTCCGGCGCGAATGAAAGCCAAGCGAAGTGTTTTGGAAGCAACCAAGAGAAAGAGATTTTACTACGTACAAGCGACCGGTCCGAGCATATATAGTAGTACATGCAAGCTATTCGTGTCTGTTCTTTTTCTTCAGGCTTGAGTTGGAGTCTGATCGTGCGATACTCTGTGGTGGAGAAGATGCGTGTCCAAATGATGCGGCGTTCATCGCTTTGATGAATCCCCTGTTGGGTTCCGAAGTCAGAGGAGGCTTCGTGGAAGGCGACACCACATACCTTTGCGTCGCGTCAACATAATCCTCCCTGTCAAACCGTTTCGACGTCTTCACGGATACGCCCTTATCTGATATGTGGAGCCCTTTGTTGGCCAGACTGAAAAGCCACGTCAATCACGGTCCCCAAGAGCGAATAAAAAGCTGCGCGCGACGTACGCTTCTTTGGTTGATGCGACCCCTTGCGAAACCGAGTTCACGAGGTACAATACGCCGTAGATGATTCCGCCGAACACGGCGATGGTCTGGCAAAAAAGGGGATGTCAGGAACGTTCGCTTGCAGGCGATTCATGCAGAGCATACGGCGAAAAGCGAGAACAGGTCAATCCTAGAAGTCCGTTCCGTCAGTAAGAGCTTTACAGGTGCATGAAGCACATACCAGTTGGCCATGTCGTCTGGTGGTGAGAGTTGCTGAACAGGGGGCGAATAGATAACTTGTTGAAGAGCTATGGATACAGGAGGAAGGAGCGGTGCCGGTGATGGGACTAAGGCTGGAGGACTTGAGTTGGATGTTCGATAACCTTTGGGATTAAGTTAAAACCTGTGTTGCGACAGTCGGCTGTTTGCGAAGGCTGTCCGTTGTGATTGTGGGAATAATTTATTGACCGTGGGTCCACAGGGGTCCACTGGCATCCACGGCATGCTCACCGAAACGTTGGTTCACAACTCTAGTGCATCATGCATCAACGCTCATCCAACGATTTGCCGTCCACATACAACGCGCCGGTCTGCATTGAAGCTTTGACTGATATTAACCAAAGTTTCCTGGTATCGGAAAGTTACTTTTACCGACCATGAATCTGTATCAACTCAGATCAAGTTCATCGAATAGCCAAGCAATGGAAGAATGTCATGTGCCTTCTTTATCTCCGCATTCCTATGATGCAGACGACGTGCACGTTTGGTGAAATGGGGGACTGGACGTTCTCGCCTTGTCGGTCCCGATAGATTCCAGCAGGATGCTACGAAAAGGTCGTCTAATTTCAGCCTCGAGCGTTAGATTTGGAGAGCAACAATGTAATAGGGCTTCGAGCATCGTAGCGTTCGGATTTCCAACCGCACCGACGCGGCGTCATATAGACGGAATAGAAATACTGATGGTAAGCACTCCGAGTCTCCTTCATCAGGTCGCTAACCAGCGATGTGATGAATAGGTATAGATTGAGCGCTGAGCGCTGAGCACTGGGTACTTTTGAATGCAGCGCTCATAAACAGCGATGTTGCCTATCTGCAGTGGCTGCGCGTATGGAGGTGGGAGAACGTACTCATGCTCGTTATCCACTCGCAATCGGTAGCGGCAGGCGCGCCATCATACACGGCGCGAAATATCTCGCGTCGAGGCTGAGCCAGTGGTGCGTATACTGGAGAATCCAGATGCTCAAACTATTTCATTGAGTGGCTGTGGTGACTGGCCTCCCTCCCACTCCCACTCGTCCGTTCGGGCGGAATCGATCAACCAGTCGGAAGTTCCCAGATAGTCCAACTCGCTGGGACTTGCCTGGAATCTCCCTCCTCAACGGAGACGCCGACAATGGGAAGTGATACCGATCGGCCTTACGAGGGCATACCAAGGACTACTTGCTCGATCTCAAGCCCTTTCACGGACTCTTCACTCGGCCTGTGTGGGCGTTGTCGGGCATGGATGACACCGTCAACTCTTCCTGCGGTTGCTTTAGTAGGTAGCTATGGATCGCGCCCTCCTTTCTATATGGAGATATGTCGAAGTCGGCCATTGCGGTAGTCGCGTCTTCCCTGTGTCTCCACCCCGAGATTCTCCCAACGCCGCAATTATCAGTGCTCTGCGCCACCAGGAACGCGCTTTTCTGTCATTGGTTTGGAATTTCGCCAACCCTTCCGCAGTTGCAATATCCTGACCTATCTTGGCTGAAGGTCGCTGGGGTGCCCAAAGACGTGTGCAGGTGTTCAAGGGGCTTCCCCTGTTTGTACCGCCTTGGTAACTCGTATCCTGACGTGAACTCGAAGGCCGAGTAAGTCGATCGTTCTCTATGGAATGCTGCGGCTGATTTATTGCAACATCATACAGCGAGACCGCGACGTTTGAGTCTCCTTTGTACCTTCAGAGTGAAACGGCACGTCCATGGTGGTGGATCTATGTCACCGCTGCCTAGAGCTTCGCGGGAGGTATGGCAGCCGTCCTGCAGTGGAAACATATGTTTTCGGCTGCGACACACGGAAGCAGATGCAAACACGACGACTATTTCTCCCGCGATGTGATATTTCTCTGCGCAGCTTCGGCGTTTCAGGCGACGATAGTGTCTCGCAATATGCCACTGCGGCATTCATACATATCTTCGAGCTGGCAAGAGGACTTTGTATAAGAGGGAGCGAGTGCGCACCCAGATTCTTCAGCAGCTGGTCTCTCACCCCCTTCTCTCCTTCACATATCTACCGTGGCTGGTCCACAGTACTCCTCGACCTCTCCAACTCCAGCTTTGCGAACGACATCCTTCACGACTTCACAATCATGCAGTTCCGACAATTGACCTGCACATCTGTCCTCCTGGCCTGTGCCATCGCCGTCTTCGCAGCCCCCGCCCCTGTGCGCATGATCGAGCGAGGCGTCGACCAGGACGTCGAAGTCCGCAGCTGGGATCCGTCGAACGCAAACGATGTGGCGGACATTGTAAGTTCTCTTTCGTGCTGGGCGCACGCTTGCTGACCATATATTTACCAGTATCGCGCCGCTGTCCTCGAAGCGAGGACTCCGCAGAGATCTAGAGCGAGGCCAGCAGGGAGGCCAGCGGCTGCTCCCAGGCCTAACGTTGCGCCTGCCCCTATTGCACCGGCCCCAAGACCCAACACGCTCCCCGCACAGAGACCAAACACGCCACCTGCGCAGAGACCCAACACTCCCCCTCCTGCTCAGAGGACGAATCCTCCCCCTGCCGCAAGACCAAACACGCCTGCCCCGAAACCCAGTACAACGTCTGCTTCCTCCGGCACGCAGCCTACACAGAAGCCTGCAGGCGACCAGTGTGGCGCCAAGTCAAATGGGAAGAGCAAACGCGCCTTCTCAACCACATGTGGTGCGTCCTCACTGTCACCTTGAATGAAACGCACCTTCTGAACAACTTTGTGCTTGCAGACACGAATTCGCTGACCCTTGGCCGTGTCACGCGGCCGATCACCAAGGTCGCAGACCAAGGGAATTCGGCTATAACATACAGAGTCGACGGGGGTTGGCCTGATCCTTCCACTGAATCACTAGTAACCGCCTATGCAAAGACTGGTCCAAGTAAGTCCTAACTCGGCCCGGGGAACCTGCGGCTCACCATTGCACATCAAATAGGACCCGGTTCGACGTTCACGGAAGAAGCCATGTGGCTGCAGAAAACGGGCCAACTACTGGCTGAAGGCAGGTATGATGGGAACAACTTCATCGTATTCCGTGGCGTCACGGGTAAGACGGAGCTCGTGGGGACCACATTCTTCAGAGACCAGCTGAGCGCGGTCGCGATGGGAGAGACCGACCGTACAACATGTGAAGCATTGCTGAGGCCGAAGCTCGCATTGATTGTCCAGGAAGTCAAGGCCTATGTGTATGTCGCTTCGCGTCCAAAACTCTCAGTTGCTGATTGCCTGTGTTCATCCAGAGACCGTTATGGGATCCTGCATACTGACATCCAGCCTGGAAACATCCTTTGGGACTCTGCTGCCACTCGCCCTACGCTAATTGACTGGGGAAGAGCCAGGGACGTCGGTGTTGGCCAGGTATGTTGTGCATCATGTTATGTTCGTGACTAACAGTGGCTATTTGCAGTGGTCTGCCCAGCTCGAGGCCAGTGTCACGCAGCAAGCGGAGTTCTCGCACTTGAGGGGAGCGTTGAAGCTTTGTGGTATTCCACAATAATACTCCTTTGATACTCCTTGCTATCAAGGCCCCTCCATCGAAATTCTGTTATGAATCGCAAACCCTACTGCTTCCGTCTTGATCTCATAATACCAAGTTTATATCATCGAGCGCAAATGACATTGTTGTTGCTGTTGTCAGGCTCCGTGACCGTCTTCAGTCTCAGTCTCAAGCTCTCGGTTGCTTTTGGCACCATCCTGCATTCCCTTGGGTTAATTTCGGCACTTCATTCGTTCACGTTCACGATAATCGCGCGTCTTATTCGCGTCCTTGCCACGACGGCACATTTATCTCATTGCACTGAAGTGACCATTCTCCCACCCTCAAGGACCATGAGGCACAAACCGAGCTTTGATCCCTTCCTGGTGCTAAGCCCTTTAATCACTTCATATTTACTCTCGCTTCTCCATGCTACTCGCTGATGAAGTATACAATGCTACTTCACATCTCAATCCTTGCCACTATGGCGCCCTTTGCTTCAAGCCCATTTGTGATATCCTATATGTTCCGTACTCTCCAATATCGTTGTTATGATTACTGGAGTATAGGTTTTGTAAAGCTTCACGCTCCTTACTTATAGTACTATGGCTCTGCAGCACACTCATTCTACCACGAAGTTTAGCATGACTTCGTGTACTTCAATATGGATATTGGCTTCGTCCCCTGTACCCCTAACGTTGTCTGGAGCCAGTACAAGCGCCCAGCACCCAGAGCCGCGCTCCGCCAACATCAACCTCGGCGCTCATGTTGGTCGTCCTTCTGACGGTGACCAGTGCGATGGGCGATGTCCAACATTTTGGGCTCTTCAAGGACTGTTTGGCGAGGCGAATTCTGTCTCGCCAGGACTACACCCCTGCTGACAGCACGGAATTCGATCTCGACGACTTTGTGACTTTTCTCGCCACCGAGAGCTGGTCCGCACTCCCTCAGTCTATCAGGGAGGTCACATACGATACGAAGGACTCCTTGCCCGAGATTGATACCTTGCCGCTGGATCCAACGCCTGCGTCATTCTCAGACACACTCACCGCTTATGGACTTTCTGAAGACACAGAGTCTGCGCTTGATTTCTTAAAGCGGACCATCGAAGTCTATGTTTCTGACGCATCTGCTCCCCCACCCGTCTGGTCGTCGACGCGCACGACGGAATGCGAGATCTGTGAACGGCAGGTCCCTTTGACGTATCATCATCTCATACCTCGCGCGACACACGCAAAGGTATTGAAGAGGAAATGGCACCCTGAATCAATGTTGAATTCGGTTGCTTGGATATGTCGGTGAGTAGACCTATGCTCTTCTACTCGCGCAATCACTCAACGATTTGTCAGACCTTGCCATAATGTTGTTCACTCAGTTGCACGAGGGGAAGACCTTGCGAAAAACTACTACACTGTCGAACTCTTATTAGCACGCGAGGACATACAAAAATGGAGGCGATATGCGGCTAAGCAGAGATATGGTGTTCGCCGAGGATGATGAACCTAATGTTTCTCATCAGAATTTTGTCGCTGAATATCAAGGTCATGGTCTGCATTTTATCAATCTGTGTTAGATTCGAATGAGACCCCTTCTTCACCTCTTCAGCGTCATTTCTGTTGATCTGCTGTCACGTACCCTCGTGTTGTTTGCTGACTACCGTTCTAGGTACTCTCAACTAAGACACCTATATCTACTCAAGGCTGCTGTTTTTCAGTCATCCGTGCAGCACCGTCGCCTCGGTTGACTTACGAAAACCAGTTCTGCGATTCCTCGACACGCAGCTTGTCGTGAAAGCTGACTCGGTGAGTTTGCAAAATCGAGAGTACATTATCCACGGCGTGGTTTAACAATACAATATGTTGCTTCGAAATATAGAATGGATCCGATAATACCAAGAAAAGGAATCCCAGCTTCGTCCTTCTTGCCCGATTTCCTACTTACCAGATACTCCCCATTCGCCCGGCGTATTTCTTGCAGAAATGGATGTGCCTCAGGATAGCCACCGGGGCCATGCATTGGTAGGCACAGAGGGGGCATTGAGCCACGAGCCTACGATGAGCCTTGACAAGGTGCCCCTCCATGTCCGCGATTGTCAGAGTAGCCCCGCAAGTCCCTCCCTCGCTGTCTATCTGACGGCATCTCACCCTCCATCAACCTCGCGGTCCTCGTGGGATATGCTGTAATGCTGGAACAGGCCCTCCCTGGTGACCGCGCGGCCGCACTGACGGCCCCTCCCCATATCCCAACAACAGCTCAGCTCCTCGGTCTCCTGCAGCAACACAGGAGCCATCATGGCAAACGCAGCGCCCACAGCTTCTGCAAGCTTTCGCTGCTCTTCGCGGAGATGCCCTTGCCTAAACCTGCAGTCACATCAGCCAATCCACCCCTGTTGGTCATTACGGAGATTCCGCAACTCACCAATGTCTATCATCGGGCCAGTCCTCTGGTTTTGTCACGATATTCGGTCTGGAGTCCTTCGACCCATCCCTATCTGCCCTGATCTTCTCGCTTCGCACGGGCCCCGCGGCATTAGCAACATGGCCTCCAAAGAATAGGTAGACATTGCTGGTGAAGGTCTCTGCTGGTGAAATAACGAACTCGGGGTTGAGGCTATGGGTCCAGGTGAGCGACCCTCCAGGAGAGGCACCACTGACAGCGGACTGAGGCGATCTTTCGAGCGCTTCGGGAGCCATCTGATCCTCTCCTACGGGTTCCCATACGAATTGCCCTTCGCTCCCACGGGCCAAGGCGTTGTATTCTTCTTGGACTCTCGCGTCGATACCATGGACGTCCAGCTCCTCCAGAGGCAGGCTTGGGACTTCGAAGTCGGCGTGACCTCGGGCGAGCTCGAAAGTAGCTTGGTACGACCCCGCGGTTTGGAAGTTCTGATGTTCCCCCGCCGGGTGTTTTTGCTGAAAGACGTCGCCCATAGGACCACTTGTACAGTCATTGAATAGTCGGTGAGCCCCGAAACTCGGTCCAGCAAGCTGTGACATCCAGTGAACATCTTGAAGTGGGTCTACTCCGACTTCCTTTATTCCTCGTTCGACAAAGATGTTGGCAGCTGCCTCTTGGATCGCGTCCTGCGCTTGTTCCCTCGGTAGCCCTCCAACAGCTTCCCATATTTCAGGCGATGTTAAGTTCGCGTTCTCCCTAGCAAACCACGCCACGGCTTCCGCGAAATTGGTGTACGTCGCACCGCCCGTCAACCTTAATTCAACATTCAACATCAGTTAACGCGACTTCTATTCCGGGTATGTTTGGAGTGAGGTGGGCGTACATGTTCGTCGACCCACCATCCATTGCGGGTGCTACGCTTGAGGGCTGTTCCACGGTCGATGGCGCTGATGAAGGGAGAGTAGTGGGCGCAGGAACCACGACTTGAGTACGTCGTGACCAAACAAACAGACTTGATCCACACATTTCGCCACGGGCCCAAGCAGAGGCCTCCTCGTGACCGTTCTTTCTTCCCTTCCATCCACAACGACAAAGAATTTCTACCCGGATATTCATCGCTCTGATGCCGATACCCTGGCAATGGTCTGCTGGGATCACGTCTGGAGCTCGCTTCTTAACAAACCAAAAATCACCGCAGCTGCAGGTCAAAGTGGTTCTTCGGCGAAGTCGCGTCACATTCTACTCCTGCCGAATCCACTACCAAAGCATCGCAACCCTAACTACTCGTTGATAATTACCAAAGCGTTGCTACATCGGGGAACATAGCGTTACCAGCCTTCTGCTAAAATCCCAAGCAGAGTAGTGAGTACATACACAGCTCCGACTATATGGGAGTTCATGCGTACGAGTATTGCTTATTATCTAGATTCATGTAAGCATTGAACTAAGTCCTGAGGCGCCTACCAAACAACCAACCAAGAGGTACGTTCACAGGTGCTATATTTGAGCGGAGCTTCAGCACGACGCCACGTGTTGCGCGGTCTCAGTTGAAAGTTCAACGATGCCTTCCACCCATTTAACTTCAACTTGCATACAACACGCGATGCCGTTGCATTCCGACAATGAGATTAATATAGGAAAGATATCTGACATTTTCACATGATATGTATTCCTCTCAGGTTTGTTCTATTTTCTCCAGTCTTTCTTTGTACTCACGATCGTGTAGTTCTAGTTTACCCAAGGGTGGCGGCCTTGAACTTGCGAGCAGTTGAATCTACCTACCATCCATTCGTGCTTGCAGTGTCCTTGGCGCTGATATAAGTCAATTATCCAGGAAGGATATCCTCGTTGTTCAATGTAGGAACTAGTACCTCCTCCTCGAAAACGTGCAACACCCCAAAAATTGCTAGTAGCTCTTCCCGTGATCCCACCGGATGATAGGAACCCCGTCGTGCGGCAAGCAAGCCCCAGTTCGTGATCTCCTAAGAAGTGCCTATACATAAATTCGACCATATACAGGCCTCCAACGTCTTCATGCCTGTGTGAGATATGTTCCTCTCAAGCCAATGGATCAGCGTTTCCGCCATGGTTTCTCTTACTCTACCTACGGTACGTGGTGTCGCGCCGCCCTGGCCACCACAGACAGTGGTGCATCAGTATCTGCAGAGGCTATGATCCACTACTCACTTCGAATGCCCGCTTTAGTTTTTAGATCCTGTTTCGTTCGCAGTACTCGGCCAGAATGCTACATTTCGCGCGCGTCTGCATCCAATACGTCCTTTAATCCCCCTTCCACTCCTCCCCCATCCTCCCAAATCGTTGACAACAGATTCCTCGATATCCTCGGTCGTAACCCTTCGTTCCACGAAATCGCGTCGAATCCGAGCCTTCCTTTCGCAAATGAGGCACCAGTCTATGTCCCAGCCTTGGATGAACTATTCTTCTCAATTTTTCGTCGCCTGGACATGCCAGTGTGAACAATAAAGCAAACAGGGTGAGAATGTCTGAGGTCGAGGAAGCGCTGAAAGCTAGCAAGGGATCCATGGTCAATGTTTCTGTCACTCCCGTTCGTTCTTACTATTCTTCTCGGTGATATCCATTTGACCCTCATGATCATTAGCTTGACCTACCAGAGACTGTTGTATCGACAAACGGAGGGTCAGGGCCGTTTCGGGGTTCCTTGTTATTCGTAGGAAATGGACTCGGCCCTCTTCCTCCAGCTGTGACCCTTGTGAACCCACGACACCCTCACAATGTGACTGTCCTACTGGATACTTCCTCGGCCGTCAATTCTACTCAATAGATGATGTGAAGATCCATCCCAAGAGCGGCAAGATCTTCTTTACCGACGTCCAGTAAGCATTACACCATCACACCATCAAAACAATGTGCATTGATGTCAAGCCTTGCAAAGATATGGATTCTCCCTTGGCATACGCTTTGCGCCTTTGATGCCCAACCAAATTTCTCGATTTGATCCAGATACTGGGGCATTCGAATGGTCGCCGATGGGTTTGTGCGACCCAACTGAATAGCATTCACTAACGATGGAAATACGGCCTACATGTGAGTCCTCTCACCCCATCCTATGAAATCAACTCCCCTCTTCGCACCACATTAGCTCTGACACAGGTTCCGAGCTTCAAAATCCTATGAGAACATCTGATTTCCGAACTCAACCTGCTACTATGTGAGCACTAACCATTAAACGGCAGTAGGAGAATTGACTGTTACTCGCTTCCCTCGCTATAGTGCTTTCGATGTCGACTCCATTTCTCAAAGATTTGTTAATCGACATGTTTTGGCATTTACCGATGGAGGTATTCCTGATGGATTGCGAGTCGACATGAGTGGCAACGTATACGCAGGCTGGAGATGGCGTTCATGTTAGCTTTCTATCCTACTGCCTCTGGCTACACTGAAGCATGAAATAGGTTTGACACTACTGGGGAAATTCTTCGTCGGCACACGAACCGCAAATATGGCATTTGCTGGCTTCGGGAGGCTAGTAATCTTGTCGCAGACGAAGTTGTTCTTGGCTCGTATCAACGCGGGAAATGTCAACTCGGAAGGGTAGTGGTCCTCTGAACTCACATCCATGAGGTGGCTTGCTCTGCTCCGCGTGTAGGCGGTCTTCTCCCGAATCCCCTTGACTCCTGGCTTGTTGCGTTGCGCGTCGACAAAGTCTCCCATTCACGGCGATATTGGCAGAGACAACCCCTAGAACACTCGAAGGCGCGAATGATTGGATAGAAAGTCCTAGCGTCCAACACGAGCCAAACAAGATTTCTAAATAAACAACGATAATACAGAACGACTCAACTAAGTCCGGAAGTACTCTATATTATACTTGTCAACCGACCCAATTATACCACTCTAAGGATTAACAACAACACCGAAAACCCAACGCACATAACCCACAATACATCCCCTATATCTTGTCTGCTCGTTCGCAGCGAGACGCCGCTATTCGGGTACCCCGAAATACCATAATATGGGTCGTGAGGGCCGCCAACACCTGTCCAACTGTATTGGTAGCGGATGCTTCGTTTGAAGTCCATACTTGATGTGGTGTTGACAGCGGCACCGACAGGGAGAATGTGCTGCATGGGTGACGCATCAGACTCGGCTCCATGAGACGAAGGGAAGCACTCTCACGTCGAATACCCGCTTGAAGTCGGGGTAATGCTCTATTGCTTTCGACATCGTGAACGTACTTAGCTCGTGCATAAGCACGATCGCCCCCACCTGTAATACCGTAACCGCAACAATCAACCTCCATTCCGATCGTAAGTTCGCGGGCAGTCAGGCTGACGTACGCTGTCAAATGCACCATTCTCAGCCAATGAGACTATGTCAGCGTAATTCTTGTCAACTTCAGCGTCTGCTTGCGCGTCGCCTCGGCCGCCCTTCCAGTCAAAGGTGTCGTATCGCCAAAGGATGGTGGCGAGATCGAGGCTGTGCGCAATGAAGCGGATTCGGTCATCGGTGTCGCCGAAAGGTGGCTTGGGGCGTGGTAAGGAAAGTTGTACTATGCAAAGAGACATTATCTTACCCGCCAGCAAGTTGGAGTTACACCTGTAATAAACTGGACTGCCTTTCTCTGAGCCCAGATATGACAATGTTAGTTGAATGGATTCCATCAGTGAAGGGCGAGAGACATACAGCTAAAGTTGCGAGTCAGTGTGACGGAGGTATGGTAGCACACAGCTCACACACCGTAATATAACTCTGCAAACGCCTCCTCGTTGGAAAGTGTAGTCACTAGGAGGAATAAGTTTACCATGTTTGATGAACCAACAACGAAAATATGGGCTTACTGTACTTGTGTGACCATCCGTCTGAACAAAGGAGTGTCAACAGAGGCAAGCGGTTAGCCAAGTATAAAGACTCACGAAGGCAGATTTCATGGCCTTCAGGTTGCGGTAAGTTAAGGCACAACAATATTGGTGAAATCTCCTGTACTCACCGTCCGAAACGGCTCGTCGAGCTTCCCTCGGCCAGTCTATAACGTTGCTACCCACGAAATACATCGCTGTTCAGGATGTAAGCCTGTGCTACAGATGGGCTCGAGTTTGGCTTACTTGCAAGTTGCTTCTGCGATGCCAGATAGTCGTAGAAAGTGTTATGTGCACAGTTGGGTCCGTCGTCGAATCCATATCCTAGAGTTTTCGGCTGTACCGATCAACCATCATTGTTCAATATATGATGTGGATGACCTACTTCGGGCACGAACGATATGTCGTCTGGTACACCTGGATACTTTGCGTCGGTGCATTGGTTGAACGACCACCAACAATCTGGGTCACTGTCCGGGTAGTTTGCCAATGCTCCAGAAATGTCTGACGCTCCACCACCCTAGTGGGAAGTCAGTGACATCGTCGATTTCACGGCTTCGACAAAAATACCTTTACAGGTATATTGGGAATCTTGCCCTTTAGGGCAGAGAAAGCTGCCTGCGCGTCCTTGTCGCCGTCTACAATGGTGGCCTTCTCCCATATCGGTGGAAAAGAGGACAAGTTAGCCTCTACGAGATCCTCTTCGTAGGGGACGCATTCCGCGGTAGAACCTGATAACTGTTAGTGTACTCCCTCGCACTGAAGACAGGGTACCCACCGCTTGCGACCTTTGTGCTCGGCTGCTGAGGCGTCCCGGACACACTCAGAGAAAGCGCCAAGACCAGCAATATTAGAGCGCCATGCATCAGGAAAAGAGCGGCGAAGAATGCGAATTTGTGAGCCCAAAATGATGCTAGTCGGGTTGTTGAAGAGGGGGCGGGGCTGCTGGTACCATCCGACGTGCGGTTTTACTACAATTCTCTTGCGGCAACAAGGTACCGACTAGACAGACTCGGAGAGACGTATCGAGCATCCTGTCAGTCTGGCTTTCAGCGTTTCCACTCGATGAATTCGAGGTGCCCATAAGATTCTGGCACGAGTTATGTTAGCCTCGATGGTAACCGCGCGGCTCACTGTGGGACACATACCAGATACTGCAGAGTCACTCAAAGTCTCCTGACTCGGCAGTGATTGGATGCGTAGGCGCTCAAAAATGCAGCACAGAAAGAACGATCGTCCTCAGGGTGGACTTCATTGTAGTGCGTTGCTTCATACGCTTATATCTGTAGCCTTCTGCCCGTGGTACGCGTATTCGTACTATTTGTCTGGCCATAAACTTTTGAAGCAAAGCTGATGTACTATGACAGGGTGCACGAGGGGGTACAAAATACAATGTCCGTATAATCCACGACGGTAAGATCAACTGGTCCACAAAGAAACACTACGACAGCCGTAACGATTTGCCATGAAAGGCGTACAAATCAGACCGCAGAGTTTTCACTGACTATCGCGCCGGAAACTAGGCCTTTTTATGTGAAAAAAAAATCTGATCTTGGACTTCTTTTCCGATTTGGTGTTCGTGTTCGTGGGGGCAAGCTTTGAAAGCTCTGGTGCCGATGCGACCTGTGCGCATAGGCGGATTCTGCCTCATGGTCATCGTCTATCTTCTCCTTCGCGGCAACAGCCTCGAGTTCGACATCACGATTGCCGTTCTCGTCATTATCACCTTGGTGATGATGGGCAGACTCGGACGGTTGGACCGGGAGTGGAGTGAGAGGAGGCGAAACTGCAGCTGCCTGGATTGGAATAATTGGAGGGGATGGGGGCGGTGATGGAGCGTGCTCCTCCGTGGCTTCTGGTTCTAGAGTCTGGGCTTCTTGTGGTTGATGCGTAGAGGACGCGAACGGTGCTGTCACGGCGTTGGGGGCGGCAATCTCGGATTCGAGGTCTGTATGTTCATCTTCGGATAATGTGGTCAACTCGGACGTAGAGTCATCATCGGAAGAATCTGCTTGGGCAACAGTAACACCATCCTTCCGACGAGGCCTGCCAGAATGGATTCCGCCTGAAGGGATCGAGGCGCTGCTGGAGTAGATTTAGAGGACGATCTGGCGACCGACTGGGAGATCCAGTATTGCCAAGGAACTAACGCTGCATGATCTACACTTGCGCGACCCGTCCGTTGGGCTGATTTCGAGCGAATTAGAGATCGATTCAGCGCCCATCGTTTCAACCGAAGCGATCAATGACTTACCAGGTGCACGACGACCAGATCTTGATATCATCTCCTCGGCGCCATGGCGCATCTCGCGTGTTCCAGCTCATTGAACTATCATTGTACGAATGTTCTATTGTTTTAGCTCGTTTGTTATTGGAATTGGTGAAGGTGCGGTTGGTCGTGGTGCTATTGGCGGTGTCGTAACTCGTTGCCTGCGATATCGTTGAAAGTGCTATTCTGGATTTCGAAGTTGGTGGCGGAATCAAAGAAGGGCGTTGTTTGCCGAGAGTAGTATTAGTATCACTACGGTCCTTACAGAAGGGCGGGATGGGAACGCGGGCGCGAGTAACGAGGTGCTCCCAAGCAGCTTCTACAGCGTCGTGACTTGGGCGAGATCACGATACCACTCCTGGGACTGGCATCGCGGCCTGCGAAGTGAGCCATCCCTCTCCGAGTATCCCCCGAGCCAGATGAAGGTCATTATGAATATCGGCCAAAATTGCCCACTCAACGGCTGCTGGGCATCATTTCCCTCGGTTGGACTTGAAGTATGTATATATGGTGGCGGGAAGGTCGAGTGCGGCCAGGTGCGGCCCCGGTGGATCTGCGCACAACAGGCGGAAAATTCTCCTTTCAAGGCAGGCCCCTGCACTCCTTTCCAGTTGTGATCCATTCATGGTAGCAGCTTAATGTCCAGTACTTGGCCGGGCTTGCTGTGCCTTGCCGGCCAGTCGGCCTTCTGTGAAGTCACCAAATTATTTTCTCACGCATATCCTTGTTCCCCAGAGGCGCTGGGCTGTCCCTGCTGTCCCTCAACTTCGCTCTTCAAAGCTTCACCACCACGACCACCACGCACGCTCCTTTCCGCAGGCGCAGGCCGTCACCACCGTTCCCCACAACGTTCCCTTCAAAAATTCGCCCCTCTTCCACATCAATCTCAAGCTCAACCTCCATTTCATGAATAATTAGCCTTTCGCTTCGACGATGCAGAATCAGCCTAAAAATGAAGAAACAACCGACTACTTTCACCCAGAATCGAATTCTCGCTCGTACGCAAACAATATGTCAGCTGCAACTCCACGACGCCGCGAAGGAAAGCCCGGTAGCGGAGGGAGCAGCGTCGGCCATCGTTCGCAACCATCCGTGGACGCTCTTCGGGCCTCCGTACTCGACGCGGCGCTTCAGCTTGGCTTCACTGCGAATCCGACCGTCACAAACTGGCTGTTTAATCAGCCCACTCTTGAGGAGGAGAGAGAGGAGGACGCCGATTTCGAAGTGCGTTGAGTTTCGCCTCGCTACGATCACAGCTTAACTAATTTCTCTCAGAATGCGACGTCTCCTTCACTAAATTCTGCATCTACGGATGAATCGTCTTTCCCATACACCCCTCCGACCGCATTCGCCCAGTCGCCTCCCAGTTCCTTCTCCAACCCACACAAGCGTTATCTCTATGATTACACAGCACCGACTATCGCAAACCCACAGCCTCACGATGACAGGTCTCTGGACGGTCATTCCGAATCTCTACAATCTCACGTCGCGTCTCATCCGTCTTCATCCCGTGACGACCACTCTTCACCAGCCTTCGCCTTCTTGGCTAATCCTCCGTCGTCGTCGGTAAGGAACAAACTCCGGAAGAAGAAGAAGGGGAATGAGAAATACGACACCGACGGATACGTCAGCGAGGGCGGGAATGAGACAGACGCCAGTGGGTACCTGTCATCCTCGTCGAAGAAGAGCAAGAGCGAGAAGAAGAGAGGGTTTTTCGGGAGACTAGGGCGATCGAAGCATGATAGCGACGACGATCCGGGAAGTTTGAGTGAGTCTGGAGCGAAGTCGAAGAAGGCGAAGAAGGAGAAAGACAAGGCGAAGAAAAGTAAGAAGAAGGATAAGCACTCCGAGGAAGATAGCGCGCCTTCCATCGCCGCTCAAGCCACTTCCGGCGCCAACGAAATCGATTGGCAGCTCCCGTTACCGCCCATCGCTGGGCGCTTTGCCACTACGTTGAGCGGTAGCCGCGCAGGTACCCCAGATCTAGGCTTCAGCGAGCCAATGATCATCTATTCGCGCGACCCTACCCCTACGCCGATGTCGATGGGAGGGATATCGAGGAACTCTGACCCTGCTGTGAGCAATGGCGATAACATCCCTGATATTTCACCACCCGTACGGCATACGCCAGAACCCAATCCTATCCTGCCCATCGTCGCCCAGCCCGTGGCTCCTCATCTTCGGATATCGCCAACGACAAGACCACCGGTAGTACCTCTGGCAAAGTCGCCGTCGCCGCAACCATCATATGCCACACCATCACCTGTCCCCCCTTCTTCGTATTCCCCTACGTCCCCTTCAAAGTCAACCGCGTCGAATCCGTCCAGGAAACCTTCGATCAGCAAGTTAGTCATCTCTTACCCGAGTTCCCGAACGTTGAAGGATGAAGGACAGCCGAATCATTCGGATGTGCCTAGCGGTAAGTGGGATCAAAGTCTTCAAGGTAAAGGACGATCACGTCCTGCGCTGCCGCCCATTTACATCGGCGACATACCTTCAGAACCCGCAGCTATACGGCAGAATGCCCCCGCTAGTACGTCCTCCATTCTATCATAGCTTCTTTCGCTAATCACTCCGACTTTTACTGTGCTAGGTTCTGCGCAAGTTTCTCCCGTTGTACCCTCATCTGCCTTCTTGGTACCATCGCCCGGGCTTCAACCCCACACCCCTCAGTCGAGGCAGGAACACTTGACGACGCCTCGTCTCCAAGGAAATGAGGCTGGTTTGACGCCACCAGTCTCACCTATGCGCCGGCCGTCTTCGCCTGGTGGCACCCCTTGGGTGCAGCGAAACATTAGAAACATTGAAAGACCGTCAACCGCTGAACCAGCGACTTCGTCATCCAAGTCCCCCATATCATACTCCCCGGCTCGTGGACCCAGCTTTCGACGGCCGTGGCAAGCTCCTCCTCCACCTAGTCCTCCTCCTACCTCGCCGCTTCCTCCTCCCCCGCTCCAGCCATCGTCTGCATACCAAGCTCCGACTGACCCTCTACCACCTCCCCCCACTTCGCCCAACGCCCAGAGCGATGGTCTTGCTATCGCGCCTCTTCGTACGCGTGCTATCTCTGGATCGGGTGTGGGCAGGGTGTCGCCATTTGGATCGAGAGCACTATCCCCTCAACCTCCGCCCATCGCTTGGAAAGCCACGGAAGGGCTTGCAAGGGCTGGTACGGTGAACAGAGTCAGCCAGCAGTCTCTAAAGCAGAGGCCTTCGCTCCCTGACTTGAGACAATCGCAGTATAGCGAAGGAGGAGATTCGTCTGAGTCTGTAGGGCTTGGAAGAACGGCCAGCCAGATTCAGCGGGGGCGCGAATCGCCATTTCCTACTAGGCCTTTGAAGATAGGCGGAGTGAGGATGCAGCCGCCCAGCCAGAGGACGAGTCGAGTCGTTGGTGCAGGGATTGGCGAGGCGACCCTACCGCGAACGCGGAGCGGGAAGAAGAGGGTGGCGTTCGAGATGAAGCTCGAGGAACCTAGTGACGGGGAAGATGAAGCTGACGACGACGAAGAGGTTGGCCTGGTATACGACGATGTGTCTGTGCGGAATAGCGGGGTTAGTCAACAGCTGAGAGACTCCATGTTCGTGGACGACGGCCCGAACTCACGAGAGAGTTTCATGTCGGATGCGGTGGAAGCCCGCCAGATGAATGGCCCAGCGGGTAGACGAAGAGTGCAGGACGACTACGAGTCGGACTCGGACGATTCATCGGTGTATACGGCGGGCCGGCAGACGATGTACTTCGAGGACGATCTGGTCGACGTGGACAGCGCCTTACAGAACCTGATGATGAGTGGGCCGTGGAAGCAAGATGGTAATTCCACCACGGCTGAGCCTGTAACGACGGTAGAAATGGTGGAGAAACCAGCGTACAACGCTTCTGTTCCCTCCGACAGGCAGTCGACTAGTGCGGGATCAGGCCGTGGCGCTGTTGTCATAGACGATAAGATGAGCTACGAGATGAGGGAGAGATTCGTTCAGAGGGTGATGCGCTGGAAGGAGGTCCAGGAGCAGACACCCAATATTGGCCGAGTCGTCGAGGGGATGAGTGATGAGGATGTCAACGAGAGGAAGAGTACAGAGAACGAGGACGACGCGGGGTTCAGAAAGAGGCAGGAGATCAACGCTAGGTTGGCGAGTGCGATGAGAGGAGGCGTCAGAGGTGTTTCACCTGTACCGCCCGTACCAATTATGAACCAAGGCCCTCAGGGTAGAGGCATTGGAAGGGGTACTGGTTTTGGCAGAGGTGGAGGTGCGCAAGCCGCATGGTTTTGAGGACGGTGTCCTTTCCTTATCTTGAGCTGACCGTGTCAGCATTTCGCGTCGTTTTTTCAGGTTTGTCGCTCTACATCTTTTGGCACAACCTTATCGTGTCGTTTCGTTGCGATCTCACAACCAGTCTCTTCTCCGTGCATATATTCAATTCTCCCCATCCTTCATTTACATGTGTAATTGTTTATCCTCATCGCTCTATATTGTCGGTTCTTCCGTACTCAGTTTCTTGGGTCTAGTAAAATCCATGCTGTATTTTTTTATATTTTGCCGTCTTTACTTCGTATTTGTGTTAGAGGACGAAACTCGATTCAGACGAATGTACGATACCATCCCTTTGTTAGACAGATTGCAATTCGAGAAGCTTGAGGCTGACAATTCACGAAATCCCCTGTGGTGATTTAGACGACCTCGATACCGTGATTTCGCGACGGATTTTCTTCTTTCCGACAACCATCTTGACATCTCGTTTACTTCTACCTATCCGCACAATTTTAGCATCTACGGTCGACCATCTCCTTCGCGAATGCAATCAGTCATAGCCCCAGGATCGGGACATTGCAAATGCTCGCCTCAACATCCCCCTCCCCCCTTTGCTCTTCTCGTTCTCCTCGCTCATATCCATTCGCTTCATACGATTGAGCGGAATATGGCTTTTGATCTTTTCACGTTAAGTAAACCTGGCTTGGAGGCTCCGATATGGAGACTAATCCATGACTTAAAGTTAAATCCCAGGTAGACTGAAGGGAACTCAGGGAACAAGATTCAACTTCGAAGACGTTTGAGAATCAAGACTGTGGTTTACACGCGAACGCAACAGAAGGAACAGCATCAAAGAACACGAGTGGTTGTCGAACAGGACAACGTCCATTCCGTCGCACACGCCTCTGCATCACACATCTGCGTATCTCGCCCGTGGTATCCACTCCCCTTCGATTCGTTGGGTTCCACCCTTCCCTCGTCGTATCGGATGATATACTCAACCAAATGCTTGGTGAGGCCACATCTAGAAGTTACTATCAGCGAGTACCAAGTAATGGGAAAATGTCGGTTAACACTCCTCTACACTGTGTGGCTTACGCTTGGAAGCTCTTTCGTCAGAAGGTCTCCACGCCCCTTCCTCTACCTTCGCATTTTCCATCCCGTGTCAGACATATCTGGTACTCGAAATCAAACATTCGCATGCATCGATCTTCCTCGGGACGAACAGGCGCAGGGAATGACCCTTCTTAAACTCTGCTATTTCTGATTTAATCCGTATATGATTTCTTTGAAGGACACGATGAAGACCCATGAACGAGAGCGAGACTGACTAGCTCAGTCGAGCAGCGAATTTGGGTAGAATTGCGCTTTTCGCAGGGCGTCCCACTGTCGCAATTGTTGAGCCCTATGGAGGCTACATTATTCTGGACCAGGGCGAATCTTTAGCAAGTAACGATGGAGAGATGCCTGGCGTGACTAGTTTGTCCTCCGTCTCGGGATTTTGAGGTGAGCCTGCAGTAAGGCGTATACGTTACTCTGCTGCCCGAAGCGGTCGCATGGAGTTTCTTCTCGCACCCGTAACGGCGGAAAACACGCCCAGGAACGCGAGCTCTGGGGTACCTCGGAAGCGGCGTTGTACTGATCTTTCAAATTTCATGGCTCTAAACCCCTCCGACCATCTACTTCCTGCATCGTCGGCTCGATTCCGCTGAGTAGCTAGGAAGACGAAGAAGCAAGGAGAAAGGTTGGCAAGACACGTCCAGTTTCCATTAGCGACCTGGGCTGAGAACCGGATATGAGACCAGTAGATGTCCATGGGGAGGATGTAAACGGGATAAAATTTTGTCATAGAGGTACGTGTTCTTATCTACACCACGAAGAATGTTATCTACAACATGGGGGGCACTACAGTGTTCTCTGATGCTAGTCGCATTTGCCTCAACCAGCCGCGAGCTCCAATGAAGTGAGTATGCATTCCCCAAACGAGACCTCGTTCCTCGTCCAGCATTCACATATCCGGTCATGTCAATACAGTGCCGGCAGAACCTTTTCTAGCAGCGAGGGACTGAATCCAATGTCGATGCGTCACTTCCGCCGTGAAAGGCTACTGGGACGCAAGGCGGAATTGGCGATATCGACTCGCCACCTAATTTATTGTGATGAGTACATTGCTCTACTCTACGATTGGGGCGTTTCGGGCGTTAGCCTGATGTGCCGTCCATAGTAGGCAACGAGCTACTACCAACGGATTACAGAATCTCAATGAACTAAACTTGAGAGACCTCGCGTTAATGCCCGCCCAGCGCGACTCCCATTTCGTCTGCTGCAGGATGTCATTCTACGGCCACCTTCCCGCCATTTGACAAGCTCCGGGATCAGGACTGGACTCTCCGGCCCTCCACATACATGCGTTCCCACCTCGGCGCCTGCAGTGACTAGGACAAAGGGCGGTCGCAGTGCTTGTGCAGAACTCATCGTCCAATACGGATCACACTTGACGCCGCTACGCATCGATGTATGTCGAGTACGCTCCGAAGGGAGGTCTGACTACCATCCGTCAGTGGAACAGCAAATATCGCGTTATAAAGCGTCTGGAATGGAGTTGGGGGAGGATCCTAGCGCAGTGCTACCATCTTTGAAGTTCAACTCTTCGAGTTCTCCTGTGCGAACGATATCGGTTGTCTCCCTGTCATCTCACTAGCCCCGCCAACTCATCGTCCTCGCCTTAAAAAATGAAGAGTGGCAGAGCATGAGCCGCCATGTCGTAGCTCTGTAACAAGCGAGAGATAAACCCCTGCCCGCGACTATGAGCGGTGTTGCCCGCCAGACGGTCCTCGGCTTCAAACGAGTCGGACGCGCGGAGCAAAGGACTTGTGAGTCGTGCCCTTTCCATCTGCCTCATCATTGGCTTCACGTCGCGGTCAAGTCTCTAGATTTTTGTATCTATCGGCGCAGAAATGCCTGTCTGCTAGGCTGGAGTCATCGTAGACCACTTGCCTCGAGGGATGACCATAGCCACCGGGTCGTCAGTGGCCCTGCTCTTTGTCGTTGAAAGCGGGTGTCTCCGAAAAAGGTAAGTGATCCCCCGTCAGATCTATACTCCGCGAATTATTGAAAACACGATGGTCCAGTGACCAAGTGGTCGTCTGCAGGTCTGCTAAATGGTAATGAGACCAGAAGTTGACCTTGAACGAAGACATTCACGACGCCTTCTTCTTTCTATCTGTGAATTTGCGATTTTGCCACCTACAAAGCACGTTAATCCTTGACCACCTGCACAACCACATTTTTAACCACTCAAGTCCTCCTTCCACCCTCTACGATTATCTCCCTTTCGCGTCTCCCTCGCCATGTCCTCCTCCACTCTCTCCCAATGGTCCTGGTTGGATCCCGCCCTGCGCCCAGCCTCAGGCGGAGACGCGACTATTTCTGAAAGGGAGGCATCTCGACCAAAAGAGCCCACCAGCGCCGACAACCTCACAGCCTGGACTTTCAACACTGAAAACATCAAACTACTCCCTGGCGTCCTCCACTGCGAGATTGTGGGTGGCATCGATGGTGCCCCCCGCGTGGCCCAAATTTATACACTCCCGGAACGTCTTCCCTGCCCATGGCCTCCCATGGGCCCGTTCGCATCCGTTAGACTTGAGGATCTTCAAATGGTAGAAGTTCCTCTTCCCGTGTTCGACGCGAAGGAAGTTTCTACCCCCGACGAAGGGCTGAAAGCGGTCAAGTGGCGCGCATTCGAGCCGCAGACTAAGTCGTTCGGAACCAAACCACTTTCTACTACGACCAACATTGCTACGGTCGTGCCGGTTCCCAGTCAGGGCGCGAAGCAGGAGCAGCAGAAGCATGTGGAGGAAGGTGACGCGGGGAACGAACGAGACGACGTGGTGGATGTCGCCACCTTGGAGTCCGCGCCCTCCGGGAAACGCAATGGCGGTCGCAAACGATCTATCAAGCAAGTTGACGGTGCCGAAGGTGTTCACGAAGGCAGAGCGAAGGTCATCAAAAGGACATATGTCTACGAGGGGGTGAATCGCTGTTCTCTTCTACTCTCCTCAGAAACCTGCTAATGTTTCGTGTGTACAGGATTCTACTTATTGTACCCTTTGTGGGGATCTCCTTGAAACGGACACGGATAGGAGGAACCACTCTTCCTTGTGCGGCACAGGGCGCAAACACATCTCGTGCGATCTTTGTGGCGCTCCGTAGGTCCTATGCTGTTTCCTAGCTTTCAGAGATTCATTAATTTCTTATTCAAGTATCTCGCGTAGAGACGCAGTGAAGAGACATCAAGGTTACAAAATATGCGAAGAGGCTCGGGCTTACTATGCTCAGTACGGTCGGTATATCCGCTCGTGAGCTGGTTAGCAAAGCCTGACTCTACAACCCGCGCCCCTCGCTTACGAGTTCAATTCACGAGCAAGTTTGCCTCGACATTCATATAGCCTGCCCTTCTGCATTTCCTCTACTTCTCGGCCGTCGAATCTCACTACTACTCTCCCAATATTATCCATCAGCAGCGTCTCGCTCCATTTCATTCTTTTACCCATTTCTCACTTCTCTCGTCCTTTCACTAACTTGCATCAATTCGCTGTACGTTTCTATAGGTCTCCGTGTCTTTACATAGATTATTGTAGAGGCTTTAATTTGACATGCTGTTTGTTCGCTCATGTCTTGTTATCGCTTTATGTTTACGCGTAATGTATGAGTAGTATGCTGGATAATGTACAAATAGCCATGCAATGAATCGGTTGTCTAGGAAAGTGATATGTGAAGCTCGCGAACACGATGTACTACCAGGAAGGAAGAAAAGAGCGGGAGAATCGGTGACCGGGACAGGAACACTTCAAAAGTGGATATGCGTATCGTTTCGGTAGTAGGAATTGCTCATGAGGGCGACATCGCTCGTGCTGAAGTAGAGAGGATCAAATGGTTCGTCGTCTTCGTTAATGCCATATTCGAGTAGGAAGTCATCCAGGGCAGGGTTGATGCTCATGTCGACGACGGGAAGGAGTTCTGTTACCTCAATGGACCAGCTCGGAGGCTTAGCGACATCATTGTCTAAATCGTCTTCGTCTTCTTCGGACTCATACCCGTCTTCGCCGACATCATCGTCGTTGTGAGCATCGCAATCGTCGTCGTCGTCGTAAGTATCGTAATCATCGTTGTCCTGGTCTTCTTCCTCCGCATCATCGTCGTAAGCATCGTAATCATCGTCGTCATTGTCGTCTTCCTCCTCATCATCATCAAATTGGGCAGAGGCCACCGGGTTGGAGCGGTCCACCACACGTGATGACGTAGAAGGTCGCGCACGAGAAACCTTAGGAACACCGTGATCGCCTTTGTGAAGCATTGTTTCCGGTGTCACCGGCACCTTATTGTTGCAGCCAGAGTTCTCCCTTTTTCGCTTGGTTGATGAGCGGGCCGGAGGAAGTGAATGGTCGGCATCCATGTCAACCACGCAGCGAGCTTTGCGACAAGTGGCTTGCTCGACATGGCGTTTGAGGGATTCTTTCCTTGTGAAGCTAAGATAACGAAGACCTCAAAATTTCGAAGAGGAATGAAGCTAAGAGTGTGCACGTACTGAACTTGGCATCTATCACATACGAACTTTCCTATAGGGTTATGGAACTTGTGCGTCCTCAAGTGTCTTTCCAGGCTAGACGGATGTATCATGTTACCACAGGTGCATTTTACTTTCGCCTTGGGGTTCTACGGCGGGGGCGTAAGTAACGAATGGAGTGGATTCAAGCGCGAGGACTTACGGCGTTTTCACCGACGGAAACTTTACCACAGTCGTGTTCGACTTTACCGCCTGTCGAAGCAGTCTCGTAGGGCTCGATGGTGCGGGAAGCGGCTGGGCCTGAATTTCGACCGCTCAGCGGCTTCTGTCGATGAGGATGCGGAAAGGCAACTAGACCGGTGAGCGTCGAATCCATGCAGAGGTGGTCTAATTTTTAGTAGTCGCTAGTTATTGGCGATATTGGCGAGGGTCCAGAGGGGTCATTTGCAGGCAGGGGACCCGTTATTTATCTATGTACATGACGGAGGCCACCCTAGGCCACCGACCAAAGAGGGTCGGCCACCAGAGTCGTGCTTTGTTACTCGCACAATGGCGCTGAGCCACATCCAGGGACAGATTAAGCAATAACCACTTGCGATCGCAGAGATCTAGGATATGCCACAGCGAGCGCCAGTCCCAGTCGGAGATGATCGATGAGGTTCTCTCGCTGTGCATAGTCGATCGTGGAAGTAATCAGAGTTCGCGGAGACTAAGGTAGGACTCAACCAGAAGCGGCATGATCACGTGAAATGCGTGACACTCGAGCAATAGAGCTCATACATGTACAAAGGGTAACTTTATGAGAATTCTAAAACCACAGAGTTGCTTGAGTTTAAGTGCTTGTAAGCATCGAGCTGGAATTAAACTGAAGAATTGTGATGGCAAAGCCTGAAGCTCAAGGCAGTGAATGGATGATCTTCAGGGGTGTCACGGAGTCACATCCTCAAAAAGTGTCAAAGATGCGAGCTTCAGGCTTTGCCATCATAAATTTTTAGGTTCATTCCAGCTCGACGCTTACAAGCACTTAAATTCGAGCAACTCTGTAGTTTTATAATTCTCATAAAGTTACCCTATGTACA
Source organism: Pleurotus tuoliensis (assembly GCA_036872985.1). NCBI lineage: Eukaryota > Fungi > Basidiomycota > Agaricomycetes > Agaricales > Pleurotaceae > Pleurotus > Pleurotus tuoliensis. The sequence continues at coordinate 722,092 of JAYMDH010000011.1, read as the reverse complement.
TGTATGAGCTCAATTGCTCGAGTGTCACCCATTTCACGTGATCATGCCGCATCTGGTTGAGTCCTATGGGGGAAGCGACGCGTCCTGCACTATCCCGTCTTGTCGCCAGTGAAAGGACAACCTTACGATTAGCAGCGTCGATATCGAGGTAACGTGGCGATACGCACGAAGGAGCTCTGAAATCTATACTACGCCATTTGCTCACACTTTCCAGCTCGCAGAGAACGTCTGTATCAGCCAAACACGAATTGGAAACACGCTAGATAGCAGAACGTTTGGACTATGCAGAAAGGCTGTTTGGATTGGAGACGACGAGCAGGTCTTCGGGTGGCGACATCGGCGTAGTCTGGGATGCCATAGACTCGCATATTGCAAGTGGCATTTTGACGCCTGGAGGAGCTGGAAACGAAGGGAGTGTTCACTATCAGATTCAACAATGGTTGAGTTCTAAGCCTGCTTCACTGCTTTTTGATGACCGCCTCGACTACGGGATACCTGCAGCTAGCCTACCCAGAAGTTCTGATGCCATTGATGCCTGCTGGCAGGGTCCTTCAACGACTCGCGTCGATACCGAGACACAACTCTCTCTTTCTTGCTCGACTCTCTCAGAGATGGTATTGATCATGACCGGCGTGTATTCCAATCCGAAGTGTACATGGGTATACACTAAAGGTACAGGGTATGAGCAGCGCAATTATACACGGACGACTAGCTTACTGTCTCTGTGTTCGTCCCTCGTCTCTCAAATATTAAAAGGTAAAGGTCAAAGGATGAGAGGTAGGAAACTTAACAATATAAGGATACCAAAGATCAGTACCCGAACAGAACGCCCAGCATATCCCGCCATCCACGGCGCACGACGACGCGCTTGCCGCCTGCGTACTCCTCTGCGAGCCACTCGAGGTAGCGCGCGTCGAGGCTGCTCCAGGGCCCCAGCTCGAACTCCAGCATGTCTTTCGGGGAGAGATAAACGGGCTCAGAGGAAGACGAGGACGAGGATTGAGAGGGGAGTAACGCCTCGAGCTGAGAGAGCTGGAAGCATGTATGAGCGTGGAATGTCTGGAGGAGGGCAAGCGTGGTCAGCGTCTGCCCGTCGCTCCTATCACACGTAGTGTCTTCAGGCGGAGGCGTCTCAGGTATAGAGGGGTTAGAGGGTTCCTGGCGCCCTTTACCGTGCCTGCTCGACCGTGGTGTCGCTGGAGGGCTGCCAACCGATTTCGCAGACATCGCGCTCGATCTCTTGGGCTGCGCACTGGGCCCACCCTCTATCCCCGCGCCCACAGTCCGCATTGTCAAATCATCATCGCCCTCCAGCCGCACGCTGCCCCAATTGCCCGACCCGTTCGCAGACGAATACGACATGACGGAGTTGTTGCGCCACGACCCCATCCAGAGCCCTGCGCACATGATGCAGACGTCCTCGTAGACGCGCCACGCGTCCGTCCAGGTTGTGATGAGTTTGGATTTGGCGTCGGAAGTAGTTGGGGGCGCGCAACAGGTGTGAGAGCCCCCATTCTCGGCGTCGAGCTGCAGCAAGCGGTCTACTTCGTTCCACAGGCGTACATCACTCCAAGCAAAGCGGATTGTGGACAGGCGATGAGTCGGCCCGCGAGAGCTGGACGCGTCCAATATGGGTTTGGACACATGGAATGTCGGTCTCGTCGACTTATTGGGGGACAGCGTCGTCAGATTGATGAGGAGATCGTAGCACGACGGCTTCTCGAGGTATATCGCGTCCGTCGTGCAAGCAATCCATCCCCGGCCCGTTTGGCCCTCCTGCACGAGCCTGTCGAGGTCGTTGAGCGTGACCATGCCTAGAACGCTGATGCCTTCGCGCGACTTGCCCTTGAGGCGCCTGGGGAGGTCGTCGCGGGATGGGCCGGGCTGGGGGGTGGTGTAGTCGACCTGCTCCTCGAAGCAGAGGTCGGCAGCGACGTGGCAGAGGACGCAGGCAGCCTCGACAGGTGGAAGAGTAAGGATGAGGATTCGGCGGCGCCCCAAAACGTGCTTATACAACGTCAGCGACGACGGGCCAAGGATCCGCAGCAGATGGGTCAGATGCAGAGTTGGGTTGAGCGACGGGTTGAGCGACGGGTCGAGCTGACTCGAGGTAAGCTGTTGTGCGACGACATACTTCGGAACTGGACGCACCGAGTACAAATCGTGACTCCATCCATCCCAGACGCCCGCTCCGCCAAGATCAGCCCGCTTCACCTTCCGCTCCTCGAAGAACTGCTTCGCCGGCTCCCAGTCTTCTTCCGTGGGCTCAAGGATGCCGCTGAACTCGAGCTTGGAGTAGATGATGGTGATGAGGTTCTTCAGAGCTGGTGTATGGCGCCATGGACGTGGCCGGTCGGATTTGGCGAGCAGGACGCCGAGAGATGAGAGACGGAACCCTCGTTGGCCGTGTTCAGTGGTTTTGCGCCGTCGGAAGACGCAGACGCCTTGCTGCCCGTCCTTGTCGAAGTATCTGATAGGATATGAGGGAGAAGCGGGGAGAAATGCACAGAAAAAGACATACACGACGTCCTCATCCACCAGATGCAAGCCGCTGGGAAGTGCGCTGAATTCGAGGTTTTCGAGGTTCAATTCTTCTCAGACATCAGCGCTGGAAGACGAGTCAGAGGAGAAGCAATCGACTCACCATCACTAGCCTTAATACACCAATCTATTACATTCCCCTTCGTGGGATGAAACGAAGCATGAAAAACAGCAACTTGAGACAACGCAAAACGTCAGCCCTCGTTCAGATTACCAAATGTGCACGAAACTGACCGAGATCCTGGGGGACGTCAAACTTGGCCATAGACGTCTGCTGAAGAGTCTGTTCCAGCCGTGGAAGGGGAACAGTGAGCGGGGGCAGTGAAACCAGTTGGCTGACGCTAGGCTGTCACGCATGTCACGTCCGATCATGATCAAATGTCACGCATCTTGATGATGCTCTCCTCCTCGTGCTCCTCCTCGGATCCCAAAGTTCTTCCAAACCTTATGAAAATGGCAGGCAAACTTTGAAACCACGCCATGCCCCAAACGCAGCCATGATAATCCGATTGGTGGACGTTGAGCGACAGCTGAAGGAGGTACGGTCGCAACCATCCTCGATACCGTTTGCCGTTTGCGTCCTGAGATCCTGGATTCCTGAAACATAGTACCGGAATATGAGTACTATGGTATGAACCGAACTCTTTGAACTCGTTCATGCAGATGGCACTTCTCGCGACCCTGGCATGGTGAATAGATCCGAGTGTTACGTCTGCAGGAACACTCGGACGCCGGAGAAGACGACCAGTAGGAAGCGTGACAATTTGGAGTAACTGGGGGAGGTGATGCAAGCGAAAATCGCAGCCGCAGCCGGTGATGACAGGACATCGAAGTAGGCTCCCCTTGTAAAACTTCTGAATCGCCCTGAATATATCTTGATGTCTCCTTCGAGTTTTGTTCGACCTCTTCCTCACCTTTTTATCGCCTTGTTATCAGTAACCAGGAGGTTTGGGCTGATCGATTTTCAGTTTTCAGGTCGAGAGAATCCCTCAGAGAGGGCATCTAATGGGCGTATACGGTTGCACAGCACGACGACATGGAATTTGATGCAGTGCGATTCGCGGAGAACCAACAGCGAGCCGAATGGATGCGTCGCTATCACCAGTTTGTCACAATTGCTGATAGGCTCCTTATCGCCCTGAGTAGGCGCGCCCCAGCAATATCTACGTGCTGTAGCGGATGATCAAGAAGTGGAACTGTGTTCATAGCCTCGAATACTAACAAAGAGCCGCATAGGATGTGTCCTCGACATTGGTGAGTGCATAGAGGTCGATGATTGGGACCGAAGGCTAAATTACTCCCCACATTCTGAACACATACATAGGTCGAATTTGTGCTCAACATAACTAATGCAAAACCGCTTTTGGGACAGTCCGTATTCTTCCTACTGTCTGCTCTGCGGATAGCTATGCCTGACGGAGCGCGCATTCGGTCTAATGAGGCTGCAGATATTGCCAGGCGACAAGGGTAAGGGGTTCATTACGCCGTGGACTTCATTGCGGGCTGACACATGGATGATAGGGTGCAGGGAGCGAGGCGCTGGGCCTCTCGAGCAACGGCGGACTCGCTGCGAAGCACATCTACCGATATCACACCCGAAGGGTGTCGGGCCGCCTCCTTCCCTCACTCTTCACCTTTCGCTCCCTCCGCGAACATAGAGAATCCTCCAAGAACGAAGCCTTCCCCAAATAGGCTCGCGTATCGTTCGGAATCTAGCCACTTATCCAGGGGGTGGTCGCCAATCTCAGATAATGGCCACCGACCACCCAAACCGGCATTGTACCCATTTCTCTCCCTTTATTCGACAACCGATCTCGGGACCGCGCTTCACCGACACGCAAGGGTCGCTGCATCGCTTACCGCATTTACCTCCGTATCTCTTTGTGAGTACAGATTGGAAACAGGTCGACGAATTAATATGTTCGAGAGACGTATTCGAGAAACTTTAACGCCGGTGGCCAGTGGTCCGCCATTGTTGTTGCCTATGCTATGGCCCCCAAGCGACGCCGCCTCATGCCCCCACCCGCGTCTTTGAACCTGATTGCCATTAACCTGATTGGGGAGTATTTATTGGTGCTTAGGAGGACAACGGCACTCTCTCATCCGCTTTTATATGTCGATTGGGGTGTAATTGTAACCGTTTTACTCATACCTTCATAGTGCTTACCCACGTTCTCCCTCTCCCTCCGCTTCCACATCCCACCTTCTGTACCTTCCGTTGTCCACCCCCACGTCGAATCCCTTCTCCACAAACATGAAGCCGCGGTTTACATTCCACCCTTACAATCAAGACCGCCGCCCGGCGCGTGCCAACTCAAAGGACGAAAACAATGTGGCTGACGAGAATCAAAGCCAGGACTCCGGTGCCAGTCAGGCGCGTAATCTCATGGCGGGACGGTACAAGCAGGCTCTACCCGCCCTCCACGTAAATGGCGCGTCCACCACCAATCCCCTCCCTCGTCAGCAAACCACCGATCCGGGCAACCCGTACCCTATTGTACCATCCACTTTCACCAGCTTGAACGCCGTCTTTTATCCCCCTCAACCTCAGGTTCAGCCTCACCTTCAATCAGCCGCTCCCTCTGCAGGATTTCCTCGTCGTCATATCTCGCCATTCGGCAACGATGACTCCCTTGATCAAGGCGCTGTATCACCTCTACAGCGCGCGCCTCAGCCCCAATCTTCTCGTCTCCCCCAAACTCAGACGACGCAGACTCAGCCATTCTCTGAACCTGGGATCGCAGGCGACGCGTCTGGACAGCATCAATGGGACGCGACTTTCGACTATTCCCCTTTCTCCGGTGTCAACTACTCCAACCTCTACCCACCTGCACAAATATTCCCTGCGCCGCGTATGGCGCTCGGGAGTCGTGGCCAGTACGACCAGAACGCTGCCACCTTGCAACACCCTCCCCAAATGGCTCGTCCACTACAGCCATCTCAACCATCCCTCACCGCACAACGCGGCGCCAACATCGTTCCCGGCGCAGGTCAAACCCAACTTCAGAGGTCGATGAACAACCCCTACTTCGGCTTCTATGCTCCCGCCCCTGCTACGACGAATTCCGGATCACGGAGATCCTTCCAGTCGCCTCAATTCCCGCCTCCAGGGCTCCCCCTCCCAGTCTTGGCTCCGACATCGACAAGCACTGGTGTCGGTGTCGGTGTCGGCGCTATGCCCGTGGCCTCGTACGATGGTGGGCATCGACGGGCGCCGTACCAAAGTGCCAAGGCAAAAGCGGCGAAGGGGAAAGGCACGTCAAAGAAGATTCGCAGTTCGCTGCAAGACGAGAACAGGGTACGTACTGGCACTCATCCTTTCCTCCCTCCCCCCTGCCCCTGGCCCTCCCCTTACCCTTCCTCCTCGAGCAGGATCCCATCACCAAGGCGCTCCCAGACGGATACGCCGAATGCCCCTACGCTACGTGCCGCAAGGTGATGAAGAAGGCGAGCATCCCGCGCCACCTCAAGACGAAGCTCCACGGAGGAGCGGGGAAGGAGTGCCCGCTATGTAAGCAGCGGTACGTGTGTTCGTCACAACGTCGATTCTGCAAGGCGCTGATGTGTTTCATTTTCATTTTCATTTTTGACATCTGAAGGCTGTCGAGGGGCGATTCTGTGAAGAGGCATGTGGACAATTCGTGTCCCAGCAGGCACACTGGTAATGTTAACATCGAGCAATACGACGACGACGACGATCAGAGTGACGAAGATGGTCAGAACGATGAGGAGGAGGATGAAGATCAAGAGGAGACGTCCTCCTCGGGCGCGAATAGCGACAGTCGGCCTCCCCTCGTTGCCACACAAGCACAGGGAGCTCAATACCGCGAAAGGTCGCTGACATCGGCATTCTATGGCCACACATACACCGCCGCTCCTCCTAGGTTCGTGCACCCTACTCCACCACAATTCAGACAATTTAGCCGCGCTCCGACATCTACCATTGGCAACCCCACCCTACAGCCTTCCACCGTATATTCCGAATCCAGATTCAACGCATTCGCGCATCCCCTCGCATCATCTTCGTCAGCCGCCACTCAAGACGTCTATCCGACTCCCTCTGATCAAGAGCTTCCTCTCACCTACCCCTTCGAGTTCGGCCGCGAGTGCGGGCTACCTGCCATCCGAGCTGCGCTGGTGCAGCGTTCTACGTTCGAACCCCTCCCAGCCGCGCGCCCCTCCAACATTCCAGGGGATGCCCCTTCTCCTGCTCGCCCTTGTAACCCGACCACTGACTTCCTCACTGAGTATGCAGCATCTGATGGCTCACAATACGGTGGCAGCTCATCTCAAAATGCCAACTCATCACTCCCCACTCTATCCCTCCCAGCCTCTCATCCCAGCCTGTACGCCGAGAACGCTAGAAACATTAACCCAACGCCTGGACTTTCCGCTGCTCCGTCTCCCGGACTCGGACTCAGACTTGGATTCGAGGACCCAGACACAGATTTGGAAGACATGCTCGAATACTACGACCTTGCCCCTGAATGTGCCGAACTTGAAGGCGAAGGACAGTGTGCGTCGTCCTCGACATTGACGTCTAGCGAACCCGACGCCGATGCACCCGCAGTTAGTAAGTCTGCTGTCTCCGCCATAGATGGCGAGAGTGAAAGTGGTGAAAGTGGTTCTGTCGCAGAGAATACTACTTCTGCTACTTCTGTCCTGGTCGAAGGCTATGATCCAGTGTCTGGCGACGACGAAGAGGAGGCATCCCTCTGCGCCAACAAAAATCCCGACGACTCCTCTCATCCTGCCGTCGAAACCCCAAGCGACAACCCAGCGGACCTGAGTCCACCGTCACTCGCTGACTCTGCTTCCTCCTCTCTTGAAAATTCCTCCTCCTCCACTCCCAACGATCCCAACTCAGACTCCGCCTCCAATTCCACTCCTGATTTCGGGTTCGCCGATCTCGCCAGTCCCGACTCCTACGCCTACGCCTACGCCTACGAAACGCGCACCAGCACAAGCGATCTCGATCTCGATCTCTTTGGCTTCGACTTTGACTTCGCTGGAGGGTTTACTGGAGCTGGAGGATACGCTGGAGACCATGGGCTCGAGGATCTGTTTGGTGGCACGCGGTTGGTCCTTGAGGAGAATGAATGATTTTACATATTGATGATAGTGAAGTGAGATAATGATATGATAATTTGGTTGGTGGTTGAGTTATGATCGACTGTGTCTGCGTATTTATTCGTATTTCGTATTTCTTCAAACTTGTGCCTATAGTTTTAACTGTCGTATCATTGGGATCGTGTCTGCTTTTTGCCGTTCTCCGGCTGCTTTCTCAGTTCCCTTTTCCTCCTTTCTTCCTTGCTTCCTTCCTGATCATAACATAACGTAAGTTCTCCATACCCAACTAATCTCCCCATATCTCCTCCTCCCCCCTCGTGATTTGCGCCCGCTTCTCGTTGCTTGTTACTTTTCCTTACGACACTGTTTTAATACTTACTGAATACTCGAATAGTAGTACAATGAGCGCTGTCCAACGTTTAGACGCTCCTGGATATTGTCCGAACAAGAATAACACCAACCCGCAGGCGTCGCTCGAACGTTCAACAGCGTATAATCTACTGGAGGTAACTATGATTTTCCTTCGGCTACGACGTTGATTCTTGGTTCTTGTAGAATACTGCATCTGGTCCTACCGGTGAGACACTACGTACGTATGTGTGATACGGGATGAGCTCTCCTTCTTTCATCTGTCAATCATTAGCCATTAACGTTTTAACGCGCAGGCCTCAGGCTGTGTGCGGTATCACACTCGGTGTATACCCCATTTTCCATAACCTTCGTCGTTCGCGTACATCCCTCACGCCTCTGCTCTGTCCTCCTGACCCTTCCTCCTTCCATGGTCCTGTAAGGCACGTGCGTTTCCTATGGCCACTTTGCCGCGACTGAAATTCCGTCAGTGGCACACTCTTCCTTTTCATCCCCTACCACCACCCAAGACATTGACATCTCACCGATGGCTAGTTCAGACCTCGAGACTCGTGAGCGCTACGCGACTTGGACCTGGCGCCGTCGGTCTGGCGAGGTGCTCCCCCGGCCTACTTGTCGCGGCAAGCGTCCCCCGAATGGTTTTATGTGGGCTCCGACGCCATCCCAGTTCTACTGGATATCCCGCATCCCACAAGTCGGATACATGACCATCTGGTCGAAAAGCATGATTGTCGAGTTCGAAGAAACGTCTGCCGAGCTGGCGGCGAAAGGGATCGCGCTAGAGAGGCTGGAAGATCAGGAAGCACCGAAGAAGTGCGAGCCCTGGCCCCTGCTGAGCCTCCCAGTGGCTGCGTGCTCGGATCGCGGCGAAGATAGCAATGCCTCCAGGCGTTCGATAAGGGGTGGGCGCATCGGACCTATGTTGCCACTGGACCTCGGAGACAAGGATGCGAAAGCGGCCGGAGGGGTAAGCCATCTCATCTTTTATGGAACTTTGAAAGGCACTAACTCGATGCTTTCACTTAGTCTTTGTTCGGAAACACTTACGGCTTCGAGAGTAAGCTAGAAGAACTCATTCCTGCTTCCTTCTATCCGGATGTCCTCGTAGTCAACGACCCACGAGGAATCACGGAAGGCAAACGTGTGCTGGACCCAGCTGAGGATGCTGACGCTCTGGAATCTCTCCCTCGGCACTACAAACGCGTCTGGCCCGACGTCGACCGCTTGAAGTATCCTGCTCTGCCTGCGCCGGGGAACGTCGCGTACCTGAACTTTGCTGGCGCTCCCCACCTCGGTCATGGATCCCACTCGTCTGTGCATCGCGCGTCCATGCGGCTCCCTGGCGCGCTCGCTGGGATGACAACCGACGGCTCAGTCTCTGTCGCAGCGAAGATTGCTTTCCCTATTACTGGCGCGCGCGCAATGCTGGATCACGAAGCGGAAATGTACACGAAAGTCTACGGCCCTGCAGACGACGACAGCATGATCCCCGGCCGTTCCTCTGTTCCAGGTACGAAGAATGAAAAGAATGAGAAAGACGACGAAGCCGAAGACAAAGAGGAACGTGATACTGCTCGCCATCGCCACTTAATGGAGCACTTCACTGGCTTCAACATAATGACCCCGCATCTCGCGCATCCGGTCCCCGTCGGCGCTGTGCTTCCCAAGCTCTATGGCTATTACATCCCTTGCGAAGAGTCCGAAGCCTTTGTGCGAGCACGGAAAACCGACAAGAACCCAGAAGACTACTGGCGTACACGGGACTACGGGAGCGCGGAAAAGAACAAACCACCGAAGAACCTCCTGAGCCCCATTCTCCTGATGGAGGACTGCGGCACGCCCATCAACCCCCGTGCGATGTCAATCGACGACAGGTGAGGCTCAGATTAACTTACCATTCATGGATCATGGTTCCCGCATCTTTAACCTAACATGCTGTGTAGGACTGAATGCTACTCCTTCCTCCTTCGCCTCCAGAACGCCGAGTTCAATCGCAACTCCTTCTGGATACGCAATATCCTCACTCAGCCGGGGCCTCTCCACCTGCCCCCGCACGAGCGCTCTGACGACGTGCAGAGTTACCGCCTAATCGATGCCGGGCGTATGGTCCACTGGTACGAATACATAGAAGGCAGGGTTGGTATGCTGCCCGAGCCTGCGAATGAAAAAGAAGCCAGGGAGTACGAGGAGCAGGTGGAAAATGCGGAAGCTGCTTGGGAAAGATGCAAGGCGCAGGATACGGATTATGGTCTGACGGAGCTCCTGCTCGAGGGCCGGGTGAGGGGTAAGCCAGCGATTATGCTATCGCAGAGTGATATGGGGGTGAGGCCGTGAATACTCGCATTGAATTGTAGTCTACTCTCATGATAACTGTTCGCGTCTTATGTAACGAGATTCTTTTACCGCTTCATGAAATATTGCTTGATGTCAGAATTACTGGGGTTCGTTATTCGGTTTCTTGGTACAACAGGAGTACTGAATCGGGGAGGGCAGGCATCCCAGCAGCCAAATTACTCCCAGTTTCTCACTTCCCCCGCTCTCGCGTTCCAGCGTCTCAGGCTGGTAATAGCCGTAGAACTTGGTCACGACGGCCGACAAAGGCACAGGGTACTGGATATACGGCACGAGCAAGTTGTACCCCGCCCATTCCTCCCTGAGGTGCCACTGACTGCCTGGATCTGAGGGATAATCGTACACCATGTTGTCAGGCTGGGGCCTCGCCACGCCGTATATCCTGTTGTTAATCCATAGCTCGTTGGCCAGCTCCTCCCCCTCCTTCGGGTGAGTGATTTTCACGGCGAAGCCAGTCAAGCAATCAGGCGTATCGACGAGGAGCGGGATATCGAAGCGCGTGGCCCCGCGAAAGATGTTATGCTTTCCTTTCGGTGAACTCGGGCGCAGGCACTCGCCGTCTTGGGCTCTGGGTATTCCGCCAATACCAGCTTGCGCAGGGGATCACTTTGGATTGAGACTCTGCGGCATTCTTTCTCGAAGTAGATGTGTAAGCATCGGATACGGCAGCAGACGCGTCGGGAGTGGCTAGGTCGTGATTTGACCTTCCTTGTAGTTTTCGCCAAGCCTCTTGATCATGCTTTCAGACCAGATAGTTATCCCAATCGATTTTGAGCCTGGTCGTACGTCGTGTTCTTTGGTTCGTGGGCCCATATCTGCCCGTTTGGAGTGCAATTTCTGGATGGAGGCTGGGGGAGACTGCGAGCGCCTTTCTTGCGTTGCCACTGCCGATAAACCAGGTTTTTTTGCCCCTCTTCCATCGAAGGACCAAGCGCGAGTCGCGCCTTGTCGCGCCTTAATTCTAAATTCAATTGGTTGTGCTCGGTCACATGATGCACTGATGCCTGCAGGAGCGGCTTGAAAACACGCTCTTGCATTGATTTTGCAAGCTCTAGATCGATGCGAGGCGGACCAAGGAGTGGAATCAGAAAAGTCGCGAAGAAGAGGACGACGACGACGAAATCGAACCTGAGCCCGACCCGCAACTTCTCTGGCCGTACCCGTTCCCGTGGAAGTATACCAACCTGATGGTGCACTCCGGTGCACCGCCCGGCGTTCAATCCAAGGAGTGACGAGGGCCTTACTCCCGGCCCTTCTACGATACAACGCAGCTTGCGCAAATACACTCGGGAAATCGTTCGGTACTGAAGATAAACTTGAAGAATTCATACCAGACGCGTTTTTCCCTGATGTCTTCATGGTCAACGACCTGGCAGGGATTACCGAAGGGAAGAAGGTAACAAACAGCGGCCACAAGCATAAAAGTAGCCCAATCAAATACAAACATATATGGCCGATTTTAGAACGAACGGAGGCTTGAGGGGTCGGTGGAGACTGGCGACAAAGAGGCCTTCTTGAACCCACCGCGCAGCGCTCACGCTTCCGAGCGGCATCGAGGCATACTCTGCAGATGGATCAATCGCCGTGGCTGCCAAAATAGCATTCCCAGTCCAGGGGGCAACAGATCTCCTCCATCACGAAGGCGAGGTTTACAATAGGATATACGGCAAATTGACTCGAGGTGAAGAAGGGATCATGAAAGACGACGACAAGGTGAGCTCAGAACAAACCTGAGATACTTAACGGAGGATTGGTCCGGGTTTGACCTCCGTTCTAGGGACATTCGACGTCCTGTCCCCGCTTCCGCGGTAGTTCCCAAGTTCTTCGGCTATTATGTACCCGTTAATGAGCCCAAGGTTGGCGAGGTTGACGAGGCGAAAATCGATGCGGAAGGGCTGGGGGACGGAGGAGACACCAACAAGGGGAAAGAAGACTCAGACGACGAGCACCCAAAGTCTAACAAGAAGGAACGAAGGGCTGATAAGGGTGAAGGAGACACTGACGAGGCAGAAGAAGCATAAGCATTGCCAATGGTGCAGGTACAGCACGGCTGAGGAGGATTGCCCCCCCCCCCCCCCCCAAAAAAAAAAAAAGGCCCCACAGGCCGATTCTCCTTGTTGAAGATTGCGGAGTACCGATCGAGCCGAAAGGAATGAGCATCGATGACCGGTAATTTTCCCTTCAATAGGTGCTCGATTTGACTGAAACCTGACGAATAGCACCGAATGCTTTTCGTTCGTCGTACGATTATACGTAGAAGGCATCAGTCATAGCTCCTTCTACGCACGGAACATGATGGTGCAGCCAGGCCCACTTTCAAAGCCTTTGAAACGGCGTTCGATGGGAGAACCAAGCTTCCGGATGATAGATTTACGCCGAGCAACTCACTGGAGTACCTACGAAGAGAGGGAGAAGGCGTGTCATATGAAGGTCGACCCGGATGGATACAGCGGCCGGGATGATTTTTGGGCAGATCCAGCGGGTGGATCTCCTCAGCCATGATCACTGAGGAGGAATCGAGAGATTCTTCGAGTCAGAGGAGAGCTGTTGCTGAACCCGTTAGGAGATTGAGATATGTTGCCGCGACTGTGAAGTAAGAACCTGATACTGTCAAGTTAATTGCTGCGTAGTTGAAGTTGGACACTGAGCTGCAGCAAATCCCCAGACGTGCGACAGTTGAATTTCTTGACATGGGGATGGACGATTGTGGAAGAAGACAACTTTTGGCGACATTGTAACAACTTGTATTAACCCTAACCCCACATTTCCATCAATAATTTCTCTCTAGCACGACCAATCTCCCGTTGCTTGGCTTGCGCCCACTTCAATGCAATCGTCTTCCACTCCCGCTGCTCTGGGGTGTAATCTACATCGTCTCTGATGTACCCATCCGGTCCAATCGGCAGGCGTTCTTCAGGCAAGTCTTTGCCGTGCTTTCTCTTGTATTCCTCTACTTCTCGTTTCGTGTGCATCTTCCAGTGGTTTGCTCGTCCTAAATCTATGAGGCGGAAGCTTGGATGTTGCATCGTTCGATCTTTCGGTGCTTTGGAGAGAGGCCCAGGCTGAACCATGATATTACGCGGGTAGAAAGAGCTATGGCTGATGTCCTCCAAATACAGGCGCACGAGGAACGATAAACATTCCGTTCTAACACCAAGCTAGGTGAACCATTCCCACGTCGTCATTCCGAAAGCAAGACTCACCGATGGTCTATACTCATTTCATGTGGTTTGATAGGCTTACCGCAGTCCTCGAGAAGGAGGATCGGACTGAGGATAGTCTCCGAGGGCAAGTTAAGCTCTTCTTCATCATACGAGGAGTATTCCCAGTAACCCCCTCCACCTGACTTCCCTTCGTTGGTCAGCTTGGCACGGGTTGCTGCACGCTTGGTAGCTGCCTCTGCCTCGTCGGTTGGAACATAGTATCCAAAGAATTTTGGAACCACGGCTCCAACGGGCACCGGATGAGTGATGTCAGGCGTAAGGAGGTTGACCCCAGTCCAATGTTCCATTAGATGTCTCTGACGACCCTCCGCGTCCACCTCGTTCTCGGGGCTGTCGTCCGCATGGTTCAATCCAACATTGTTTGCTTCGCCGTGGATCTGGTTGTACACACCCGCTTCGTGCGCTAGTAAGGACCTAGCCCCTCGGGTTGGGAAGCCCATCTTCACTGCCACGGCTGCAGAACCGTCCGGGGTGTAGGCCTCGATGCACGATGGTAAACGGAGAGCACCACGATGCACGACAGAGTGGTTGCCTCTCCCGAGGAGAGGCGCGCTGGCGAGGTTGAGGAACGATATCTTGTCACCGTCAGGTGATTCGCCAGATGCTTCAGGATGCACGACTGGCCAAACGCGTTTGTACCTTCTGGGGGTGGATTCAAGGTCCGGTCCCCCCTCCTTCGCGATCTTTCCCTCGGTGGCACCTTGAGGATCGTTCACCATTAGGATATCGGGGAAGAACAAAGCAGGTATAAACTCTTCGAGCTTGTATTTGATGTCGAAGGACTTCCCGAATGGTGAAGTGGCTCCCTCGACGTCTCGCGGTATCGCTGGCAGCACTCCCCTGGCGGCTCCCTGAATCGAGCGACGAGCAGAGTACCATATGGTACCGTCTGGCTGGCAGATCTCTACAGGCAGAGTTAGTAGTGGATATGACAATACCCTCTGCGGATCTGGCTCTGGGTAGATTTCGTCGGCAACCTCCCAGTAGTTTTCGTTAAATTCTGCCACCATGCTAATTGACCACCCCGTCATGACATTGATGTTCGGGTAGCGTTGAATGCGATAGATACGATCGACCGATGAGGCCCATATGAGTCCGTTTGGGGTACGCTTGCCGTTCGGAGGCGGTCGAGGGAGCGGTCCTCCGTCAGGATTGCGCAGCCAGGTGTGCCCAATGACTCGCTTTCGTTCCTCTTTCTCGGAATCTGGCTTGGGCATTCTACTTGTCGTGGAGGTTATAGAATAACAGACCATTGTGCCACTCGCGAAGCATTTAGTAAATGCGACACGGTGGGTCACATCACCTGAGCGAGAGTCACATCCATCGTTCCTCTAGCCACACTTTCTCGACGCGTCGGGATAGCAAATACTCAGTGGTATTGGGGTAGCTTTCATGAGCATCCATGAAATGATTTGCAGCGGAAAAGAATAATACCACGAGAATATAATACACGTTGTCCGGAAGCTATTGTAATAATGCATACTAGTCGAACCATATGCCTCCATCAATAGTAATGGTTTGGCCTGGGTGAAGCGTTAGTACAAGCAGGATCGTACAAGATTCAATGAACCTAACGTACCTGTCATGTAACTGGACTTCTCTGATGCAAGCATAGAAACAAAGCTAGCTATTTCCTCTGGCTTGCCAACTCTTCCGAGCGGCGTGGAAGCTTTGTACTGCATTCGAGGGGCGATATAAACCTCGGACGAGCGATGTGCAACATTTCACATACCTGGCCAATGACGCTGGTGCCTGACGGTGTTGTAACAGCGCCCGCAAATTCGCGTACTATGAGTAGACTTGTGAGCAATATGACAGTCTCAATAGAGGGGGAATACCAACACATGGGAGTGTCTATTGTGCCAGGCGCATACGCGTTAACCGTAATACCGTGTACACCCCATTCGCAGGCTAGGCAGAAGAGACGAAATGAGCGAATCTCAAGCAGAGCCAGAGCAGAGACATCATACCGGCCGTTTGAGTTAACGATCGGACGGCAAATTTGCTGGCGGAATATGAACCTAACATCGCGCTGCCTTTCTTTCCAGCGATTGAGGAAGCACCTATAGCGAGAGGTAAATACAGGAGAGCAAATAGTGATGAATACAGAACGGGAAGTACTGACCAATTATCCGACCACCGCGTTTTTGCTCGATCATTAGTCTTGCTGCAGCCTGATAGCAAAGCAGCACGCCGCGAACGTTGATGGTGAATAGTTTCTCCCATTCTTCGACGGTTACTTTTGTCCAATGTGTATAAAATGATTAAATGTACGAGCCTGCAGATACGCACCATCGAGTATGGAATTCGACCAGCAAACGCCAGCATTGGCGACCATCTGCCCAACTGGATCAATATGACTGCAACGCAGATAACAGTAGGGAGTGATCTTACAACATCCAGACCACCAAAGGCTTCCTTAGTTTTGGCTACGAGATTGTTGACGTCGCTCGCCGATGAAACATCCGCTGGTACGACCAAGGTTTGAGTGTCCGCATTCTTCGCCTTTATTTCAGCGGCAACATCATCCATCAGGCTTTGTTTGGCTGCGATATCGCTTATGACAACGGAGAACCCATCGTTAGCAAGTTGGATGGCGGTCGCTTTGCCCATTCCCTGTGCTGCACCGGTGACTATAGCAGTTTTGGGTTGAGTGTTAGGAGACATAGTAATTGTTGAATAGGGAGATCTTCGGGTGAAAGAGGGGTAGATGGATGAGCTCGCATGGTGCCATGGTTTTATGGATGGACGGCTCCTAGATATCTTAGATAGGGGTCGACCGTTGCCTGCGATTCGGCCTGCCTGTTTCGGTTAGTGTGGAATGCCGGGCCTAGGGGATCCCATACCATTCCGAGCACGCCCCATTTCATCCCAGGCTGGGCGCTTCTCACTGCCACTGCGATCTGGATCATGTTGAGGGATTCGATGTATTGTGTGGAACTTGGAAGAGGGGAAACAGTGTTTACTGGCCATTCGGCAGGCGTTCTTAAGAGTGTATACGCCGAGCAGGGTGATCAAAATCCAGACCGCATCGAGTGTAATCACGGAAGGTGGAGCGGCAAGTCCAAGCCGGTCGTCTAATGCAAAATGACAAGGAACGGGACTGCAGTGGGCTCAGGTGATGGCCATCTGGAACACCAAGCCTCCGTCCTCCTCTCTTCTGGGCCTCCTACAGTAATCGGTGCATCGTAGTATGCCGAACGTCCATAACTTGCCTGCAAATAAAATCTACAAACGTACTCAAAACTGAGCAACAATATAATTAAGCAATATATAAAAGTAGGCACTATAGCTCTCAGGTTTGCATATGCTGGTCTATTTCTTTGAAGATGGCAGAGTCTTCCGATAAGCCTCTTCGAGTTCCTTTTGTAGGTTGGGAAGGACGGGCATATGGTTCTATGGAAGGGGATCGATATAAGAGCTTGGGAGTAAAGGCCAAGGAGGCGTACCTTGTATTCCATGCTGAATTCACCTATCAAGTCACTTGAGTCAGTGATGTGCTTGCATTGAGGGCGGAAATCCTCATCCTCTTACCTTTTCCTTGGGTTGAGCCGCGAAGTTGGTTCGAATAACCAAACATATCATTCAGAGCAACTTCCGCGGTACAAACGAATTCCTCATCACGGACTTCGCTGTCCATAATCGTGCCTCTGCGTCCATTGAGACCGCCGATAACCGCACCTATATACAGAATGTACGTAAGTTGAGAAGCATAATTGAAAGGCACGGGGGTAAAAGAACTCACTCTGGAATTCAACAGGGGCAACAACCTCGACCGTCATGATGGGCTCCAGAATCACTGGTTTCGCACTGTTGTAGACCTCACGGAAGGCACCAATGGTCGCAAGACGGAAAGCCAATTCAGAGGAATCCACAACGTGGAAACCACCATCCTGCAGCACCAATCGACAGCCACTGATAGCATTCCCTGACAGCGATCCCTTTTCCAACGCTGTGTAGAAACCCTAATTAATCAAACGACAGTTAGCGAGGAGGACTACAGAATTTCATGAAATCTGACCTTCTCTACAGCGGGGATGAAGTTGGTCGGAACGCTACCGCCCATGACGACGCTCTCGAATGCAACATCCTTTCCTGTCTCAGGATCGGGCTCCATAGGCTCGATGTAACCCATGATCTTGGCGAATTGCCCAGCACCACCGGTCTGCTTCTTGTGGGTGTAGCTAAAGTCGGCGCGCTGTGTGATAGTCTCTCTGAAGGCTACACGAGGCTTTCCAGTGGTGCAATCAACATTGTATTCCCGTCGCATTCGCTCAACGTAAATCTCCAAGTGTAGCTCACCCATTCCGGAGATGATGGTCTACAGTCAAGTTAAAGACTATAGAGACATTGTAAGGGATGAATGACGCACTTCCTTGCTCTCGGCATCCATATGGACGCGGAAGGTAGGATCTTCCTTCTGGAATCTGTTAAGAGCTCGGGAGAAATTGGGCGTCTCGATTCCGTTGGCCTTGATAGCCAACGAAATGACTGGCTCCGGAACAAACATAGACGTCTACGAAGTATAATATAAGTTGTGTAAGGCTAACTTCCTGTAAGTTATCCGAGGCGTACCATGGAGAAGCTCGTGGTGCCGTCGGTGAAAGTATCTCCCGACGAGCATTCAACACCGAAGATAGCGCAAATTTCACCAGGTCCAATCGATTCAATATCCTGCACCATGCGCATTAGCAAGGGATTGTGAGACATTGACATATAATACGCACCTCCATCTCATTACTATGCATGCGCACAAGCCTGGAGAGGCGAACCTTCTTGCCGGTGCGAGTATTGTATATAGTGTTCGTCTTCTTCATGCTTCCTTGATAAACCCTCATGTAGGTCAGTTGTCCAAAGCGACCTTCCTCCAGTTTGAAAGCAAGGGCGACGAGCGGAGCGGCCGAGGCCGGGTACAATGGAACGAGTGGTGCTGAAGCGGGAAGTTTGGTGTCGTGCGCTGCAACCTCACTCTCAGACGGGTCAGGCAGATACGCGCAGACACCATCGAGCAAGGGTTGGACAGCCGTGTTCTTGATAGCAGAGCCCATGAAAACCGGAGAGAACTTGAGGTTGATAGTAGAACGACGAATGGCGGCAGCAATATCCTGGTTTGTCGGAACTTCATCGTTGAGGAAGATCTCGCCGATAGTGTCATCGACTTCGGCCAGTTGTTCGATGAGTTCGTTACGCTTCGAAGTAGCCAGTTCCAGAACAGACTCCGGAATCTCGTCGGAGACGACGACGTCAATGCTGAGATTGATATTAGTGGCTAAGTCGAACGAATAAGGGCAGTCACGAACCCCTTGACACCTTGGTTGTAGATAGCTTTCCATGCGACCAAATCAACCACGCCCTTAAATTCATCCTCGACACCAATAGGGACCTGAACGGCCGCAGCAGGTATACGAAGCTTCGTACGTATCTGATTCACAATCCGCCACGGATTGGCACCAGGTCTATCCATTTTGTTGATGAAAGATATCCGGGGAACATTATAACGTCTCATTTGGCGATCGACGGTCGTAGTTTGACTCTACCGTCACATGAGCAAAATGCGCCAATGATCGCTACAGCAAGAAACTCACTTGGACTCCAGCAACAGCACACAAGACCAGGATAGCACCGTCCAGAACCCGTAAAGCGCGTTCAACCTCTATAGTAAAATCCACATGGCCTACTCCCAGGTTCAGCACGAGAGCTTGTAAGGGGTCTGAAAGAGCTCACCGGGGGTATCAATAATATTAACGGCGTACTTTTGTTTTCCTCCTGACGTTAAGTTTGTTGCTTCCCAGTCACAGAACGTCGCGGCGCTCTGAATGGTAATACCCTTCTCCTTCTCGAGTTCCATACTGTCCATCTTTGCACCAACAGCATCACGCCCCCGTACCTAACCAACTGTCAGTAGCCGAAGGTGCAGTAAAAAATACCGGACTCGCTTCGTGTATTTCGCGAATACGTCCGGTGTAGTACAGTATCCGCTCCGTTAGCGTAGTTTTGCCAGAGTCAATGTGCGCCGAAACACCAATGTTTCGCTGGAACCGAAGCCGCTTGACATCCTGGTCGCTAAGAGTGTATTGGGGGTGATTCGCTTCGAGTTCCTCCTCAACTGGTGTCTCCTTCAGTGCAGCGGCCGTTGCTGCATGTCGCCGCGTAAGACCGACCGTGAAGGAAAGAAACCTATCGAGCACAGGTCGACGGCATGTTCTATGGAAAAGAAGAAGTTCACGAGGTAGCATCACTCTACCATGCAAATTCTGCAGGTAAGAGAGTCCTCCCAAGCGAAAATGAATTAAAGTGAGCACCAACTCCGAGAAGCCGCGACGCAAGTAAAATTAGCTTCCCACGGTCAGAAGTTTATTGACTGTGGGAAGATAAACATAGAAGGATCATTAAAGGTAAACGTGTGCTAGATCTAGCTGCTCAGCATGCCACCCAGGCCTTCGAATGAATAAGGCAAGGAGCACCTGGAGCGGATGGCAGGTACAGGCTGCCTAGGAAAGGTGCAAGGCGCAAGCAATTATGAGGTGGTGAAGGGATTCCTGTTTGACGCCCATGTGAGCAGCAAGCAGGTGTCCATGTCATCGCAAAGTGATATGGGAGTGAGGCAAAGAATCGTTACTGGTCTGTCATATCATGGTCCCCGAAGTCAGCATCATTGAATATGTAGCCACTACCAAAGATTTAAGCATCCCAACCGTCAATTAATGCACTGACTGCGCGTTCCCTTACGCCATGAAAGTAAAGGCCAAACCGTCATCATCAACGTCCATAACACCCGCGTCTGCAGAAGCACTTTGTTTCACTCTCATTGCTCTCCTGGCCCTCTTCTTTTCCTGCTTCAGCATTCTTCGGTTCAACGGATTACTCTTAGCCATTCGTTGCAGGATGTGATCATCGGGAGGGGCGTCGTACTCCGGAACGTCCTTGTTCCGTCGTTGGCGTTTAGGTTGTCTTTGATATCTTTCAGTGTCCTTTCCGTTTGGTAGAGAGGACGGTTCTATGAAGGGGATGTCAGCATGCAGCGAGGGCGATCGCGATCGTTTAAGGGATTTATTTGGCGACGAGTCCTGAGCGGTTGGTCTACAACGGATTGAGGCACTTTGCTAAAGTGACATCGACCGCACTCACTGGTCCTCATCCATGCCTTCCTCTGCATCAAACCATACATCACCATCTTCATCCATCTTCACGTCATCAAAGGCCCCCGCATCAGCTGCTCCGAAGAAGCCTTCCAGCTCGAACGGCTTCGAGTACTCCGTCAGGATCTTGGCCTGACCAACGTTTTCGGCACCAGGTGCGATGGTGGGGGCGATAGACGATGATGAGGCAACTATGAACCAAAAGAAGGATGAGACGAGAAGAAGGTACGGGAAGCATGGACCGACTTACTGACGGAAGGTATCTGAGAGGGATGAACGGTGGGAGGCTCGCTATAATACGGAATCTTTTGGTGGTTCCAGTCCTGGAGTACATGACGCGCGGCCCCCAGGATATCGGGCGTACCTCCCTTTCGATACGACATGAATGAGGAAAACTCAAGGACCAACATTCGACTGACCTTCAGCAGCCTACCGCTACTTAACGCCAGCATAGTCAGAAATTCTAGGGTAGATGAGAACTCTGGGAGGCTATAAAGCTTTTGGAGAGTCGCCGGAGGGGTGCGAGACAGGATTTCCTCCACTGAAAGAATCGATAAGCAGTCGGAATGAAGGAAAGTAGGCGGCCCATAACATACCGACTTCGATGGGATCGTCGACGTCTTCGACTTTTACGACATTACGGAGTAAAACACTCCCCTTTTTCATACTCTTTCCGTCTACAGCTTGGTCGTCGTCATCGAAGACAACACCTGGGGAATCTATAATTCTTATGCCACGTTCAAGTTGCACAGATTGTAGCTCTCTCGTATGACCGGCTTGGGCGGCTACTGCGCACACCTTACTACGCTTCAAAGCGTTGATCAAGCTACTTTTGCCGACGTTTGGATAGCCAACGACGCCAACCGTCACGCTTCCGGCTTTAGGCTTGTAAGCCTTCAGCAGCTTTACGAGCGCAGGAGCGGTGGCGGATGATATGTTGGTTCGTTGATGTTGTGCCGACGAGGGCGAGAGGAAAGGGAGGGTAGGCGTGGAGTGCCGCAAATATTTCAGCCACTGCTGTGCATTTGACTTGGGAACCAAGTCTGGGGCATTGTCACGTCGTGGATCAAGAGCAAACGCGATCACGTACCAACTTTATTCAATACGAAAACCAGCTTCTTGCCCTCTGCTTCGCGCCGTCTGACCTCTTCCTCTACTAAGCGGCTTCGACAACCTTCCGGATCGCGGGCATCCAGAACAAGTATTACGATGTCGCTGTCATCTACGACCTTGTGCAACGTGCGAAGGTAATGTTTTCGCGCTTGTTCTTTTGTCTTGCTATTGGTGGCGTGGGGGTCGCTGGGGTCTTGAGAAGTCGATGCGTGCGCCGATGCAGATGACTCTGCCATCATCGCAAGCGTGGAAAGAGTAGGCTCGGAGGCCATTACAGCATCTGGGTCAAATTGAGAATGAAAGGCCTTCTGCACAATGATTAGGAGAGCTTCTGGCAACGGTGACGATATGGGGACGAACGGGTTGAGCCCGTTCCTTTTCGGCTTTCTTCACTTTAAGATCAGGAAGTCTTGGTACTCCTGGATCCTTCTTCAACTCTGTCGCAGGGCATCAGAGTCACGAAAACAACAACTCGATTAGAACGTACTAGTTTTGTGTGGCACCGGTATCTTTTGCGATCCTTGAGTTATGAGTTAGATGCAACAATGAATGATAGCGGCACCAAACGTACTGTTTCTCCCCATGATTCGTCTCGTCCCAGTGATAATCAATCCTTGAACTTCAGATATAATGCAATTTGCGATGCCACTCAGGAGATGTTTGTGCATGTGTGGCTGCGGGATGTGCCAGAAGTCTCTTCCACCTTGCGAAAGACAGTCTCCCCGACTTTGTTTGGACGCTCGGCGCTGAAGACGACGACCAGCCAGCGACGGAAGAGGTATGGGGGCATGAAGGTATGCTGCGTATCTCCTCCACACATCCTACCTGCCAACCATCTACAATCCAGCCATCGTTCACGCTCGAGCACCTCCAAGCTTTCAGAACCGATACTTCTCCTTCAGACCAAATGCTTCTTCACCGCTACCATACTCCTCTTCGCCCAATGGTCGTTATCATACCGCATCTGCCCTTTCACTTTCACTTGTTCTCGAGACACCAGGCGCTCCAAGGTCACCTTCTCCTTATAGGTTAGGCTCCCTGCTCCGTCTGTCGCACCGGGAACGGTATTGCGATTAAGCACTTCAATTAACCCCCACACTCTTTTCGAACGAGCTCGAGTACCTCTACACCGGTAAAGGCATGGGGGAAGCATTCGAATTTCTCTTCGACTCGGCCGAAAGTAGGGATGAAGGCGACGCTGAAGAATTACGTATGGATAAATTGCGCAGAGACCTGGTATTCATGTGGCGATCCAGACTGTATTCAGACGTTCGGTCAGCGCTCACTGGGACATTCTCAACTTCACATCTCGAAGACTCGACCGCCGGGTTTTCTTCCCATCGCTTCATACTCATCTCGCGTTCAAGCTACTTCTACAATGCGTTGGTGTCGTGGCCCGGCGCTCCCAAACAGCGCGCGCCTTGGTGAACCACCGACGTTACAGTTACCATCACCTCCTTTCACTCCTGCTTCTCTTCATTTCACTCTGGGATTTATCTACACTGGGACTCTAGTTTTCTCTCATTGTCCCCACGATTTAGACACTGGTTGACAAATAATGCGCGCAGTCATTTATCTCTCTTTCCAGACGCTATATGACGAGATACAGGCTCGGATAGTCCAAGAGATGATGCACGGCCTCTTTCACGCCTTCCTGGAATTCTCCGACTTACGGGGAGCAAGTGGGGCACAGGAGGTTGCCGATGTCGACAGTGCGCTCGTCGTGCCCCTCGAATCCTCGAATTTGCTGTGGCCGACGACGTAAAAAACCCCCATCTTGAGCGCGGAGCTCGTCGGGCCTTGGTCGGGCTCTTCGGTGAGGGGTGGTGTACAACAGAGTTCGCTTCACTTGCCAGCGTACCAGAGATGTTGCGCTCAAGGGCTTTGGCAAACGGTCCACTCCCCAGAACCTTTTCGCGCTCCTTTTCGCCGCCGAACATGCCCTGAGCAAGCTTAATCCTGTCATCGATTCGTGGGCGGATGTCGTGAGGGATATGATCCTCGCTGCAAGGCGGCAACAACGCCGCGCAAGCCTGCCACCACAACCCAAGAGCGCAAGACGCCCCTCGCTACTGTGAGGAATAACGCTCAACGCCCTGTCTCCTCCGCGTCATCCATCCGCTCTGTAGCTTCGAAAGGCAAAGGCAAAGCTACCACCCTGTCGTCCGAACACAAGAAAACCGATAGTACGAAATCAACAGGCAGCACGATGTCATTGAAGCGTAAAGGATCTACCGATACCATCACACCGACAGTCACCTCGTCCGCTGGTCGTCTAACGAAGAACCGTCTGATACGTCTGTCACCTCTCCTCAGCCAGCGAATGGTCCCCTTTCCACAGTCCCGAAGGGCGACACGTTGGGCATTGGTATCCCATGCATCATCTCTTCCAAGCGTAAGCGTTTCAAGGCTTATGCGCGTTACGTTGGCGAAGTGGAGGGTGAATTTGGCCCTTGGGTAGGCGTTGAGGTGCCTCTCGGTGAAAACTGGGGAGACGAAGTCGAGCCATTGGATGGTGAAGGTAGACAGTGGCACGATGGAACGTGGGGCGCTGTGCGCTATTTCGAGATCAGCAATGGATTGACATGGAGTGACCGGTTTTAGCATTCCAACTCCGCCAACCGTCGCGTTTGCGGCACTCGACGTGCGGACCGGGCCCTAAAGGTTCGACCCACCCTCGCAAAGATATCGTCGTCATCGAAGTGAATTAACAGACGATTGTTATTTAGGAGATGTGCCATGCTTGTCCTTCGAGAAACAACTTCCTCTACACCAACAACACAGTTAAGGCATACAAAAGATACCTATGAATTATCAAAGTCGGCTGATCCATTCCATATCATGCTCTCGTGTAATCAAAGCAGACGGCTGCGTGCCAAGAGGCCAGGGAATACCAGTTGATAGGAAAGGGGGATACCGAACTTCGCCTTCCTTCCCTGCCCAATCGAAATCGATCAACTTGAACGAACCATTCACGTACATGATGTTCGGGGTGCGAAGGTCTCCGAACACAAAACCATTATCATGCAAAACTTTGATGATGTTTCCCACATTGGATTGGACTTCGCAGGATCGCCATTGGTCGGCAGTAAGACCGCTGACTGAGGTGCCGCTGAGGTACTCCATTGCAATTAGGAGCAGACCTGGGCGTCTTGGTTGCGCTTGGCCGCAGTGAAACAGCTTCGGAGCCATGCCCATATCAGCAAGAAGCTCATGGGCCTCAACGCAATACCGCGCTGCGAACTTGACGACGATTAGTTGGCCTTGTTCGTCAGTTTTTGAAGGCTTGAGTAATTGTTCCGGGCCCTCAACGATTTCCGCGAGAAAGGCGACACAAGCATTGTCGCGTTCCAGCGGCCGCAGATAGCGAAAGACCACATTCCCAGAAGGAGAGGGGTAAGAGGTGATAGACGGGAAGAAGCGTGGGTGGGATGGTGTTGCCGCTAAGGGAAAAGTAGGTAAATCAGTGTTGTACCACTCACGAAGGCGATGGAGGGCACGAGCGAGAGAGTAGAACAGCTTGGAGAGCCGAATGCAGCGTTGCTCCTCCAAAGGCGTGCTGAGACCAAGCCAGGCGAGATCGGTGAGGCGCTGTACGATGCATTTGTGCGTAAGGACTGCACCAAGAACCCCGATCCATGGTCCCCCGATTGCAACAAGGAATGTGGGGCAACAACAACGCTCGCGGATGAAATCGTTCTGTATAATTGTCAGTTTAATATGTAGGACTTCCATACCATTTTTTGGAACTCACTTCAGGAAGACTCCACATACGCTGCATCGAGAAGGAAGCTTGTGTGGTAACGTCAGTTGACCCCTCGTCGTACTCGTTTTTATACTCTGCAATGCAAATGGCCGCGGCCTTGCTAGTTGTCTTGACGAGAACGTGAAGGCCTGGAGCCGTGCCGTCGGAATTTGTTACTCTTGCTAAGGCGCAATCCAGCACATCGTTGAGAGGTCCCTGTAGCTTCGTCCTACGTGTTTCTTCTGCATTGTAAATCGCGGAGGCGAGATCCATCAGCTTTGCCACTTTGGGGATGAGTTCCTTTGGGACCTCCAGGGTAGGGTCGGCAATGTCAGCCAGAAACTGAGAGAATGCGGGATTGTAGAGCTCTACAGGGGGTGCCGTAGTGTTGACAGGGTCACAGAAATCGTATCTACCATCCAACAACAAGGTCTCCTTCGTAGCCTGGTTCCGACGATAATTGGCTGACTTGGAGATCTCGCTAGGCGTTTGGCTTATACGAGACTGTGCGATGGTAGTGTTATAAACTTGACAACCAATCCAACAGTCAACAGATAACGCGGAGCAGATACAGCGGAACATCACATACCATTGCGTAACTCTGTAAGTACATCTTTCTCCTCGGTATTGCTCGCTGTAGGCTGGCTGGTAGAGTTGATGAAAATGATTCCATGATAATATTTATCCTGTTCTGATAATCGAGGTAGAAGTGAGGACAGTTCAGTGCCACCAGGGAGATAATCAGCGATGTCGTGTAGGTCTGCGGGAAACGTGTACGGAGGGGGGGTCTCCTGAGAAATCCGCGCCTTGTAATTATTAGAATAGCAACCAAAGTATTCATAGTAATTACTCACCTCCTTCTTGAACCTGTAAACCTGCAACTGACCCGGTGCAGACGACATGGCGAAATGGCTATTGAACTTGCTAATGAAGTCGTCTGGAAGTTCAGATACGAGCAGTTGGGGGTCCGCTCTCACACAAACTGCTGTGTATGAAGGCTTATTCCAGCATTCCAGCAAAGGAAGAAAAAAGGCTTTGCCATCTTGGTTTGTGGTGGACCGTGTGGTGGCCGTTTAACTTCAAACGTTCAGAATCAAGCCAAGTCCTAGTGGGGCATTGGAATCAAAGATCATGTGACCGACGGTCAGGAGCCATGTCGGGTCTCGAGCTTACAATTCGGCGCCTCACGCGCTGGTTTTCAGCGATCATGTCGACATCTTCAAGTAGCAAACTCGGAGGCTGCGAACTCTACCATAAAGTCCCTGGCAGCCCAAAGTTCATTGTCGCCCAAAGCGAACTCGTGAGTTACTAGTTATGGTTTACCCTCCCTCCCCAGAGAGTTGACATGGGCATACCAACAACAACAGCAATGGAGAGTCTTATCCCGTCAATACGGTGCACAAGTAAATTTCCACGTCAATTCTGGTTTGATACATCGCCTTATGAACTAGTCTGTAGCTTGCGTCCAACGATAAATGACAAGGTTTGAATTCATGCCAGTGTAGCTGACTGGCCAACAGCTGACCTCGGCTGGGTGATAGATGTCCTACGTAAGATCAAAAAGAGCACCCTCCGTGAGCGTGACTTCAACCTCGCTCACGGCGAGGAAGGCGGTCCTCTGGATCGGCCGCTGGTCGTCCAATTTTCTGCGCCAACAACCTGAAGCCTTGCTCGCATCTGCAAAACACATTGAGAACCACTGCGACGCTGTGGACATCAACCTCGGATGTCCCGAGAAATCGCAAAGCGAGGGCGATATGGATTATTCTTGCAAGATGACTGGGAGTTGATATACCCGTTGAGTACGTTCGCAGTCGCGCGGGTGTGATGATTCTGGCATTGCGATCAAGTCAACACGCTGCACAAGAATCTTGCTGTACCCGTAACAGCGAAATTCAGGATCTTTTCATCGATCGAGAAGACGGTGCGGCTTGTTTAGCGGAGATTTGACCCTGTACAGCCGTATTGCGGTGAGGATGGTACATTTACCGATTCAAGGACCGCTGACGTGCCACCGGCCTCTGAGCTTACAGTACTTGAGCTCCAGTATTCGTCGAAACCTCGTATGCACCCTCCGGGTATATAGCTAATTTTCAATATTCACACCGTGATCAGG
Source organism: Pleurotus tuoliensis (assembly GCA_036872985.1). NCBI lineage: Eukaryota > Fungi > Basidiomycota > Agaricomycetes > Agaricales > Pleurotaceae > Pleurotus > Pleurotus tuoliensis. Next base: position 694,423 of record JAYMDH010000011.1, on the reverse strand, counting down.
TCAATGCTCTGCACGAGCATCTTGGTGGACTCGAGCGTGCAGGTGTACAAATAGTCACTTATCACGATCGAATATACGAGAGCAGCGAGGACAAAATATCGTTGGTTTATCCATTCATGCCGACAACACCCACCTTTCTTATACGTTTCTAGGGCATGGCTCATGGGATCTCATAAGAGCAGCCAACAAGACAAGTTGTCTTGATATCCGCCTTCGCGAACGGGAATATCCTGTACATCTCCTCCCTGGCGTTGATCTCGCCTTCACCGCCAAACTCGCTCCAGAATGCCTCGCCGTCGCTTCCTCCCTAAAGCGCTCACAAAAGCTGGGTCATGTACGCGCGCCCGGGCCCTACCTCAGCTCGCAATGGTCGAATACCGGGAAATCGCAGCACAAAGGCGAGAGGCGAGGATGTACGTAGGTTGCCATTCTTCGCTTTATTTCCCTCACTGCAAAAAAAATCAACCATGTAGGGCTGTAAACTGTTGGGGATGAAACGTTATTCGAAATATAATGTGTGGTACGCGTGTTCAAATCAGATTTGGAAATGCTGGAGGATCCGTCGATGATGAATAGTTGAAAGCCTCCAACAGGGTCTGCACATTGCACCGATCATCGGCCTTAATTCAGTTGCCAGGGACGTCGGCAAAAATGGTCGCGGCGTGCAAAAGTAGTAGATTCGACAAGATATTACAATGACACATTGACCGACACTAGACACTTTCGCAGTCACCACCATGCTCCCACTCGAACTAGTCATCAAGATAATCGTGTTTCTCGACGATCTCCCGTTCAAAGAAGAATGGGAGGAAACACTCTTTTCGCAAAGCAATACTAGTCGGCGTCCCATCTCGCATCTCGCCTTCGCTCCTCGCTTGCTCCCTTGCATGCAATACATGGAGCCATATTTGCTGGCATATTAACTTCCACTCGATTCGCATCAAGTGCGACAAAGATACAACGTTCGACGCACTGGATATCCTCCCGTCCACCTTTATAGAGGGGCCCAGTCTACTCCACATTTCCACAAGCGTGCGCTACGATGCCCTTTGCCGCCTCATACAGTCGCAATGACACCTTCCGCCTTATCAACTCGGCTCATCCTCAACTTTGTGGCCCCATCCTATGGTGAACCAAATTTCACGACGGACGAGGTGGATACCATCGTCAGGGGAGAGGTCGCGAAGATGAGAGAGACGTTTGCGCCATTATTGGCAACGGGCATATTTTCAATTCTAGCCGCCATTGGCAGCAGAGCCCCCGTTGAAATCAGTGCATGGATTATATATTGTCTACTGAGCTCGCCGAAACAAAGAACGGATGTACTTAATCGTACATGGGCCTACTAATATGCCGGCCCAAAAGTCCATGGTGAATAAGTAACATTCATATACAGCCCCAAACCCCAAGTGAATGCCGTGTAAGTTGAGAGGGACGGGTGAGAAAGACGCGAGATATTGACCGCACAAGAGCAAGGGCGAATCGTCCACATGCGACACATCACGTAGATAGAACATATGAATACCAGCGAAAGTTTCTAGCATTGTTGCCACATCTTCACGGAGTCACTGAGGACGGGGACGATGAGAAGGGAAGTAAAATAGAGGGGAAGGGGGGCTTACATAACGAAGGCGCGTTCCTCTTCGTTGGTGGGCCAACTGGGCAGCCACTGGTTCTGTTTCTGAGCGAAATCGCGCATAGCGGCTGTAGAAGAAGCGAGGAATCGTATCATTGAGAGCAAGCCATGTAGTGGGGCACTCACTCTGAGAACCATCCAACCAAGGCTTATGTCCGTTGTTATCTGGGAACCATCCATTGGTGCCACCAACAGCGACATTTAGGATGAGGTAAAATCCTGATATAGAGTTAGCCCCTGTGAGCCGAATAGGAGATAAGCGGAGCTTACGCTGATCGAAAGGTGCAGCCTTGGTACCATTGATCCACGGGTTCTGTAGCACGATAGTAGACGAGCCGTTTTGCACCACAGGAGGGAAGTCGCCTCGATCGAAGAAGGGAGTATTTATCGCGATTTCCAGCATATGGCGGAGGCGCGAATCAACGGACATGCGACTAGAGTCAATGGTGCATGAGGCTACAGATTGGAGTGCAGCGGCGGGGTACATACATGAAGTCTTCTGTCCACTCCAAGGTGTAGGTGTGGTAGTCCATGTCGTAGGATCTATACCGGTTCCGTGCCCACCCGTAGGTCTTCCAAACGCCGTTGAGCCAGCTGAAGGGGCCCCAGTTGAGAGACGAGCGGACAAAGTTGGTTCCTCTGTGACGAGACTTCAGCTATCGCTCATCCATGATTGATGCGGTACGCACTGCGCGGGATAAGAAGGGCCGTTGCCGCGAGCCTCCATAATATCGATTTCACCTGCAGGTAAAAATGTCAGCTTGAGTAATGATCACGGCGCCGTGTTCCATATACTCACCACTCAAAGGCCACGGCCCATATGCGCTATCAACTGGAAGCATCCAAACAGCAGGCCACATCTAAAAAGTATATCCCATCAGTCTACCATTCCGACGAAGGCGCAAAAGTCAACTAAACGCACCCAATCACTGAAAAGCAATGCACATCGTGTCATTTAGTGTGCGAAGACAGATGGATAAGACGTCTTAAAACTTACCCCGTAGGAATTTTGGCTCTGACTTCGACTTTGCCAAATCGGATGCTGGCGCTGTTCCTAGTGCTCAGCCGCGCACTTTGGATGGGGTTAATGATGGTGCCGGTAGTACTATTGCTGACCGCAGAGCAGGCTTTTACATATCCAGCTTCGTCGAAAGGAACGTCGTCTGCAATGGCGCTGGAGTTGGTGGAGTAGGTAGTCTTCAGATCCAATGGGGTGGAGGCGGTATACGACCACCCACGGGTTGTGTTGAACGTACAACCAGTGATATTGTAAATGTGATTATCAAAGACGGCGTCGTTGCCAATTTCCTCGGAGGTGAGCGTAGGAAGAATCCAGAGCTTCCCATCACGAACAAACGAATTCTTCGAGGAAGCTGTGGCCATTGCAAATTCCCCGTTCCTGCAAAGGAATGAGAAAAAAATTACTTGTGAACACGAGCACGAATCCTTACCCAAAGCCACTCATATCAACTTCCCTGAAGAATTTGCCGTTTTCACCAAACAGGCCGTCTTCACCATTGCTGAAATCCTCGTCCAGCACCGGACAAAGGTTACCAGGCATCAGTCGAACGGAGTTGTAATCAAAGTATACGCGGACAGCCCCAGCGGCGATGCCGACGAGGATCATGCCGTATGTAACGACGTAGGCTATTTTCGCATATGGGTCCTTTTTCGTAAGCCAAGGCTTTGCCGCAGGCACGCCCTCCGTCAACATGGTTGACTTCGGGCGTTCCTTCAGTTTGATTTTCGGCATGGCGGAAATGTTTCCAAATATAGTAACAGGCCGCGCCGGCGGTGAAGCGAATGCCTCTCGGAGGCGGGCAGAAGAAGGGCGCGAACCTAGATGGTCGCCGGTATTGGGGCTGTGTGAAGCGCGAGGCAGATCAGAGCTACTGGCGCTAACGGATGAGGTTCCGCTTCTCGGAGTTGAATCGGGGAAAGGGTAATGAATTTTTGCGTGTGTACCCGGCATGCATGGCGAAGTTACTGGTGTATGATCTGGGCTGCTGAAACTGCGAACACTGGGCGGAGGGGAGAAGGGGTTCACTGGTGCATTGTAAGGACTTCGAGGAGTGACAGGAGAGGAATCTGCGGAGGCGGCCGCAGCCGATGGGTGAGACTGAGTACGACTATGAAGAGAAGGCTTTGAGTCGTCGCTCTCGGTGGATTCTGCTATGGAACGAGGGGGCGCGAGGGACGACGACGTCCTCGGTCGTGAGTACATCAGCTAGCGAGGACGGGCGAAGCGTCAAATACAGGGGGAACGTCAGGCAGCAAACGACAAGCTAGAGTTCAGTCAGAGCCTCCCAGATTATAAGTGATCTAAAAAATATTCTTGAGCTTCGAGATCCACAAATGAAGAGTCCTACCCAACAATGGCTCAGGCCAACGTTCCTGGCCTCGAGTTTGCGTGGACAGATGATAGATCTCCCGATGGTTCGCATCTTTGGGTAAATTCTTCCCAACCGCCGTTCGGGGAAGGACGGCTATACAGGTGGAAGCGAATCGCGTCCTGAGCTTGCCCTCGGCGGAACAGTCTTCCGTGCGGCTGATGAATGTACTCTTACTTGACTTTTCGCCGGGCCATTGTACCGCATGTGTCCATGGATCCAATGATAGGGCACAGATACTGAAACAACGCCGGGCGTAAAAGTAGGTGAAAGCGCGGCATCAGAATGTACACGTCGATCACGAAAGCCCGACAGTCCTGTCACTGACAACTGTAAGCATACCGTTCGAAAATCCTCTGGCTGCTCCAGGATGAGGAGGTTATCTTGAAACACCCAGTGCGAAGCCTTCTGCATGAAGTGTGCTCCAACGACTGCGATTAACGAGCAATTAACGAGCAATGTCGTGAAGGCAACAGTGGGACGCGATGTCTCTCATAGCCAAGAAGCTGGAGGATCACCCATAATTTTTTACCGAACGAAACGCACAGCCGTCACGTCACAATTAAATTCATTTTGGCGGAGGTGGGTTCATCAATTCTCCTCAACGAATCTAGGCCATCCGAACTGATGAGATAACGACAGACATCATAACGAAACATACCATCTAACAAGTGGTCTTTCCCACTCAGCCAGGTCGAGGCACTGAGAAGACTGATCAGACGCGATTGTGCGGGTTTCTGACAGTGATTGTCAGGCAAGAAGTGACCCATGAGAGTTTATTGGATTGCGGGAGTAAACAATCTACTCGCCAGCTCCCAGTGATGGATTTCCGGGATTTGGGGCATTGAGGATCTAGGATTCGAAGCCTTCCGACTTCGAACTTCCGGCGGGCGCGCTACGATCCCGCTACTAAGTCGACACTAGTAGCGCGCAAACACCCCAATATGAATGATGCTGGCGTTATTGATAATGGTGGTTGAAGTTAAAGATGATGTGTACTCCTTCAAGTTGGTTTACTGACCGTGGGATGATTGCTCCCTGACTAGTCGTACGGTTTGGTGGTCAAGAATGACTTTGACTTTAATCCATCACTACTCCTCTGTACTGGCGTCGTCCTTGTTTCGATCGTCCTTGAATAGCGGCTTGCTAGCTCCGGGCCTAGAATACAAGTACCAGGGCGCATCAAAGAAATTTCGACAGTCTAAAGAGCGTATACTTTGCCACTTCAGCAGGCACGTTACCGAACATCAGGGCATCAGGATGTCAATATTCCAACCATTGCGCTGAGCATATGTACAACGGTAGAGTATATGTACAGCCTTTGAACTCCATTGTACTCATCGGGGCAATTTTATCATCTCTAGTGTTGGCGTCTGGCTATGCAACGCGGTGGATGCGTACATGTGCTCGAAACTGCGTGGAATCGTCCGTTCCCAGATCATCTCATGTTCCCGACCGATAAACGTGTCGGCTGCCTCAAGCGTCGGTTGGGTTATTAACTGGCGTTCGACGGAATGGTTCATGTGTGGGAGAAATAAGCAGGCTCACCGCTACCAACCGGTTTCAGTCTTCCTCCCACTCCCACGTGTTCGGTGCCGCCGCCCTTGTCTGTCTGTCGGCGCTTGTCCTACAGAAGATTCGCACCACAGTGCAAGGGAGAGAAGGACAGGATTGTTGGGATCAGTACCTGGGTGAAGTTTTCTGACATCTTGGACAGGATGGCGGACGGAGCGAGGACGATTCATGGCCAGTATATCGATAGGATGATAAGAAAGAGAATGGAAGAAGATAACACGGAGACCGCTCAGCTACTATCGGCGAACGGTGTCAGGACCAAAGTTTAAGGCATGCGCCGGTGGTGTCATCGCACAACCGTATTCGGTTCATCGTCGGTGATGAAATCCCCTTGGGATATCAATGACGGCCACGGACAGGAACAGGCTACGAGAGCATCTCATGAAGACTTGAAAGTTCAATCCAAGTTTGTCGTAAGGTGAATGATTCATTTTACTTCTGCGATTCAGTGTGATCTGGTCTACTTTTGGTACGGGCTGGAATTACTGACGACGACAGGACCAAAGGAGCCACTTATGGACGCACGCGCGCATCTTGTAGAACTTCGAGGAGTCGAGCCAAGAGATATTTCACAATTCAAGTCGATTACAAGACCATCCAGCAAGGCTTCCCTTTCCGGCACGTATTCCATTGACTGTGTCATACGGGCAGGTCGGAAACAAGTTTCCTCCTTCCTCGAAATAACTAGTTCTGTGGGAGCGTTTTGTCTAAGGCGTTGACACACCATTCCTGTACGCGGCAGTCAATGATTCTCCAGCCCCGCCTCGAAGTTTCGAATTCGGCATTCGTTCGGACGGCGCGATCTCACGGCTGAGACTTGTTCAGTTCTCTCCGTCACATCGCTATATCTTCCTTGCCGATAGATGTGTGACTATTCAATGTTCTCGACGTCTTTATTCTCGTCCTTCGCAACTATCTCCCTTCGAAGGTCTATTCGATGCATTAATTCTTAATTTGGGGCGCCGTCCACGTATCGGTATGAGAAGCAAGCCGCATCTCCACCCGACTAAGTGCGAGTCACTTATCAGCTTATCTCCGTCTGAAACGTTCTCACTCGGCACTTGCGGGGCTACGTTGGTTGATCAAGCGTCCATAGGTGTGAGTGATGAATAACACCAGGGTTCTTGACATCCTCAAGTCCTATCCCCTGTCTTCCACCCCTTTCCAACTCCTTCTGTGCCTCGTTTGCATGCTGGAGATCTTTTAACCGTGCTTCCTCCTTTCCATAGAATCACAATCACAATCGGACCCGCGTCTAGCATCGGCGGTCGTGGATATCCAAGTGCTGAACAGGGGGTGAAGAAGCCGTGAACCTCACTTCGGTTTGTTCCATTGTTAGATGGAGCCTCCTAGTGATGTATGTTCTCGAAGGTGACAATTTATGGGTATCATATATAGGAGGTACGCGCCTATCATGATTTGCTTGTCCTTCTCCTTTATTTAGATGTCATACACCCACTTCGCGTCGAATGGACTCGATACTTTGGGCCCGGGAACCTTTCAGACAATACGTCGTTATTGCGTCCAGTATGCTTTGACCGACTCCAATAGCGTCGAACTTATGGCAGGCCCATTACGCCACCACCTTCAGAGCTTACGGAAAGCTATGATTGTTCTATTATTGTGAGATGAACAAAGTGAGGTAACTGCCCCCAGAACTGCCCAGACTATCGATGTCTAACCCATCAAACTGCCGTCAGGTGTTGCATATCGGAGGGCGATAGCTAATAATACCAAACACACACTTTGTTCCGATTTCCGGACTACTAACGCCAGTCAATGCCAGTGGGAATTGTCGATATCCAATCCACGATAGACTGATGGACATCCGGGATCGCATTACTTGTTTGAGAGTTTTGTGGACACGGTCTGGTTCTGCGGATTATCCCCAGGTGTCCGCAGTTTAAGGTCTGTTTTCGTGGAACCATCGCACATTATCCCCTGGCTAAGCGACTTTACCAGATGGCCTCGCCCGACATCGTGCATGCGCTGCCGTAATGGCCTCTTCGAATGCCAACTAGGATTCCCCACAATCTGGGCGCCTTCGTCCCACGCGTTGGCAGGCATTGTGCACCTTGACCCCTGGGATTCCCCACTCGTCCGAAGCTAAAAAAAAAGGTATCGGCCCATTGTTTTTCAAGATCAAGCTGGGGTTTTACACAGACACAATTCGGGTTTCATACAGGTTTGAATCAAGGCACTGGCTGCATGTGCAATCGAACACACTCCTCCCGATGGAATGTCCTCACAGAACTGATGACAGCTATGCATTCAAAGTTAATGTATCGCCTGCAGGCTGTTTCACAGATCTCCCCCCGAATCTGAGTCTCGACTTCCTGTCTCGGACCTACCGAAGATGCCAACTTTTGGGCAGATATTGAGTAAAGCCAATGACAAGGTGGTGATATATAGCACCAAAAAGTGGAATTCCTTTTAAGCTCAGGCTCTTTCGAGGTGCACCCCTCAGGTCCTACTGGTCCGGCTTTCTGCTGTTTCTACCCTATACGACTCGACTGTTCACTCTTTTCGTCGGTCGCCCCCTAATTTTATCATGGACTACGACGCATTCGATGCTATTCTCCACCATTTGTTCAAGACGGTGCGTGACTTCGATTTCATTTGCTTGAGTATTCAATAGCTGACTAATTTCTGGCATAGACCCAAGGTGATGCATGGTTCAAGCCATCTGAGGAAAACATTTCTGCTGGTGTTTGTGTAAGGGTAGAGCCTGGTAACTTCAGGGTCTTCCCGTATGAAAACCGCTACCTGGAACCTTTCGAGGCCGCCGTCAAGGTCTTGAACCCAGTTGTAGCTATCAAAGTCAGAAGTGCAGCCGTACATGCCGCTCTCGCTACTTGGTAAGTATTTGTTTGACTCCCCCTCGTACGAGTGCTCATAGTGCGTTAGCGCCGAAGATGCCGCCGCCATTTATGTTGATGCCGGTACTCGCATCCAAATAATTGAGAGCATGATTCAATTGCCATACGCCGACAAGGAGCAGTGTGGGGCTTTCATCGTACGTTGTACCACGCAGTGGATATCCATAAGCAACTCGCTCAATACGCTCACTCTACAGCGCGATGAGAAAGTCTTGGTCGTCTGGTCCGACGACCTTGACACTATCATTCCACTATACGCTGACTTCGAGGACAAGTTGATTAAGCTGGTTTGGCGCTCACGTTCAATCATCGCTCCATCAGACGGGGCCTCTGCCATTACATCCGTCCCCCCTTCTACAGTGGCTTCAAACGTCAACCTGAACGAAAAGGCCAATGCAGCGGCCGTCGCTGTTTCTGAAGCCGCTGCGCAGGCGACGCTTGCTGAAAGAGAGAAGCCGAAGCCGAAGTCTTCCTGGAGCTTCGGATGGAGAGTCTCGTCGAAGAAGTCCAGCACATCCAATAATGATGTGGAGAAAGGTTCCCTTGGTACTCCCCGGCCTATTCGCCTCTTGGCCCCAATGTATAGTGGTCTTGGTGTCGCCCTTTCTCTCTGTGAGTACCCCCCGCGAATGTCGGTATTGTCCCTCCCTTGACAGTCATCCCAGTTTTCCTTGCCAGCGGCCTCAGCGTTCTCCTTCAAGAATGGCGCTTGGACGGGAATACGAAAAGATTTGCCCTGCTAGCAACACTACCATTCTTGTTCTGTGTTTCCATCGTACGTCCAAGTACTGTCTCAATATGTCATCATTTCTGATCATCCTCTTCTAGTTCTTCTCATTGCAAATCATCACGAATATTTCCTTCTTGCACGTTTGCCACATTCCTCTTTGCCGTACATAGTGCTCACGCACATCGCTCACCTTTAGGATCGGCCCTGTTGCACAGTATCACGAAAACTCGCGCTACTATTCCGCGGTCGCCCCTGCGCCCAACTCCGAACTAGATGCACATTTGCCGCACGTCACCATTGAGCTTCCCGTTTATAAGGAAAGCCTGGAAGAAACTATGTATGATTTCTATATATATCCAAGAATCCGGCGTCCTGATCAATCTGTGTAGCGCCCCATCCGTGTTCTCTCTCAAGAAGGCCATGCAGACTTATGCCCGTCAAGGAGGGACTTCGTCTATCCTTGTCCATGATGATGGCCTGCAACTCATCGACGAAGCTGAGAGACAAAAGCGAATTGCGTTCTATGCAAACCACAACATAGGATGGGTCGCCCGGCCGCCTCATTCTAATGCGCCTGATGGCTTCAAACGTGCGGGTCGTTTCAAGAAGGCATCAAATATGAATTACGGCCTTAGGCTCAGCCTGAAGCTTGAGAAGCACCTCCAAGCACTTGAGGCCGCCTTCAAGGGCATTGAAACGATCGACGGGAAAAGCCTCGAGGAGAAAGCCCTTGATATGGCCGTGGAAGAGATGTTCCAGGAAACCGGGAATCGGTTCAGGCCATGGGCATGCAACGCAAAGTCTCTTCGTGTAGGTGAAATCATCCTCATCATTGATTCAGATACGATTGTGCCGGAGGTATGGAATCTCAAGATTAAATACAAATGAAACACCCTGAGAACTCACAAATTCATTATAGGATTGCTTCAGAGATGCTGCACGCGAGCTCGCGGAATGCCCCGAAGTAGCCATCATACAGCATGAGTCAGGTACGTCCGCGAGTGCCTCGGGCATCCTTTATGATATACTAAGGGACACATGGAAAGACGTTATGCAAGTTGCCTACAACTACTTCGAAAACGGTATTACCCATTTCACTCGCCGCGTAAACAAGTCTATCTCTATGGGCTGTGCAAACGGAGAGATCGCGCCTTTCGTTGGGCACAATGCCTTCCTTCGTTGGCCAGCCATCCAAGATGCTGCCTTCGTTGACACTGACGGCGTCAAGAAGTTGTGGTCAGAAGCTAACGTCTCTGAGGACTTCGATATGGCCCTTCGTCTTATGGTACGTTTCTCCTACCCCTGTCAAACCCCTAAATAACATAGGGATGCCGCATTTGTAGTTGCGCGGGTATATCATCCGTTGGGCTACCTACTCCGATGGTGGTTTCAAGGAAGGTGTATCGCTCACAGTGGATGATGAGCTCAATCGCTGGCAAAAATATTCATATGGTAAGATTGCTGGCCTCTTCCACTACGCGTGTACTCATTCTTTCATAGGTTGCAATGAGTTGATCTTCAATCCGCTCATCCATTGGTGGCGCCTAGGCCCAATCAACCACCAACTTGCATCGTTCTTGTGGTCTCCTGTCCCCGTGCATTACAAAGTCGGCATGATGGCCTATATGTTCTCGTATTACGGTATCGCAGCAGGAGCAGCCCTCTCCGTACTCAATTACATCCTCCTCGGCTTTGAATTCGGGGTCGATGGATTCTTCATGCACAGTTTCGAGATCTGGCTGGCTTGCATGGTTGTCTTCCCCGGAGCTGGAAATGTGGCTTTTACGCTGCTTCAATACCGCTTAGGCCTGCGGAGCATATGGTCAGGGATGAAAGAGAACTTGACTTGGGTTCCATTCTTGTGAGTAGGCATGCTCGTTGTCTCGTTCCGATCAATGGTCTAGATTTGTTAACGCTGCGCTTCAGCTTCTTCTTCTTTGGTGGCCTCAGTATCCACCTATCTACCGCCCTTTTGGCGCACTTGTTCTCGTATAACATCCAATGGGGTGCCACGGTAAGTTGACCCTCCGGCCCCCCTTTAACTTCGCTCATTTGCGATTCGTAATATCTACCCTTAAACAGAAAAAGGAAGGCAAGTACAATCCTGCTGTGGGGTTAAATCCAAACTGACCTCGTCTACGTTTAGTCGAACGATCGAACTTCTTCATTGAAGTGCCAAAAATCCTCAAGCGATTCGGGCTGGCTTTTATCCTATGTTTCATCATTCTCATAGCCATGATTGTCTTGGCCACGGACGTCGTCCCAGTTGTGTGGCAAGTTCCTGGATGGTCATGGGCCGTTATCCTTCCTCTCGCGTACGTGTATATGTTCTCTGCTGATCGGAGTCCTATTGACCATTTAATCATTCATAGCATTGTTATTGGATGCCACATCTTGTTCCCGGTATGCTTGCCCTTCCTCTTTGTCATGCGTCTAGGACTAACCTTAGCCCTTTCGTCTAGATTGTGCTAAATCCCTGGTTGATGATATTTAGCTATTAAAACTCCATGGTACGGCCCAACACCATTTTCAAGCCCAACCCGAACACTCTTGTACCAACTAAACGCCGCTCGTTACCTATGTTTTCCGGTCTCACGAACTATGTCGATTACCGTCATTGCGCGTATACCACCATCGCGTCCATGACTACCCACTACCACACATTGGTGCTACACCACATACCATGCTTCGCTGCCGTTGCCACCCTTGTTCTTTGGTTTGATTGAGTTGGACAATCGCACCCTCCCCCTCAGCTCCCCCTGTAACCCCTACTCCCCCTATGGCATTGGATTGCCTACTCTTAAAGCCAGTGACTCGGTGCTTCTAGAATAATAGACTTTTCTCATCTCCCGTACTCTAGTTGGTATAAGTATTCACGACGCTGGTGTATACCTGTACGTATACAGCCTACATTGCACTGCTGCGACGGCCTTGATGTACATGATTTTCTGTTTTATTATATAGACTACCACCATCTTACCGAGGTGTCAGCTTCAAGATGCATGCGTCCGGAAAGCTTTCATACGTTCTCTGTGCATGACTACGAACCGTGGTGCCAATTACTCGAACGTATGATAAGTTCGTGTGCGAGAAGATGGGAGGGAAAACACACTTTTTTACAGATGCCTATAGCAGAAACCACCAAACCCAATGAAGGGGGTGGTGTATGAAAAGAGACAGGCATTGGATAGCATTGATTTCTACCCAAGGCGAGACAACACGGAGTTAATGAGACGACTAAGCCCGGTACATAGGAAGTATGTAACGTAGTTAAACGGAGAATCGAGAATGCATAAGGACTAGGAACCCGGTAAAGAGTAGACGATAAACTGATGATACACATCGGATAAAGAGAGAGATGAACCTGATCGCACTGAGTGAGGCGAGGTCCCTAAAGATGAAATTTGCAGCGGAGATTATAGTGGATAAATGAGAGCGGAGACGACAAGCGACGAGGAGAGGAAAGGTGGACACGGGATAATCGGACGGAATGTAATACATGGCACTGTGTAGGTGGTATGTGAATGGAACGACGATGGGAATGGTATAGCCGCGGTCTGCGTTCGTCATGAAGGTACATTGCCTGGATTGGATGCCTGGGGATTGGTCGCTTGCGGAGTGTCGGCGCCTTTGTTTTGGGAATCAGCATTTTGTTGATGAGGCGCTGGATGCTGTGTGAACGCTGCGTATGGCCACGGGACTGGATGGTAGCCAGGATATGGACCTTGAGCGTGAGGACCATGCGGGAGAGGGTAGTAAGGGTAATAACCAGGCGCTGGGGCATTGGGATCTGCTCCTGGGGGAGGTGGGTAAGCTGATGAGTAAGGATATTGCTGGGATTGAGGCGGGGCCTGTGACGAAGGCCCTTGGCCTGCCGATGGCATCGCGCCCGGGGGAGGAGGAGGGTACATGCCTGGGGGATACATGGATGGTATAGGATATCCAGGCACCTGGTAGTACCCAGGTACACCTATGCCATAAGGATAAGGCGTAGGTGCTGGTGCTGGTGCTGCCACGTTACTGGGGTCGGCGTACGAAGCGGATGCAGGCGGTTGGTTCTGAGGGCCGGCGGGAGTAGAAGCGGTCGAAGACGACCGTTGTTGAGCTTCAGAAGGCGAGTCCTCGCCGTCCGCAGAGTTGGAGAGTTTGTTGGACTTGCGGACACGTTTTTGCATGGGTGGCGAGCCGTATGGTTCGAAGCGTTTGTTACGTTTGGCTGCGGATGTTCCCTCTGTTATTCGACCGTCTGTGAGAAGAGGAAGACCCGAGGAAAGCGGGGCAGTTATCGGCTGAGGGCTCGTTTCAATGTCGTCGGCCTCGCCGCGATACCTTGGTCGACCATCGATGCCAATTTCGACCTTCGGTGCGATTCGGAAATGTGTGCGGTCCAGGTATTCCGGACTGATGTCCAGCGAAGCGAGTTCAGGCAGCGACGATGGCGACCTTAGCCTACCGTTCTCAACATCTTCCACTCTGTAATACGAGATCAGATGCTGGGCGACGCCACCAATTGTAAGCGAGAATGTCTGCACCTTTGCAATCAGGGCCAATATTAAATTTTGGTGCGTTCACTCACCTTCTTCATCAGACCATTCGGCTTGAACTTGTAGCTGTTCGTCAAGCTCCCGACGAGCGTTCTTTCCCTCTGCCTGTCCACCCCCAGGTGACTAACGTCGGACTTGGGCCGACTCAGGCTTTGCCCTTCAACCTTCACACCCTCAACGTTATACTGCGATTCATCGTTTACCTCTTCAGCCGCTGCTCGCCCTCGGTGTCCCGCGCCTTTCTTCTCCGTCTCGCGATACAAAAGGAAGTTGCCGAGGATACGACTCGGGCTCCAGAAGAAGCCATCTGTCCATCGTTTGATCCCGCTCTCGTCTTCATCGAAAACAAAAACGGAGCCGGAGGTGATCATTTTTCTTTCGGAATCGACCAAGCGTCTCGTCACACGCGGTATGATGCCGCGCCTGGCAGCCTCGAGGATCAGCAATGCATCCCCCGTCGTCTCTATCCATCCCGACCACGGCGGTTCCGTCCACGTTCCCGACTGTTGTTGCTGACTTCCGCTACCTCCGTGGTGGCCAGTCGCCATCGTTTGCAGTAATTGTGATGCTGCATTTTATCCCCAAGGTTAATTACTGAATTCACAAAAGAATTACAAGGTAAAGGGCAACGATGATGGCAGTATCGAGCCAAAATAAAGTTCAAAAAGAAAGTTTGACTTACGCTGCGCTGGTGGAGGATGAAAATTGCTAAAGGTTCAGAATCCGACGGCGGAGTACGACCGCGGCGATCCTCCTGGCCTGGTTGTTTGTGGCCAAAATTCGCGTCAAATGTTATTGCTAGTTTCAGTTTGTATTTTGGTTCTCGGATAGCTGCGGCAGATATTCCTCTCTTTTTCAGTGGCTTGGTCGTTGTTCGGGGGAAGAGTGGCGGGTCTGCAGAGTCAGATAAAGAAAGCCAAACATGCCCCTTTTACTGCTGACGTAAAGCGTGGGAAAGCTCTTCACTACTGGTGACTGGCCGCTTGGCAGATGACCTACCTGGCTATTGATCTGAACTTCAAGGCTGAAATTGTATGTAAGTAATTCCGGCGTTCGAAATCTCAATTTGCTAACACAGAGATAATTTCTCTCAGGAATATCCCCTTCTACTGCACATCGTGTACGGCGCCATGCAAATTCAGGAGCACGGTATTAACGATTAGGCTGCCTTGTGAGGGCAAGCTATTGGAAGCCTTCTCACATGCGGGGCCTTCGGTCCCCCTCGACCCCTCGCTATTCACGACTAAGAAATTACCCGTTCCATGAATGGGCATGGTAAATTTGTCGTCTGGAACCACCGAAGTTCGGTATCGCCATGTTTTCCCGCAAGGACACCTGCCATCGTTTTGTATCGCGTCCATTGATGAAATGTATGTCTAGTGACAGAGGAACAAGGAACGTGATGCCGGCATGGCTAGATGCAGCCGATCAACGGCGCGGCTGTTCGGGAGGGGGATGGAATGCTGAGGCCGCGTCTTCTCTTCGTGCAAGAACTGTTGTTCATGGACCTTCCTGTCATTCATCCGCTCTAGGGGTTCGGAGCTGCCTTGCAGGCGCATCACGGTCCGGCGCTCACCAATCGGCTCGCAATGCATTGATAACCTGCCGAAGTTCATGTCTGCACCTTACCGGATATCCAGTATGTGTGTCGTCGGCTTGATTTCTATCTCGGATCCAGGGCATTTCATCGCCTTCTCGAACCCCGATTCGTGCAGAAAGCATATTGATCTCCCACAGAAGGCCAATGGTTCGTATGCAACGCGGACTTAGCGATGTCATAAACAGTCAAAATGGATCGTTCGTACCTCATGAGAAGAGTTTGTTAGCCTTTGAACCGTGTGAGTGCCACGCATTTGAATACAACTGCATTTCCTAATCATCCGTATCATCGAACCACCTCCATCTTTGCTGCATTGTCAGCTGGATGTCCCATTACTGTTGCCATCGAGTGAACAGAACACCCGGCCTGATATCACTTGTCTGTCCTGGTGAAACGACAACGATCCGTGTTGAGTCAGTTAACATACATAGACAGATCATCACATGAAACTCCTTGATAAGAGTATGGAATATAGCGGACGACTAGTCTGGACGATTTGTGGTCCATTAGCTGCCATCAGCTGTCGTATACAACTATATGCGATCGCCCCGGGTGTCTCAATTGATCACTGAGAGCTGGTGCCGACAGGTTGATGGGATAACAACTCCATACTGAAATTAGGTACGGGGCGGCCATAATACGTGCTCAAAATTTTCACTGGGGACCTTTCTCGGCTATAACCCATCACTCCTTTGTTGCTCAACTTAAAGTCTTCTCCGATTCTTGGGAGCCCAGAACTCCAGCACTTGACTTCCACCGAGGCCTGGTTTGAGCAAACCAGGATCGCCCTATTTCTATAAAGACGGGCCTCTTCGTGCTCGGATTAAGGTCAGCAATGGTTCTCTCCAAGGGCCTTGGTGTGGCTTTGGCTGCGGCCTCACTCATTACCGTATGTCTTTCCCCGCGCTCTCTCGATCGTGTTCGTCGCTGAGTATCACCATTAAAGCCGACACTCGCTTCCGGAATAAACAATCATCCACACTCTTTTATTCATACACAACATCATCGTCGCCAGAGCGTCCCCACAACGTTACCTGGCAATTGGACATCTCAAGGATGTTTCACCGATAATCCAGGGGCCCGCGCTCTCTCGTCGGCCGCCTTCACCAGCACGGATAGCATGACAGTCGAAGCCTGCATCAACTTCTGCGACGCTAGGTCTTTCGTCTTCGCCGGCGCAGAATTTGGCCAAGAGTGCTGTGAGCTCTCCCTCGCGAAGCCCTTCATTTGCGGCTTCATTGACATACCCCTCTTCTTGCAGACTGCGGGAACTTTATCGGCAACGGAGGAACGAATACTAGTCTCGCTGAATGCAATATGGCATGCTCCGGAAATGCCAGGGAAAGTTGTGGTGCTGGAAGCCGTCTTAATGTATTCTGGAGTGGCAAGCAGCCCCCTCCTCCCCCCTCAATTATACCAAAAGTTGGAAACTGGGACACCATAGGTTGCGTCCTTGAAGCAAATGGTGGTCGAACCTTGACCGCCGCGATGGGAGCCACGGACGACATGACGGTCGAAACATGTACTGACTCATGCTTCCATGCTGGTTTCCCCTTGGCTGGGATAGAATTCGCTCGAGAATGCTGTAGGTTACACTTTTTGACATCTACTTCCCTCGCTTAGTGTTGTACGATGTAGACTGTGGCTTAGCCTTCGCTAATGGTGGCGGCGCATCGGCACCCGCAGGTGACTGTAACATGGTTTGCACGGGAAATAGTTCAGAGTTTTGCGGTGGCCCAAATCGCCTGACTGCCTACAACCTCACCGACAGGGCTGATCTGCCACCTCCCCAAGCCCCAGGTGGAGGAGGTCCAGCGCCAGGCGGAGCTCCAGTCTTCCCCGTCACGTCAGGCCTCCCAGGAACTTGGCATTATTCTGGTTGCTTTGTGTACGTACATCTGCACCTCCCCCTTTCCCCTTATTGACTCCTCTGGATCGGCGCTCTTCGCAGCGATAACGCCCACGGACGTATTTTTGGCTTCGAGGCCCCTATAGACGCTGGTCTCAAAGTCGAATCCTGTATCGACACCTGCAATGGGATGGGTTTTTCGGTCGCCGGTATGGAATTCTCGCAGGAGTGCTGTACGTTCTTATCCCTCGATGTCTGATATCTAAGAATATCTGATCTAATCAGGCTATCAATAGACTGTGGAAACACTCTCATCAATGGCGCCGTTCCGGGAGACGAATCGAGTTGTAACATGGGCTGCGGAGGCAATGCGACGTATGTGGACTCAATTGAAACGATCATGCATGTCGATTAATCCTCGGGTAACTGCTAGCGAGGCTTGTGGTGGACCAAACAGATTGTCAGTGTACACCAGCAACCCGGGTGATGTTGTTGCTCTGCCTGTCCCTGTCATCAAGGACACTGATCTCCCGGGACAATGGAAATCTGCTGGTTGCTTACAGTCAGTTATTTTCATTGATTTTCTATTCGCGGACGCTGATTCTCGATGTTCATTTCACAGAGAACCAGGAGCACAGCGTGTTTTCCCTTATCAGATCATCATGCAAACCAACCTTACGGTCGAGGCTTGCCTAAACCAATGCGCTGCTTTCGGGTACCCTGCAGCTGGCATGGAATTCAGCGATGAATGCTGTAAGCTCTTCCATCAGTTTCGAAGCATCAGTCACTGAATACTCGGGATCACCTAGACTGCGGTGACGTTGCTGATGAGCAGGACAACGGTGGCGTGACGGCGCCCGATGCTGACTGCAACATGCCTTGTTCCGGGGACCCGATACACCTTTGCGGTGGCCCCGAACGCCTGCAGCTTTACCATTGGGACGGAAACCTCGACGTTTGGCATACACCGGCGAACATTGGCCGATATGAGGTTAGTTTCTTCCTTCATCTGTCTTATTTAAAGGAACGCGCGATCTAATTTGGCCACCTCATCTAGTTTTTCGGTGAGTCTCTATGAGCGGTGTCTCCATTTGTTGTGCGTTTGACATCAGCCAATCTGGCGTGTTTCTCTAGTCCCTGGGTACGTTATCGCGTCATTATGGAGTGTTTTCATGCTGAATGTGGACCCGTTCTCCAGTGTCGTTGTTCCACTCATAGCGACTGTGGGCATCAACAACAAGGTGACATTCCTCGAGAAAACTGGTACTGGGTATGATCTTCCGTATCCACCATAGCTTCGCGCTAATAATAACTTCAGTTTCCCCAATTCAACTGGCGCCTACGAACTTGACCTCACCCTTGTTGACGACTTCTCGGCCGCATGGCGCGAACTCCATGTTCAAACCGATGTCTTCTGTTCGGGTAGCATCGTCCTTCCAGACAAAGCGGGCCGACAAATCAATGTCGGAGGTTGGTCACTTGATTCAACGTTCGGCATCCGGTTCTACACTCCCAGTGGATCCGATGGAGTCAACGGCACAACTGACTGGGAAGAGAATTTCCACGAATTAGAGCTACAGGTTCGTATTGCTCCTCTCATACACTGCTTCTCCTTTGATGATAATGTTTACAGCGTGGAAGATGGTACCCCACTGCGGCGATGCTTTCGAACGGATCCATTCTCGTTATCGGTGGAGAAACTGGCAGTAATGCCTCTCCTCAACCGAACTTGGAAATCCTACCAAAGCCAGCTGGTGGCGATACAGTAGTTGATCTGGACTGGCTTGAGCGAACCGATCCGAACAACCTGTACCCATTCGTTTTCGTTCTCCCTAGTGGCAACATCTTCGTCGGTACGTAACCCATTCTCTATGACGCTCAGTAAAGCTAACGTGCGCCTGAAGGCTACTACAACGAAGCGCGCATCTTGGAGCCGGTTGGCTTCCAAACTATCAAGGAATTGCCCAATATCCCTGCCTCAGTAAATAACTGTGAGTCGTACACCTTCGTCGAGCACCAATCCTCTTGACCCACATCTTGTTAGTCCTCGGTGGTCGTACATACCCACTCGAAGGTGCTGCCGTCCTCTTCCCTCAACATGCTCCGTACAACGACCCATTGCGAATTCTGATCTGCGGTGGATCCAATCTCGGAGCCGGACAAGCTATCGATAACTGTGTGTCCATGGCACCGGAGCATCCTAACCCAACGTGGACCTTGGAACGAATGGTGGGTACGGCGAGAGATCTTGGCGAAGTTGATCTGACTCAAAGTTCTATAGCCCTCTCGTCGCGTTATGCCATGCATCGTAGGTCACCACTGGCTGCTACGTTCATAGGTTGCTAAAGTGTCATGATCATCCTAGGCTCCCCTTCCTGACGGCACATTCTTGATCTTGAACGGTGCTCACCAAGGAGTCGCCGGCTTTGGTTTGGCTACGGATCCTAATCTCAGCGCTTTGCTGTACGATCCTTCACAACCGGTCCACCAAAGAATCTCCATCTTGAATAACACTATCGTGGCCCGCTTGTACCACTCTGAGGCAATCTTGCTGCCCGACGGTAGGGTTCTTGTCTCTGGCTCCGACCCCCAGACTCCTGGATTCCCAGAAGAGTTCCGCGTTGAGGTGAGAAACCAGAGTTTTCAGGCCGAGAATCGTTACCCATAATGTGTTGGATCAGGTTTACATTCCCCCATACCTCAACCAAGGATTCAGGCAACCCGAGTTCAATATCACCAATACCGACTGGGCGTATGGCGCTACTGCTACCATCAATGTGAGGTTGTTCCAGGGTACCACCCGAAATATGAGGGTATCCCTTGTTGCCGGTACGTTGCCTTCCTGCGTCTTATCAATTACTTCCTAATGTATCACTTAGCTGTTTCGAGCACGCACGGCAATACTATGGGCTCTCGCACCATCTTCCCCGCGTTTAACTGCAATGGAAATACCTGCACAATCACTGCTCCTCCCAACTCCCACATAAGTCCTCCGGGGTGGCACCAACTCTTCATTCTCGACGGACCCACCCCTTCGCACTCACGCTGGGTTCGCATCGGTGGTGACCCCGCTCAGCTGGGCAACTGGCCACAGCTCCCCGGCTTCACTCCACCTGGAGTTTAAAACCACTTGATATATACTTTATTTCTATTTGCTTGATTATCCTTTCGTTCTGAACCCAGATACCACGTTCTTTCTTAACTATTGGACTCGAAACGGACTTCCTGTGTTGTGCTCTGTGTTAATCTATACGGTATGGAGTTGATATTGAAAAATTTACGGCTTAACGACCTGTCTGTACTTGGATATGTGATTCTACACTATTCAAAACCTATGCTCCCCCCACTCGATACCCTTGTTTGAATTAAAATCTTGGAGGATGTTAGGGGATTGCAAACACGTGATGCGTGTCGTCCCATTCTTGTCGCGTCGCGTGCCTTGGCCACACATCTCCTAAGTTTTGACGACTATGACTCGCGCTGGAACCCAACGTACTCGTTCCCAGAACACTCAGCTTCAGGCGTCCCAGTCGCGCCAACCGCGGGGTAGCCAACGTCCGCCCCAGCCATCGGGACATGGAAGACATGAAGAAGAGGAACCTGAAGAAGACGAGGAGGAGGAGGGAGATGATATGGACGTTGATGCCGACCTGAGAAAGGGGGACGCGGACAGTGTTCGCTCTAATCATCCCTACACTGACCGGAGGAATGACTAGATATACAGGATCTCTTGAGGAAAGCGAACGACCTTGTACGCCTCGCGTTATTCAACGAACACAAGAGAACGCCGCTCAGACGCGATGAAATCTCGAAGAAGGGTAAGTTCGGGCGGCTTGACGAAGATTAGACATTGCTCATCAAACCTGCTAGTCATGGGTTCGAATGCGCGTGCATTTACGCACGTCTTTCAACTAGCTCAGGAGATCCTCAGTAAAACATTCGGTATGGAACTCGTTGAACTCAGATCAAGAGCCGAGCTCGAGAAAGGCGGAGCCGCTAGTGGCGGAGGTGGCGGAGACGAACTCGATGAAGTGCAGAAGGCAACAACTGTCAAGAAGAAATCGGCTGCGGCTGGATCAAAGACGTATATCCTTCGGTCTACTCTCCACCCAATTATTATAGACCGTGCGGCTCAAACGTACCCAGAGATCCTTGAAGCTGAGACCCCCGACATGGTTCTGGAAGATGTTGACTACGATGAAGACACTCCAGCCTTTCGAGTCCACGGAAGTATCATCGCTTGGAATACTGGTGATGACCTTGGTCCTACTGGTATATTATACGTCATCCTCGCGCTGATCCTCGTTAATGGTCGTGTTCTCGGTGACAGTATGTCCTTGGCCTCATTCTCTACTTGTCAAGACTCATCCAAATCCGTAGCTGAACTGCGAGCGTATCTTAAACGCCTCAAGATCCCCGTATCGCACGGACATGTGCACTTCAGCGCGAAATCTACCCACCAATCTATGGCTGTCGATGCGTATCTCTCCCAGTTGATAAGGCAGGGATATATTGACCGCCGCAAGGTCGGTGAGTCAAAGAAAGGGAAAGGGAAGAATAAACGTGGGCGCGTGGCCCAAGATGATGACTCGGGAGTAACATATGAATGGTGCTGGGGCAACCGTGCGCAAAGCGAGGTCGGGGAGAAGGGCATTGCTCAGTTCGTTGCTAAGTTTATGGCCGGTGAAGATGAGGATGACGACGAGGACGATGACGCACCACGTGCGCGGCGCAGACAACCAAAGGGCCCGAGCAAGTTCGACCGGATGGTGACGGGCATCGAACGAGCAGCAGGCGGAGATTTGAACGATGTCAAATAGTCAAATCGACGCCGTCAAGGATGTGTTTATATTATCATATTATCGAGTTGATTGGGTACATTAAATACTGTACATAAATATGTTGTAAGAGTCACTTCTAGTGTTGTATTTGCTCCCTGCGCTGACTCCTTATGAGATGGCGGTTATGTTGAAGTGAGCGAGGAGCGTGGCCCCGGAGTATTTACCCTTCATGTCCAACATGCGAACGAAGCACCACCCCTGTTGTACGTGGTCCAGCTTAGCACAGAAAACGACAAACTTGCTGTCACCGGCGTATTTATCGTCATATATCGATAGTCTACCGCCAAGTCAGAACGAGGGGAACACCCGAAAGATTCATCTTGCCTTAGAAATGCGAGTTCGTCAGTGTCCAGCCACCATTCAAAACTCTCTTTCCACATCACGTCAGCCCCGTCCATTCCCATGTTGCCCCCCGTTTTTACTGAAGACGACTTCCATTTCTTGTCGCCGCCAGCGTGGAATAGATGGGCTTTAACGTAGACAGAGTAAGGCTCTCCAAGTTCGCGACCCTTGGGGGTAGGCACTGTTCACGATGAGTCACGGTACATCGGACTATAACATTAAACGAAGGAGAAACTCACAGGTGCTAACTCCCACTATACGACACGCAAAGCTGATCTTCTTTGGACCGTCTCTCTCCAAACCCAAGAAAGAAGCAGGCTTGAGCACCCAACCCGGGGATCCAACGAACATCGCTTCATTTATCTGCATGCCTCGATCGTAGTTTTGCCAGTTGAGGCTCACCACCTGGGACCCATCACGCCAGAACTTCACGGGATCAAGATTGCTGGAACCTATACGCGTACCCCGAGGATAGACACGACGTAGATGGCGATGTGCATGAGAGATCAGATGTTGAAGCGATTTTGGAATTAGGGATGATATAGAAGATTCGGAAATGTTGATGAGGATGTTCTTTGGGTCCAGCATTTCCTCGTGCAACCAGCCCTCCTTCGGCTTCATGCTGCGCGCGTAGAACCCAAGCTCCGCAAGAGATGGTGAAATCCGAGTGTGCTTTGGGGGAGCACCAGAGCCGTCTTCGCCCTCCGATTCTGACGAGGAGTCGGCCCCGGGTTCTGGCATGCCCAGAGGATAATATTCGACCTTTCGGAAGAAATGTTAGGTAGAAGAAATAAGGCGGCATGGCATCCTAACCATGAGGAGGATCCTCCCAAAGAGGTCTCCGGGCGATGTTTTACCATCTTCTACCGCATCAAGCCGCCGCTGCACCAACTTGTCGCCCCACGTCTGTACCATTATGTCCACCAGTTCTTGTTGACCCTCGACGCCGACATGGCACTCGAGACTGACCATAGTCGGCCAATCATATTCACCGACCGAATCACCTATGGCCGCACAAACGCTGTGGAAGCTGATACTTTTGCTCAAAGTATAGCCATGGGTGACGATCGGACCTTTGGATGAAGGCCAAACGTCTATTTCGACACAACGACCGTTGCGAGACAGAACATGCGAGTAACATGCAGCAGATGCTCGGCCAACAAGCTGTCTCGATAGGAGATATGTGTTATGAGATGATCTAGATAATGAAGTATCAGAACTTTATGTAATTTTAGCTAGTAGGATCCAAACTTTACTCACGAAATGAAGTAGTCAGTCAACGGAAATGACGAACTCATGGGAGGGGGGATAAGAACCGGGCGTTGCAGCAGCACAGTCAAATCCTATAGGGGACAAATAAGGTGGCGTAGGCCCATCCCCTGCATCCAAGTCAGACTACTACTCACCTCTCCAAGCTGACTGACATACTCTGTGATCTCTGGACTGATCCTGGCGTAAGACTTTGCTGGATCCATGGCATCTAAGTTGACGGAAGTTTCCACCTCAAACAACGTAGAGATCTGGGCCTTCCATTCTTCATCCTGGGTTTCTGCCATGGTGGATGAAGATGAGTGTTAAGTTCGCCTTTCGAACTCCATCGTGATTAGGGGCACTGTGGCGTCAATTCTCAAGATCTCACGAGTGGATGTGCGCTAAAGTACGCGACTTACTTCTTGCGTTGCAACCTTGCAGTCAGATTCTCTCTTAGTCTTAGATCGAGCAGTAGAAACTAACAAATATGTACATCTCAGTAATCAAGCTGTCCATTACACGGTATGCCCTTGTCGATCAAGAGCGACTCGCCTTTCTCCTTCGGAGATGTCTTCAATATCTGTAGTAATAGCAAGTCCACTACCACTGGTAGCAAGATTACCCGGTTTACTCCGCTGCGATGCATGAGGCGCAGGGGGGATGGTGATGTATACGAGGTTGTCCCCTTCGATGACGGGCAATATGTAGCTATCAGCTACTCTTGGCCAGGTAAAGACTGGGTTCGTCTTTACGACAGCAACCTAGGGACGCAGATCGCAAAGGGAAGCGGAGCGACGCCGGTCGTATGCAATCACTTCTCTTCGTTCACTCGAAAGGCGTTCGAAGATGCCGTACAAGTCACAAATATTAAACTGGTCTGGTTAGATTACATGTGCATCGATCAAAACAACAACGCGGAGAAAGAGGTCCAAGTCGCGCTGATGGATAGGTTCTACAGCAACGCATTCCTCACCGTTATTCTCCTCGAAGACGTGGAACTCAGCAATGGGGAGCTCGAGCTTCTTCAGGGCAGTCTCACCATGCTGCGCAATCGCTCGAGCGAATATGTGCAGATCGTCCGGAGAATCCTGAATGCACGTTGGTTCGGACGGGCGTGGTGCTCCCAAGAATGGGTCCTCAGCCGCTCGCCAGCGATATACGTACATCGCACAGATGATCCGTACGGGAAGCCTATGTCCTTCAGCTGGGCGAGCCTGAAGCACTGGATTAACAGAGCAGGAATATACGACCCCCAGGTCAACAATGTGGGCCTCACGGATCCTCGTGGCTCTAATACATGGGGGGCCAACGCGAAATATGACTTCCAGCAGTCCATTGCTTGCGCCTTCGGTATCGTCCACGACTTAGGCTGCTTCAATCAATACGACAAAGTGGCCCTTGTCAACAATCTGGTCCATGTCGATATGTCCTCTCGCATCGTCGATCTTCCAGCAGTCCCCCCGCCAAACACCGACCCACAGGTCGTTGCTGCAAACGTGATTAAGATCATCAACATTCTTGCTATTCTGCGCGGGGATTTCTCCCTGCTCCTCACAAGCCACGTCGCCAACAATCCGTTGCGCGGATCCAAGGGGTTCACCTGGGGTGGTCCCTCCATACGAGGTGATGCAGTTGCACAGGCGTGGTCCCCAAGGACATATGAAGTGCATGAATCGACGGCTTCGCTTGCGGCGGACGGCTTGCGCCTCAAGGGCATAGTCATGGGAATCTGTGAGCAGACGGACTACGAGTTTGTTAGAGATGCACAAGGTCTCCATGCGAAGATTAACGGAGTGGCACAAAACCTGGTTACTTCTGAATGGCTCTCAAAGGAGTACCCTGCCACGAGCGATCCATCCAACTGGCTCTCAGCTGAGTCCCCAGGCGCGAGGCTGCTTCATGCTAACCAAGCCTTCTTCCGCGACCTCTGCTACATCATAGATATCTTCAATCTCGTCAACGTCTACCAACTCATCTTTAATCACGCCCACGACCAATGGTGGTATGATCCCCGCGACGGGGATCTCAAAACGCAGATGGGATCCCACTTTACACATTATTCTTTGACCATCATGTTCTACGCGTCCATGATTTCCTTTCTATGGGAAGGAAAAGTGGGGAAGTTCAGTGTGGTGAGGATGGAAAATGGCTCGGAGTTGTTGGTGAGAGGGAACATGTCCGATCTGCGGGGAAAGTTGTTGTTTCAGCCGTATGTCCTTCGTCCGAAGGAACTTGGCTCTCACCATCCGACTGTAAACTCGTTTGTCCTCGATGCGCCTCTCCATGTGCCACAGCAGTCGCAACTGCGGACCTATAAATGCCATGGCGCTGTGAGAGGGTTTGGGTTGCTGTCGGCTGAGGGTGAAGAGATTCATGCCCACATCGACTGACAGTGGTAACGATAGTCAAATTGTGTTAGGGTCTGCTGGTGATGAGAATATGCAACCTGAAGTTCCATCGATGGGACTTGTTTGCGAAGTTTCCACAAGTACTCCGAGTACCACGAAGCGGCTGCTTGAAGGTGTTATTTCTACAATGTGATACAATTCTTCTTCTGCGTGCTTCTAGATCATATGTTGGCTTTACGCTCAGACAGAGCACGCTGTACGGCTTCGAGCACCTTCGGGTACACGTCCTTACCCGTAGCAAGGATGCCAAAGTTGTCCCCCAATGATCTACCCGCCCCGAAATCGAGCAGCTTGCCATTGAAGTCGCTGATCACGCCACCCGCTTCCTCCACCAAAACCGATCCCGGGGCATGATCCTAGAAAGGTGAATATGAAGCCATGGCCACACAGCATCGTTGCTCGCACCCACCCAGATCTTCTCCTTGTAGGAAGAGTTCGTGAGCATGCGGATATAGACCCCGCCGTCTCCGCGAGCTAAGGCGCAGTATTTCGCCTGACTATCCATACGCGTCGGCGGAGCTTTCAGCGTCAGGTTCTGTGCAACGAGATCGTGGAATGAATGGGACGCATGTGCTGACTCCACAGACTCCAAGAAATTCAGCTGATCCATCGAAAATGCAGGAATGCTGAGCGGTCGTGGGTCGGCACCTGAGAGTGCCATCTGCGGAAATAAAGTGTCAGGAGTTCGCAAGACGAAAGGGGGTTTGTCAAGCAACTTGCTGGGCACCCTGTCCTCGAACGGCGACGAAGATACACCCTTTTGGGGAGTTGGGAGATGCAGCGTCGATAGGGAGGTTCGGGCAGCCGATGACACCCAGCTGAACGCTTGCGTCAACGATCAGTGAAAGGCACACAGCGTACTGCTCCCCTCTAAGGAATCCTTTCGTGCCGTCGATGGGATCAATGGTCCACATCCCTGTCCTTGTCTCAGCTATTGAGGATGTGATCGTGTGCAAGTGCACTCACTTCCTGTCTTGGCTCCAGCATAGTTTCCTCTGTCAATCGCATCCATGATTTCTTCAGCGGTCCTGTCGTTTCCGGGACCGATTCCCCAATCAGCATTCTCGCCGAGCCCCAGGTCTGCAGTCAGTGCCTCGTTGGAGAGTGCAACTATACGATCCCGGAGCTCCTTGCCACTCTCAAGACGCAGATCGGCCGAATCTTCTTCGCCGACAATTGGGTCGCCTGGAAAAGCTTTTCCGAGCATAGAACTGATGACTGCCTGCGCAGAGAAGTCTGCTACGGTCACCGGGGATTTATCATTCTTCACGACGGTCTCTGACTTGACTAGTCGGTTGAATACTGAAGAGGTGAGATTGCATGCCCTTCTGACTGCAGAGACGGCTAGTTGCTTTTCAGCGGCGAAAGCAAGCGACATGGTGAACGGCGAACGGAGTTACGGTGAAGGTCCAACGGACGAAGCGCCTGAAGAAACCCGCCCTGCACGTGACCTCTGGGCTCAAGATCATTAGTCGCTGCAGCCGCGGGATCACGCAGGAGCTATCTTATAATAATGCACCCGCAGTGTTACGCCCAAGCAGTTGACGACCCGAAGCGTCGGAGAAAAACTATGCATCCAAATTTGGGCGTACGGCGGGATTACTAACTAGCGCCCAAAGCTACCTTGGCCTCGACCGCTTGCCGATCGCGGATTGCGAATTGAGGATGACCCCAACCGCAGAGGCGCTACCGACCACCATCTTCGCCGTCCCCCAGGAACTCATAGAGCAAGTGCTCGTTCACCTCGCAAATGCTGGCTATCCAAATACTATAGCAGCTTTGTCTGAAACCTGCAAATACTTCCACAATCTGATCTACAACTCAGATGATCACCACCTCTGGCGACATATATTCCTGGCGACGTTCGATGA
Source organism: Pleurotus tuoliensis (assembly GCA_036872985.1). Lineage (NCBI taxonomy): Eukaryota > Fungi > Basidiomycota > Agaricomycetes > Agaricales > Pleurotaceae > Pleurotus > Pleurotus tuoliensis. The sequence continues at coordinate 666,507 of JAYMDH010000011.1, read as the reverse complement.
TCCTCGAGTCATCCTGGCTCACCTGAGATCTGCCAGCGACTTTGGATGCGTCCTAGGGAACTTGGACGACAAGTGTACCTCGCTTTCGTATCCATGGGAAACCCAGTTCAAACGGCGGATCAGCGCCGCGAGAGCGTACAAAGTACACATAAAAAATGGGACGGTGGGTGTAATCTCGGTTATTGATACGATTACTGACCGCTTGTTCTAGCTCTGTAACATTGATCATTTAAGGACAATCGCATCCATCTTTACCACGATTCTGCCGCTGAACAATGTGGTGCTGCACCCACATCCCGATCACCGCATCTTGGCACCTGCTCTTTCCCCCTTGTCGTCCCTACCGCCGTCCGATGACGCCGTGTTCTTGTTGGAGCTCCTCGATCTCGGTCTCCCTCTCCCTGTCGTTTCCGAAGTGCTCAAACGCAAAGACAACGACTTGCAACGGCTAATTAATACCCAGCTTCCACTATTCAAGCTTGCTTTCTACCTCGGCCTCGAACCCGGTGTCTCGCAGATGCCGGCGCAGTCGAGGTACGAAGGTAATGTCATGGAGATAGAGGAGCGGGACAGACTCGCCGCGCGGAAGAGAGCGCGTCAGAAGGTGTACGATATGCGATATACGACCGTCGAGCAATGCTGGGGTCCGTTCGTACTTCTGACGCCGACTGGGGAGGATGCAGAGCACGCGGGAAATGATGGAAGCAACTCACCCGTCGTACACATCGCGATCAACATTGCCAACGCGTCACGCACTGCATCGCATTCAGACTCTGATGGAGAAGATAATGAATGGGACGTCACGGACGACGAGGAAAGCGACGAAGGTGACGAAGATGACGAAGCTCCGGATAACCGTTATATCTATCCTCCTACACCTCACCGGCTGATACCCGACTATAGCTGGCTGTCTGCCGCAAGGTTCATCCTTGAATGCAACCTTCGCCTGTCAGCGGACCTCCATTGGGCTCCAGATCATAGCGGCACTGATTGGGGCCAAATCGGGGGCCAACAGTTTGTTGAGTCGTTGAAAGATGTTAATTTACTCCGCTTCGGCGGTGCACCGGGGTTCTGGCAGGGTGGATGGGCGAAGGAGGGGGGCTTGGAAGCAACGCCGACGCCCGCGCCAGACACAGATGAGGGGGAGCAAGATCCTCTCGGATGGGACTGGGCCGGAGTGGAAGGGAGGTGGTTGTAAGTGTCTGCGATTAGTTAGTCCTACTTCAACGTTCAACTTGAACCTTAGGCGGACTGTTTCGTGGATGGGGTACCCAGATCTACTTCGTAAGTCCTCTTCCCGTCGTCCTTTTCCTTCAATGTTCATGTATCGATTGACGCTTATTCCCTACTTGCGCCGTAGATCATGATCGCAGCGTGCGTCCCTCTTTCCAATATTCCCGGACGCTCGCTCGCTGACCTACAATTACCCTTCATCAGATATCCCGGGGAACAGACATAGATATAGACATAGAAGAACAAATTGGGACTTTCCCTATGACACTTCGCATTACTGGCTATCTCCCGCCACCTGTCGCCCCGCCACCGAGTCAACTACTTTCCGACACGGACGCCCTCGTATACAAGCTCCCCATAATAAAGATCGAGGGAGCCTCGATCGGCTCCGACCAAAATTCTTCCGAGCAACGCAGGATAAGTGGGACAGTGAGAATGATAGGCGACGGGGCTGTGCGATGGAGCATGGTAAGTTCAAAGCTATGCGGTGCGAAGACTCAGGCAATGTTCTTAACGTGTCCAGCGTACCCGATTCGGCGCAAGCAATAGAACGGAATGGGTAACCGAGGGTGTGCAAATTGGCGGCATTGGATCGGCTGCTGGTGTCATAGGGCTATGGACAGGTCCCGAGCATCATCGTACCGACCCATTAGGTATATTTGCCTCAATCAATATCAAGCAATGGCATACTGATAGTAGACCCACTGCCTCAGGGCCCTGGTGGATGTGGAAGGTATCTGAAGTCCCCGAGATGGTCTGAAGCAAGTTTTACGTTGTATCAGCTAGAGAAGCCTTTATTCGTCCAAGTTTATGTTTCCTAGAGACACCTTTTTATGTTCATTGTAGACGCATGCACTAAATCATAGACTTCCAGATCGCCGCGCGGAGTAGCACAAGAGCGAACAATGTGCTCTCACCTCTGATCGTCACTACGAAGATGATCTCAAATGCCCAGCTATCTATCAAAAGTGACCATGTCCGTACTTGGTCAACCCGACCAAGCAGTTGAGATGTACACGCCAGCATATCCGTCCCAATCTACGCGCACAGACAAGAAACTGAGGCGGAGACCTGTAAACCAAGGGTTAAATACCTGGCCAACTTCCTGCACATCCTTCATCACCCATTAATCGCTATGGCAAATGCTCCGTTCCCCCACATAATAGACAACTCTGATCCCCAGATCCAGTACTCAACGGGATGGCGGAACGGAGGCCGTGATGATGAGTTCAACGCAACTACTACGCTCACGTCAACTCCCAATTCGAGTTTCACTCTGAAGTTCGTCGGTGAGCCCCATTCACGTTGCTGTCAAACTTACATGGAGTTCATGATGGCGTCCAGGTACATCCATCAGTATCTTCGGCACCGTCGATCGCGATCACAACAACTCTACCTACGAACTTGACGACGGAGGCCCCTCGAGTTTTTCGAAGGATACCGGGGGCAAGCGGATACCCCGAATATTGTTTTACGAGTCGCCTACCTTACCTCTCGAGGAGCACAAACTCGTTGGAACTAACATAGACAAAAAAATCATTCTTGATTACCTTGTCGTTACTTCGCCCCATACGACGGAGAACATATTCTCTTCATCTGCGACCCCGGATGTCCCTTCTGCCGTGACGGGCAGTTTTCCAGGGCCTTGCGAAGCCCACCCGTGTGTCCCCAAGGACTATAGTACGTCGGCAACGAATCGGACCTTCATCATAGTTGGTTGTACTCTTGCCGCCGTTGCGTTTGTAGGATTACTTTGGGTCATATGGTACATCTGGCGTGGTGGTAGGGAGACGCAGGGATCTGACGCTACGGGTGGAGTCGAGCCCTACAGCGTTGATTGGTCTAGTTCAGACACTCCTGGGAAGCGGTCTCGATGATGGACACATTCTGCTCTGCCATGTAACGGCGATCAGCGTCTCACATTGAAAGTGATGTATATATCACATACTGCTATACTACACATCTGTCTTGAAAACGTCCAACAGAATCTCTTCAGGCAAATCGTACTCAAGCGCAAACCCTGAAGCATAGTGGTTCCTCGCCTCTGCTTCAATGTCGGGATATGGCACGTCGTCGTAAAGCTTCCTGGAATCCAGGCGACCTGACGCTTCTGCCTTCGCCAAAGTGTTGTCCCCACGAATAAACAAGCTCCGGTAATAATCAGCAAAAGCTTTCTTCGCCAAGTTGTCCGTCTGCTGACGGCCTCTCTCTATCTCTTCATCGGTCACCTAATGAGAAATATTAATCGCTTGAGGGACGCTGACTGAAGCCAGCACGGTATTGACCTTGGGATAGTCGGAGAAGTCTTCTCTTGTGACCTTTTCTGCCACTTCCCATGTCTCATCAACGGTGAATTCCCCATCGTGGGCAACCACGGTCTGGTTCAAGGTTCGTGGATCGATGACAATGCGCGCAACCATCCTACCGATGGTGGGTAACGTCGAGCAGATAAGCCTTTGGGAGCGATCGCCAACGTAGGCCTTCAAACCCATAATCGTATTTTTCGCTGAGTGCAGAGGGGGGAACATCAACGATAACCACCACCCATCCTCGATGAAGGTATGCGGAAGGCCAAGTTCCTTTACATACTCACGGATCCCAAGTTTCTGTTCACGCGATCAGGAAGCATGGGACGCCGAAGATGAAGCAGCGGCACGTACGAGATCGTGTATGGCCATAACACCCTTGGGTGCAGTTGGTCCGAAGTCGGACGGAACAAAACGACCGACTCCAGCTTTCTTGGCCGCCAAAATCAAGGGCTTCTGATCCACTATGACGAGGACAGCAGAGATCAAGACGTCTACTCCCTTGAGGTAGGTTTCCAGCTTCTCGGGGGACTCGGAGACATCCCCTATCACGACCTCAGCACCAGCCTTGGTGAGTGCCTTAATAGCGGGTTTGTTGATGGATGCCTCCCGAACCAGGATTGATAGGCGCTTCAAAGAGAAATATTGAGCTGTACACCATGGCGGTGGAAACGAAGTACTTACGAAGTTCCCCGCCTCAAGGATCGCTCTAGCAATTGACCCTCCGGTATATCCTGAAGCACCAACGAGGAAAACGTGTGTTTTGGACATGTTTGCGTATTCTCGCGTATTCTCGCGGAGAGCCGATGGCAAAAGCAAGGCAGCTATATATGATTCTGATCTGAGGGGCATGACTAATCAATTGCCATGATCAACGACATATAAACTGTCAGTCACTTTGACCCTGACATAGAAAAAAGCTTCTCTCTGGTCTTCGCGAGAACGGCGTGAATCAAGCATAAGCATCATTGCGTAAGCGGTGCTATCTGCGGAGGATGGACATGAAGTGAGTTATTCGTCTGTTTGTGATCTATTCTGGTTTGTAGACATCTAGTAATTCCTCCAAGGGTACACCGTATTCGGGAACAAATGATGTTGTGTAGCGCGCCTTCGCCTCCTCCAGTATGTCTGGATAGGGGACGTCCGAATACAGCTTCCTGGCAATCAACGCACCGGCCGCTTCCGCTTTAGCGATGGTATTATCTCCTCGAATGTATAAACTCCTGTAATAGTCGGCAGTCGTCTTCTTCATCCAGTTAACCGATTGCTTGGAAGCGATATCCATGTCTGCTTCAGAAGCCTTCGAAACCATTAGACGTCGTCGCAAGTGCCTGACATGGGAGCAATTCACCTTGTAATAATCGGAGAAGTCCTCCCCAGTCACCTTCTCGCCAATCCCCCACGTTTCGCGCAGGGTGATTTCACCGTCATGGGCGATGACTGTTTGGTTGATTGTTCGAGGATCGGCGATGATCCGCGCGACGAGCTTGCCGATGCTGGGGAATGTCGAGTATATGAGCTTCTGATCCTTACTACCGGCGTAAAACTTCGGAGTGGCGAGGGTGTTCTGCTCGGAATGGGGAGTCGGCCACATGAACGTGAGCCACCATCCGTCATAAATGAAGGTGTACGGTAGCCCGATCTCTTTGATATATTCGTGGATGCCAATTTTCTTTTGGAGGGTGAGCATGGGCACCTTTAACCTGGGGTAGCACCAGATGCATCACTCACCATGTCATTCACCCACATGGCGCCCTTGGGTGCTACAGGCCCGAAATCGGACGGCACTACGCGACCAACACCAACTTTCTTGGCGGCAGCGAACAAGGGCTTCTGGTCTGCAACCCACACAAGGACTGTGCAGATCAGCGTCTCTACGCCAACGAGGTGTTCTTCCAACTTATTGGGAGGATCAGAAGTGTCCCCTACTCGAAGTTCAGCCCCAGCGGCGACGAGCTCTTTGACAACTGGTTTGTTGACTGATTGCGCCCGTACCAAAATCGCGAGGCGCTGTAGGTTGGCATTTGAGTGGGAAATCAGAACAGAGCAGACAGTGGCACGGGCGTACTCACAGATTTGCCTTCTTCAAGAATTGCATTTGCGATGGCTCGTCCGGTGTATCCAGTCGCGCCGACGACGAGTACCAATGGTTTAGACATATCGTTAATATGTAGTTCGATGTGTGATTAAACTGATATACATCGTGTGGTTGAACGACACGGTTTTATATCATTTCGAGTAGCCTACTTGCTCCGGAAAATTGTTTTGGGCCAGAGTGGGCCATCTAGCAGTGGGTTTCAGGTCAGAAAAGAAGTCCACAATACATGACAAAGTCAGATCTACCTTGTGCTCGCCTCTTGACAACCCCCAAAGGACTGACGGCATGTAAACCATGTTTAAGCGGCAACTTTGAAGCCCTCTGGCAGAGAATTTTATATCAGTAGTCTGTCTGTTAGCGCTTTTAGTTCAGGTAGAGCTTACGGTCTGTTGCCCGTACCCATCTCAGAGATGAGTCTTGGATATTACCCTGCCATAGTATCTGTCGGGGAGTCGTATTTTACGCGAACATCGACTTCAATAGGAGTAACATTTACACGTTGGGGTCCTAATGAAGGGACGCGGATGAATTCGGCGACTCCAATTGTTCCAGATTTCAGAGACGGGATAAGTCGTAAAGGTCGCAGGTGAGATCGACAACAACTCACGAGTAGAGTCGGATACTAGACTCATCAAAACAAGCGCCCCCTGTTTTCTCTATTTTCAAGGGCCTTCTCTAGTCTCTTGAGATCATTACCAGCCCGTCGTGCGCAGTTTGGACTTGAGCTTGAGGGGCGAAGCTAGCGGCGCGCGCAATGGTTGCAGTTCCATAATATCATTATGCCAGTGAATTATTGCTGTTTGCAGAAAATAGTTGACCTAGCGTGATTTTAGCGCCGCACACATACAATAGTCGCGGGACGTAGGGTAAATAATTTCCGATTAGTACTACAAATATACAACGATAACAGATATACTCAAACAAAGCTGCTACGATGTCAAGAATCATGCATCATGGATTATACAACATGTTCTCTGTGCTCAAGACTCTGCGTCCGCTTCTCTCCAGAAGGATCAAACGCCGATGCACCGTGGGCCTCATTGCCACTTTGCTTCTCTGCTCCCAGCCCACCTTCGGCAGCGTATGGGCCGGTCCTCGCATCGCTAAGGGGGCTAGAGTCTCGACTGTCCCCTTCAGGAATCGCAGTCTTCTTCTCTCCGTCGCCTCGTAGACGAGCATACTCCTCTCTCGAAGCATAGCCTTCGGGCGCCCAAGACCTGGAGGTCCATGGCTTGCAGTGACGATCGGTGTACATCTGCACAACGAATGAGCCCATCTAGATGTCGAGCGACGTGAGATAAAGAGACTCACATCGTCAACACTCTCCAGCGTCAAGTCGGATGATTCGTATAGGAAGAAATATACAACCAGGGCGCCAAATAAGTTGCATGCTATGTGGATCGTTCAATCAGCAACGGGCAATCGCGGTAGGGGGTGGGTCCGGCTTGCTTACCAGCGAACACGAAGCCATAGCGGAAGTTGATGTCACCGGCGATGAATGGGGTAAAGAATGCCAGCAGGAAGTTGAACAGCCAATTGGATGACGTGGATAAAGCTCCTTGTTTCGCCCGTGTACGGGTCGGGAACGTCTCGCCAATGAGAATCCAAATGCCGCTAAGCGTCAAAGAACCGTCAGCATAGATGACGTGAAGGGTTTTATTGGAATCGAACTCACGGTGCCCAAGTCATGGCGTAACCCAGGATGAACATGCATGCAGCAACGATCATCACTATCGATTTGGAGTATGAGTATGAGTGACATCATTCCATTATACGAGGCAAGGTGACTTACATTTCCCTAAACTTTGGTTCTTCTCTGAAACAGGTGCATTCGGGTCGACAGGACCCATCACGGTACCAGCAGCAGCGAAAACGAACAACCACACCGATTGCCAGATTCCGCCAACCATCAATGGGATTCTACGACCGTACTGTGGATAGAGATGTCAAATATTACGAATGGACCATTTTAGTTGAGGGGCAGACATACACGTTCGAGGACCCACAAGCCGCCGAAGGTGCAGACGAAATTGACTGCACCGAGAATAATCTGGGTTATGAATGAGTCCGCGAGGCCGACAGATTGGAAGACAGTGGCGCCATAGTAGAAGAAGTAGTTTGCCCCCGTGAGCTGTTGAAGAGCCTGAAGAGCCATTCCTAAGAATGCAACATTCAGTCCCCCGAAGACAATTGATAGCTACGTAGGAGACGTACCAAGGAAAGTCCGGTATCTCGTCTTCCCCTTTGACTCGAAGCAGGTGAGCCACCCGGCCTGTAGCTTTCTCTCTCTTTCAGCCATTATTCTGATTTGCTCGACCTCGCGAACGACAAAGGCATTAGTTTGCCGTTCTGAAGCCGAGACACCTCGCGAAAGGGCAACGGAGCGACGAGCCTCCTCGATACGATTACGCGCGGCGAGCCAACGAGGAGACTCAGGCATGAAAAGCATACCGACTGCGAGTACGAGCGCCCAGATGATACCGATGGCTACGACGATGCGCCAGGATCCCGATCCCGAGACAGAGCGGGTACCGATAGAGATACAATCTGGAAAAATGAAAGTTAAACGATGTTCGTCAGAAGAGACGAGTCAAAGTACTTACAGGCCACTAGTATGCCAAAAGTGATGAAAAGTTGATATGTTGCTGTGAGACTGCCTCGAATCTGTGGTGGTGCTGTTTCTGCTTGATACTAAGTATTGCGGCATAAGTATCCAAGGCCGTTGAAGTCATGTACCGACGTACCATAGGTACGGCAGCGCTCAGTGCACCTACTCCCAGACCGCTGACCAGTCTGCCGACCGCGAATTGCTGCCAAGAGGAGAAGGACAGTAATTGGATGATCACGCCTATAATAAACACGCCGCACTCCACGATCATCGCCCATCGCCTCCCCAGCGCGTCTGCAGTGGGAGCACCTGCCAGCGCGCCAACCAGCGTTCCAATAGACAGAAGGCTGACAATCAGCCCTGCTCGCACCACTGAGAACTCGCACGTCCCAACGTCCCCTGGTGTCCCACATTGGGCGAATCGTGATTTAAAGTCGTCCATGAGAAGGATGTCAGATATCTGACCGGTGTCGTACTGAAAGATAGATTAGACTAGACGTCCGTATTATAACTTGACAGGACGCACGCCAAAAATGAAACCGCCCATAGATGCCACAAGGGCAAGCATAATTGCTACTGCACCTATGGGGACTTCTTTCCTGCCATAGTGTATCAGCAGTGGATAATGGGTATTTCTTGTCGTGAACATACACGTAAAAGAGAGGCATCGCTATGAAATTTGCGCCCAAGTATGCTGGTATGCTGGTATGCTAGCCTTCCTCGAACAACCCTTTTTGCAGGGGAGGTAAGTAGTAGGGAATGAAAGGGTTATTAGTCTTCATCCGGGCCGCCCGCTATTTAAAGGGGGGTTCGCAAGCCGAGATGTGCTCCACCAGTCAGCCGTCATTGATGGATGAACTCATTCAAAGGGCAGGAGACTCCACGGCGCGGTCCTCGTTCACCGGTCCGGAGCCATGAGGAGGTGGATAAATAAAAATCCTTCTCCGTAAAGCAGCCTTGAGCTGGGGAAAGGGAATTGAATTCGGAAGGCGACCACTGGCATCATGCATGAGTAGTAATGGGCGCTAAAATCATTGGTAGATTCATTGTAACGCCACATTCAGAATGGCAATTTGGTCCCACGAGCTTCCGTTCCGATCATGATCAGACCTTCCGTGCTCCGACCCTCCGAGTGTCTACCATGATTTAACTTAACAACTTATGTGTACAACAGCAGCTCTGGTACCTGAAAGGCTGAAAACTTCTGACAAGTTTATTATAAGTGAAGTCATCATTTTACCCCGGTCATGAATGCCGTATATTTGGAAGCTGCGTGAAGGCCCCGTGCGCCCGAAATATTTTGTCAGCTGCAGAAATAAGTCATTAATAAATGGAAACAAAGGTGTAGTCCTCGGATGAAGTGAAAATGGATGCTAAACTCAAGAGGTTTTCTCCACACCCAAACATTATTAACCCCTCAGGAGGCTCAGGGGCTTTCTCCACCCCCGCAACAACTCCGCCGAGCGCTCAGCGCCCATGTCACTCAGCGTTCAAAACGTTCAACGTTGACTCAACTCTCCCTTTTCGACTCTGTACAGAGCTGAGTACAACGAGAAGGACATGTCTGCATCCGACAGTGTCTGCGGTATTCTGATTCTCGCTTGTTTCGATGTCGTAACAGGAATATGTCTTGATTTTATATCACTTCGTGAGCGTCGTCTTGCGGATTGCTTGATGGCTAGCGCTGATCTATCTACGAAGGGCATAATTGCACGGAACATCTTTGCTCGCTATGCAGATGGGACAACAAGGACGAAGATGACTCATCAGAACGGGATCCCCTGATCCCTCGATCCACACAACCCTCACCTCAACCACCTGGCATGGATCATTCGTAGTAAACGGATTCTTCCTACCCAGCATATGGCCTGAAGCAACGGTCTCGGAGCACCGCGCCTCCCCGCCGTACACCACCTTACGGGGATTCGTAACCGAGTTCAATGGGTTTGTAGGATGGATACTATCGGATGGAACTACCTATTGTGAAGGGATTACATGGGAATATGATATGCGTACGGTTCAACGCAAACTATTAACTCAAGTACATGGAACTAATTATGTCTACGATTAAACGAACAATTTAGCCCAGGCTTTGCCCGAGGCAAGTTTACACCAACCTCGGCAACATCGACATCATAAGGCCTTGCGACCATGGCGTCAGATTTTAGTACCTCTTGACGACAGAAGTGCCATATGACCCAAAGCAAGCCCACCAGCGCAACCCCACCAAGAACGCATCCGACTATGGCACCTGCGTTCACGCGGGCCGTCGTCGTCGTCGTCGTGCTAGCACTAACACTACCGCTCTCAGAGCCGCACAACTGCGTCACGCATGCGGAGAAGGTATTCGGCAGCGTGGAAGTGATGGTGATGTAATCGACGATGACTCTACCGCCCTTGCTCGTCGCAACTAGCGTATGCTTTTTGTGCGATAGGGCGGGCGACTCGTAGAATAACACGCGGTATATCCGTCCGCCCTTTGGATCCATGGAGAATCTCGAGGTCGTAGTGCCGTCAACCTCGTACGCCGACGTTACCGTAGAATTTGTGACAGAGCCAAAGACGCTGATGGATGTGCCTGATCAAAGACCGCCGTAACGTACTTAATATCCCGGTCCGCAGTGTGAGCAAGATGGGGCCCACCGACAAATGAAACGGTCACCGTTTCGTTGAGGCCGTCCGTGTATGTGGTGGAACTGTTGAACTCCGGAGCAAGGCCGCCACGCTGCCATCCTAATGAGTACCGGATGCGGGGATCCGAGTCATCCAAGAGAAATGTAAACGGAGAAGTCATACGACGACTTGGGGAACAACTTGCCATGGGAGTCTGAAGCAGCAGCTCGCGCTTACTAGGGTCATAAATGATATGAATACGAGGATTCTACCTCAGTTTCTTGTCGAGCAGGTTTCGCACCTCAGTCGCTCGTCAAGCAAAGACTGTTGTGTTTCCAAGGACATATTGGATGTCCGTCAAGCGGGCGGCTGTCCTCGAGTTAACGACGATCAAGGTTGAGGATTGACTAGTTGACTCCTCGACATCAATCCAACACCCACGTAAAGCCTCCAGCGCGAACAGTGTCCGCGCTGAGTATGATACGATATATATATAAAACCTTTCAGGCACTGCAAAGTTGCATCTGCATAGCTACGAACTTTGACTCGTTTCACAGATGAGGGGGAGGTGTTGGTTGTAACCTAACATGCTTAATCAAACCACATCCCCCCATCAATAGTGATAGTTTGCCCTAGGAGCAATATCAAACTCAAGTTACCATCGCAGCCCGTTAGAAGTGAAGACGAACCTGTTATATAGCTAGATTTCTCGGACGCAAGCATTGACACAACATTGGCGACCTCGCTCGGGTCACCGATCCGCCTGAGTGCGGTATTCGTTCTGAACTGGATATGTGGGGTAAGGATGACATTAATTCAGGCACCACATTGTATGAACCCTCTGACGTTCGGATAACTCACATGTTCGAGGAAATCAAAGTTGGCAGCCTTCGTTATCTCGGCTCCGGAATCGCGTACTACACGGATCGAAAGTCACCTTGTTGTGAATTGTAAACCGAAAGGACAGGAGCTCACGCATCGCCGTCTCTATTGCACCGGGGGCATATGCATTCACTGTAATTCCATGTACGCCCCACTCCTGTGCTGAAGCGGGTGTGCAGCGAGTGGATGAACAAGGGATGATAGCTTGATCGATGGAGCCATCGTACCAGCGGTTTGTGTTAACGACCTGACAGCGAATTTGCTTGCAGAATATGCTCCAATGATGACACCTGCTTTCTTCCCACCAGTCGAAGACGCTCCTACAGAGGTGAATTACGAATGTATAGAAACATCAAAGTTAGGCGAAAGGAGAACAACAACCGTACCGATTATCCGACCACCTCGCTTTTGCTTGATCATTAACCTTGCGGCAGCTTGATAGCAGAGTAGCACTCCTCGAACGTTGACTGAGAATAATTTATCCCATTCTTCGACGGTAACTTAACGAGTACGTGCAAGAAGCCGATGACTTCAACACGATAAGCCTTTTATTTAACAAAAGTGGTGCATACCATCGAGGAGAGGATTCGGCCAAGCCACGCCTGCATTAGCCACCATCTTGTACGTTCCCGTTAAATTATTAGGTGGGTTCCAAACATTAAGAACTCACAACATCTAAACCCCCAAAAGCTTCTTTGGTTTTGGTTACAAGGTTACCGACGTCCCTTTCTGATGATACATCCGCTAGTACGACTTGCGCTTGACCCTTCTTCGACTGGATTTCCTTTGCTACCGCGTTGAGCTGATCGAGTTTGGAGGGAACGTCGCTGATCATCACGGCTAAGCCATCATCTGCGAGTTGAAGTGCAATAGCCCGACCGATCCCCTGCGCTGCACCAGTAATGATAGCGACCTTGCGGGTGGGGGTTGAATCAGTGGACATGGTGACCACTATCAGCGGGGGCGGTCAACGATAAGGGTGGCTCTGTCGCTGGAAGCCAGTTAAACTTCCCAACGACTCAGCGTGGGAGTATGTAGGGTGGAACCATCTGCTCAACTCTGAGAAACAGATGCATTGAGTTCATGGTAAGCCCGCGGAGATCACAAACGCTAGCGTACCGAATTGGTTTATCGCAGATTTAGAAAAGAACATTACTTGGCGTCAGCAGGGTAAAGAACCATATGGGAAGAACCAAGAGGAGGCGCACGCTAGTACTGACGGTGGTCTCGGAAAACGCTCCCCGACAAGAGAACACCACTATTACTACATCTGGCTTCGGTAAAGGGCTCACTAGTCAAACCATATCCCGCCGTCAATGATGATGTTTTGGCCTGTGGATCGTCAGTAAAGGCAACCACTAGAGATAGATTGGACCTTGACACACCCATCATGTAGCCAGATTTCTCCGATGATAGTCTCCGATGCTATCATCGAAACGAAGTTGGCTATCTCCTCAGGCTGCCCAGATCTTCTGAGCGCCGTGGAAGCTTTGAGCTAGATTCGGGGGAAGCGGTAAAGGCCATGTGCGTGTGAGGTCGCATAAGTTCACGCACCTGGCTCATGAGACGGGCGCCTGACGGTGTGATAAACATGGCCTCAGCGTCGTGTACTAATATTGAAATGACTAGTAAAGGGGGCATTCAGGAAGATGGTCCTTTTTGAACTCACGCATGGGAGTCTCTAGTGTACCAGGCGCGTACGCATTGACCGTAATGTCATGGGCACCCCATTCGCAAGCTACGGAGAAGGAACTAAGTACGCAATATAAGGCAGAGTTAGAGCAGAGGCATTATACCGGTAGATTGAGTCAACGATCGGACAACAAATTTACTGGCGGAATAGACACTTAAATTGCCACCGCCTTTTTTCCCAGCAATCGAAGAGGCACCCTGAGAAAGAAAGCTGTAGCGGAATAAATACACGACGGGAGAGCCCTCACCAATTATTGGACCACCGCGTTTCTGCTCGATCATCAATCTTGCTGCAGCTTGATAGCAGAGCAGCACGCCGCGGACGTTGATAAAGAATAGCTTATCCCATTCTTGAATGGTGACTATTGTCGAATGCTGAGAAAGTCATGAGGGCGGGTGAACCACCTTATGCGTACCGTCAAGGATAGGGTTCGACAAGCAGATACCAGCATTGGCGACCATCTACGTATTGAATGAACACATTTGTTGAGACGTGGGTTGAAATCGATGACGAACATCAAAAGGAATGGGGTAACGTGTATGGGGCCTTCAGGAATGGCATGACGCTAGCAGCGAACAGTGAAGGGTTTACCAGCGATAACCATGGACTTCATACGACGCCTGTGGAGGAACACGATCGCTACCCCTAGAAGAGCAACGATCACGACCCCACGAAGCACTTCGCCAACTATTTCGCGAACCGGAGGCGACGACACAGCTCCTCTGTCCCTGGAGAGTAGCAATGTGTTACTTGATGCGACACCACAGGTAGGTACGGTAAGGTGGGCTGCCAATACTACTGGTAGGCATAGACTGTGTTCCAGATGTGTGTTTATCCGGACGAGTGCCCTCTGCGCCGCGGAGAAGGCCGTCTGATTGTCAGAAGATGAGACCAGCTGTGCATGGAGGAGCTGAAACGTCGAAGAGTTGTACTTCATTGATAAAGTTGGGACAGATGTGCAAGTGCGGCGTAGGCGGAGCTCAATAGTTGCATAAGAACCCGCTGTATGCGGACGAAATTGGACTTGTATACCGATTGGTGCCAAGACAACGTAGGCTGAACGCATTGTTCCGCCGTCTGCCGTCTTAGTGAGGTTGAGGTCTGGCAGTATATGGAGGGAACAGACTCAAAACGACATAGTTGTGAGAGCACCCCGCACGCATGCCCTTAAAGGAGGATTCAGTTTCTCTGCAGGATCGGAGATATCGCCCACCATGACCTCAGCGCCGGTGCCGGCGAGCTCTTTGGTGGCTGGTTTATCCTTGGATGCTTCTCGGAACAGACGCTGAGTTGGTTGAAGGCCAGAGGAAGGACGTCAGTTAGTTGATCGGTCGATGATGAGTAACTCACGAATTTGTTGGTCTCCTGGAGGATTGCACTTGCAATCGGTCCTCCAGTCCGCCCAGTGGCGCCAACGATGAGAACATGGATTTTCGACATCTCTATGTAAGGTTCTTGCTGATTGGGTTGAGGGTGCGAAATAACACCGAGGGGGTTGGATTCAGCGAAAACCAGCGGAACTTGCTACTTCCGAGTCATACTTATGAGAGATCCGCGGTACCGAGAGACGAGGGATGCCGATGGCCAGAGATTCGCGCATCGCATGTTGTGGGAGAGTAGGACGGTAGGGCGTCTCCACGTACAGCAACCGTCCGGCACGCTTACACGCGTCCACGATAGAAGTTGGTTACACTAACCTATCATCGACGCCGATGCTGACTTCCCCAAGAGCAGCCCTGATGAGACCTCTAATGGTGGTGCTTTGCACACCTGATTCATGATTAAAGGAGTTTTATGTGGTCGCGCATCACTATACGCGCACGAGGCAAGGATATCAAGATCTTGTACTAAGCTGGAAACGTCAATGTGTAGCGTAGGAGGCCACATACCTACAGTTACATTCACGGTCATAGATGATTGACTTCCACGGTTATAGTTTCGTCGTTCCAAGGTCTTCTAGCCGTGTTCATATCCATATACTGACCTGGCCACGGATCTTCGTTAGAACATGGTCGCATCACTGATCATATGGAGGACGGAGAGCAGAAGGTCATCGATCATCACTCACTGCATTCAATGACATTGGCATCTAACTCGTCGTCACCGTTGTCTTCCTTCTCCGCAGGATCCCGGTTCGACAAGCAGCGGGATCCTTAGCACGATCCTTCATTAGCCTAAAGACTGAATCTTCCTTGGCGTCGTGGAGCGACTTTTCGGGCGCCTCACACGCTCGTTCGGGCATGCAGAGGGTGAGTGATATCAAACGGGGAACCAAGTTAGAGTCTGATATGAACTTTTCATAGTCATCTCGAGAGGCGTCAACGGCGTCGAAGAATTCTTTGACTCCATCACCATTCATGCTGAATATCCTGACCACCTTCAGATGCTTGCAGAATTCACCCAACACTGGGCTCATGCTGTTCATCAAGCCGCGCATATGGGTTCGTTATGCGTAGTCGGAACTCCTCAACGTCTTGTATCCATTCCAACGCAGACAGATGGGAGAGAAAAGAGTGAAATTCCTGTTTCTTGGCGAGCATGGCTCGCGATTATGCTCGCGCAAGCAAGAACAAACAGCCAAACCATTCCCCTTGTGCGGCGACTCAACCATGGCATTCACTTAGGCCCTGTTCGGGATCCCCAGGAAGATCCTAACTAGTAGTTGTTGCCCGCCAAAATGTAGTTGGGGAAATAAGAATCAATTTACTCCTAGATTAGTGTGAGGATAGATGAAATTTATCCACGGTCTATCTACGAGTGCACGTGAAACCCCTATTCTCCTATCTCTCCCTTTGAGCATCTGCGCCTTTGTCTTCGCGTGCACGTATATATAGCATGATCCCCCACTCTTGCTTCTCATCTTCTTACGTTCATGCTCAATAGGTAAACTATTCTATTATTACCTTACCAGCACATCTTCTTATGTTCACGCTTGATAGCACATCGAGTAGTTCACTTCTTTTCCAGGACGCCTCCACGAAAAGCCCGCGCCTCTGCTCGCCCGTGTGACGCAACCAGCCGCTTTCTCTCATTGTCATCTGTAGCCACTCCATCAGTTGCCTCAGCCACTCCACTTTCTTCACCACCAAACTCTCCAATCATCCCACCCAGTCGGCCTTTGTCCCCAGAACCAGAGATGTCCGGAGAAGGATGTAGAAATAACCGTTTCTTCGCGGTTACTCGGGCGTGTGAGATAGCAGTGGACCCTCGCAAACGCGCGAGGGGTCATCTCATTCTTGCTACCTATTTATCTACGTGGGAACAATCAAATGTATCTACATCTGAATACATGGTGATTAGATAACCGCGTGCTCAGATTCAGAGAGCACTTGAAACATGTAACAGTAACTCCAACACACCCCTGCAAGTGTTACACCGAATCTGACTGTGGGAATTTGTTAAGTCAGAAAGCACCTTCGTCGTCACTGTCGGAATCAAGACCGGCAGCCATCATTGCTTCTTCTGTTTTCTTCCCGGATTTCTTCTTTCGCTCCCACGCTAACCTTTCGGGGCATTCGGACTTGTAATGCCCCTTTGCATCGCAAAAGTAGCAAGTGACATCAGAGGTAGCCACGGCTCGGCGCGGTCGCCCCGACGTTACCGCAAGCGCTTGATCGAGCGGTTCTTCTTTCACGTCGGAGGTATCGGCGGCTTGGCGAGTTTCTTCGTTCAAGAGTCGCGTGATGACATGATTCAGGGTGAGGAGTTCAGGGGGAGTAGCATCGAAATTGATGATGACACCACTGTATGCGGCGGGAAGTCCCATGGTGAGCGCGAGGATTTTGTCTTGATCCGCAACGTTGATTCCTGCTGCCTCCATCCGAAAAGCCAGTCCCTGGACCTTGCTTATCCAAGCCTGCATCCCTTCATCCCCTTTTTTTGCCGTGAGAAACTGCCTCCTAAGCGCCAAGGTTGTCGCAAAGCCAGCGGCCCGATGAACCCTTTTCAACGTGCCCCAAATCTCGGCTGGGTCCCGGGAATGCATGTGCGCCAATTGACCATCATCGACCCTGAGTACGAGTTCGGCCCTAGCTTCATCAAGCTTCGCCTTCGTCCGCTTGTCCCGCCATTTCTTCCACTCTGCTGCAATCGCAACGGCATCCTTTCCTTCTTCATCGACTTCGTGCTGCACCAAATCCCACAAACTCCGCTTGATCAACACAGCTTCCATCCGAACGACCCATTCAGCGTAGTTCGAATCATTGAGGCGTGCGAAACGGATCAGATCGTCAGCCATATTTGGTAAGTTCTTCTCTTCGGTTCTTCGGTTCTTCTACGGAGATTTCGGACCCGCGACCGCCTTCGAGCGTGATGAGATAAGAGAGAGGGGTACGATAAGATGAGATTTCGTCGAGAGTATGCTGCGCGTTTGTGTAGAAATAACCGTTTCTTCGCGGTTACTCGGGCGTGTGAGATAGCAGTGGACCCTCGCAAACGCGCGAGGGGTCATCTCATTCTTGCTACCTATTTATCTACGTGGGAACAATCAAATGTATCTACATCTGAATACATGGTGATTAGATAACCGCGTGCTCAGATTCGGAGAGCACTTGAAACATGTAACAGTAACTCCAACAAAGGAAGCAACCAAGAGGCTAATCCCCTTGAAGCACGTGTTGTAGGGTTAGAAACGAATGTCAATGAGATCCTGGAATTACTTCACAACACGGCAAGTAATCCTCCTCCTCCTCCTCCCCCTGTTCCCCCTGTCCCACCAGTTATCCCTGCCACACCAGCTGCCCCAGCCGCACAACTTGTTCAAGGAGTCCCCCCCTATGTCCCCCCTCCTACGGCCAACATGTCTATCGGTATGTTGTCCATTCCTGACTTCTTTCCCCACGTCGAGGCCGCAATTGTGGTCTCGATTGGCAAGCATGAGTTCAAGCCACAGCAGCTTGGCAAGCTCATCCCCAGCATCAACTCGAAGGCCACCATGATGACCTACACTCTCGAGGATGGCACGTTACGTGCCACAGAGACAGCCCCCATCAAAGACCTTCTGGACTTCTCATCCTTCATGCGCACCCTGGGAGTTTACTTTCAAATTCTTTACAGATACATCGGGACCACAGGGAATATACAGGCTGTCACGGACGTCGCCATCTTCACCCAGAGCTACTCCAACCTGTTACACAAGTACTCCCGCTACTTCGCCTATCCCGCTATCCTCATCTACCACATCGCGCACCATTCCCGCCACATTAGGGAAATGCTCAGTGGCAACTATTCCTTATGGGGTGACAAAGACCGTGCTCTCGTCGGCCCACTTCACCGATCGAACATGTTTCAGGAAGTAAAGCCCACCTCCGCATCTAGATCCAAAGCCTCGTTGTCTACGACGCCTCCCCGCAACATTTCCACCCAGACTTGCAATCGATTCAACGACAGCAAGTGTTCCACTACACCATGCAAATCAGGACATATCCACAAGTGCTTGACCTGCGGCTCCACAGCGCATGGCAAGGTCACTTGCACTCAAGCCCCTCCCGTCACTTGAAAGCCTGGCAGGACGAGGGTCACACACCCTGAATCCTCCCCTTGTCCTTGCCTACAGGATGAGCAGCTCATTCCCATCCCATCTCTTCCTCCACTGCTACCTACATCTATAATCGCACCTCCCCTAATCCCTACGCCCCTGTCCCTATTCTCCCCTGGTCCTATACCTCCTACTCACCCCAATACAGATCCTCGCTGTAATCGCATGTCGCTCCATGCTTCTAACGATGTACCTGTTAAATCGACACTAGTCTATTCCCAATGGGCCCATTACTTAGCGGACTACCCCGATTCCGAGTATGTACAGGCTCTTTTACATATAATACAATATGGTGCTGCTATCGGATTTGCAGGTGAAGACAAACCTCAGACATGTCGCAACCTCAAAACGGCCGTAGACCATCCCGACGTTATCAACAAGGACATGAACGTCCTTCACACCAATGCCAGGATACATGGTCCCCTCAGCTTGCCTCCTCACCCCACGTTTCACGCGTCTCCTCTGGGAACCATTACGCGGAAATGATTCCCTAACAAATTCCGGGTGATAAACCACCTATCGTGGCCTCCTGGCAATTCTGTCAACGACGGCATCCTGGATAGTGAAGGTCACATCGTCTACGAAGCCGTATTCCAAGCAATCTGCGCTATCCGTCGTCTCGGGCGTGGCTCATTACTAGCAAAGCTCGACCTCAAGGATGCTTTCCATCATATCCCACTTCGCACTGTGGATTACCATCTCATCGGCTGCTTCTGGGACGACGCATTCTACGAATACATGGTCTTAATATTTGGACTCAAGTCTGCACCATATATATTCAATCTATTCACCGAAGTGCTTCACTGGATAATCCAACGCCACATCCCCACTGAGCTAAAGCACTACCTCAATGACTTCCTCCCTATTTTCACCCCTGACACCCCACTTTCGCTCGCAAACGACGCCATCTCATGGATGCAAGCTCTGGGCAACTCGTTGGGACTCACATTCCAACCAGAGAAGACAGTATGGCCTACCACTCATCTGGAATTCCTCAGGATCGAGCTGGACACCGACGCCATGGAAGCCCGCCTACCAGATGATAAACTAATCTATCTGAAGGAACTACTCTCCCTCTGGTCCACCAAAACAAACTGCAACCTTTACAAGCTCCAGGAGCTCACTGGATTCCTCCACTTCGCGTCTCAGGTAATCCCCTACTCGTGCGCATTCCTCCGACGTCTCATACAATTCTCGACGACGTTCTCCACCCCTCATTCACGCTGCCACATTCCGCGATACACTCGTGGTGACTTACGCTGGTGGTCTACTTAAGCATCATCCTGGAACGGCATGACCCTCATTGATCCCCCATCGTCTCAGCATCACCTATTCACGGACGCTAGTGATACCAAGGGGCTAGGGGGCATCTACAACAATCACTGGTTCAGCACCAGAGTCCCTCGCCGCTTCAGGGGCTTGAAACGCGACATCCAGTTCAAGGAACTATATGCTGTCCTCCAAGCCATACTTTGATGGGGCCACCTCTGGTGCTATTCCCATGTCCACTTCCACGTCGATAATCAGGCCATCGTCACTGCACTATCCAGCCATACCAATTGCTCTCCCCACCTTGTCAAGCTGCTGCAACTCATACTCATGCTTGCCGCTGCCTTACAATTCTCTTTCTCTTCTTCTTGGCTTTCTTCCTCTGATAACGCACTCGCTGATGCTGCCTCTCGGTTCCAATATGCTCGGTTATTCTCGCTCGCCCCCAATCTCGATAAGCAGTCATCCTCAGTCAACCCCCAGACTCTTGGTATCAAACGAACCCTCAGCACTCAAGAATTGTCATGTTCTACCTCTGGTACGGTCTCGCATCCAGCACCAGGCCCACTTACGGCGTTGGTCAAAAATCATTCCTTGAATTTGTCCGTACACACCCTGCCCTTGTCAACAGTGACAACTCCTGCATCCCAGCCACCCAACACAGCATCTGTAAGGGGACACTCCTATTTTCTCCTTTTCCCCTGTCTCTTTCCCTTTCTCTTCATTTCTTTCTCTTTCCTTTCACTCCACGGACTCTTATTTACTTTCTCTTTGCTCCCTTTCCTTCCTACCATCCATCCGAGCCTTATCCGTCACATCCGAGCGACATCCGTCACATCCGAGTGACATCCGACTCATCCGAGTGACATCCGACTCATCCGATGCATTTCCCGCGCCTCGGCCGCACTCGGCCGCACTTGCGCATGCCCGGATGCGCTTCGGATGTACGTATACACTTCGGGGCACGTCCGGGTGACCCATACCTTCTTCCCACACCTCTTTACTTCCCATTCCCACTCCCCTGGGTCGCCGGCACGACTCTTGCATATTCCCTCCACCTTTCTATCACATGTGCCCGCTCGTACCTGTGATATTCTCCGGACTTGTGGCGGGTGTACTATACAGTTGTCCCACCTTTCTCCCACACTTCTACAGTATATACTTCGCCTCCTAGCATGGAGAATCCTTATCTTGTTCTCTTTGGATTCTCCCTCTGCTAGGTGAGCAGTCTCTCATGTATTGTAGTAGCTCTATTCATTTCTTTGGATTCTCCCTCTGCTAGGCTCGCGCTGTCGGCCATCTTGAGGTTGCCCTTACAGCATCATGGAATGGATCGCCCACCTCGGAACATGTCGTCTTCAACCAAAGACGATTAAATCCTACCTCACCGCTGTTCGTTCCCTCCACCTTGAGGCGGACGCCCCCTTTGCCGTTTGCAAAGCTCCTATCATGCAATGTCTCATCAGAGGCATTAAACGATACCATGGTGAGTGCAAGTGCAATCCCAAACTACCCATTACATTCCCTATTTTATTCAAACTTACCTCCCTCCCATACACTTCTTTCGACGATATCATCTTCATAACGGCGGCGAAACTCGCTTACGCGGGTTTCCTCCGTTGTGGAGAATTCACCATTGAAAAACCCAACTCCTTTGACCCCAACATTCACGTTACATGTTCCTCTATTCGTTTCATACCCTCTTCACTTCAACCAGACCACGTTATTCTAACTCTTCCTGCTTCCAAAACCGACCCCTTTTGGAAAGGTGTTACAATCTATATAGCTTCTGCCCCTAATTCCCCCTCCACCTGCCCCGTCTCCGCTTTGCTTCATTTATTTACACTTGACCCTCACCCCCTTAATTCCCCCTTATTCATCACTTCTGATCACTCCCCACTCACGCGCTTGCACTTTATCGCTTGCCTCCGGCTCGCACTGCTCAACGCTGGACTCCAACCACAAGGATATTCTGGCCACAGCTTTTGCCAAGGCGCTGCTTCTGCTGCTGCTGGTGCAGGATTCCTCGACCACGAAATCCAACAATTGGGACGCTGGCGCAGCGACACATACTGTCTGTACATCGATACTCCCAAGAATCGTATCCTCAACCTTTCCTCGCGTCTCCACATGGCTGATCCTCATGCTTCACCTTTTGAACCTCCGGTTCTTCCCTTCGCACCTTCCCTGGCTTGAGTTCGGCCCCTGTTAGGGGGTTCTCCTATCTCAGAAGTTCGACTGTGCCCCACTCCCGGGTTCCATCCGTTCCCAGGCCGTGGTCCAGTCGTCGAACGAGAGAGCTTTTGGCGACAATGAAATACACTCTTCGTTATCCCAAAACACCAAAACAAGTTGGATGGACTGGGGAAAGGTGTTCGGTAGCCACTCTAACTGCGTGTGAACCAACTAAGTAACATGTCACGTGTGACTCTGCAAGCTTCTTGTCCTCCTCATTTCACGCATATCAGCTCGCACATCTTGAGTGACATACCTTCGGGGAGCTCATTAATTACATCTTACCACTCAGAATTAATATATGCATTGGGACTTAGTTTCCAGACCAAGCAGCAGCAGATACAATAGCACTAGCAGTATAGGAGACAGCCAGGCTTATATCTCATTGGTTTTATTGCTGATGACACTGTGAGTGCACAGGTGCAGGATTCTTGACCATCGTTAGAATGTGAAAGATAAATATGGATCCGCGGGACGTGCTGGCGGTACGCTCGCTTCGAAGTGCTAGTTGCTGAATTCAATGCTGTATAACTTGAAGCACTGCAAAACCCAGCAAATTTAGTTACTAGCAAAAAGTCTGGACTCCGTGTAAGTCATAAGTTATTCAAAACTACCTCGGAAAATGTTCTGTACACAGTTCAAACTTCACAGGCCTTGAGAAATGCTGGTACACGTATAGTCAGAGAATCGGCGGTCATCTTGAGTGGTCTCTTGTCGTACCCATTTGGAGCAAGGACAAGACAACTGCCAGTTCGAATGAGTCCCCGGAGTAGACCCTGGGCGTGCGAGGCCATACTTGGACAATTCACGCAGATAGCAGAGATATTTGCTCTACCTAAGGGGCAGGGCAATGTAGCAAAGGAAGAGATATGTATTGGGGGCCAATAGCATACAGTACCGCGAGCAGCGAGTGGCGACCTGGTAATACACAATTTGGCCACGTACCGCAAAACGACGCATCCACCAAACCAAATTCTGGCAAATGACCAGGTGTTTTTTTGGCATCAATCGGGAGCTAGAGGCGACTACAGTCCGAACAAGCGAAATTTACGAAAGGAGAGGGAGGCACACACAAGAAAAGCCAGCAAAAGAGAAACTCGGACGGCTCAAGGCTGCCCGATTACTGTTTGTTCGTATTTGTACGGGCATATCAACCCTTTTAGAGCCAAAATTGCGAGCTACGCTCGCAACTATGACGGACTTTACCACTGAAAACTGGTTGAACACCACCCAATTGCCCCTATCAGGGGCTTTCAAAGGGGTATCACATGGTTGTTGTCATATCATCTAGTTGTAGCGCCCAGACTAAATGTAGCGCCGAGGATTACACGATTTGTCTCGCTAGTTGCGATTTTACTAACTCGACCTCCAAGTAGTAGTTGGGGATCCCGAACAGGGCCTTAGTTGGGATATAATAAAAATGATAATCTTGGCAAACACAAGGCGTCTACAGTACGCGCCTAGCGACTCGAACCAAAGAGACAACCATGGCTAAATTCGAACTCACTGATGGTGTCTGCAATTGGTTCTACCACAATGACATTAACGAGGTGCACAATCCAAGTTCTGTCCATTAGAGAGGCGGCTGAACCGCCCAAATTTCGGATAACCATATCAGATGGAGCCAACATCATCCAAGCCATGTTGCGGGACACCCTCAACGATTTGGTAAACAGCGGTCGGATTCGCAAGGGCGCCGTCGTTAGCTTCAGTTGCGTGTCGTCCAACTTGTTACAGGGGAAGCGGTAAGTTGAACCCATTTTATCTTTGGATCCTTGTACTGATCGCCGCGCGTAGACTCGTGATCATACACACGATCGACAGTGTGCTCACAAGTGAAGCGGAGAGAATTGGAGGTCCCACATCCCTCCCCCCACCAAGTTCTGTGGCGAGCGGGATCAAACATTCCGGCAGAACTGAACCCGGCGCGCACACAGCCATCGTACCAGTCGCAGGCTGGTCCTTCCAGGAACACTCACTCAGAGCCTCGCACTCGCGCTCAAGTTCCTGCGACTGGATCGCAAGCCAGTACTTCTCGCGAGCTCATCACCGTGCCCATAGCCTCTCTCAACTTCTACTCAGCCAATTGGACGATCAAAGCAAAGATCGTCAGTAAATCCGACATCATCACCGCTAAGATCTCAAACCAACTCTTCTTCGTTGAACTGGTGGACGGCCGTCATGATGGCCGAAGCCAGAGTCAGACAACAATCAAAGCAATGGTCGTAGATAGAGTGAACGAGTTGCACGGGAGCATGCGAGAGGGCCAGATTTACTATGTTTCCGGTGCAAGATTGAAAAAGGAGGAAGAACGATACCGTCGCCCGAACGGGCATGATTTCATGCTGACCTTTAATCGGGAAACGAAGCTTGAGTTGGTATGATTGATTCTTCTGTTGCAGGGCTCAAGTCTGATCATCGACAGTGCGCTGACGCCCCACCGCCAGCACCGCTCACATACAACTTCGTGCCCATCAATTCGGTACCCCAACTGCCCACAGGGTCAACATGCGGTAAGGACACAACACCCTCATCATCTCGCTCTCATCATGCGAAACAGATATCCTCGGAGTACTCTACAAGTGTGACCCAGTGAAAGAACAAGAGTCCGCGAAAGGAAAGGTAAGTACGCTTGCATAGCGCCGTATCAACTCCGAACGGCTCATTGTCCATCCGTAGTTCAAGCTACGATACCTCACGATCGTCGACAAGTCCCGCGCATCCGTGCGCGTCACCCTCTTCCGCGGGGCGGCAGAAAAGTTCGAAGCCGACGAAGAGGAAATCATCGCGTTCAAAGGGCTAGAAGTACAGGACTTCCAGGGTGAGCCTGCTCATCAGTCGCAATCCAGTCGTCATATCTCGCTTCTCCCTCTGATGATCTTAACACTAATGGTAATTTGTATACGGTGTAGGCGTCTGTCTGCAACTGAGCTCGTCAAGCTCGATGACTATCCACCCCGATCTGACGGAAGCGTTCGACTTGCGCGGATGGTACGACTCGGTGGGGTCCTCCCAGAACTTCCACCCCTGCAGTTCCGCCTCCGCCTCCGGCATGCGCAGCGCTGGCAATTCCCCCCAGAAGCAAAAGCAAAGACAAAATCCAAACGACGCCAATAACACGGATGCCGACTCTATAGGTGGATTGCCACCAGCTAGGCCGCTGACGATCAGGCAAGTCCTCGACGAGGAATACTTATCCATGCCCAACTCGCAGTCGCAGTCGGCAGGCCGATATGGAAGCGGGAAGAAGGGGCCGAAGTTTTCTTTGCAAGCCACGGTTGTGTGGATTGACCCGAGCAGGGTGACGTACCCCGGGTGCCCGACGTGCCTGAAGAAGATTAAGCGCAAGGACGGGAGTTGGGCGTGTGCAAGGGGGCATATGTCCGCTGAACCAAGCTATCGGTGAGTATTCCCGTTATATCTTCCATCGGTGATAGCTAACGACTGTGTTCAAGGTACCTAATGTACCCCAAAGTCGCCGACTTCTCTGGAGAAACCGAATTGCAGACATTCGATCACGCCGGGCAAGCCCTCTTGGAAACCTCTGCGAACGAGCTTGAACACCTCCGCCACACACCCGGTTTGTTGCCCCAGCTCCAAGTTGTATTACAGGCAGTATGTTCACGGAGTTCACGTTTGAGTGCCACGCCGATCAGTATGATGTGAGAACACGACACGTTGCACGTAGTTTCTATTCCTTCGTTGACACGTTTGATCTCCTAGGGTAGGACTGAGTATGTGATCGACCGGGCGGTGCCGCTCGACTATGCCAACGAAGCGGACCAATTGTCGACTCTTCTTCGTTCGCGCTGGGCTACAATCAGTAAGCATCAAGAAACCCTATTAATATGCATGCATAATTCCCGAGATTAATGTGATATGTTTTGTGTACCATATCCTCATATCATTCACGCTGCTCTGTACCCACCTGCACCCGCTGTTTCGCCCTGATAGATGTTACTGGCTTACAACTTCATTACTTGTTGTCTTGTCTGAACAGTACAATGATTTGTTGCTTACAACCAGTTTACAAATGAATTGGTATTTTAACAATGCATGGACTCCTCAGTGCATGCAGGGGCTACACAGAAAATGAAACAATGCAGCTATAGGAAGCCGCGAAAGACAGACAGCGTATGTAGAGAAGAATCGATAGACGGTAGCTAGGCGCATGCACGTACACAACACGGAAACTCTTCAGCTTCGCTTTCACCGAGTTTGTGACTGGCAATCCCAACAGAAGTGAAGCGAACTGGATCATCGGGTGTATCCGGCGGAGTATCCGGCGAAGTAAGGGTGTATCAAAGCGCGTTTCGCTAAGAATAGGGTAAACTGAGTATCTCGATAGAGGGGCGAAGAGATCAAGGCGTCTCTACCTGAGATGCGCTTTGCGGAATCGTACGCCAAAGTTTTCTACATAGCATAGAGCAGATCGGACAAATGCTTGAAGCAGCATAGGGGATCGATGATTACCTTCAGCATATCGAGCCCATCTTCATCCAGCGTGCTCACAATAAGGCCTAGATCCTGCTCCGACCACTGGGGGAAGGTCGGCTTATAGTCCGGCAGCGCGCTGACACCAGGCCAAGTCTCGTCGCTCGGCGTCCCCAGGATCCTGACCGATATCGTTGATTCAGACCGAGAGAGGGATGATGAGAAAGTGAATTGCATTACCTGAAGATCTTGAATATTTGATCAATCTCCGAGTCGCCAGGGAACAGGGGGTGGCCATGCATCGCCATCTCCGCAAAGATGCAGCCGACAGACCACATATCAATCGCGGTAGAGTAATGGCGCGAACCAAGGAGGACCTCGGGAGCACGGTACCAAAGGGTTACGACCTGGGAAGTGTAGGCGAGAAAATCGTTTAAGAGTGTGTAGTGGACGCACTTCGTGAGTATAAGTTCTCATCGGGATACCAAAGGCGCGAGCAAGACCGAAGTCCGCTAGTTTGAGGTTGTCCGTCTTGTCGATGAGCAGATTCTGCGGCTTCAAATCACGGTGCAGAATGCGATGAGAATGGCAGTACAGCAGACCCGAGTTCATCTGATGCGTGAATTTCTGCAGAGGAAGGGAACACCATTAGTGACATGCGAACCAAGTAAAACGATATATCAATCCGGCTCGGTTGACCGAGAGAACAAAAGAAAGGCAGTAGATGGTCGCGCTGATCGTCAGGGTCACGTGGGGTGCAATCTGAACCCAGAGGACAGTCGCGCCGGACATGAACAGGAAAACACGCCAGCGTATATATACACACGCCAGGGCGTCGTTGACCTCGCTAACCTCGACGCGTTTACAAGGGCGCGCACGGTTAAATGGCGCGTCGATCACGCGTTCAGAGCGCCATAACCCCAAGCACATACCTTGAGAAGTGCAGGCGACAACGGTGTGTTGCGCTGATTGCCGTTCTCCATGTATCGTTTCAGATCCACATCCAGAAATTCAAAGACCAAGTAGAGTTTCTGATCTGCGTGCACGATATCCAGGAGCCTGGTAACGCCATGACATGGACATGGGAACATGGTGGCGCAAGATGAGACATGCAGGAGTCAGGACATCGAATTTGAAGGAGAGAGCATAAGCACGCACTTGACAATGTTATCATCGCGCAGCTCTTTCAGCAAGCTAATTTCTCGGATCGCAGTGCTTGGCACGCCTTCGTCTTCAGCTTCGAGGCGGATTTTCTTGAGGGCGACGATAGCATTGCTGGTTGTGTCTCGGGCTTTATAGACGACACCATACGTTCCTGGTCACATTTGAGCGATCCCGCGAATCATAGACATCATTCACGCCACCGAATCGACTCACCTTCTCCTGTAAATCCATGCCGACGCTTAAGATGGGCCGCCATCGCTTACGCCGAGCTGAACTTTGATAACGCACCGACTTTCTCGATCTTGGCGTAGCTAGACAAGGATTCAGCCTCATCAGCTTCAAACTAGCGGTCTGGTCTGGTGCATGTCGCTGACCGATCCATGGTTGTCCTGGGGGCCCCAAACGTTGACTGACAAAAGTGTAGGCGGAGAGGCGGGGTGGTGGGGATGCAGACGATTAATCAGTTCAAATGGCCTTTGATGAGACGTAACGGGGGCACAATTCAGGCGTTGTGAGTGTTGTGAGCGAAGAGGCACCTTTTGGCCTTTTTAGTCCTTCATATATGGGCACCGCTACAGCCACATTTCGGCATAATGCATTTCAAGGTAAATTATTTGATTTCTTGTTGTACTTTAGACGTCTGGGTTACAGGAAATAACAAAAGACTCCCAAGGATACCAGGTGCTCCCCAATGGGCCAAATTTTACGTCTAAGTCAGCGATCTCAAGTTTGAGTATGGGAGGGGAATGGCAACCCGCGAGCACGGAAACAGGCTAAACCGGCCAAACGAGTGGTGTCGACGCAACCTCTAGAATATAAGTGCGGCGAATGAAGAACGAATAAAATAATACGTACGCTCTGATACGAGCAGGTGAGTGGTGTAACGAGCACCGTGACGGGTCATTATTATTGGCCAGCAACTTGTTAGTGTCACCTATGAAGATGATATAATGCATGGTCAGCACAGATGATGAGGCAGCTAATCAAGGAGACGTCCCAGGCTGGCGGTGGGTGCAATGCCACGCTGTATACTACAGCTCCACACTAACCCTGGTTTCTTGGGCGACCAGTCTAGAAGTGACCAACGTGGACATGAGCGCATCAGAGTCGTCGTACTGATTGTCACCTTGTGCGCTGAGACATGTTAGCCGCGGGAATAGATAAGTGTGAAAGGCGAGGCACGTTGAGATGTTGTTTTAAGCTCGTAAGAATCACTTCCATAAATCTTTGAGGCCCTCTTCGATTAGTTCAATCCGAAGCATGAATGATACGGTCACCGATTACGAGTGTATTCGCCGCCACTGTGACGTACAAGTCGACGAAACCTTCGACGTGAATCACTGCCTCGTTCTTGTTGTTGTATCCATGCGATCCACTTTCCCCCACCATGCCGATGCATGCATGCGTGTCGCATATCCACGGACCAAGAGCGGACGAACAACAATGCCGGCAAGGATTAGACCGTTGGTCACGCGCAACTCCAACGCAGCAAGGTCTGTCCTGGTCTGTCGGAATTTCAGGAATAGATCTCCCACTTATCGGCGTCACGTTGAAATTTCGCCGTGAACCCAGGAGCCAGGACTGTGAATGCGCGTGAGTTTTTTTGGGGGACCAGAGGATTGTGCGGCCTGGTTGGGGGCGTCGAGTACGGCATTAATTACTGACAAGGAGGTGGAGTCGGCCATGACGGGATGCGCCACGTCGTCCGATGGAACGAGATGAAGCCTAGTCGGCCTCCCTGTCAATAGGAGACTGGTAAATCAGTCGCCACTGTAACAAAGAATTCAAGAACACCGACCTCCTTCCGGTAGACACTTGACTTCCGGCCGTACAATGACGATGTCGCCTGCGCGATACAAGGCTCTGGGAGTCCACGGAACCCAGAAGTATTGCGAATATAATAAATGAGCGGGCCTTATTATTTCTATTGGTTAAACACGCCCGAGAGAGGAAAATTCATAAAAATGCACGCCACTGCGTGGTGGCAATGAGAGTGAACCATCAAATGGTTCGCAAGGAAGCTACATCACCTCCAGAAGCATGTGTACCCTTGACTAAACGGAAAGAGGTCAATTAGGTAAAGCTTACGACCATCCTGATGCATACCCCAGAACTACTGGTCAGTCTTGATGCATTGCGAGAGGGGGAACTGACACTTACCCATTGGCTCTGAGGCCTTAGGGTGAATAAGGATCGTGACGATTCCTCGTCCTGCTCTATGAAAGACAGTTAGCTTGGTCTGAACTTCGTACTGGACAACCCACCGACGATCTAATGGGTCTAGATGGCCGTAACGACAACGGAGTCCACATGGTGAGAACACAAGTACCCGGGTATGATAGGAAAAAGGGAGAAGAAAAAAAAGTAATATTTATGTTTGAGCACAAGCGAAACGGTAGTATATCCATCATCGTCTAAAAAAGTCAAGATACACAGCCAAGGATAGGATAGAAGTGACAGCAAAATCGAGCGGCTGTATGTAGATCATCCTTGGGTTCCACCTAAAAGCCGCTTCCTAAACGCCGCCCTCTACGAGTCCCACAATGGTGGAGTAAAGTACGAGACACAAGTGTCACAGGCATACGGGGTCGACAATGGTGATGTGGATTCAAGACCCGAGGAGCGTCAGTCATACTCGAGGCGAACAATCCAACAGGTGGTCTGAGCGATGCCAGGACCTTTGACTTTGAGCGGAGGCGGAGGCCAGCAACCACGTATCGGATGAGAGGCGATCTCTATTGAAGATTTGTGTAGGTTTGTTCTGCTGCGAGGGGAATCACGGATCGGGTTCCAACTTCTCGCCGCGAGCGAGAACACGGACGACTTTGCTGTTCGGCTGTGCGACCATCTCCATCATTGCTTTGACTGCCGGCGGGCGCTCTACCAAACCACCTCTACTGTCGGCTGCGTCCCTGTCCCGTCCTTGTGACATTCGTCGGCCTCGAGTTGGCCCATTTCCTGCGCCTCTCTTCGGTCCAGGGCCACCCCTGAACCCACTTCCGCCTGCGAAAATGTTCGGAGAAGTACCATTCCTGTGATTGTGTCTTGGTTCATCTTCAAGAGCGTCATCGGGTTTAACCTCGAGAACGTTCAGACCCGAGCGCTGGCCCCAGTACGAAACGAGACTGCCCGCAACTCTCAATTCATGCTTGCTCGCTTGTGCCAATGGAGTTGGTACGGGAGCAAGAGTGGCTCCGTCCAGAAGTTTGCCCGCCGGCGATGTTGGAGACAGATGTGGCGCTGTGGTGGTCACAGCCAAGGCAATCTTTGGCTCTGTTGATTTGGTCTTCTTCAGCACTTCATCAGCCTCCCAGCGGGCGCAACAGATAGTTCGGCGAATCCACTCGGGGGATCCCATCATTGCTTTGTCGACGACATCAGGCTCGTCGAGGAACTTGATTTGATCCCAAAG
Organism: Pleurotus tuoliensis; assembly: GCA_036872985.1. Taxonomy (NCBI): domain Eukaryota; kingdom Fungi; phylum Basidiomycota; class Agaricomycetes; order Agaricales; family Pleurotaceae; genus Pleurotus; species Pleurotus tuoliensis. Next base: position 635,024 of record JAYMDH010000011.1, on the reverse strand, counting down.
TACATAAGCATCGTCTTGCTGAACGCGAATTCGGCAATTTACGCCAACTTGGGCTTCGAGGAGGCGAGATGCTGCTCGTGCCCGTACAGCAAGCGAAGTGGTGCCTTTCTTGAGTAAATCCAAGGTGTTCAAGACTAGGAATTTGTTAGGAAGGCAGTTAAGGCGGGCCACTGCTTGAACGCACCTTCTAAAGGAACGATCACAATCTCCTGCCTTCCGTCCCGACACCACTTCTTGACCTGGGATAAGGCGTGAACAAGAACGCTAGCATCCATTATAATTACGTCGGCATCTTTGCTCTCTTCGTAGTCTTCGTGGGACCGCCGTCTCCTGAAGTCGGTATCTCCGTCAGATTCTCGACAATTCCTTCGGCGTTGGCCCGTCTGCTTGAAGGGAGGAGGTCGCTGGTTTACGAACGTGTTCTTCTTCTCTCGCCATGCACCTTGCGGGGTGTTTACGGATTTCTCCAATTGCTCGACCTGGTGGCTGAGGAACGCAGCACCCAGCGCACGAGACATCGCCATCTTGTTTGCAGCCATCGCAGGCCCCTGGTCAAAATAAGGGAGTGAAGAGGCTCATAGCAGCCATCGGACTCACCTTGTCAGACATTGTATGTAGTGGAACGAAGTAGAGTCTGAGAGCTGTAGCAGCCTTGCCACAAGTGTGTAAATCTTATGTCAGCCAATGAATACAGCAGTGCCATGATAAGATAAGATAGGATAAGATTGGGCGTCTACATGGGCGCTTGTTGGCTTTATATAGGGAGCTGCCTGCATGAGGCACTCTGACTCCTCCCATCTCTTCAGTGCATTCGCTTTTTGGGGGATTCAATATGTCAATGGTATTCGACGTCGTTTCAGACGATGAAATTCAGTACATGGGATCAAGACGCAATGTATTACCTTCGCCAACCCCCTTTACCCATCATCAAAGCCCCGTCGCAGGTCGTTCTGTCGCATGCACTAGCGCAACTAAGCTAATGATAATACTACAGGTATTGTATTGCATGTTGCTCCAGGCCACAATGAGCCCGAATTTAGCCTGACGTTCCCTAAATCGGCGTCCGTCGTCCACATCGGTCGTAGACCGGGATCTGATGATTGCTCGCATGAGAAGGGTCGGGCGCTGTTCAGGTGCGCCGTTGTCAGTAGAAAGCATGCAAAGATATCCTTCTCGGATAACGGAACTGTATGCCTCAGCACCCCTTGTCGTGATTGGCAGCAATTGACTCGTACTTTCAGATTCAGCTTTGTGACATCGGTTCGCACCACGGGACACATCTGCGCCATGCTGGGGAAGCTGATTCGAGAATGCTCGAGGCGGGGCAGCCGACGACTATCCTCGATGGCAATGTGATCACGTTCGGCAAGGCTGTGGGGCGAAACAATGAGATCGTCCGACCAGTTGTCGTGCGTGTCGAGATCATGACCTCGACACCCTTACAGAGACACGGCTCGGGGCGATATGGGCTCTATCCACCTAGTATCGCGCCAACGCCAACGTCCGCGGATAGCAGATCTTCCTCATCGTCCTCCTCGTCGGAGGAAGACTCCTCTCATTTCGATCACGATTCTGACATTGAGGAAATCCCATGCCCCACCGGCTCGCAGAGTGCACGGTCGCAGGCGATGACGGGCAGCGCGATAGCCCTCAGACTGTTTCAGCGTCTCTTGCCGCCCATGCGTGTGCTTGAGAAGGACGAGGCAGCATTTTGCACGCTCAGTTCAATCAGCTATCCGCTGCAAGGTCCGCAGGCACAGGCGAGGGCTCCCGTTGTAGATCTTCATTCGAGGTCGCATTCACCGATGATGTTAGAAAGTCCGTCAGGGACTCCACTCCCTGGACCGTCGCCTCCTCTGCCCAGCGCGCAACCGCCGTCTCCCCCTCGGACGCCTGAACCAGACGCAAAGGCCAATGAAGAGCTCGCCCCGGAGCCAAGTTTGCCAACGGTAGGCGTTAACAATGCATCTAGAGTACTAACTAATGATCTTTGGTTCCCGATGCAGCCTTCCACCTCTTTCCGCCGCCCTTTCCCTATAACTGCTCGTCCACTACCGCTCAGCATCCCGCCGCACCCCCTCCTCGCCACTAGGTCGGAATTGAAAGAACTGAAAGACGCGATCAATAACATGAAGGTAAGTCTGTTACTTTCCCTTCAGAGGCTTAGAATTGACATGACAATGTGCCAGGATAAACTCGTACATCCTGGAGATGAGCTTGATAGTTTACGCGAAAAGGTCGCGCTACTCGAGGAAGAACAGATGGCACTGCAAAGTCGTGGCGACGCGACGTCGAAGGCTTTGGATGCCTGCAAACGGGCTGTTGATGATCATCGTTGACTTGGAAGACCGCGTCGCCGAGCTGGACTCTATGCGACCATATTTCCTAAACAGGTGAGTTAAAAAGGAATAATTTGGATGACTTTCCTTTTGCAGAGCGTGGGAACGAAAAGCACTGTAGTCCAAAACAACTTCGAGTTGAGTTTTGGTCAAGCAGAGGTTCCCCGTGCGTTCCCTTTTGTAAAACTGACTGTTAGCTTCGGTTACCTGTGGGAATAGACTGACTTACCAATAGTAATAATAATTTGCAACCTAGTGTACGAGAGTTAGTTTTGGTCATTATCATCACAGTGAGACTAACCAGGTGAGACGACAACGAGGGTGAGTAGTCGAATTCAAGCCCCTCCTCCTGCTATTTATCCCTCCCCGCAGTGCACAGACCTCCAGTATGCCAGCACATGCTAAGTCAAACGGCCCTTGGCATCCATTGTTCGCACTGACTTGGCAGAACGTGTTCGGGTCCGTTTTTCGCTGTTACGTAGCAAGTGAAAATATTTCAGATTGATCGGAGATAAGTCTTGCTTGCAAAGCAGTATTAGAGACAGTCTGAGGATAGCTTTATTCATATTGCAATCATATACATCCACCTACAAAAGCAGCAAAGAAACGAGACAGCAACATTATGGTAAGGGTGTGAAAATGTAAAGTCTATATCGGTCAGGGTCAGGGGAAAATAAGTCCCGTTTCTGGAAGACGGGGAAGTTACAAACCTATTCCGAGTCGGCACGAAGATACGAATAGACTCCGAGTTACAGGCAGTCAACAGGAGTAGTTAAAGTTGCTACAAGATTGTACTGAGTGCAGCAGTAAACGAGGGCTTTCGAGAAGGCAGGAAGTAATAAGACAGCTCCATTATGTCAAATTTGAACGACGCAGAAGCATATCTGGAGTAGTGAAGTAAAGGCCCAATGAAAGACTAAAGTACGGTAGTAAGGGACATGGTTGCAAGGACGGCGAGAAAGTTATCTGAGCATCACGACAATAGTTGGACAGCAATGAGAGAAGACTGCACAAACTGGCGACGAGGGACTTGGATAGACAGGAGAAGTACGAATTTCATCGTAGATGGCTCCCTCAAGTCAGGGGGAAAGGTGGATGAGGCGTACAGAAAGGGCTGGTCGCGGAAAGCACATAAATCAAATTTTGAAATCCGGGGCTCTTTGCGAGTGGTTCAGGTGTTTGGTGAGGGTGGGAGAGTGCAAGTAAGAGAACCAAGGTGCATTGGGGAGAAGTTGGGATGGGGATTGGCTACGAATGGTTTTACGAGTGCGCCAGGTCAAAATTTCAGGAAATTGATGCTCGAAATGCTTGAATATTGTCAGAATTGATGAACTGCTGGAGGGAAGAAGGGGCGAGAGGGGTGGCCATAAAGGGCTGGTCGCAGGACGTCCAAAAATCGAATTTCGGAAATTAGGGCCGTCTGCTACAGTCCCTGGGGGTTGACAGAGTGGGTGGAGCGATGGGAGGAGCGAAAGAACGATTCGCAGAAAGGTACGGCCGCGGGAAGCCCAAATATCAAATTTGGGGAAATGGAGTTTGCGAGAGGCCCAGGTAGTATGCGACGGTTGGAGAGCAACGGAGAATAGTGGGGGCGGAAAGGGCTGGTCACGGGAAGCTTAAATATCAAATTTTGATATTCAGAGCCGTTTGGAAGGCCCTATGTCGAGTGCAAGGGTGGGAGAATGACAGCGAAGAGGGCGAGCACGGTGTGCAGAAAGTGCAGATCGCGGGGAGCCCAAATATCTAATTTGAACAAACAAGGCCATTTGCGGCGGTAGCAGAACGAGAAGGAGGAAGCCAGAGCAGCATGGCCTCGAATCGAAAACCATGGCATGTGAGGTAGACAGGATAGACGAGAAAGTAGACTGAATACGTAGGATTTGACGAGTGCGCCAGGTCAATTTTCGTCCAATTTTCTCCCTTGCCTGCGATCAAAAACAGCGGAAAGGTGGTTAGAAAGGGCTGATCGCCGGAAGCCCAGATATCGAATTTCGAAATGCTGAGCCATTTGCGAGGGTCTCGGGTAGTTTGTGATGGTCGGAGAATGACGGCGAAGGCAGGAAGACGAGAGGGAGGAAGCCAGAGCAGCATGGCCTCTGCGAGGCCATCACTGCTCTGGTACATCGAAAACTGGGCCGTGCAAGGTAGACGAGGGTGGAGATTGCATGCGTAGGATTTAACGAGGGCGCCAGGTCAATTTTCCAGAAAATTGACCGTCGAAATGCTCAATTTTCGTCGGATTATCTCCCCTGCCTGTGATCAAGAATGACGGGAAGGTGGTTGCAAAGGGCAGGTCGCCGGAAGCCCAAATATCGAATTTCGAAATGCCGAGCCGTTTGCGAGGGTCTCAGGTAGTTTGCGATGGTGGAAGAGTAACGGCGAAGGGCGGGAGGATGAGAGGGAGGAAGCCAGAGCAGCATAATCTCTGCAAGGCCATGCGGAGTAGACGAGAGTGGTGATTGCGTGCATAGGATTTAACGAGGGCGCCAGGTCAATTTTCTTGAAAATTGGCCGTCGAAATGGGTTATTTTTGATGAATTTAACACGAGGGGGATGTCCCGAAGTGCTACGACACTGCCAGAAAGGGCTGATCGGCGGACGTTCATATAATCGATTTCGATTTTTTGCCTGCGTTACGATGAACGACGGCGGCAGGGAGTGGTTGCGAAGGTGGACCTTGTATGCAAGCGACTGGTCACGGGAAGTTCGTAGGAAGATTTTCGAGGATGGGGTGAGTTACGAGGGCAGCGGAGTGTACGCCAGGTCGAAATCTGGGAGATCGTGGTCAGTTTGGCTTCGGAAATCAATCCCTGCGTGCGTACCATGTTCGCCAGGAAGTTGACAGAAAATGCTGGTCACGGGATGTTCATACGTCGATTTTCGCACTTCGGAGACCCCTACACTGAGCGCCACGCCTCTGGAAGGTTTGCTGCCATTGCCGCAATGCCTCAAGGCTTATTTTCGATGTTTTTGAAGGTTGGAGGCATGGGGAGAAGGTACAGATTGGTGTGAGGTTTGGTGGGCTATGGGAGCAGCGATTCGGGTGAGAACAGATGGTGATAGGTTGTTTAGACCGAATTGAATGGTCCCCGAGGTTTTCTAGATGACAGAGTAAGTAAGAAATGAACGGGAGAAAATTGCAGGTGACGTACCAATTGTACCTGCTCTAGTTCAACAATAGTATGCCAGTAGCCAATGAATGCGTGGACATGAGCCAAGGATACGTGCGATTTGGACCCTTCATGTTGCGTGAGTGGCCGCCGATCCGACGCGGCGGGTGTGGTTGAATGGTGGTTTGAAGCGAAAGAGCGGAGCTGGAAAATCGACCCAAATTTGGTTCAAGTCGGGGAATTCCCCGATTTAGATGTAATTAGTGCCCACCGTTTCCGCTCGTTCTCGCATAGCAGCTGCGATTTGCGGGTGCTCAGTGTGCTGTTAGCAGTCCTATAAGTATTTACTAGTAGTACTTTGAGCTTATCATCCGTGCAAAGTGAAGTTACAGCCCCAATCAATAGATAGCAGCAATCTCACTTGCTCAACATCTCCAGGCAATGTGAATGGCCGGAATCCAATAAAAAAACATCAAGGGATCGTTTAGGACACTAGGCTACATAAATTAGTCTCGGAGATAGGTGGAGACCAGGGTCCGATCTCAGGAATACTCCCGCAATCTCTAACCTCTCCTACTGTCCAAAGGTTCGTTCTTTTGCACTCTAGCAACGTTTACAGTAGGCCATATGTATATACAGTACATAAATACTAACCCAGGTATACCCCAGCGCACCCCCCAACTGCTCACTCGACGGCGGTATCCCAGGAAATTATTCCAGCCTCATTTCCGACCCTCTCTTCCTCCTCGTACTACACTCCCTGCATCCGATGCAAATTGCCAGGTCCCCGTCTTCTGATGTGATGTAATAGGCGCTTAGTCGGCTCGCTTAGCGTACCACGTAAGTCTTAGCATTCCTCTTTTTTTCTCGAAGCTCCCAAGTCCCTTGAGGCCGGATACACTCGAAAACACCGTTTCCGACAATAGCGCACCTTTTTCCTATATAATAAGGGTCATTTTGGCTGAGGTAGACCCATTCCCAACTTGGGTTCTCATCTCAGCTTCTCCTCTTCTCTCCAGCCTCTCAGTTCCGCTCAATTCACCAAATTCTACTATCCTCCTATCGACCCCTGTTCGACTTTGCCTTCGATTTCACCGTTCGTTCTTCGTGTCTTTACTTCTACCCCATACTAACTGTGATTTATAATGAACACTACTCAACGGTAAGCTCGCCTCAATCTTGTTGATTCGCCGAGCTAACCAGTCTACATTGCAGTGACCATCACTTATCAATGAACAGGTTGTATTCAAGTAAGTTCCCGATTCCCCAACGTTATATTGAATACTAATTACTTTAATTTTCTACAGTACCACTCCAGGACCAGCTTCGCGCAGTGCAAGCTCAGTTCACCTCGATAACAAACTAGTGCCATGTTCACCCACATCCTTAAAGAAACTTGCTCGAGACTTGATGTAAGTCTCAATCTAGCTAATAGATGATCCCTTATTCACGCCATCATTAAATTTCAGTGTACATCCATTATAAACCATCAACGCACAATGTTCTACTAGTAAGTCATTACATTACTACAACTCGGCCGTCTACGCTAAACAATCCGCTTCCAGTCTCAATCCAGCGGCTGAGATCAGCCCATTTCGATTACGAACTGACGATTCACCGTCTACGTGATAATCATAGAAACTACGCCGATCCACCGACGCTGAAAGGAACTCGACTGCGCTATCCGTTCACGCTGATCCTCGTGTAGGGTCGGCTCTCAATGCCGACAGGTCAGTTTGTTCGTTATAGCCCACTCGTGACTATACTGATGTGATCTATCACAGGAATCTACGAGCTGCCACTAGATGAGCTCCTGGTTGTCGAGGTCAGTTCACAGCCATAACGAGTTAACGTTCGCTTACCCAATTCTCATCCATCCTCGTTAGCTCGCAAGCCGAGCGAGCGAACAATGATTTCGATCACAATTGACCCTTGAATGAAGTGCAACCGCTGATCGTCGGATTCATTCCAGTCGCCAACTTTTGCGTCACCTAGGTGTTGCTAAATACGGATGTAAGTACACCACACTGGGCCCCAATTCCCCATCTGACTGCTCGCGGCATCCCAGATATGCTGACACCCGACCGCCGAACGACGCCGAACGACGACGCCTTATCCTTCCACGATGTCCTCAAGTTGCTTGCGAGAGGGCGCAGCATCGTTTTGCAGCCCGACGACACGATCCATGTCGAATTTGAGTGGATACAACCCTAGACGTCGAGACGAACGCCGAGGAAACACAAGGTCAGTTCGGATTCATAATGAATCAATGTTCACTTACCCAATCCTTATTCAACTCCACCAGCGAACGAACTGGGCGAACGGATGCCTAATGCCGCCCGCCGGTGGTTTCAATCGACATCGACGAACCAAGCGTGACCGCTGACCGTCGGCATTAATCCAGTCGTCGGCATGCAGGCATCGGGGTTGCTAAATATACACGTGAGTACACGAACGCCCGGCCCAAATTGCACATCTGACTGCATCCCAGATATCCCGACGCTGCTGCAAACGAACACCACTGACGACCACTTGCACGATGTCTTCAAGTTTATTGAGAGAGGGCGCGGCATCGTTTCCCAGGCCCAACGACACGATCCATGTCAAATTTGCCCAGATACAAACCCGGACGTCGATGCGAACGAAGACGGAATAACACGGGTGCGAGAACGACGAGAACCCGGCCCTTCACCAGTGGGCCGTCGTCGTTCTCTACGAGCTGCCACTGGATGAGCTCCTTCGAGTCAGTCCGTGCCATCTCTTCACTCACCCTTCTTTCTATGCTATCTAACACGCTTCTGACTTACACGGGGGCTAGCTCGTTTCGTAGCCGTAGCTCAATTGTACGAGGAACGTCTAGCTCGTCGCATGGCTGCTGATTTGATTCCACATGCGTCAGATCGATCTGGCTCGCCAGCCACCTTGAAGACGTCGTACCTCGAGATATCCCGGACCCCCAATTTGGAGACAATGTGCACGGCAACGAACTCAGCTCAGTTCAGCTCTGCACGGTCACGCAGAGCTGGCTAGTAGCGCTGCGTGTGTGGATCGACCGGCCTTGATCTACTGTGTCGTCTCCCAGGTAAGCCCCGCGTTGCATACCGGCATATCGTTGCTCATCCAATCCCTTTGGAGCGTCCGCGGCTCTACATAGCTCCTTTGGTCGAAACGTCGGCGCTGTCCGCAACGAAGACGAAGGGTTGCGCCACCCCGAACAACGTCGAAGTGACGGCGAAGACAGGATCAACGGCTTAGAGCCGTCGAGTAAGCTGACGAATGCAGCAGTCAGTTGCTATTCACCAGGCGATGCGTCGTAGAGATCACGTCAACGACGCCAGCAGTGAGTCGCTTTCGTAGCCCCATGTCACCGCTCATCCAATCCCTTTCAAGCGTCGGCCGCTCTTGGTAGCTCCTTTGAGCGAAACGTTGGCCTCGTCTGCACGACGACGAGTAGCTGCGAGAGTCCGGATGGAGACGAAGCGAAGACAAAGACGGTTTCGATGGGTTGGAGATGTCGAGCAAGCTGTCGAATGCAGCGGTGAGCTTCATCGTCGCTGTCCATTGCTAAATCACTAATCAGACAAGGCGGCGCAGAGATCGCCCGAACGGCGCCAGCACTCAGAGTCCGCGCTGATGTACTCGACGACGTACTACATTAAGGTAAGCCGTTAGTTTTCGTCGAGAAACACGACCTGGACTCACCGGGAGCGCCGCCATAGACATACCACGTCGTCGATACGCTCTCCAACGACGAAACGAACGGCGAACTCGCCAGTCTGCGCACCGAGTCCGAGTCTTGGACTTCGCGCTCGTCCAACGACCAGGTAAGTTCTCTAGCACACGGTTAGCGTGCCTGTTCGACTCACCTTGTGTCGACCACAGTTTGAGCTCGTTGCGTGTGCGAATGCCCGCTCAATATCCACCAGGCCCGAGTGACGGGCACGCCGATCGTCATCCACGTCGACTCCAGATTGGATGCTGAGTGCACGGACACGCAGTCGATAGACGTGTAGACATGCTGTCGTCGGCAATGGACTCGCCCGCGAGATAAGATTAGATGAATAAGTGCGAACGTATACGTAGCTGTGAGAGCGAGAGAGAGCGACTAGGTAGACTGTGGACGACTCAGCCGTCGTCCCTGTGAGCCGGTGATGTCGATTCGACGAACAGCGTACCCAGACTCAAGTCCCGGCAGCAGACAGAACGGCCGGGATTCCAACGAATGACCGTGAGCCATAAACGTTTGAACCGACGAGACGGGCCACGGCTGTGAGTGAGTGAGTGAGTACGAGTTGAGTGCACGAGTTCCTGGCCATGCGACTGATGGTCTCGAAATGACAGCTTGACCGTCTACACACGCCTAACGCCGTCAGTACGCCAAATGAATCAAGGATGAATGAACCAGTGCGTACCTTATTCATTTACCCCTCGAATCCCATCTAATCCATATTCTAGGTCTGCGAGTCGCCCTCGAATCCCTCAATGACGGCCCATGTAAGTCACTCGCAAACCGATTTATTCGACGGGTATCTACTAACGTTACATGTTGTTGATACAGACCTCCTACCACTTACCTCTACGGGTCGCGCGTGAGTGCTGTCGACGACGCAAACGGGAACGCCTCGATTCCATCTACGAGGTCATGGTGCGTACCCTCTCTTCTCCTCTTGTTCGTGTTCGTGTTCTTTCCTCCAACGTCTTTCTAACTCGTTCATCATTCTAGCTTTCTACTTCCCGCCGTCGATGTCTTCACGAAACACTAACGCCGTTCGCAAGAACTAAGGACTGAGTTAGTCCCTCGACAGGTAGACGCAAACATACTCACCCGAGTCGACGCAGCGAGTCGTTTCGATGCCTGGCTGCCTGGCTAGGTGCGACTTGTTATCGTCTTTCGTTTATTCCCGTCCCGTTCTCCTGGGTCTTGTTATCCTTCCCATTTCCTTGTCTTTCCATTTCGCGTCTTTTCCGCCTACATCACGTAGCGTCTTCGTTTCGCTTTCGCCTCGTCGGGGTGCCTCTCGTCTTCTTCCCGTCCCATTGTCAATAGTCAGGGCCTAAGTGCCTGGGTGGGTTTCCGTGTCTGTGGCTGTTTGCGTTGGCATTGGTGCTTCTCCTTCTGTGTTGCGTGTCGTCGACGTCCTTATCCACTCGTTCCCCTGCTGCCGTGTGCGTTCGTGTTCGTATTCATTTGTATTCGAGTCGCAACCGTTTGCGTTTGCGCCTTTCGCCTTTCGTGTTCCATGTTCGTGTTCGTGTTTATGTTTTCGTTCACGTTTGTCCCCGGGACGTGGCCGTGTAACTGTAGCCACATCGTCAGTGCTCGATGCTCGATGCTCGAGCCCGGGGTACATACGCACCTCGTTCGCTCGTCCTCTGTGTCTTCGTTCCCCGTCTTGCTCCTTCGTCCTTTGCCTCTTCTTCTTTCTCCCTCCACGCACGCGCAACACCCGCTGCGTGCGTTCTGCCTCGTTCTTTCGTGTTCGCCGTCCCTCGTTCCTTGAGTTCCCGCACTTTCCTTGAGTTCCTTTCCTTTCGCTCCCTCTCTCGCACGCCTCGCCCGCATCCGCTTCGTTCGTCTATTGTCGACGCCTCTCGCCACGCGTTTGCATTGTTGTCTCCGTTTCTTTTTGCGTTCTTCGTGTTGCGTTTGTGCGTTGCGTTCCCATTCCCTTTGTATCCGGTTGCTGGCCCTGCCAGACTTTTCAAACGAAGATGAGTTCCCTACAAACGCGCGTTCAGCGAGACCGCACGATGAGCGAGAACGACGAAGGTGCATACCTTATTCGTTTGTTATCTCGTTCTTTCGTTCTCGTGTTCCCGTTGCCTCCGCGTCGTTTCGTCTCTCGTATTCGTCAGCCAATGTATTCGTTCTCGTTCGTTCGCCGTCATTGTGATTCGATTCCGACTTGCTAACATGCTGTCTCGAGACCGGAGTGATCCAGGTCGGGAGCGCGTTGACTTGGGAAAGGATTTGGCGCGGCGACTCGGTGGTAGTTTGGGATTGTGTGGTGGATTGATGCTCGTGGCTTTGATGTGGACGACGCGGGAAGTTGGGTAGTTGGGGTTATAGGTAGCCATTGTAGTCGCCATTATTAGAGTTGGCAGAGGCGCTGGAGATGGGCGGCTTCTATCACTTGTGGCAAAGGTCGGCTGTGGAGTGAAAGTCCGCGCGGCTGAGATTGATAGTCGGTAGTCGATGGAGGGACGTGGCGCGGTGGGAGTGGGATAACGCAGCGGCGTCGAGGGATTGAATGGATGAGAGAGCACGCGGATGACGTGGAGTAGGTGAGGGAGTGTCGAGTGGACGAAGCGATAGAGGGAGGCTTGCATTGCATTGGCAGAGGATCGCGCGTGGGAGAGGGTGATTGTGCGAGTTGTCGTGGTTGAGAGACGAATAGTAGAGAGCTGTAGAGCCATCTAGATTGGCGCTCGTGGCCTATATAAGCCAGGCTGCCTGCATGAGGCACTTCTGACTCCTCCCATCTCTTCAGCGCATTCGCTTTTGGGGGATTCAACATGTCAATGGTATTCGACGTCGTTTCAGACGATGAAATCCAGTACATGGGATCAAGACGCAATGTATTACCTTCGCCGACCCCCTTTACCCATCATCAAAGCCCCGTCACAGGTCGTTCTGTCGCATGCACTAGCGCAACTAAGCTAATGATAACACTACAGGTATTGTATTGCATGTTGCTCCAGGCCACAATGAGCCCGAATTTAGCCTGACGTTCCCTAAATCGGCGTCCGTCGTCCACATCGGTCGTAGACCGGGATCTGATGATTGCTCGCATGAGAAGGGTCGGGCGCTGTTCAGGTGCGCCGTTGTCAGTAGAAAGCATGCAAAGATATCCTTCTCGGATAACGGAACTGTATGCCTCAGCACCCCTTGTCGCGATTGGCAGCAATTGACTCGTACTTTCAGATTCAGCTTTGTGACATCGGTTCGCACCACGGGACACATCTGCGCCATGCTGGAGAAGCTGATTCGAGAATGCTCGAGGCGGGGCAGCCGGCGACTATCCTCGATGGCGATGTGATCACGTTCGGCAAGGCTGTGGGGCGAAACAATGAGATCGTCCGACCAGTTGTCGTGCGTGTCGAGATCATGACCTCGACACCCTTACAGAGACACGGCTCGGGGCGATATGGGCTCTATCCACCTAGTATCGCGCCGACGCCAACGTCCGCGGATAGCACATCTTCCTCATCGTCCTCCTCGTCGGAGGAAGACTCCTCTAATTTCGATCACGATTCTGACATTGAGGAAATCCCATGCCCCACCGGCTCGCAGAGTGCACAGTCGCAGCCGATGACGGGCAGCACGATAGCCCTCAGACTGTTTCAGCGTCTCTTGCCGCCCATGCGTGTGCTTGAGAAGGACGAGGCAGCATTTTGCACGCTCAGTTCAATCAGCTATCCGCTGCAAGGTCCGCAGGCACAGGCGAGCGCTCCCGTTGTAGATCTTCGTTCGAGGTCCCATTCACCGATGATGTTAGAAAGTCCGTCAGGGACTCCACTCCCTGGACCGTCGCCTCCTCTGCCCAGCGCGCAACCGCCGTCTCCCCCTCGGACGCCTGAACCAGGCCAACGTGCTGCGGAAGATGCAAAGGCCAATGAAGAGCTCGCCCCGGAGCCAAGTTTGCCAACGGTAGGCGTTAACAATGCATCTAGAGTACTAACTAATGATCTTTGGTTCCCGATGCAGCCTTCCACCTCTTTCCGCCGCCTTTTCCCTATAGCTGCTCGTCCACTACCGCTCAGCATCCCGCCGCACCCCCTCCTCGCCACTAGGTCGGAATTGAAAGAACTGAAAGACGCGATCGATAACATGAAGGTAAGTCTGTTACTTTCCCTTCAGAGGCTTAGAATTGACATGACAATGTGCCAGGATAAACTCGTACATCCTGGAGATGAGCTTGATAGTTTACGCGAAAAGGTCGCCCTACTCGAGGAAGAACAGATGGCACTGCAAAGTCGTGGCGACGCAACGTCGAAGGCTTTGGATGCCTGCAAACGGGCTGTTGATGATCATCGTTGACTTGGAAGACCGCGTTGCCGATCGACGAAGTTGAATTTGTCTCTCACGATGACCATATTTCCTAAACAGGTGAGTTAAAAATGAATAATTTGGTTGACTTTCCTTTTGCAGAGCGTGGGAACGAAAACCACTGTAGTCCAAAACAACTTCGAGTTGAGTTTTGGTCAAGCAGAGGTTCCCCGTGCGTTCCCTTTTGTAAAACTGACTGTTAGCTTCGGTTACCTGTGGGAATAGACTGACTTACCCGGTAGTGACCTAGCAAATGAGTGAGAGTGTAATGATCTGTTAGCTTCAGTTACATGTGAGAATAGAACGACTTACCTGGTAGTGATCACAACAACAACAACAACAACAACAACAAGCATAGTATGGGAAGTGGGTGTCCATCCTCCTCCCCCTCCGTCTGCTATTTATCCCTCCCTCCAGCGCACAGACCCAGCACAAATGGCACTTGGCATCCATTGTTCATACTGACTTGGCAGAACGTGTTCGGTTCCGTTTAACTTTGTTACGTAGCAGGTGAAAATTTTGTGATATTGTTCGGACCCAAGTCTTTACTGGCAAAGGTGGTGTATGCTTCTCTATGTATACAGGCCTGGTAAAGACGATGGCGAAAACAGCAAAGAAACGGAATGGCAGCAGTATGAGAATGTAAAGTCTACTTCTGCCAAGATATAAGTCACATTTCCGAGTGATGGTATCTGATAAGGTTCCAATATAGCAGAGTGACTACTGGGCAGGGAGTAACAAAACGGTGCCGGAATCTCAAAATTGAATGGTGTAAGAGTAGCGGAATGGCAAAAGACAGAAGCACGGTGGCGCAGGACTTGTTTGCGAGAGGCTTAGGAAGATATTTGGAACTTGCGAGGATGGGCGATCAAAGGAAGAACACAGTAACAAGGTTCTTCCATAGACATGACAAGTGCTAACGTCTACGGTCGCAGGAAGTATAAATATCAAGATTGGAAATCCGAGGCTATTTGCGAGTGATTCTGGTATTTTGTGATGGGAGGAGAGTAGCGGTGGGTAGTGCAAGAGTACAAGTGCGAGTGCGAGTAAGAGAACCAAGGTGCATCAAGGAGAAGTGGGGATTGGATGCGAAGGATTTAACGACGGCGCCAGGTCAAATTCCTGGGAAATTGGCCGTCAAATAACTTCAGTTTCATCGGAATTGCTGCATCACGCGAAGCAAGAAAGGGCGAGAAGGCGGGAAGAGAGGGCTGGTCGCGGGAAGCCAAAAAATCGAATTTTGAAACTGAGAGCCGTCTGTGAGAGGTACGGTGTTGGGAGAGTGATAGCGAGGAGCGGGAGGACGATGCGCAGAAGGGGTGGATCGCGAGAAGCTCAAATATCAAATTTGAGAAAGTGGAGCTGTTTGCGAGACGCCCAGGTAGTTTGCGAAGGAAGGAGAGCGACGGCGAATACTGGGGGTTGCCGGAAGCTCAAATATCAAAATTTGAAATATAGAGCCATCTACAAGAGTGGGAGAGCGACGGCTAAGAATGGGAGGAGAATGCGGAGAAGCAGTGGATCACGGGAAGCTCAAAACACAAATTTGAGAAAGTGGAGCCGTTTGCGAGAGGCCCAGGTAGTTTACGAAGGAAGGAGAGCGACGGCGAATACTGGGGGTCGCGGGAAGCTCAAATATCAAATATTGAAATGTAGAACCATCTACAAGGGTGGGAGAACGACGGCTAAGAGCGGGAGGACGATGCACAGAAAGGGCAGAATTGCGGGGAGTGCAAATATCTAATTTGAAAGAATGAGGTTGTTTGCAATGGTGGGAGAATGACGGCGAAGAATTGGGGGGCAAGACGGAGGAAGCCAAGAGCAGCATGGCCTCTGCGAGGCCATCACTGCTCTGGTACATCGAAAACTGGGCTGTGCAAGGTAGACAAGGGTGGTGATTGCGTGCGTAGGATTTAACGAGGGCGCCAGGTCAATTTTCTGGAAAATTGACCGTCGAAATGCTCAATTTTTGTCGGATTTTCTCCCCTGCCTGCGATCAAGAACGACGGGAAGGTGGTTGGAAAGGGCAGGTCGCCGGAAGCCCAAATTTCAAATTTCAAAAAGCCGAGCCATTTGCGAGGGTCTCAGGTAGTTTGCGATGGTGGGAGAGTAACAGCGAAGGGCGGGAGGATGAGAGGGAGGAAGCCAGAGCAGCATAATCTCTGCAAGGCCATGCGGAGTAGACGAGAGTGGTGATTGCGTGCGTAGGATTTAACGAGGGCGCCACGTCAATTTTCTTGAAATTTGGCCATCGAAATGGGTTATTTTTGATGAATTTAACACGAGGGGGATGTCCCGAAGTGCTACGACACTGCCAGAAAGGGCTGATCGGCGGACGTTCATATAATCGATTTCGATTTTTTGCCTGCGTTACGATGAACGACAGCGGCAGGGAGTGGTTGCGAAGGTGGACCTTGTATGCAAGCGACTGGTCACGGGAAGTTCGTAGGAAGATTTTCGAAGATGGGGTGAGTTACGAGGGCAGCGGAGTGTACGCCAGGTCGAAATCTGGGAGATCGTGGTCAGTTTGGCTTCAGAAATCAATCCCTGCATGCGTACCATGTTCGCCAGGATGTTGACAGAAAATGCTGGTCGCGGGACGTTCATATGTCGATTTTCGCACTTCGGAGACCCCTACGCTGAGCGCCACACCTCTGGAAGGTTTGCTGCCATTGCTGCAATGCCTCAAGGCTCGTTTTCGATGTTCTTGAAGGTTGGAGACATGGGGAGAAGGTACAGGTTGGCATGAGGTCTGGTGGACCATCGTAGCAGTGATTCGGGTGAGAACAGATGGTGACAGGTTGATTAGACCGAATTGAATGGTCCCCGAGGTTTTCTAGATGACAGAGTAAGCAAGAAATGAACGGGAGAAAATTGCAGGTGACGTACCAGTTGTACCTGCTCCAGTTCTAACAAAAGCCCACCTGTAGCCAATGGGCAAGCAAGTTTGAGCCAAGGATATGCGAAATATGCTGAAGCAATAGGACCCTTCATGTTGCGTGAGTGGCCGCCGATCCGACACGGCGGGTGTGGTTGAATGGCGGTTCGAAGCGAAGGAGCGGAGTTGGAAAATCGACCCAAATTTGGTTCAAGTCGGCAAATTCCCCAATGTAGATTTAGTCAATGCCCGCCGTTTCCGCTCGTTCTCGCATCGCAGCTGCGATTTGCGGGTGCTCCATGTGCTGGTAGCAGTCCTATGAGTATTTACTAGTAGTACTCTGAGCTTACCATCTGTGCAAAATGAAGTTACAGCCCAAATCAATAGATAGCAGCAATCTCACTTGCTCAATGTCTCCAGGCAATGTGAACGGCCGGAATCCAATAAAAAAACATCAAGGGATCGTTAACGACACTAGGCTACATGAATTAGTCTCGGAGATAGGTGGAGACCAGGGTCCGATCTCAGGAATACTCCCGCAATCTCTAACCTCTCCTACTGTCCAAAGGTTTGTTCTTTTGCACTCTAGCATCGTTTACAGCAAGCCATATGCATATACAGTACACACATACTAACCCAGGTATACCCCAGCGCACCCCCCAACTGCTCACTTGACGGCGGTATCCCAGGAAATTATTCCAGCCTCATTCCCGACCCTCTCTTCCTCCTCGTACTACACTCCCTGCATCCGATGCAAATTGCCAGGTCCCCGTCTTCTGATGTGATGTAATAGGCGCTTAGTCGGCTCGCTTAGCGTACCACGTAAGTCTTAGCATTCCTCTTTTTTTCTCGAAGCTCCCAAGTCCCTTGAGGCCGGATACACTCGAAAACACCGTTTCCGACAATAGCGCACCTTTTTCCTATATAATAAGGGCCGTTTTGGCTGAGGTAGACCCATTCCCAACTTGGGTTCTCATCTCAGCTTCTCCTCTTCTCTCCAGCCTCTCAGTTCCGCTCAATTCACCAAATTCTACTATCCTCCTATCGACCCCTGTTCGACTTTGCCTTCGATTTCACCGTTCGTTCTTCGTGTCTTTACTTCTACCCCATACTAACTGTGATTTATAATGAACACTACTCAACGGTAAGCTCGCCTCAATCTTGTTGATTCGCCGAGCTAACCAGTCTACATTGCAGTGACCATCACTTATCAATGAACAGGTTGTGTTCAAGTAAGTTCCCGATTCCCCAACGTTATATTGAATACTAATTACTTTAATTTTCTACAGTACCACTCCAGGACCAGCTTCGCGCAGTGCAAGCTCAGTTCACCTCGATAACAAACTAGTGCCATGTTCACCCACATCCTTAAAGAAACTTGCTCGAGACTTGATGTAAGTCTCAATCTAGCTAATAGATGATCCCTTATTCACGCCATCATTAAATTTCAGTGTACATCCATTATAAACCATCAACGCACAATGTTCTACTAGTAAGTCATTACATTACTACAACTCGCGCTAAACAATCCGCTTCCAGTCTCAATCCAGCGGCTGAGATCAGCCCATTTCGATTACGAACTGACGATTCACTGTCTACGTGATAATCGTAGAAACTACGCCAATCCACCGACGCTGAAAGGAACTCGACTGCGCTATCCGTTGACGCTCAGCGCAACAGGTCAGTTCGTTCGAGTTTTCAAGCCGTCTGTGTTTACGCTGATGGATTCATTGCAGGTATTAACGAGCTGCCACTGGATGAGCTCCTGGGCGTTGAGGTCAGTTCACATCCATAACGAGTTAATGTTTGCTTACCCAATTCTCATCCATCCTCGTTAGCTCGCAAGCCGGGCGAACGAACACTAAATTCGAACACCATTGACCTTTGAATGAAGTGCAACCGCTGATCGTCGGATTCATTGTCAACGTTTGCGTCGGCGTAGGTGTTGCTAAATACGGATGTACGTACACCACACCGGCCCCAAATTCCCCATCTGACTGCTCGTATCCCAGACACCCGACCGCCGAACGACGACGCCTTATCCTTCCACGATGTCCTCAAGTTGCTTGCGAGAGGGCGCAGCATCGTTTTGCAGCCCGACGACACGATCCATGTCGAATTTGAGTGGATACAACCCTAGACGTCGAGACGAACGCCGAGGAAACACAAGGTCAGTTCGGATTCATAATGAATCAATGTTCACTTACCCAATCCTTATTCAACTCCACCAGCGAACGAACTGGGCGAACGGATGCCTAATGCCGCCCGCCGGTGGTTTCAATCGACATCGACGAACCAAGCGTGACCGCTGACCGTCGGCATTAATCCAGTCGTCGGCATGCAGGCATCGGGGTTGCTAAATATACACGTGAGTACACGAACGCCCGGCCCAAATTGCACATCTGACTGCATCCCAGATATCCCGACGCTGCTGCAAACGAACACCACTGACGACCACTTGCACGATGTCTTCAAGTTTATTGAGAGAGGGCGCGGCATCGTTTCCCAGGCCCAACGACACGATCCATGTCAAATTTGCCCAGATACAAACCCGGACGTCGATGCGAACGAAGACGGAATAACACGGGTGCGAGAACGACGAGAACCCGGCCCTTCACCAGTGGGCCGTCGTCGTTCTCTACGAGCTGCCACTGGATGAGCTCCTTCGAGTCAGTCCGTGCCATCTCTTCACTCACCCTTCTTTCTATGCTATCTAACACGCTTCTGACTTACACGGGGGCTAGCTCGTTTCGTAGCCGTAGCTCAATTGTACGAGGAACGTCTAGCTCGTCGCATGGCTGCTGATTTGATTCCACATGCGTCAGATCGATCTGGCTCGCCAGCCACCTTGAAGACGTCGTACCTCGAGATATCCCGGACCCCCAATTTGGAGACAATGTGCACGGCAACAAACTCAGCTCAGTTCAGCTCTGCACGGTCACGCAGCGCTGGCTAGTAGCGCTGCGTGTGTGGATCGACCGGCCTTGATCTACTGTGTCGTCTCCCAGGTAAGCCCCGCGTTGCATACCGGCATATCGTTGCTCATCCAATCCCTTTGGAGCGTCCGCGGCTCTACATAGCTCCTTTGGTCGAAACGTCGGCGCTGTCCGCAACGAAGACGAAGGGTTGCGCCACCCCGAACAACGTCGAAGTGACGGCGAAGACAGGATCAACGGCTTAGAGCCGTCGAGTAAGCTGACGAATGCAGCAGTCAGTTGCTATTCACCAGGCGATGCGTCGTAGAGATCACGTCAACGACGCCAGCAGTGAGTCGCTTTCGTAGCCCCATGTCACCGCTCATCCAATCCCTTTCAAGCGTCGGCCGCTCTTGGTAGCTCCTTTGAGCGAAACGTTGGCCTCGTCTGCACGACGACGAGTAGCTGCGAGAGTCCGGATGGAGACGAAGCGAAGACAAAGACGGTTTCGATGGGTTGGAGATGTCGAGCAAGCTGTCGAATGCAGCGGTGAGCTTCATCGTCGCTGTCCATTGCTAAATCACTAATCAGACAAGGCGGCGCAGAGATCGCCCGAACGGCGCCAGCACTCAGAGTCCGCGCTGATGTACTCGACGACGTACTACATTAAGGTAAGCCGTTAGTTTTCGTCGAGAAACACGACCTGGACTCACCGGGAGCGCCGCCATAGACATACCACGTCGTCGATACGCTCTCCAACGACGAAACGAACGGCGAACTCGCCAGTCTGCGCACCGAGTCCGAGTCTTGGACTTCGCGCTCGTCCAACGACCAGGTAAGTTCTCTAGCACACGGTTAGCGTGCCTGTTCGACTCACCTTGTGTCGACCACAGTTTGAGCTCGTTGCGTGTGCGAATGCCCGCTCAATATCCACCAGGCCCGAGTGACGGGCACGCCGATCGTCATCCACGTCGACTCCAGATTGGATGCTGAGTGCACGGACACGCAGTCGATAGACGTGTAGACATGCTGTCGTCGGCAATGGACTCGCCCGCGAGATAAGATTAGATGAATAAGTGCGAACGTATACGTAGCTGTGAGAGCGAGAGAGAGTGACTAGGTAGACTGTGGACGACTCAGCCGTCGTCCCTGTGAGCCGGTGATGTCGATTCGACGAACAGCGTACCCAGACTCAAGTCCCGGCAGACAGAACGGCCGGGATTCCAACGAATGACCGTGAGCCATAAACGTTTGAACCGACGAGACGGGCCACGGCTGTGAGTGAGTGAGTGAGTACGAGTTGAGTGCACGAGTTCCTGGCCATGCGACTGATGGTCTCGAAATGACAGCTTGACCGTCTACACACGCCTAACGCCGTCAGTACGCCAAATGAATCAAGGATGAATGAACCAGTGCGTACCTTATTCATTTACCCCTCGAATCCCATCTAATCCATATTCTAGGTCTGCGAGTCGCCCTCGAATCCCTCAATGACGGCCCATGTAAGTCACTTGCAAACCGATTTATTCGACGGGTATCTACTAACGTTACATGTTGTTGATACAGACCTCCTACCACTTACCTCTACGGGTCGCGCGTGAGTGCTGTCGACGACGCAAACGGGAACGCCTCGATTCCATCTACGAGGTCATGGTGCGTACCCTCTCTTCTCCTCTTGTTCGTGTTCGTGTTCTTTCCTCCAACGTCTTTCTAACTCGTTCATCATTCTAGCTTTCTACTTCCCGCCGTCGATGTCTTCACGAAACACTAACGCCGTTCGCAAGAACTAAGGACTGAGTTAGTCCCTCGACAGGTAGACGCAAACATACTCACCCGAGTCGACGCAGCGAGTCGTTTCGATGCCTGGCTGCCTGGCTAGGTGCGACTTGTTATCGTCTTTCGTTTATTCCCGTCCCGTTCTCCTGGGTCTTGTTATCCTTCCCATTTCCTTGTCTTTCCATTTCGCGTCTTTTCCGCCTACATCACGTAGCGTCTTCGTTTCGCTTTCGCCTCGTCGGGGTGCCTCTCGTCTTCTTCCCGTCCCATTGTCAATAGTCAGGGCCTAAGTGCCTGGGTGGGTTTCCGTGTCTGTGGCTGTTTGCGTTGGCATTGGTGCTTCTCCTTCTGTGTTGCGTGTCGTCGACGTCCTTATCCACTCGTTCCCCTGCTGCCGTGTGCGTTCGTGTTCGTATTCATTTGTATTCGAGTCGCAACCGTTTGCGTTTGCGCCTTTCGCCTTTCGTGTTCCATGTTCGTGTTCGTGTTTATGTTTTCGTTCACGTTTGTCCCCGGGACGTGGCCGTGTAACTGTAGCCACATCGTCAGTGCTCGATGCTCGATGCTCGAGCCCGGGGTACATACGCACCTCGTTCGCTCGTCCTCTGTGTCTTCGTTCCCCGTCTTGCTCCTTCGTCCTTTGCCTCTTCTTCTTTCTCCCTCCACGCACGCGCAACACCCGCTGCGTGCGTTCTGCCTCGTTCTTTCGTGTTCGCCGTCCCTCGTTCCTTGAGTTCCCGCACTTTCCTTGAGTTCCTTTCCTTTCGCTCCCTCTCTCGCACGCCTCGCCCGCATCCGCTTCGTTCGTCTATTGTCGACGCCTCTCGCCACGCGTTTGCATTGTTGTCTCCGTTTCTTTTTGCGTTCTTCGTGTTGCGTTTGTGCGTTGCGTTCCCATTCCCTTTGTATCCGGTTGCTGGCCCTGCCAGACTTTTCAAACGAAGATGAGTTCCCTACAAACGCGCGTTCAGCGAGACCGCACGATGAGCGAGAACGACGAAGGTGCATACCTTATTCGTTTGTTATCTCGTTCTTTCGTTCTCGTGTTCCCGTTGCCTCCGCGTCGTTTCGTCTCTCGTATTCGTCAGCCAATGTATTCGTTCTCGTTCGTTCGCCGTCATTGTGATTCGATTCCGACTTGCTAACATGCTGTCTCGAGACCGGAGTGATCCAGGTCGGGAGCGCGTTGACTTGGGAAAGGATTTGGCGCGGCGACTCGGTGGTAGTTTGGGATTGTGTGGTGGATTGATGCTCGTGGCTTTGATGTGGACGACGCGGGAAGTTGGGTAGTTGGGGTTATAGGTAGCCATTGTAGTCGCCATTATTAGAGTTGGCAGAGGCGCTGGAGATGGGCGGCTTCTATCACTTGTGGCAAAGGTCGGCTGTGGAGTGAAAGTCCGCGCGGCTGAGATTGATAGTCGGTAGTCGATGGAGGGACGTGGCGCGGTGGGAGTGGGATAACGCAGCGGCGTCGAGGGATTGAATGGATGAGAGAGCACGCGGATGACGTGGAGTAGGTGAGGGAGTGTCGAGTGGACGAAGCGATAGAGGGAGGCTTGCATTGCATTGGCAGAGGATCGCGCGTGGGAGAGGGTGATTGTGCGAGTTGTCGTGGTTGAGAGACGAATAGTAGAGAGCTGTAGAGCCATCTAGATTGGCGCTCGTGGCCTATATAAGCCAGGCTGCCTGCATGAGGCACTTCTGACTCCTCCCATCTCTTCAGCGCATTCGCTTTTGGGGGATTCAACATGTCAATGGTATTCGACGTCGTTTCAGACGATGAAATCCAGTACATGGGATCAAGACGCAATGTATTACCTTCGCCGACCCCCTTTACCCATCATCAAAGCCCCGTCACAGGTCGTTCTGTCGCATGCACTAGCGCAACTAAGCTAATGATAACACTACAGGTATTGTATTGCATGTTGCTCCAGGCCACAATGAGCCCGAATTTAGCCTGACGTTCCCTAAATCGGCGTCCGTCGTCCACATCGGTCGTAGACCGGGATCTGATGATTGCTCGCATGAGAAGGGTCGGGCGCTGTTCAGGTGCGCCGTTGTCAGTAGAAAGCATGCAAAGATATCCTTCTCGGATAACGGAACTGTATGCCTCAGCACCCCTTGTCGCGATTGGCAGCAATTGACTCGTACTTTCAGATTCAGCTTTGTGACATCGGTTCGCACCACGGGACACATCTGCGCCATGCTGGAGAAGCTGATTCGAGAATGCTCGAGGCGGGGCAGCCGGCGACTATCCTCGATGGCGATGTGATCACGTTCGGCAAGGCTGTGGGGCGAAACAATGAGATCGTCCGACCAGTTGTCGTGCGTGTCGAGATCATGACCTCGACACCCTTACAGAGACACGGCTCGGGGCGATATGGGCTCTATCCACCTAGTATCGCGCCGACGCCAACGTCCGCGGATAGCACATCTTCCTCATCGTCCTCCTCGTCGGAGGAAGACTCCTCTAATTTCGATCACGATTCTGACATTGAGGAAATCCCATGCCCCACCGGCTCGCAGAGTGCACAGTCGCAGCCGATGACGGGCAGCACGATAGCCCTCAGACTGTTTCAGCGTCTCTTGCCGCCCATGCGTGTGCTTGAGAAGGACGAGGCAGCATTTTGCACGCTCAGTTCAATCAGCTATCCGCTGCAAGGTCCGCAGGCACAGGCGAGCGCTCCCGTTGTAGATCTTCGTTCGAGGTCCCATTCACCGATGATGTTAGAAAGTCCGTCAGGGACTCCACTCCCTGGACCGTCGCCTCCTCTGCCCAGCGCGCAACCGCCGTCTCCCCCTCGGACGCCTGAACCAGGCCAACGTGCTGCGGAAGATGCAAAGGCCAATGAAGAGCTCGCCCCGGAGCCAAGTTTGCCAACGGTAGGCGTTAACAATGCATCTAGAGTACTAACTAATGATCTTTGGTTCCCGATGCAGCCTTCCACCTCTTTCCGCCGCCCTTTCCCTATAACTGCTCGTCCACTACCGCTCAGCATCCCGCCGCACCCCCTCCTCGCCACTAGGTCGGAATTGAAAGAACTGAAAGACGCGATCAATAACATGAAGGTAAGTCTGTTACTTTCCCTTCAGAGGCTTAGAATTGACATGACAATGTGCCAGGATAAACTCGTACATCCTGGAGATGAGCTTGATAGTTTACGCGAAAAGGTCGCGCTACTCGAGGAAGAACAGATGGCACTGCAAAGTCGTGGCGACGCGACGTCGAAGGCTTTGGATGCCTGCAAACGGGCTGTTGATGATCATCGTTGACTTGGAAGACCGCGTTGCCGATCGACGAAGTTGAATTTGTCTCTCACGATGACCATATTTCCTAAACAGGTGAGTTAAAAATGAATAATTTGGTTGACTTTCCTTTTGCAGAGCGTGGGAACGAAAACCACTGTAGTCCAAAACAACTTCGAGTTGAGTTTTGGTCAAGCAGAGGTTCCCCGTGCGTTCCCTTTTGTAAAACTGACTGTTAGCTTCGGTTACCTGTGGGAATAGACTGACTTACCCGGTAGTGACCTAGCAAATGAGTGAGAGTGTGTGCTCCTTTTAGCAAATGATCTGTTAGCTTCAGTTACACGTGAGAATAGAACAACTTACCCGGTAGTGATCACAACAACAACAACAAGCATAGTATGGGAAGTGGGTGTCCATCCTCCTCCCCCTCCGTCTGCTATTTATCCCTCCCTCCAGCGCACAGACCCAGCACAAATGGCACTTGGCATCTATTGTTCATACTGACTTGGCAGAACGTGTTCGGTTTTGTTACGTAGCAGGTGAAAATTTTGTGATATTGTTCGGACCCAAGTCTTTACTGGCAAAGGTGGTGTATGCTTCTCTATGTATACAGGCCTGGTAAAGACGATGGCGAAAACAGCAAAGAAACAGAATGGCAGCAGTATGAGAATGTAAAGTCTACTTCTGCCAAGATATAAGTCACATTTCCAAGTGATGGTATCAAAGAGAGTCTGATAAGGTTCAAATATAGCAGAGTGACTACTGGGCAGGGAGTAACAAAACGGTGCCGGAATCTCAAAATTGGATGGTGTAAGAGTAGCGGAACAGTAAAAGACGGAAGCATGGCAGCGTGGGACTAGTTTGCGAGAGGCTTAGGAAGATATTTGGAAGTTGCGAGGATGGGCGATCAAAGTTCTTCCATAGACATGACAAGCGCTAACGTCACCGTAAATGGCGCGGAAAGGTGGATAAGCCACACAGTCGCGGGGAGCGCAAATATCAAAATTTGAAATCCGAGGCTATTCGCGAGTGATTCTGATGTTTGATGAGGGGAGGAGAGTAGCGGCGAGTAGTGCGAGAATGCAAGTGTGAGTGCGAGTAAGAGAACCAAGGTGCATCAAGAAGTGGGGATTGGATGCGAAGGATTTAACGACGGCGCCAGGTCAAATTCCTGGGAAATTGGCTGTCGAAACACTTCAGTTTCGTCGGAATTGCTGCATCACGTGAAGCAAGAAAGGGCGAGAAGGCGGGAAGAGAGGGCTGGTCGCGGGAAACCAAAAAATCGAATTTTGAAACTGAGAGCCATCTGTGAGAGGTACGGTGTTGGGAGAGTGATAGCGAGGAGCGGGAGGACGATGCGCAGAAGGGGTGGATCACAGGAAGCTCAAATATCAAATTTAAGAAAGTGGAGCCATTTGCGAGAGGCCCAGGTAGTTTGCAAAGGAAGGAGAGTGACGGTGAATACTGGGGGTTGCGGGAAGCTCAAATATCAAAGTTGAGAAAGTGGAGCTGTTTGCGAGACGCCCAGGTAGTTTGCGAAGGAAGAAGAGCGGCGGCAAATACTGGGGTTGCGGGAAGCTCAAATATCAAATTTTGAAATATAGAGCCATCTACAAGAGTGGGAGAGCGACAGCTAAGAACGGGAGGAGAATGCGACGAAGCAGTGGATCGCGGGAAGCTCAAAACACAAATTTGAGAAAGTGGAGCCGTTTGCGAGAGGCCCAGGTAGTTTACGAAGGAAGGAGAGCGACGGCGAATACTGGGGGTCGCGGGAAGCTCAAATATCAAATATTGAAATGTAGAACCATCTACAAGGGTGGGAGAACGACGGCTAAGAGCGGGAGGACGATGCACAGAAAGGGCAGAATTGCGGGGAGTGCAAATATCTAATTTGAAAGAATGAGGTTGTTTGCAATGGTGGGAGAATGACGGCGAAGAATTGGGGGGCAAGACGGAGGAAGCCAAGAGCAGCATGGCCTCTGCGAGGCCATCACTGCTCTGGTACATCGAAAACTGGGCTGTGCAAGGTAGACAAGGGTGGTGATTGCGTGCGTAGGATTTAACGAGGGCGCCAGGTCAATTTTCTGGAAAATTGACCGTCGAAATGCTCAATTTTTGTCGGATTTTCTCCCCTGCCTGCGATCAAGAACGACGGGAAGGTGGTTGGAAAGGGCAGGTCGCCGGAAGCCCAAATTTCAAATTTCAAAAAGCCGAGCCATTTGCGAGGGTCTCAGGTAGTTTGCGATGGTGGGAGAGTAACAGCGAAGGGCGGGAGGATGAGAGGGAGGAAGAGAGAGCAGCATAATCTCTGCAAGGCCATGCGGAGTAGATGAGAGTGGTGATTGCGTGCGTAGGATTTAACGAGGGCGCCAGGTCAATTTTCTTGAAATTTGGCCGTCGAAATGGGTTATTTTTGCTGAATTTAACACGAGGGGGATGTCCCGAAGTGCTACGACACTGCCAGAAAGGGCCGATCGGCGGACATTCATATAATCGATTTCGATTTTTTGCCTGCGTTACGATGAACGACAGCGGCAGGGAGTGGTTGCGAAGGTGGACCTTGTACGCAAGCGACTGGTCACGGGAAGTTTGTAGGAAGATTTTCGAAGATGGGGTGAGTTACGAGGGCAGCGGAGTGTACGCCAGGTCGAAATCTGGGAGATCGTGGTCAGTTTGGCTTCAGAAATCAATCCCTGCGTGCGTACCATGTTCGCCAGGATGTTGACAGAAAATGCTGGTCGCGGGACGTTCATACGTCGATTTTCGCACTTCGGAGACCCCTACGCTGAGCGCCACACCTCTGGAAGGTTTGCTGCCATTGCCGCAATGCCTCAAGGCTCGTTTTCGATGTTCTTGAAGGTTGGAGACATGGGGAGAAGGTACAGGTTGGCGTGAGGTCTGGTGGACCATCGTAGCAGTGATTTGGGTGAGAACAGATGGTGACAGGTTGATTAGACCGAATTGAATGGTCCCCGAGGTTTTCTAGATGACAGAGTAAGTAAGAAGTGGGCGAGGGAAAATTGCAGGTGACGTACCAATTGTACCTGCTCTAGTTCAACAATAGTATGCCAGTAGCCAATGAATGCGTGGACATGAGCCAAGGATACGTGCAATTTGGACCCTTCATGTTGCGTGAGTGGGCGCCGATCCGACGCGGCGGGTGTGGTTATTCAAATGGTGGTTTGAAGCGAAAGAGCGGAGTTGGAAAATCGACCCAAATTTGGTTCAAGTCGGGGAATTCCCCGATTTAGATGTAATCAGTGCCCACCATTTCCGCTCGTTCTCGCATAGCAGCTGTGATTTGCGGGTGCTCTGTGTGCAGGTAGCAGTCCTATAAGTATCTACTAGTAGTACTCTGAGCTTACCATCTGTGCAAAGTGAAGTTACAGCCCCAATCAATATATAGCAGCAACCTCACTTGCTCAACATCTCCAGGCAATGTGAACGGCCGGAATCCAATAAAAAAACATCAAGGGATCGTTTAGGACACTAGGCTACATAAATTAGTCTCGGAGATAGGTGGAGACCAGGGTCCGATCTCAGGAATACTCCCGCAATCTCTAACCTCTCCTACTGTCCAAAGGTTCGTTCTTTTGCACTCTAGCAACGTTTACAGTAAGCCATATGTATATACAGTACATACATACTAGCCCAGGTATACCCCAGCGCACCCCCCAACTGCTCACTCGACGGCGGTATCCCAGGAAATTATTCCAGCCTCATTTCCGACCCTCTCTTCCTCCTCGTACTACACTCCCTGCATCCGATGCAAATTGCCAGGTCCCCGTCTTCTGATGTGATGTAATAGGCACTTAGTCGGCTCGCTTAGCGTACCACGTAAGTCTTAGCATTCCTCTTTTTTTCTCGAAGCTCCCAAGTCCCTTGAGGCCGGATACACTCGAAAACACCGTTTCCGACAATAGCGCACCTTTTTCCTATATAATAAGGGTCGTTTTGGCTGAGGTAGACCCATTCCCAACTTGGGTTCTCATCTCAGCTTCTCCTCTTCTCTCCAGCCTCTCAGTTCCGCTCAATTCACAAAATTCTACTATCCTCCTATCGACCCCTGTTCGACTTTGCCCTCGATATCATGGTTTGTCACTCGAGTCTTTATCTCTACACCATACTAACAATGATTTGCAGTGAGTAATATACAGTAAGCTCGTCTCTATTTCACTCATTCGCTCAATTGACTGTCTTACATTGCAGAACACCATTTATCAATGAACGGCGCAGATCCAAGTAAGTTACTAATGTTCCAACGTTGAATTCACTAGTAATGACTTTTATTATCGTATAGGACCACTCTCGGATCAGCTTCCCCAAGTTCCATGTCAGTTCGCCGCCATAATGAACTAGTCCCGCATCTTACAGAACCTTGCTCGAGACTTAATGTGAGTCTAATGAAGCAACTCTTTCTTACTCGCATTATCACTTTCAGTGTTTATTTATTATCAACCATCTCCGGACGAGGTTCTACTGGTATGTTGTTGTGTTGTTACTACTCGGCCGTTTACGCTAGACAATCCACCTCCACCAACCCAGCGGGTTTCTCTGTGATCAGCCCACGTCGGACACGAACTGACGATTCACCGTCTACCCGCCGATCCCCCGATGCCGAACTTGAAGGAACTCGACTACGCTATCCGTTGACGCTCAGCGCAACAGGTCAGTTTGTTCGAGTTTTCAAGCCGTCTGTGTTTACGCTGATGGATTCATTGCAGGTATTAACGAGCTACCACTAGATGAGCTCCTGGTCGTTGAGGTCAGTTCACATCCATAACGAGTTAATGTTCGCTTACCCAATTCTCATCCATCCTCGTTAGCTCGCAAGCCGGGCGAACGAACACTAAATTCGAACACCATTGACCTTTGAATGAAGTGCAACCGCTGATCGTCGGATTCATTGTCAACGTTTGCGTCGGCGTAGGTGTTGCTAAATACGGATGTACGTACACCACACCGGCCCCAAATTCCCCATCTGACTGCTCGTATCCCAGACACCCGACCGCCGAACGACGACGCCTTATCCTTCCACGATGTCCTCAAGTTGCTTGCGAGAGGGCGCAGCATCGTTTTGCAGCCCGACGACACGATCCATGTCGAATTTGCGTGGATACAACCCTAGACGTCGAGACGAACGCCGAGGAAACACAAGGTCAGTTCGGATTCATAATGAATCAATGTTCACTTACCCAATCCTTATTCAACTCCACCAGCGAACGAACTGGGCGAACGGATGCCTAACGCCGCCCGCCGGTGGTTTCAATCGACATCGACGAACCAAGCGTGACCGCTGACCGTCGGCATTAATCCAGTCGTCGGCATGCAGGCATCGGGGTTGCTAAATATACACGTGAGTACACGAACCCCCGGCCCAAATTGCACATCTGACTGCATCCCAGATATCCCGACGCTGCTGCAAACGAACACCACTGACGACCACTTGCGCGATGTCTTCAAGTTTATTGCGAGAGGGTGCTGCATCGTTTCGCAACCTCACGGCACGATCCACGTCGATATCGCGCTGTTACAACCCTGGATGTCGAGA
Organism: Pleurotus tuoliensis; assembly: GCA_036872985.1. Taxonomy (NCBI): domain Eukaryota; kingdom Fungi; phylum Basidiomycota; class Agaricomycetes; order Agaricales; family Pleurotaceae; genus Pleurotus; species Pleurotus tuoliensis. Next base: position 605,159 of record JAYMDH010000011.1, on the reverse strand, counting down.
CGAACGACGAGCTAACGCGGCGGCGAGACAGGCGGGACCTTGATCGACGAGCTGCCACTGGATGAGCTCCTTCGAGGTCAGTCCGTGGCATCTGTTGGACTGATGAATACTCATTTGGAAATAGACCGCAAGGAAATCGCCTCATTCACCGTTCAGATGCTGACTCGACGTGCGCTAGACAAGTCGGTTCGACTCGCCGACCACCTTGAAGACGCTGTACCTCAACATACCCTATCCTTGCCTTGGGATGTCGTCCGTTTGAGGCACACGAGCCGGACCTTCGCTCTCTCGTAGAGCCGTCCTCGGCACAGATTCACCCACGATCTACGGCACCGTTGATCCTGGTAAGTCTCGCGTTGTTTCCCGACGCGTATCACCGCTCATCCAATCCCTTTCAAGCGTCGGCCGCTCTTGGTAGCTGCTTTGAGCGAAACGTTGGCCTCGTCTGCACGACGACGAGTAGCTGCGAGAGTCCGGATGGCGACGAACCGAAGACGAAGACGGTTTCGACGGGTTGGAGATGTCGAGCAAGCTGTCGAATGCAGCGGTGAGCTTCATCGTCGCTGTCCATTGCTAAATCACTAACCAGACGAGGCATCGCAGAGATCGCACGAACAACGCCAGCACCTCGTCTTGTTCATGGCCGAGCTCTATGCGATACATGTACTCGACGGCACACTATATCAGGGTAAGCCGTTAGTTTTCGTCGAGAAACACGACGTGGACTCACCGGGAGCGCCGCCATAGACATACCACGTCGTCGATACGCTCTCGAACGACGAAACGAACGGCGAACTCGCCAGTCTGCGCACCGAGTCCCAGTCTTGGACTTCGCGCTCGTCCAACGACCGTGCAAAGTACGCACGCTGTGCATCGCAACCAGTAAGTTCTCTAGCACACAATTAGGATGCCCGTTCGACCCACCTTGTGTCGCCCACAGTTTGAGCTCGTTGCGTGCACGAATGCCCGCCCAATATCCACCAGCCCCGAGTGACAGGCGCGCCGATCGTCGTCCACGTCGACTCCAGATTGGATGCTGAGTGCACGGACACGCAGTCGATAGACGTGTAGACATGCTGTCGTCGGCAATGGACTCGCCCGCGAGATAAGATTAGATGAATAAGTGCGAACGTATACATAGCTGTGAGAGCGAGAGAGCGACTAGGTAGACTGTGGACGACTGAGCCGTCGTCCCCGTGAGCCGGTGATGTCGATTCGACGAACAGCGTACCCAGACTCAAGTCCCGGCAGACAGAACGGCGCGGATTCCAACGAATGACCGTGAGCCGTAAACGTTTGAACCGACAAGACGGGCCACGGCTGTGAGTGAGTGAGTACGAGTTGAGTGTGTAAGTTCCTAGCCATGCGACTGATGGTCTCGAAATGACAGCTTGACCGTCTACACACGCCTAACGCCGTCAGTACGCCGAATGAATCACGGATGAATGAACCAGTGCGTACCTTATTCATTTACCCCTCAAATCCCATCTAATCCATATTCTAGGTCTGCAAGTCGCCCCCGAATCCCTCAATGACGGCCCATGTGAGTCACTCGCAAACCGATTTATTCGACGGGTATCTACTAACGTTACATGTTGTTGATACAGATCTCCTACCACTTACCTCTACGGGTCGCGCGCGAGTGCTGTCGACGACGCAAACGGGAACGCCTCGATTCCATCTACGAGGTCATGGTGCGTACCCTCTCTTCTCCTCTTGTTCGTGTTCGTGTTCTTTCCTCCGACGTCTTTCTAACTCGTTCATCATTTTAGCTTTCTACTCCCCGCCGTCGATGTCTTCACGAAACGTTGACGTCGTTCGCAAGAACTGAGGACTGAGTAAGTCCCCCAACATGTAGACGCAAACATACTCACCCGAGTCGACGCAGCGAGTCGTTTCGATGCCTGGCTGCCTGGCTAGGTGCGACTTGCTATCGTCTTTCGTTTATTCCCGTCTCGTTCTCCTACGTCTTGTTATCGTTCCCATTTCCTTGTCTTTCCATTTCGCGTCTTTTCCGCCTACATCCCGTAGCGTCTTCGTTTCGCTTTCGCCTCGTCGGGATGCCTCTCGTCTTCTTCCCGTCCCATCGTCAATAGTCAGGGCCTACGTGCCTGGGTGGGTTTCCGTGTCTGTGGCTGTTTGCGTTGGCATTGGTGCTTCTCATTCTGTGTTGCGTGTCGTCGTTGTCCTCATCTACTCGTTCCCCCGCTGCTGTGTGCGTTCGTGTTCGTGTTCATTTGTATTCGAGTCGCAACCGTTTGCGTTTGCGTTTGCGCCTTTCGCCTTTCGTGTTCCATTTTCATGTTCGTGTTTATGTTTTCGTTCACGTTTGTCCCCGGGACGTGGTCGCGTAACTGTAGCCACATCATCAGTGCTCGATGCTCGATGCTCGAGCCCGGGGTACGTACCCACCTCGTTCGCTCGTCCTCCGTTTCTTCGTTCCCCGTCTTGCTCCTTCGTCCTTCGTCCTTCGCCTCTTCTTCTTTCTCCCCCCACGCCCGCGCAACACCCGCTGCGTGCGTTCTGTTTCGTTCTTTCGTGTTCGCCGTCCCTCGTTTCTTGAGTTCCCGCACTTTCCTTGAGTTCCTTTCCTTTCGCTCCCTCTCTCGCACGCCTCGCCCGCATCCGCTTCGTTCGTCTATTGTCGACGCCTCTCGCCCCGCGTTTGCATTGTTGCTTCCGTCTCTTTTTGCGTTCTTCGTGTTGCGTTTGCGCGTTTGCGCGTATCCGGTTGCTGACCCTCGCCCTGCCACACTTTTCAAGCACGGATGAGCCCCCTACAAATGCGCGTTCAGCGCGACCGCACGACGAGTGAGAACGACGTAGGTGCGTACCTTATTCGTTCGTTATCTCGTCCGTTCGTTCTCGTTCTCGTGTTCCCGTTGCCTCCGCGTCCTTTCGTCTCTCGTATTCGTCAGCCAATGTATTCGTTCTCGCGTTCTCGTTCGTTTCTTGCGCTTCACGTTCGCTGTCATTTTCATTCGATTCGATTCGATTCCGACTTGCTAACATGTTGTCCAGAGACCGGACGCAATCTGACGCACTTGGGGGTATCCAGGTCGGGAGCGCGTTGACTTGGGAAAGGATTTGGCGCGGCGACTCGGTGGTAGTTTGGGATTGTGTGGTGGATTGATGCTCGTGGCTTTGATGTGGACGACGCGGGAAGTTGGGTAGTTGGGGTTATAGGTAGCCATTGTAGTCGCCGTTATTCGAGTTGGCAGAGAGGCGCTGGAGATGGGTGGCTTCTATCACTCGTGGCAAAGGTCGGCTGTGGAGTGGAAGTTGGCGCGGCTGAGATTGATAGTCGGTAGTTGGTGGAGGGACGTGGCGCGGTTGTTGAGTGAGAACGCAGTGGCGTCGAGGGATTGAATGGATGAGAGAGCACGCGGATGACGTGGAGTAGGTGAGGGAGTGTCGAGTGGACAAAGCGATAGAGGGAGGCTTGCATTGCGTTGGCAGAGGATCGCGCGTGGGAGAGGGCGATTGTGCGAGTTGTCGTGGTTGAGAGACGAATAGTTGAGAGCTGTAGCATAGATTGGCGCTCGTGGCCTATATAAGCGAGGCTGCCTGCATGAAGCACTTCTGACTCCTCCCATCTCTTCAGTGTATTCGCTTTTTGGGGGATTCAACATGTCAATGGTATTCGACGTCGCTTCCGACGATGAAATTCAGTACATGGGCTCAAGACGCAATGTATTACCCCCGCCGACCCCCTTTACCCATCATCAAAGCCCCGTCGCAGGTCGTTCTGTCGCATGCACTAGCGCAACTAAGCTAATGATAACACTACAGGTATTGTATTGCATGTTGCTCCAGGCCACAATGAGCCCGAATTTAGCCTGACGTTCCCTAAATCGGCGTCCGTCGTCCACATCGGTCGTAGACCGGGATCTGATGATCGCTCGCATGAGAAGGGTCGGGCGCTGTTCAGGTGCGCCGTTGTCAGTAGAAAGCATGCAAAGATATCCTTCTCGGATAACGGAACTGTATGCCCAAGCACCCCTTGTCGTGATTGGCAGCAATTGACTCGTACTTTCAGATTCAGCTTTGTGACATCGGTTCGCACCACGGGACACATCTGCGCCATGCTGGAGAAGCTGATTCGAGAATGCTCGAGGCGGGGCAGCCGGCGACTATCCTCGATGGCGATGTGATCACGTTCGGCAAGGCTGTGGGGCGAAACAATGAGATCGTCCGACCAGTTGTCGTGCGTGTCGAAATCATGACCTCGACACCCTTACAGAGACACGGCTCGGGGCGATATGGGCTCTATCCACCTAGTATCGCGCCGACGCCAACGTCCGCGGATAGCACATCTTCCTCATCGTCCTCCTCGTCGGAGGAAGACTCCTCTCATTTCGATCACGATTCTGACATTGAGGAAATCCCATGCCCCACCGGCTCGCAGAGTGCACGGTCGCAGGCGATGACGGGCAGCGCGATAGCCCTCAGACTGTTTCAGCGTCTCTTGCCGCCCATGCGTGTGCTTGAGAAGGACGAGGCAGCATTTTGCACGCTCAGTTCAATCAGCTATCCGCTGCAAGGTCCGCAGGCACAGGCGAGGGCTCCCGTTGTAGATCTTCGTTCGAGGTCGCATTCACCGATGATGTTAGAAAGTCCGTCAGGGACTCCACTCCCTGGACCGTCGCCTCCTCTGCCCAGCGCGCAACCGCCGTCTCCCCCTCGGACGCCTGAACCAGACGCAAAGGCCAATGAAGAGCTCGCCCCGGAGCCAAGTTTGCCAACGGTAGGCGTTAACAATGCATCTAGAGTACTAACTAATGATCTTTGGTTCCCGATGCAGCCTTCCACCTCTTTCCGCCGCCCTTTCCCTATAGCTGCTCGTCCACTACCGCTCAGCATCCCGCCGCACCCCCTCCTCGCCACTAGGTCGGAATTGAAAGAACTGAAAGACGCGATCGATAACATGAAGGTAAGTCTGTTACTTTCCCTTCAGAGGCTTAGAATTGACATGACAATGTGCCAGGATAAACTCGTACATCCTGGAGATGAGCTTGATAGTTTACGCGAAAAGGTCGCCCTACTCGAGGAAGAACAGATGGCACTGCAAAGTCGTGGCGACGCGACGTCGAAGGCTTTGGATGCCTGCAAACGGGCTGTTGATGATCATCGTTGACTTGGAAGACCGGGTCGCCGAGCTGGACTCTATGCGACCATATTTCCTAAACAGGTGAGTTAAAAAGGAATAATTTGGATGACTTTCCTTTTGCAGAGCGTGGGAACGAAAAGCACTGTAGTCCAAAACAATTTCCAGTCGAGTTTCGGTCAAGCAGAGGTTCCCCGTGCGTTCCCTTTTGTAAAACTGACTGTTAGCTTCGGTTACCTGTGGGAATAGACTGACTTACCAATAGTAATAATAATTTGCAACCTAGTGTACGAGAGTTAGTTTTGGTCATTATCATCACAGTGAGACTAACCAGGTGAGACGACAACGAGGGTGAGTAGTCGAATTCAAGCCCCTCCTCCTGCTATTTATCCCTCCCCGCAGTGCACAGACCTCCAGTATGCCAGCACATGCTAAGTCAAACGGCCCTTGGCATCCATTGTTCGCACTGACTTGGCAGAACGTGTTCGGGTCCGTTTTTCGCTGTTACGTAGCAAGTGAAAATATTTCAGATTGATCGGAGATAAGTCTTGCTTGCAAAGCAGTATTAGAGTCAGTCTGAGGATAGCTTTATTCATATTGCAATCATATACATCCACCTACAAAAGCGGCAAAGAAACGAGACAGCAACGTTATGGTCAGGATGTGAAAACGTAAAGTCTATATCGGTCAGGGTCAGGGGACAATAAGTCCCATTTCTGGAAGACAGGGAAGTTACAAACCTATTCCGAGTCAGCACGATAGGAATAGACTCTGAGTTACAGTACTATATAGTTAAAGTTGCTACAGGATTGTACTGAGTGCAGCAGTAACGAGGCTTTCAGGAATAAGACAGCACTGTTATGTCAAATTTGAACGACGCAGAAGCATATCTGGAGTAGTGAAGTAAAGGCCAAATGAAAGACTAAAGTACGGTAGTAAGGGACATGGTTACAAGGACAGCAAGAAAGTTATCTGAGCATCACGACAATAGTTGGACAGCAATGAGTGAGAGAAGACCGCGCAAACTGGCGACAAGGGACTTGAATAGACAGGAGAAGTACAAATTTCATCGTAGATGGCCCCCTCAAGTCAGAGGGAAAGGTGGATGAGGTGTACGGAAAGGGCTGGTCGCGGGAAGCACAAAAATCAAAATTTTGAAATCCAGGGCTCTTTGCGAGTGGTTCAGGTGTTTGGTGAGGGCGGGAGAGTGCCAGTAAGAGAACCAAGGTGCATTGGGGATGGGGATTGGCTACGAATGGTTTTACGAGTGCGCCAGGTCAAAATTTCAGGAAATCGATGCTCGAAATGCTTGAATATTGTCGGAATTGATGAACCGCTGGAGGGAAGAAGGGGCGAGAAGGGTGGCCATAAAGGGCTGGTCGCAGGACGTCCAAAAATCGAATTTCAGAAATTAGGGCCGTCTGCTACAGTCCCTGGGGGTTGACAGAGTGGGTGGAGCGATGGGAGGAGCGAAAGGACGATGTGCAGAAAGGTACGGCCGCAGGAAGCCCAAATATCAAATTTGGGGAAATGGAGTTTGCGAGAGGCCCAGGTAGTATGCGACAGTTGGAGAGCAATGGAGAATAGTGGGGGCGGAAAGGGCTGGTCACGGGAAGCTTAAATATCAAATTTTGATATTCAGAGCCGTTTGGGAGGGCCCAGGTCGAGTGCAAGGGTGGGAGAATGACAGCGAAGAGGGCAAGCACAGTGTGCAGAAAGTGCGGATCACAGGGAGCTCAAATATCTAATTTGAACAAACAAGGCCATTTGCAGCAGTAGCAGAACGAGAAGGAGGAAGCCAGAGCAGCATGGCCTCGAATCGAAAACCATGGCATGTGAGGTAGACAGGATAGACGAGAAAGTAGACTGAATACGTAGGATTTGACGAGTGCGCCAGGTCAATTTTCGTCCAATTTTCTCCCTTGCCTGCAATCAAAAACAGCGGAAAGATGGTTAGAAAGGGCTGATCGCCGGAAGCCCAGATATCGAATTTCGAAATGCTGAGCCATTTGCGAGGGTCTCGGGTAGTTTGCGATGGTCGGAGAATGACGGCGAAGGCAGGAGGACGAGAGGGAGGAAGCCAGAGCAGCATGGCCTCTGCGAGGCCATCACTGCTCTGGTACATCGAAAACTGGGCCGTGCAAGGTAGATGAGGGTGGAGATTGCATGCGTAGAATTTAACGAGGGCGCCAGGTCAATTTTCCAGAAAATTGACCGCCGAAATGCTCAATTTTCGTCGGATTTTCTCCCCTGCCTGTGATCAAGAACGACGGGAAGGTGGATGAAAAGGGCAGGTCGCCGGAAGCCCAAATTTCAAATTTCAAAATGCCAAGCCATTTGCGAGGGTCTCAGGTAGTTTGCGATGGTGGGAGAGTAACGGCGAAGGGCGGGAGGATGAGAGGGAGGAAGCCAGAGCAGCATAATCTCTGCAAGGCTATGCGGAGTAGACAAGAGTGGTGATTGCGTGCGTAGGATTTAACGAGGGCGCCAGGTCAATTTTCTTGAAATTTGGCCGTCGAAATGGGCTATTTTCGATGAATTTAACACGAGGGCGATGTCCCGAAGTGCTACGACACTGCCAGAAAGGGCCGATCGGCGGACGTTCATATAATCGATTTCGATTTTTTGCCTGCGTTACGATGAACGACAGCGGCAGGGAGTGGTTGCGAAGGTGGACCTTGTACGCAAGCGACTGGTCACGGGAAGTTCGTAGGAAGATTTTCGAAGATGGGGTGAGTTACGAGGGCAGCGGAGTGTACGCCAGGTCGAAATCTGGGAGATCGTGGTCAGTTTGGCTTCAGAAATCAATCCCTGCATGCGTACCATGTTCGCCAGGATGTTGACAGAAAATGCTGGTCGCGGGACATTCATACGTCGATTTTCGCACTTCGGAGACCCCTACGCTGAGCGCCACACCTCTGGAAGGTTTGCTGCCATTGCTGCAATGCCTCAAGGCTCGTTTTCGATGTTCTTGAAGGTTGGAGACATGGGGAGAAGGTACAGGTTGGCGTGAGGTCTGGTGGACCATCGTAGCAGTGATTCGGGTGAGAACAGATGGTGACAGGTTGATTGGACCGAATTGAATAGTCCCCGAGGTTTTCTAGATGACAGAGTAAGTAAGAAGTGGGCGAGGGAAAATTGCAGGTGACGTACCAATTGTACCTGCTCTAGTTCAACAATAGTATGCCAGTAGCCAATGAATGCGTGGACATGAGCCAAGGATACGTGCAATTTGGACCCTTCATGTTGCGTGAGTGGCCGCCGATCCGACACGGTGGGTGTGGTTGAATGGTGGTTTGAAGCGAAAGAGCGGAGTTGGAAAATCGACCCAAATTTGGTTCAAGTCGGGGAATTCCCCGATTTAGATGTAATCAGTGCCCACCATTTCCGCTCGTTCTCGCATAGCAGCTGTGATTTGCGGGTGCTCTGTGTGCAGGTAGCTGTCCTATAAATATCTACTAGTAGTACTCTGAGCTTACCATCTGTGCAAAGTGAAGTTACAGCCCCAATCAATATATAGCAGCAACCTCACTTGCTCAACATCTCCAGGCAATGTGAACGGCCGGAATCCAATAAAAAAACATCAAGGGATCGTTTACGACACTAGGCTACATGAATTAGTCTCGGAGATAGGTGGAGACCAGGGTCCGATCTCAGGAATACTCCCGCAATCTCTAACCTCTCCTACTGTCCAAAGGTTCGTTCTTTTGCACTCTAGCATCGTTTACAGCAAGCCATATGCATATACAGTACACACATACTAACCCAGGTATACCCCAGCGCACCCCCCAACTGCTCACTCGACGGCGGTATCCCAGGAAATTATTCCAGCCTCATTCCCGACCCTCTCTTCCTCCTCGTACTACACTCCCTGCATCCGATGCAAATTGCCAGGTCCCCGTCTTCTGATGTGATGTAATAGGCACTTAGTCGGCTCGCTTAGCGTACCACGTAAGTCTTAGCATTCCTCTTTTTTTCTCGAAGCTCCCAAGTCCCTTGAGGCCGGATACACTCGAAAACACCGTTTCCGACAATAGCGCACCTTTTTCCTATATAATAAGGGTCGTTTTGGCTGAGGTAGACCCATTCCCAACTTGGGTTCTCATCTCAGCTTCTCCTCTTCTCTCCAGCCTCTCAGTTCCGCTCAATTCACAAAATTCTACTATCCTCCTATCGACCCCTGTTCGACTTTGCCCTCGATATCATGGTTTGTCACTCGAGTCTTTATCTCTACACCATACTAACAATGATTTGCAGTGAGTATATCCTATCATATACAGTAAGCTCGTCTCTATTTCATTCATTCGCTCAATTGACTGTCTTACATTGCGAAACACCATTTATCAATGAACGGCGCAGATCCAAGTAAGTTACTAATGTTCCAACGTTGAATTCACTAGTAATGACTTTTATTATCGTATAGGACCACTCTCGGATCAGCTTCCCCAAGTTCCATGTCAGTTCGCCGCCATAATGAACTAGTCCCGCATCTTACAGAACCTTGCTCGAGACTTAATGTGAGTCTAATGAAGCAACTCTTTCTTACTCGCATTATCACTTTCAGTGTTTATTTATTATCAACCATCTCCGGACGAGGTTCTACTGGTATGTTGTTGTGTTGTTACTACTCGGCCGTTTACGCTAGACAATCCACCTCCACCAACCCAGCGGGTTTCTCTGTGATCAGCCCACGTCAGACACGAACTGAGGATTCACCGTCTACCCGATATCTACTGGAGCTGCGCCGATCCCCCGATGCCGAACTTGAAGGAACTCGACTGCGCTATCCGTTGACGCTCAGCGCAACAGGTCAGTTTGTTCGAGTTTTCAAGCCGTCTGTGTTTACGCTGATGGATTCATTGCAGGTATTAACGAGCTGCCACTGGATGAGCTCCTGGTCGTTGAGGTCAGTTCACATCCATAACGAGTTAATGTTTGCTTACCCAATTCTCATCCATCCTCGTTAGCTCGCAAGCCGGGCGAACGAACACTAAATTCGAACACCATTGACCTTTGAATGAAGTGCAACCGCTGATCGTCGGATTCATTGTCAACGTTTGCGTCGGCGTAGGTGTTGCTAAATACGGATGTACGTACACCACACCGGCCCAAATTCCCCATCTGACTCCTCGCATCCCAGACATGCCGACACCCGACCGCCGAACGACCAGGTAGCGGAGTTACAATGTACCAATAAATACATCAAAGCGGAGTTATACATTGTATTGATAGGAACGGTCCGCGCGGAGCCCAGCGGAAATTGCCCAATATGGTAAGTGTACAATGTATACAATAAGAACCATCCGCGCGGAGCAGCTCGCACATCGGAAGGGCCGAGGGATTGACCGGCAATACAGTAGAATGCAGTAGAATGGCCAGAGAAGTAGCTACATTGTTTCCAATCTTTCCTATACAGGTACACTGAGGCAGCGGGGCTAAAGTGTCAGTGAATCGGTCCAGCATCGGACAGCCGATGTAAGCCGATTGTTTGCTATTGAGGCTGATGGTTTAAGCCAGCATGTAGCCGAGACCTACTGGGATGCTGTATATGATGCATCAGTAAAGAAGTCGGCCTAAATAAGCAAAAAATCGGTACATCCGACGTCCGGTGCAGGCCGATGTTTTGGGATACAGGCCGATGTTTTCAGGTAGTAGGTAGTGTGCATGTACTGTATTGTTATACATCATGATACCCAGACCAAAGCACCGGCCCATGCAGGCAAAGCGCGGCCAAATCGGCTGAACGACGCAAGCCGAGAATTTGCGAAACAAGCCGAAATTCTTAGCGGGTGAGTAGCTCGCATGTTCGTGGATGAAGTGCATGATACCCAGACCAAAGCACCGGCCCATGTAGGCAAAGCGCTGCCAGAGCGGCTGAATGACGCAGGCCGAGGTTTTACGAAACAGTCCGAAATTCTTAGCGGGTGAGTAGCTCGCATGTTCGTGGATGAAGTGCATGATACCCAGACCAAAGCACCGGCCCATGCAGGCAAAGCGTCGCCACATCGGCTGAACGACGCAAGCCGAGAATTTGCGAAACAGGCCGAGATTCTTAGCGGCTGAGTAGCTCGCATGTTCGTGGATGAAGATGATACAAAGTACCGGCCCATGCAGGCAAAGCGTCGCCACATCGGCTGAATGACGCAGGCCGAGGTTTTGCGAAACAGGCCGAAATTCTTAGCGGGTGAGTAGCTCGCATGTTCGTGGAAGTGCATGATACCGAGACCAAAGCACCGGCCCATGTAGGCAAAGTGTCGCCAAGTCAGCTGTCGCACGTCTGGTGAAGACCAACATTGTATGGTTTAGGCGGACACTTTGGCCAGGTGAGTAGTGGGTATGTACCATAGTATGATATATTCAAAATCCAAACAATTTGTTGTCATTTACATGAAGAATAATGGATAAGTCACAATGTACGACGACTAGACATCATCGGCAAACTCGGCATCCGGGATATGTTCGAAATGGATATGTTGATAGCGCGCTTGGAGGGGGGGGGTGAGTTGACAATGTGAATGAAGAAACGAAGGAACGAACATACATTGAAATCCCGGAGTATGGGAGGTCTGTATGTATGCCCGAACATCATCGGGAATGTCGTCATCCCCGTCGGAGTCATCCGAGTATTCCGAGTAGGCGTCATCCCCTTCATCAATGGGTGAACCCCTGCGACCAACCTCAGGAGACGAAGGAATATGGGAGATGTTGGCTTGCATCTCCAACATGCTGAATGGGTGCGAGTCGTCGGCTTCATCGTCTGTATAACCGCCAAGGGACATTGCATCCTCATCATCCTCTTCGGCCTCTCGCGCGGCAGGGGGTGTGCGCCGGTCACTTCCGCCATCGGCCATCTCATCGTCGGAACTCAGTTCTTCTGTCGACTGACCACCCAAGCTCGCCTCATCGTCGGAGGCCGCGAGTGAGGCGTGATGGGGTATATCGGGGTGATCATCGGCGATCTCGTCATCCGAACTCGAGTCCTCGGTTGACTCACCACCCAAGCTCGCCTCATCATCGGAAGCCGCGAGCGAGGCGTGATGGGGTATACGGGGGTGATCATCGGCGATCTCGTCGTCCGAACTCGGGTCCTCGCTCGACTCACCACCCAAACTCGCCTCATCATCGGAAGCCGCGAGCGAGGCGTGAGCCGATTCACCACCGAGAGAGGCATCGGAGCCACTGGCTGAACCGGCAAACGGCTGAGCCGAGGCCTGTCGGCTGCCCAATTTCGTACCTGCGATGCCGGGCGATGTGCCTCCAAGGCTCTGGAAAGATTCATCGTCGGTTTGCGGGACTTCGGCGGCAGGTACTGCAGGAGGCATCGGGGTATCGGAGCCGGATGGGACGTACTCGGGCTCGTGATGTGCGATGGGGGAAATGTGCATAGTCGGCTCAGACCGACGTGAGTATTGGGCGCGGTCAAGTGCGGCAAAGCCGGTCAGGTCCGCCTTAGCCCGATGTGGAGCATGAGTAGATATCTGCAGCCGAGATGAAGGAATCTTACCAGTGACTTTGAAAGCTGTGGTGTTCGGAACACCGACGCAAGACGATCGTGCGGACGATTGGCCGAGGTTATGTGTGGGATATCGCCGTCGTCTTTCGGTTGGAGGGGCGTCAGTGGCTGAAGGTTGTAGGTAAGTGGAAATTGGGCATTGCGAATCTTCGATGCCTGGTCGAGCGTGTCACCTGAGCGTTCGGACCCAGATGGCAAGGTCCTGAAGTAACCGTCGTGCGTTTCCGAAGGGCTGACATCGGAATCCGGGCGAAACTCAGCGAATACCTCTTCCAACGATAAGTCGGGGCCCTCGCTCCAAAACGCGTTTGTCCGGTTGGGGATCGCCTTGAGCGACTGGCGAGCGACCTTGTTGATAAGGTCGATGAGGGCGTGATTTTTCCGCCGAAGGTCCTCCATGGCCTTCGTCGCCTTCTTTCGGTTCGCGTGCTTGGGAACCGGCTGGTTGTCGTCCAAAATTTGCTGGATCTCAGCATCCAGCTCAGTGGCGTTTTCTTGAGTCTCGGCCTCGTCCGTGTTCTCAGCTTCCTTGTAAATCACGGCTTCATAAATATCGAATAGCGCGGCCGCCTCCTGCCCGTGAGCCGCGACGTCCATCATTCTGTCGTTCGTCACGACCTCCAGTGTGGACATCATCTGCATCATGATGTCGAGCCGCTCAATACATCGGTCACAAGGCGGCGACGTAATCGGAATGGTGGCTTGTGCCGCGTGCCGAGCGATCAGTAGGCTGAGCGGGCGGTGTACCCCATCTCCATCTTTGTACAAAGGAATATTCTTCAGGCCTTCGCTTTCGGATAGCTGTTCGCCCCATGCCTCCAGACATTGAACGATCGTCGATGCAGACAGAATGTGGGGTGAAGGTGAGTTTCGGTCGGCCTCGGCTGCTCGGCGTGATGCCGATGTTTCCCACCAAGCATGCCTATGAGCTAACGGTCGATTAGCTTGTTTCAGACGATTGATTCGCGCGAGATTCAGCGCCTTCCCGAGGTCGCGGGAATCTTGGAATGACGCGGGCGTGATCGAATCCTGCTCGAGGCCTTTGGCGAGCGCCCGAACAATTGGACCCGGCGTCACAATGTGTCCCAGGGCGAACGATGCACCGATTGTGCCGAGGACGTATTCCTAAGGGATCAAGGAATCAACGGTTTGTGAGCACTGATACCACGGCATCTTACAAGTTCTCTGCGCAACAGCGCGATGGGGACCGTGTCCCAGCTGCGCCTCATAGCGAGCAAAATGTCCAGGAACCGATGATCAGCATAATCAACAATCAATTGCGATGGAATTCTTCGCTCCCATGCTGCGGCCTGGAGTCCCAGGGGTCCAGCATTGAGTTGTTCGTATGAAAAAAGAGGGATCGCGTTCATCGGCATGGTGGTAGGGTGGTAGTGAAGATCAATCTGCTCAACTTAGGTTTGGGTAGCAATACAAGATTGTTGATTTACAGATACACGAAGGGCATGTGATGTTAATTAAATCATGTGACGAGGTGAAGCTGTGCTCGATTGTATTTGATGAATTCCCCTTCAGCCACCTGAGCCTGCCGCAAGTACTGGGCGGCCTTGCGTCGGGCATAAGCTTTTGCCCCCGGACTACTGTCGGAGCTCCGATCCACCCATACGTCATGGTGGTGCTTGAAATATCTAACAGTCCACTCCATTTCGTACTTTACCAATAGAAGTTCTTCCCGCCAGCGGGAGCGAGTGCGCGCGATTTGAGATAAAGCACGCGATTACCTAGTTCAATGATGCGGTCATTTAATACATTGTCCATTGTCGTTAACAGTACTCACTTTCTTGAAGGGCGGCCGGAGCCGAGTCATCATCTCGGCCAACGTGCCAAATCCAGGACAGCTTCAAGGTTGTAGAGCCAGGTTGGTTTGGGTTAACAACATATGTATTACTCTTGATGTCAGCTTTGAACAGCTCCTTGAACTTGCGGAGGATGCTATCATCGGCATCCAGTGTCATCATCGCGTGCCGACATCGGGCATAAGCGTACACAAGATCGCTTCGCTTCTTGTTCAGTGTGTTAATTCGATCGCGTGATCTCGTTTTTATGAGTTGCCGGCCAGCACCGCGCAATGTATGACTGTATAACATTGACTTCTCGGCAATGATCTCGCGAAGCGACTTGAGCAACGCATCAGCCTGACGCTCTCGCAGTCCCAACTCATGTGATCTGAGTTGCGCCGCACACTGGGGCACTGTTGATGGCAAAGGAATGATGATGTTTTCAGCACGCAGGTGTGCGCCGGCATGACTTGGTGATGCCATCGTTGGATGCTCGGCCAGCGGAGGAGAAGCGACGGCCGCAGTGAGAACCGTAGGAACGTCAACCTCATTAGAGGCTTCCTCATCGTCAACATCGATGTCATCGTCTGGTGGCTCAAGATCATTCAGGCTTGAAAATAAGGCGTCGCCAGGAAGCGGCTCGGCCCCCGACATTGCGGCCGGTAGGTCAACGTTGCGAATGTCGGACCCTTCAATGCCCAACACACGACTCTGCAAGGCGATGTCGCTTATGCCCTTGGATATTTTCTCCCGCAAGTTTGCGATTTGCCTCGCCTCATCTGCTCGGCCGTTCTTCAACGCGCGCTTAGCCCGGCATAGGACGTGCCATCTTGACAATTCGAATATGAGAGGGCAATATTAACATAACAATCAAAACCGTACTTACTGCAACTCTTGGACCTCTATCGCTTCTCGTATCCACTGGTATTCGCCATTCAACGGCTGATCCTCGGCAGGAACCGCCAGATGGTCTTGATAAGTTGCAGACATCCCATATATGTCCATCACTGATAAATCAATGTGACGAGTGTTCTCTGCCTCAACAACGGCCTCAGTCCATTCCGCGATGTTTTTCGCACCGACACGCTCTGAGATTTCATCCCTTGTATCTTCTGCATCGGCTGCCCGCTTGTCGGCGAGAACATATCGTTTACAAAGCATTCTGACTGCATCTGGAGTCAATCCGTTTGTTCATCGGACACAGCAAATGGATCACACCGATGTTCAATGCTTTCTTGTGGTTGGAATCACAGATATGGTCGTCCAACATTTCCGCTCGGTGAGCGAGTGTGGCCGTCCTCATCGCCGGTGTCACTGCATTGAGATTTGCCCATAGCGATTCCAAAATCTCGCCTATGACGACCCCGGATTGTGGGATGAACATAGACGAGAAGCGAAACAGGCAATTTTCTTTGTGCCCATGGACGTGGAATTGGCCTATTGCAAAGTCCGTGTCAAGGCCGACGGGGAGCCGGTGGCCGATCCGCCTCTGGAAATGGACACTGTATTGACAGGCAATGTCATAGAAGAATAGGAGCCCCTGCTCTGGATCCATGTTTGAGTACTTTAGTGACTGAAGTAATACCCAGTCGACATTTTTCTGCTGTTCGCCTCTGTAGAGGTCGGCGACACCGCCCGGGGCGAAGCATCCGTGCCGGGGGCAGGCGATCGCCACAATGCCATTGATATCACATGTTTTGGAGTACAGAAGAGTGTTCTCTATCGCTCGAAAGCTGTTCTCGCAAGGTGCTTTCTGTCTCTCGGTTAGTTGCGGTTGCCGCGGTCAAGCCGCTACACACCGTCTTGACATTCTCTGCTGCCCGCAAAAACTCGGCATACTCTTCACGATGTGGCAACATGCTTGACCCAGGCGATAGCCATACATCCTTGTCTCCGGTGGATTGTCGGATATGGTCGGCCTTGAAATTTCCGTCGGCCATGAGCGTTCGGCGGTACACCCACCTACGCAACAATCTGAGCAATCAGGATTCTGAAACTAACCACATTACGCACTTGTTTTCATCTTCTTTCCAGTTGTCAGGTAGGTTCACACCTGGTTGCGGACAACATGGACAAAACGGCGCAAGCTCGGCTGTGCGAACTTCGCCGATAGCGTTGCCATCGCTCTCTCGCGTCTTGTTCCGACCACCCCATTTCAGTTTCTTCAGCCATCGCCAGCATCGAGACAAGCGCCGGAGTTCCGCATATCGCTCCACGACTATCTGAGGTGCCAAGGGCTCAGTCTTTCGCCTCAGTAGCTGATAGTATTGGTATGCCGATGTCTTACACTCCAGATTGGCCAAGCGGAAGTCCTCCAGAACGTCAAAGGTGAACATAGTCTTGAATATGGTGAAGCTTGCCGGCATCAGTCGCATCCGTACGGCACCAGCGATCCTCTCTTGTGGGCCCCCACACCCACATTGTATGTATGGCAACGAGTGAAGACCATTCGTGTGCACGAATAAAACATATGGATTTTGGTCAGGATCCATACTGGGAGCGATCGGGTGGTCAATCGGCGCCTCGGGAAGACCGGCCTTCCCCTCGTCCTCCTCGTCGGCGCCATCCAGGTCCTCTTCTCCACCGTGTGCATGCCTCGCTTCCTCTTTCTCAAGCTCTTCAATGATTTCATCAATGTCAAAGCGCTCCTCCACCCCACCATCGCGCTGCTCGACGGTAATGTCGGCGTCCGCTCGCCGGTCTCGGTATGTATCTTCCACTTCTTCCACTTCATCCTCTCCTTCATCCTGACTGTCGCATGTGACTTGCAACCTTATTTGTTCGTCCGCTTTGTGCTTCAGCCATTCGCATCGCCGATCGGTGTTACCGTGATCGACGATCACGCACACGCCGACCTCCCAGAGGCTACCTGGACGAAAGTATTGGCCCGTCCATTTCTGGATCCGATGAAAGGGCATTTCTAGGTGTGCATTCCGCATACATTCGCGACAAAACATTGTTCTCTGGTGACATTCCTTGCATCGCCAACTTGCTCTTCTGCGCTCGCATGCACAGCGCGTGCTAATCAAGGCCTCATGCTCCATCAAAGCATTCATCACAATGCCGGCACGCGCGACAAATTCCTCCAAATAGTCTCGTTGGCTCTATTGCAATTCTCTTTGTCTAGCTTTGGCAATAGTGCATGAATTAATATGCTCACCTTCGTCTTCGACGCAGCTGATACTGCGATTTGTTCATCCTCCGTGTATTCCTGGTCAAGTACCATTGGTGTGGTCCTGTCGGGGACAACAGTCGGTGCATTTGTGGCAAACCGAATTCCACTATCCTGGTGTGGGACATGATCATAAGCGATGTATTCATGCTCAGTGCCATCAACAGAATCAGTCTCGAATTGAGTTGTTGCCCAAGTGGACTGAGAAAGCCTCGGATGGTCGAGATCCAACACTCGTTGTCGCTTTCTGGGAGGCATACTGTTGTTGGGGAGCAAGCAACCTTCTTGTAACATTCACACGTGTAATAAGTGACAGCTGCGATGCATGGTGGCACACCTCGCGATCAGGGCATGGTCCCATATGGTGTGCCTCACAGTGAACGCATGCATAAAGATGGGAAGTGCGGGTATTCATCACCCCGACTTTCACCCACTTTCACAATGGCGACAGTCACACAACTAGCGAAATACAATCAAGGGGAGAGAGCAGTTCTGAAATTGTGGAAGCCAGGCTACCTCGCTGCAAAGACAACCTCAGAGCGCAAGACAGCCTTTGCGATCGCGGCTGCAAAACTGTTTAGTTACTGGATTACACAAATGAAGACAGATGACGAGAAGAAGAAGGGTTTCAGTCCAGAAGAGAAAAAACAGAGGGAGGGGGTGAATGTCATGGTTATCGTCAATCAGATGGGTATCTAAATCTCACCCCTTGCACACTAGGAACTCCTTGTATGGGTTAGAAACAACTGGCGGGCCAAAAGACATCGCAAAAAGGTCACCGAAGATGGCAGTCGGCTGCTCCGCATCGGCTACCGAACGGTACTACCAAGAATGGACGCTTACAAGCAGCGCATTGAGGAGTATGCTAATCAGTACTTGGAGACCGCCGTGCTCGGTGAATTAGAAAAGGCGAAATCGGCTTACGCGGATGGTCGTTCGCTGACCGAAAACATTGGTGAGATGGCGCAAGAGGAGGAACCAGACTGGGTGGATGTTGAGGCCAGGATACGAGCAGCGGCCACAAAGCGAAATTCGCTCGGATACCGAAGCATGGCTATGCGGCAGATTTACTTTGCCATGGAACCATTGGAACGCGATGCGGTGAAGGAAGAGATAGCAAAGCTCCAGGCGGAAAGGAATTCTGAGCCAGTGCGACGACAGTAAGCGACCGACGGCATTGACCGCGGAATGACCGGCATTGACTTTGAATAGATATGCGATGCTCGGAGCACTCAAGGCATTGGATGCAAATTGCCGCGACATGTTCAAGAGGTTTGGAATGCTCACATACAGTATCGCCGTGTTCTTGGACCCCGAAGGAAACCCGAAGTTCACTAGGTACTGTGGTTCAGATCCCGTCGCTTCAACGCCGATCTAACATTCGGCTAGTGCGGATGCAGGTCGGCTTATCTTTAAGGACAATTTAATCAAAGACAAGCAACTCGAGGCCCAAGTCTGGTCCCATTTTACACAACAAGCGGTGGCGCTGAACAAAAGGAGGTTTGGGAAGGCAGATGATCCCACCGCTGTAGACAACGATATCCCGGTCGATGCGTTGGACAGCCAAATCCAACTGTCCAAAAATGCCGACGGTACACCGATACTACCATCGCGTTTCGTCGGCAATGTGCCTGTACATTCAAAAATTGTCAAGCAAACACTGCGACTGTTTCTCAATGCCCATTACTGTGAGTAGGAACGTTTTTAGCAATTGGCGGCTGACACCGATGCTGCCGATAGTCCTCGCTTCAGGCCGACATGACATGAAGGTGCCATGGACAGTGCTAAGTCAGCATTGTGAAGAAGCGGTGGCGGCCGACTATCTGCCGACTTCCCCGATGTTCAAGTTCGGGCAACCACATAACATGGTGGCGGAACTGGCAAACGAGTGGTACGACATACTGCTTGCTAAGCAGGAGACAGAACGACCGTTCAAGTTCAGAGCGTATTACAACACGAAGGAGAAGCAGATGATGCCAGCAAGGTACAGTGCTGACCGGTTGGTACGTACTCGACCGGTCACAACCCCGGCACCTATCCGATGGAAGGTCAAGGCGACGAACATCATTACGAGTAATCAGTCAACGACGGTTGTAAACAGTAGTAGTCCAGCACAACCATCGACGGGTGATCGGTCTGTCCGTGCGGGAAGCGAGGCGAGCGACATGCTACCCGATGTGCCACCACCGGGAAGGGCGCGATTATCTCGCACGTCCAGGAATGTCATTATGAGTGACAATGGGACTCGTTCAGGATCGCCTCCACCGAGCAGCATCGCGATGCAAAGCGAATCTCCCCCGCCCACACCCGCGTCTCCGCCGAGGAAGATTAAGAAAGGAGGAAAGACAAAGCCTGGCAAAAAACGATCGAAGGGAGCAAGAGCCGATGTATCGGCATCACTCGCCTCCGAGCCGATTGCTATTCGACCGAAGCCTCGCAGACTTCAACACCCAGCCACAGGAGGAGCAAATGATCCAGAGTTACAATATCCACCAGTACGTTCAAACACAGCCGGCCGCGTTACCAATCGGTCCGAGGCGCGTGCGATCCACAGTCCCCAGCATACAAATACGCTTATGACCCAGCCGAGCGCAACCGCAAGGAAGAGAGTGACAGAGGAAGAGAGGCTTGCACAGGATGCGGAGCGGTATCGGGCAGCCGAGGGCAGCAAGCGGCAGTCCAAGAAGTCGAATCGCGCACTTAATCTCTAATCTCTCTGATGTGAATTGAAAGCCAACAGAAATGTATTATCTTAAAACGATGAACATATTATATTAAAACAAAGAAAAATGATATTAAAATAATGTCTGTATTTTACTTCTTCATTCGCTTTGTCTTCGTCAATGCACTCCCAGTAGCCTTTCGCTTGGCCGCCTTGCTATCATCAGGCGCAGGAGTCCGAGACGTCGAGCGAGTTGACCGACGAAGGGTGTCTGTCGGTGTTGCCGACCGTGCTCTTGTCATCCGCGGGGGAGGTACTTGAAGCTGAGCAAGTGCGTGGCTCAGGTTTGCAAGGGCGGTGTTGGAACGCGGTGTTGGCTCTTGCACGGTGACGACAATCGGTGCAGCTGCGGCAGGCGACGAGGCGAGATCCATATTCACATCCTCGCTGGCGGCTCGTGTCTGCGACGGTGCTGGAGCCAAAGGCGCTGTCGGCAACTCATGCGGCACTGACGGAGAATGCGTCAGGGATGGTGAATGCGGTGGTGGCGTCGAAGGGGATGCGGGGGCTTGTGACGGCGATAATGGATGATGTGGTGCCGGTGGAGGGGTGCAGGGAGGCGCAACTGCAGGTGGGGGTGGGGGCATGTCGGGGAGCGGCGGAGGAAGCGATGAGGGTGCTGTGGGGGCAGGCTCTGCAGGCTCTGCGACAATGGGGGCGATGGGTGCATCGGAATGGCGTTGTGCCCATTCGCCAACCAATGCTCTCTTGTATGAGCCCCCTGGCTGATATGCCGGCTCGCTCCTTTGTTCGACCGAGCCTTCCGCGTCGGCCAGGCCGTTTTGACCGAGCATGTTGAGGACCAGCTTGAGTCCCCGATCGATGCTTTCCAACTTCGTGGAGTTGGAAACCAACCTTACGTTCATCTCTCTGCCCAACTCGCCTATCTGTCGGGCCATGTCGTCCATTCGCCGATTGGTCTCCTGCACAAACGTCTGCCACTCGGCCGGCACCGGTGCGACCTCGTCCATCTGCCTACGCATCCGCGAGATGAGGCTGTTGGGGTCGTCGAGCTCCCGCTCTCGTTCACACCGCACCTTCTTTTGGCGGCACCTTTGGCAGGAGCCGACTGGGTTCCTAGCGAGGCGCCGACAGGGGACTTCCGCCTTCAAGCACCGGCGACATCCCGGTTCGAACTCACCATCTGTCGGCCCAAGCGACGGCACGCGGGTCGTTCCACGCATGTTCCTCTCCACGATCTCGGCCTTCGGCAAGGCCATGGAACCCTTTCTGGGTTTCGCCTGCCGACGAGGATTCCGTTGTTTGCCGACGTCGCTTTCGTCGTCATCGTCGCTTGGCTCCGGGAACTCCTCGCCCTCATCGCTTGAGGGCTCAGGCCGTCGGTGTGGCTGATGCTCAGTTAGCTTCGTAGGCAGTTATCTGTGCAGCACTTACCTTGCTTGGGCCGGCTACTGGTGGCCCAGCTTCGCCCGCCTCACCGGTCTCCGAGCCGACCATCGACTTCGACTTCGCGGCAGCACGCTTCTTCGGCGCAATGACCTTACGCACCGTGATCTCCTCCAATGCCTTCCCCGCCGCCGAGGCGCCCAAGTCCGTGGCCTTCCCCTTGCCCTTCTCCATCCGTCGCCTCATCGCCTCATCCAACGTCTCGATCCTCGGTCTGATGAGTGCGTCGAATTCCTCCTTTTTAACCACCTTCATCTCTTCTTCATCGACCGTCGGCGATCGTCGCGGCCCCCTCGGCTTCGATTGCACCCCACCTTGTCCCCGAACCACTTTTCGCCCCTCATGATCCTCCACGTTGCGTCGCTTCGGAGCGGTCGCCACTTTCTCCTTGGGCGCTGCTGCCTTCGGCACCCCCGATGGCCCTGTGCCATCAACCTCCATCGCGTCCTCGGCCTCGGCTACCCGCTCTCCCTTCTTTCTGCTATCCACGCCAGACTGATCAGCTCCCCCACCTTCTGACTGCTGCCGCTTCTGTAGCTCCTTGGCGGCCTCGGCGACGGCGCAGGCCGTCTTCGTGCGCGGGTTTTCAAAAAACTCCCTTATTAAGTCGTCCGTCTTCTCCTTCAACGCGCTTAGCGTCCGCGTGATCAGCCACTTGGCTTCTATCTCCTTTTTGAATTTTCTGTTCGATGCCCTTTTGGCGAACGCGTACTGTAATGATGGTGGTCGCTCTGTCAGTCATGCAGGTGCCACAGAAAATACACTTACCATTTCCTTTCTGTTGTCCATGAACCAAGTCAAACCCGTGCCGGCAGCGACCTGGGCAAGCAGCTGCTGCTGCAGCTCGGTGAATGTGGCGGTGACGGCCTGTTGGGTGGAGATATCGTATGCGATGATGGCGGACATGGTTTCAAAGTTAGATTGAAGGGACTTGGAGTCGGCTGAGCGTGCTGGTGGTGCGAAGTGAAGTTGTTGAAGAAAAGTTGCTGACGTGACAGATGAACCATTTGCGGATCACAAGATCACTTCACTCACGGTCACGTGACATCGTTGATCAGCCGAATCGTTATCGGCTCTTCATTGACCACCACTACCACCAATATGCAGAACAACGACAACACTGTCCGAGCAGAATCGACATTCGCCCTACGAGATGAAACGACAAATGAAAGAATGGAGGTTCCATCAGCCCTCCTTGACTTGATCCGATATGAATATGAGAAGGAGAAGATAAAGGCATCAATGGAACCACACATGATGAATGATGACGAGGTACGTGCTGTTAGCGGTGGATGCAAAAGATGATTTGACTCAATTCATTGAGGTGTAGCTTCCCCTGGTTCACGGGGATACATCACTCATTGGCGAACACGATATCCAGGTGCCGGCGAACCCGGTATGACATCGGTGTACCGACAGACAACTGGCACTAACAATGATTATTAGTTTCTCACAAAGGCACAAGTCACGGAACTACATGCATCAATCAAGGCAGCGCAGGAGCGGTGGGGCATATCCTACAAGGATGCTGCCCACCGGCTCTATCTTCAAAAGATGGCGCAAGTTCAGGCGGAGATGGCCGAGGTCGAGCGACTGAAGGCGATGATGGCGCGATGTCGTCGGTTAATCAATGAGACAATCCGAAGGCACTCAGGTCAGGCTGGCAATACTTGATGTAGTAGCTGATGTGCTCTATTGTATAATATATCATACTACATGCCTGCTACTCACTGGCTGACAATTTTGCACTTGCTATTGGGTAAGCTACTCACCCGCTAAGAATCTCGGCCTGTTTCGCAAATTCTCGGCTTGCGTCGTTCAGCCGACGTGGCGACGCTTTGCCTGCATGGGCCGGTGCTTTGGTCTCGGTATCATGAACTTCATCCACGAACATGCGAGCTACACACCCGCTAAGAATTTCGGCTTGTTTCGCAAATTCTCGGCCTGCGTCGTTCAGCCGACGTGGCGACGCTTTGCCTACATGGGCCGGTGCTTTGGTCTCGGTAACATGCACTTCATCCATGAACATGTGAGCTACTCACCCGCTAAGAATCTCGGCTTGTTTCGCAAATTCTCGGCCTGCGTCGTTCAGCCGACTTGGCGACACTTTGCCTACATGGGCCGGTGCTTTGGTCTCGGTATCATGCACTTCCACGAACATGCGAGCTACTCACCCGCTAAGCATTTCGGCCTGTTTCGCAAAACCTCGGCCTGCGTCGTTCAGCCGCTCTGGCAGCGCTTTGCCTGCATGGGCTGGTGCTTTGGTCTCGGTATCATGCACTTCATCCACGAACATGCGAGCGACTCACCCGCTAAGAATCTCGGCTTGTTTCGCAAATTCTCGGCTTGCGTCGTTCAGCCGACGTGGCGACGCTTTGCCTACATGGGCCTGTACTTTGGTCTGAGTATCATGCACTTCATCGACGAACATGCGGGCTACTCACCCGCTAAGAATTTCGGCTTGTTTCGCAAATTCTCGGCTTGCGTCGTTCAGCCGACGTGGCGTCGCTTTGCCTACATGGGCCTGTACTTTGGTCTGGGTATCATGCACTTCATCGACGAACATGCGGGCTACTCACCCGCTAAGAATCTCGGCTTGTTTCGCAAATTCTCGGCTTGCGTCGTTCAGCCGATTTGGCAGCGCTTTGCCTGCATGGGCCGGTACTTTGTATCATCTTCATCCACGAACATGCGAGCTACTCAGCCGCTAAGAATCTCGGCCTGTTTCGCAAATTCTCGGCTTGCGTCGTTCAGCCGATGTGGCGACGCTTTGCCTGCATGGGCCGGTGCTTTGGTCTGGGTATCATGCACTTCATCCACGAACATGCGAGCTACTCACCCGCTAAGAAGTTTGGCTTGTTTCGCAAATTCTCGGCTTGCGTCGTTCAGCCGATTTGGCCGCGCTTTGCCTGCATGGGCCGGTGCTTTGGTCTGGGTATCATGATGTATAACAATACAGTACATGCACACTACCTACTACCTGAAAACATCGGCCTGTATCCCAAAACATCGGCCTGCACCGGACGTCGGATGTACCGATTTTTTGCTTATTTAGGCCGACTTCTTTACTGATGCATCATATACAGCATCCCAGTAGGTCTCGGCTACATGCTGGCTTAAACCATCAGCCTCAATAGCAAACAATCGGCTTACATCGGCTGTCCGATGCTGGACCGATTCACTGACACTTTAGCCCCGCTGCCTCAGTGTACCTGTATAGGAAAGATTGGAAACAATGTAGCTACTTCTCTGGCCATTCTACTGCATTCTACTGTATTGCCGGTCAATCCCTCGGCCCTTCCGATGTGCGAGCTGCTCCGCGCGGATGGTTCTTATTGTATACATTGTACACTTACCATATTGGGCAATTTCCGCTGGGCTCCGCGCGGACCGTTCCTATCAATACAATGTATAACTCCGCTTTGATGTATTTATTGGTACATTGTAACTCCGCTATGTGGAACGACGACGCCTTATCCTTCCACGATGTCCTCAAGTTGCTTGCGAGAGGGCGCAGCATCGTTTTGCAGCCCGACGACACGATCCATGTCGAATTTGCGTGGATACAACCCTAGACGTCGAGACGAACGCCGAGGAAACACAAGGTCAGTTCGGATTCATAATGAATCAATGTTCACTTACCCAATCCTTATTCAACTCCACCAGCGAACGAACTGGGCGAACGGATGCCTAACGCCGCCCGCCGGTGGTTTCAATCGACATCGACGAACCAAGCGTGACCGCTGACCGTCGGCATTAATCCAGTCGTCGGCATGCAGGCATCGGGGTTGCTAAATATACATATGAGTACACGAACGCCCGGCCCAAATTGCCCATCTGACTGCATCCGAGATATCCCGACGCTGCTGCAAACGAACACCACTGACGACCACTTGCACGATGTCTTCAAGTTTATTGCGAGAGGGCGCAGCATCGTTTCCCAGGCACAACGACACAATCCATGTCAAATTCGCCCAGATACAAACCCAGACGTCGATGCGAACGAAGACGGGATGACACGGGTGCGAGAACGTCGAGAACTCGGTTCACCAGTGGGCCGTCGACGTTCTTTACGAGCTGCCACTGGATGAGCTCCTTCGAGGTCAGTCCGTGCCATCCCTTCACTCACCTATCTTTCTACGCTATCTAACACGCTTCTGACTTACACGGGGGAGCTAGCTCGTTTCGTAGCCGTAGCTCAATTGTACGAGGAACGTCTAGCTCGTCGCATGGCTGCTGATTCGATTCCACATGCGTCAGATCGATCTGGCTCGCCAGCCACCTTGAAGACGTCGTACCTCGAGATATCCCGGACCCCCAATTTGGAGACAATGTGCACGGCAACGAACTCAGCTCAGTTCAGCTCTGCACGGTCACGCAGAGCTGGCTAGTAGCGCTGCGTGTGTGGATCGACCGGCCTTGATCTACTGTGTCGTCTCCCAGGTAAGCCCCGCGTTGCATACCGGCATATCGTTGCTCATCCAATCCCTTTGGAGCGTCCGCGGCTCTACATAGCTCCTTTGGTCGAAACGTCGGCGCTGTCCGCAACGAAGTCGAAGGGTTGCGCCACCCAGAACAACGACGAAGTGACGGCGAAGACGGGATCAACGGCTTAGAGCCGTCGAGTAAGCTGACGAATGCAGCAGCGAGTCCCGTCGTCGCTTCTCACCGCGCGATGCGTCGTAGAGATCACGTCAACGACGCCAGCACTGAGTCGCTTTCGTAGCCCGCGTTCTACGCGATGAGTGCGCATGTCACCGCTCATCCAATCCCTTTCAAGCGTCGGCCGCTCTTGGTAGCTCCTTTGAGCGAAACGTTGGCCTCGTCTGCACGACGACGAGTGGCTGCGAGAGTCCGGATGGCGACGAAGCGAAGACGAAGACGGTTTCGATGGGTTGGAGATGTCGAGCAAGCTGTCGAATGCAGCGGTGAGCTTCATCGTCGCTGTCCATTGCTAAATCACTAATCAGATGAGGCGGCGCAGAGATCGCACGAACGACGCCAGCACCTCGTCTTGTTCATGGCCGAGCTCTATGCGATACATGTACTCGACGGCACACTATATCAGGGTAAGCCGTTAGTTTTCGTCGAGAAACACGACCTGGACTCACCGGGAGCGCCGTCATAGACATACCACGTCGTCGATACGCTCTCGAACGACGAAACGAACGGCGAACTCGCCAGTCTGCGCACCGAGTCCGAGTCTTGGACTTCGCGCTCATCCAACGACCGTGCATCGTACGCACGCTGTGCATCGCAACCAGTAAGTTCTCTAGCACACAATTAGGATGCCCGTTCGACTCACCTTGTGTCGCCCACAGTTTGAGCTCGTTGCGTGTACGAATGCCCGCCCAATATCCACCAGCCCCGAGTGACAGGCGCGCCGATCGTCATCCACGTCGACTCCAGATTGGATGCTGAGTGCACGGACACGCAGTCGATAGACTTGTAGACATGCTGTCGTCGGCAGTGGACTCGCCCGCGAGATAAGATTAGATGAATAAGTGCGAACGTATACATAGCTGTGAGAGCGAGAGAGCGGCCAGGTAGACTGTGGACGACTCAGCCGTCGTCCCCGTGAGCCGGGTGATGTCGATTCGACGAACAGCGTACCCAGACTCAAGTCCCGGCAGACAGAACGGTGGGGATTCCAACGAATGACCGTGAGCCGTAAACGTTTGAACCGACGAGACGGGCCACGGCTGTGAGCGAGTGAGTACGAGTTGAGTGCGTGAGTTCCTAGCCATGCGACTGATGGTCTCGAAATGACAGCTTGACCGTCTACACACGCCTAACGCCGTCAGTACGCCGAATGAATCACGGATGAATGAACGAGTGCGTACCTTATTCATTTACCTCTCGAAATCCCATCTAATCCATATTCTAGGTCTGCGAGTCGCCCTCAATGACGGCCCAGGTAAGTCACTCGCAAACCGATTTATTCGACGGGTATCTACTAACGTTACATGTTGTTGATACAGATCTCCTACCACTTACCTCTACGGGTCGCGCGCGAGTGCTGTCGACGACGCAAACGGGAACGCCTCGATTCCATCTACGAGGTCACGGTGCGTACCCTCTCTTCTCCTCTTGTTCGTGTTCGTGTTATTTCCTCCGACGTCTTTCTAACTCGTTCAACATTCTAGCTTTCTACTCCCCGCCCGTCGATGTCTTCACGAAACGCTGACGCCGTTCGCAAGAACTGAGGACTAAGTAAGTCCCCCGACACGTAGACGCAAACATACTCACCCGAGTCGACGCAGCGAGTCGTTTCGATGCCTGGCTGCTTGGCTAGGTGCGACTTGCTATCGTCTTTCGTTTATTCCCGTCCCGTTCTCCTACGTCTTGTTATCCTTCCCATTTCCTTGTGTTTCCATCTCGCATCCTTTCTGCCTACATCCCGTAGCGTCTTCGTTCCGCTTTCGCCTCGTCGGCGTGCCTCTCGTCTTCTTCCCGTCCCATCGTCAATAGTCAGGGCCTACGTGCCTGGGTGGCTTTCCGTGTCTGGCTGTTTGCGTTGGCATTGGTGCTTCTCCTTCTGTGTTGCGCGTCGTCGACGTCCTTGTTCACTCGTTCCCCCGCTGCCGTGTGCGTTCGTGTTCGTGTTCGTGTTCATTTGTATTCGAGTCGCAACCGTTTGCGTTTGCGCCTTTCGCCTTTCGTGTTCCATGTTCGTGTTCGTGTTTATGTTTTCGTTCACGTTTGTCCCCGGGACGTGGCCGTGTAACTGTAGCCACATCGTCAGTGCTCGATGCTCGATGCTCGAGCCCGGGGTACATACGCACCTCGTTCGCTCGTCCTCTGTGTCTTCGTTCCCCGTCTTGCTCCTTCGTCCTTTGCCTCTTCTTCTTTCTCCCTCCACGCCCGCGCAACACCCGCTGCGTGCGTTCTGCCTCGTTCTTTCGTGTTCGCCGTCCCTCGTTTCTTGAGTTCCCGCACTTTCCTTGAGTTCCTTTCCTTTCGCTCCCTCTCGCACGCGTCGCCCGCATCCGCTTCGTTCGTCTATTGTCGACGCCTCTCGCCACGCGTTTGCATTGTTGTCTCCGTTTCTTTTTGCATTCTTCGTGTTTGCGTTTGCACGTTTGCGCGTATCCGGTTGCTGACCCTCGCCCTGCCAGACTTTTCAAGCACAGATGAGCCCCCTACAAACGCGCGTTCAGCGAGTCCGCACGATGAGCGAGAACGACGTAGGTGCGTACCTTATTCGTTCGTTATCTCGTGTTCCCGTTGCCTCCGCGTTGTTTCGTCTCTCGTATTCGTCAGCCAATGTATTCGTTCTCGCGTTCTCGTTCGTTCGCCGTCATTGTGATTCGATTCGATTTGATTCGATTCCGACTTGCTAACATGCTGTCCCGAGACCGGAGTGATCCAGGTCGGGAGCGCGTTGACTTGGAAAGGATTTGGCGCGGCGACTCGTTGGTATTTTGGGATTGTGTGGTGGATTGATGCTCGTGGCTTTGATGTGGACGACGCGGGAAGTTGGGTAGTTGGGGTTATAGGTAGCCACTGTAGTCGCCGTTATTCGAGTTGGCAGAGAGGCGCTGGAGATGGGTTGCTTCTATCACTCGTGGCAAAGGTCGGCTGTGGAGTGAAAGTCCGCGCGGCTGAGATTGATAGTCGGTAGTTGGTGGAGGGACGTGGCGCGGTGAGAGTGGGATAACGCAGCGGCGTCGAGGGATTGAATGGATGAGAGAGCACGCGGATGACGTGGAGTAGGTGAGGGAGTGTCGAGTGGACAAAGCGATAGAGGGAGGCTTGCATTGCGTTGGCAGAGGATCGCGCGTGGGAGAGGGCGATTGTGCGAGTTGTCGTGATTGAGAGACGAATAGTAGAGAGCTGTAGCATAGACATCTAGATTGGCGCTCGTGGCCTATATAAGCCAGCTGCCTGCATGAGGCACTTCTGACTCCTCCCATCTCTTCAGTGTATTCGCTTTTTGGGGGATTCAACATGTCAATGGTATTCGACGTCGTTTCAGACGATGAAATTCAGTACATGGGCTCAAGACGCAATGTATTACCTTCGCCGACCCCCTTTACCCATCATCAAAGCCCCGTCGCAGGTCGTTCTGTCGCATGCACTAGCGCAACTAAGCTAATGATAATACTACAGGTATTGTATTGCATGTTGCTCCAGGCCACAATGAGCCCGAATTTAGCCTGACGTTCCCTAAATCGGCGTCCGTCGTCCACATCGGTCGTAGACCGGGATCTGATGATCGCTCGCATGAGAAGGGTCGGGCGCTGTTCAGGTGCGCCGTTGTCAGTAGAAAGCATGCAAAGATATCCTTCTCGGATAACGGAAGTGTATGCCCAAGCACCCCTTGTCGCGATCGGCAGCAATTGACTCGTACTTTCAGATTCAGCTTTGTGACATCGGTTCGCACCACGGGACACATCTGCGCCATGCTGGAGAAGCTGATTCGAGAATGCTCGAGGCGGGGCAGCCGGCGACTATCCTCGATGGCGATGTGATCACGTTCGGCAAGGCTGTGGGGCGAAACAATGAGATCGTCCGACCAGTTGTCGTGCGTGTCGAAATCATGACCTCGACACCGTTACAGAGACACGGCTCGGGGCGATATGGGCTCTATCCACCTAGTATCGCGCCGACGCCAACGTCCGCGGATAGCACATCTTCCTCATCGTCCTCCTCGTCGGAGGAAGACTCCTCTCCTTTCGATCACGATTCTGACATTGAGGAAATCCCATGCCCCACCGGCTCGCAGAGTGCACGGTCGCAGCCGATGACGGGCAGCGCGATAGCCCTCAGACTGTTTCAGCGTCTCTTGCCGCCCATGCGTGTGCTTGAGAAGGACGAGGCAGCATTTTGCACGCTCAGTTCAATCAGCTATCCGCTGCAAGGTCCGCAGGCACAGGCGAGGGCTCCCGTTGTAGATCTTCGTTCGAGGTCGCATTCACCGATGATGTTAGAAAGTCCGTCAGGGACTCCACTCCCTGCACCGTCGCCTCCTCTGCCCAGCGCGCAACCGCCGTCTCCCCCTCGGACCCCTGAACCAGCCCAACGGGCTGCGGTAGACGCAAAGGCCAATGAAGAGCTCGCTCCGGCTAACAGCATCCCACCAGCCCAGCCAAGTTTCCCAACGGTAGGCATTAACAATGCATCTAGAGTGCTACCTAATGATCTTTGGTTCCCGATTTGGCAGCTGAGTGCGCCCCCGGCAGTGCAGCCTTCCACCTCTTTCCGCCGCCTTTTCCCTATAGCTGCTCGTCCACTACCGCTCAGCATCCCGCCGCACCCCCTCCTCGCCACTAGGTCGGAATTGAAAGAACTGAAAGACGCGATCAATAACATGAAGGTAAGTCTGTTACTTTCCCTTCAGAGGCTTAGAATTGACATGACAATGTGCCAGGATAAACTCGTACATCCTGGAGATGAGCTTGATAGTTTACGCGAAAAGGTCGCCCTACTCGAGGAAGAACAGATGGCACTGCAAAGTCGTGGCGACGCGACGTCGAAGGCTTTGGATGCCTGCAAACGGGCTGTTGATGATCATCGTTGACTTGGAAGACCGGGTCGCCGAGCTGGACTCTATGCGACCATATTTCCTAAACAGGTGAGTTAAAAAGGAATAATTTGGATGACTTTCCTTTTGCAGAGCGTGGGAACGAAAAGCACTGTAGTCCAAAACAATTTCCAGTCGAGTTTCGGTCAAGCAGAGGTTCCCCGTGCGTTCCCTTTTGTAAAACTGACTGTTAGCTTCGGTTACCTGTGGGAATAGACTGACTTACCAATAGTAATAATAATTTGCAACCTAGTGTACGAGAGTTAGTTTTGGTCATTATCATCACAGTGAGACTAACCAGGTGAGACGACAACGAGGGTGAGTAGTCGAATTCAAGCCCCTCCTCCTGCTATTTATCCCTCCCCGCAGTGCACAGACCTCCAGTATGCCAGCACATGCTAAGTCAAACGGCCCTTGGCATCCATTGTTCGCACTGACTTGGCAGAACGTGTTCGGGTCCGTTTTTCGCTGTTACGTAGCAAGTGAAAATATTTCAGATTGATCGGAGATAAGTCTTGCTTGCAAAGCAGTATTAGAGACAGTCTGAGGATAGCTTTATTCATATTGCAATCATATACATCCACCTACAAAAGCGGCAAAGAAACGAGACAGCAACATTATGGTAAGGGTGTGAAAATGTAAAGTCTATATCGGTCAGGGTCAGGGGAAAATAAGTCCCGTTTCTGGAAGACGGGGAAGTTACAAACCTATTCCGAGTCGGCACGAAGATACGAATAGACTCCGAGTTACAGGCAGTCAACAGGAGTAGTTAAAGTTGCTACAAGATTGTACTGAGTGCAGCAGTAAACGAGGGCTTTCGAGAAGGCAGGAAGTAATAAGACAGCTCCATTATGTCAAATTTGAACGACGCAGAAGCATATCTGGAGTAGTGAAGTAAAGGCCCAATGAAAGACTAAAGTACGGTAGTAAGGGACATGGTTGCAAGGACGGCGAGAAAGTTATCTGAGCATCACGACAATAGTTGGACAGCAATGAGAGAAGACTGCACAAACTGGCGACGAGGGACTTGGATAGACAGGAGAAGTACGAATTTCATCGTAGATGGCTCCCTCAAGTCAGGGGGAAAGGTGGATGAGGCGTACAGAAAGGGCTGGTCGCGGAAAGCACATAAATCAAATTTTGAAATCCGGGGCTCTTTGCGAGTGGTTCAGGTGTTTGGTGAGGGTGGGAGAGTGCAAGTAAGAGAACCAAGGTGCATTGGGGAGAAGTTGGGATGGGGATTGGCTACGAATGGTTTTACGAGTGCGCCAGGTCAAAATTTCAGGAAATTGATGCTCGAAATGCTTGAATATTGTCAGAATTGATGAACTGCTGGAGGGAAGAAGGGGCGAGAGGGGTGGCCATAAAGGGCTGGTCGCAGGACGTCCAAAAATCGAATTTCGGAAATTAGGGCCGTCTGCTACAGTCCCTGGGGGTTGACAGAGTGGGTGGAGCGATGGGAGGAGCGAAAGAACGATTCGCAGAAAGGTACGGCCGCGGGAAGCCCAAATATCAAATTTGGGGAAATGGAGTTTGCGAGAGGCCCAGGTAGTATGCGACGGTTGGAGAGCAACGGAGAATAGTGGGGGCGGAAAGGGCTGGTCACGGGAAGCTTAAATATCAAATTTTGATATTCAGAGCCGTTTGGAAGGCCCTATGTCGAGTGCAAGGGTGGGAGAATGACAGCGAAGAGGGCGAGCACGGTGTGCAGAAAGTGCAGATCGCGGGGAGCCCAAATATCTAATTTGAACAAACAAGGCCATTTGCGGCGGTAGCAGAACGAGAAGGAGGAAGCCAGAGCAGCATGGCCTCGAATCGAAAACCATGGCATGTGAGGTAGACAGGATAGACGAGAAAGTAGACTGAATACGTAGGATTTGACGAGTGCGCCAGGTCAATTTTCGTCCAATTTTCTCCCTTGCCTGCGATCAAAAACAGCGGAAAGGTGGTTAGAAAGGGCTGATCGCCGGAAGCCCAGATATCGAATTTCGAAATGCTGAGCCATTTGCGAGGGTCTCGGGTAGTTTGTGATGGTCGGAGAATGACGGCGAAGGCAGGAAGACGAGAGGGAGGAAGCCAGAGCAGCATGGCCTCTGCGAGGCCATCACTGCTCTGGTACATCGAAAACTGGGCCGTGCAAGGTAGACGAGGGTGGAGATTGCATGCGTAGGATTTAACGAGGGCGCCAGGTCAATTTTCCAGAAAATTGACCGTCGAAATGCTCAATTTTCGTCGGATTATCTCCCCTGCCTGTGATCAAGAATGACGGGAAGGTGGTTGCAAAGGGCAGGTCGCCGGAAGCCCAAATATCGAATTTCGAAATGCCGAGCCGTTTGCGAGGGTCTCAGGTAGTTTGCGATGGTGGAAGAGTAACGGCGAAGGGCGGGAGGATGAGAGGGAGGAAGCCAGAGCAGCATAATCTCTGCAAGGCCATGCGGAGTAGACGAGAGTGGTGATTGCGTGCATAGGATTTAACGAGGGCGCCAGGTCAATTTTCTTGAAAATTGGCCGTCGAAATGGGCTATTTTCGATGAATTTAACACGAGGGCGATGTCCCGAAGTGCTACGACACTGCCAGAAAGGGCCGATCGGCGGACGTTCATATAATCGATTTCGATTTTTTGCCTGCGTTATAATGAACGACAGCGGCAGGGAGTGGTTGCGAAGGTGGACCTTGTATGCAAGCGACTGGTCACGGGAAGTTCGTAGGAAGATTTTCGAGGATGGGGTGAGTTACGAGGGCAGCGGAGTGTACGCCAGGTCGAAATCTGGGAGATCGTGGTCAGTTTGGCTTCGGAAATCAATCCCTGCGTGCGTACCATGTTCGCCAGGAAGTTGACAGAAAATGCTGGTCACGGGATGTTCATACGTCGATTTTCGCACTTCGGAGACCCCTACACTGAGCGCCACGCCTCTGGAAGGTTTGCTGCCATTGCCGCAATGCCTCAAGGCTCATTTTCGATGTTTTTGAAGGTTGGAGGCATGGGGAGAAGGTACAGATTGGTGTGAGGTTTGGTGGGCTATGGGAGCAGCGATTCGGGTGAGAACAGATGGTGATAGGTTGTTTAGACCGAATTGAATGGTCCCCGAGGTTTTCTAGATGACAGAGTAAGTAAGAAATGAACGGGAGAAAATTGCAGGTGACGTACCAATTGTACCTGCTCTAGTTCAACAATAGTATGCCAGTAGCCAATGAATGCGTGGACATGAGCCAAGGATACGTGCGATTTGGACCCTTCATGTTGCGTGAGTGGCCGCCGATCCGACGCGGCGGGTGTGGTTGAATGGTGGTTTGAAGCGAAAGAGCGGAGCTGGAAAATCGACCCAAATTTGGTTCAAGTCGGGGAATTCCCCGATTTAGATGTAATTAGTGCCCACCGTTTCCGCTCGTTCTCGCATAGCAGCTGCGATTTGCGGGTGCTCAGTGTGCTGTTAGCAGTCCTATAAGTATTTACTAGTAGTACTTTGAGCTTATCATCCGTGCAAAGTGAAGTTACAGCCCCAATCAATAGATAGCAGCAATCTCACTTGCTCAACATCTCCAGGCAATGTGAATGGCCGGAATCCAGTAAAAAAACATCAAGGGATCGTTTAGGACACTAGGCTACATAAATTAGTCTCGGAGATAGGTGGAGACCAGGGTCCGATCTCAGGAATACTCCCGCAATCTCTAACCTCTCCTACTGTCCAAAGGTTCGTTCTTTTGCACTCTAGCAACGTTTACAGTAGGCCATATGTATATACAGTACATAAATACTAACCCAGGTATACCCCAGCGCACCCCCCAACTGCTCACTCGACGGCGGTATCCCAGGAAATTATTCCAGCCTCATTTCCGACCCTCTCTTCCTCCTCGTACTACACTCCCTGCATCCGATGCAAATTGCCAGGTCCCCGTCTTCTGATGTGATGTAATAGGCACTTAGTCGGCTCGCTTAGCGTACCACGTAAGTCTTAGCATTCCTCTTTTTTTCTCGAAGCTCCCAAGTCCCTTGAGGCCGGATACACTCGAAAACACCGTTTCCGACAATAGCGCACCTTTTTCCTATATAATAAGGGCCGTTTTGGCTGAGGTAGACCCATTCCCAACTTGGGTTCTCATCTCAGCTTCTCCTCTTCTCTCCAGCCTCTCAGTTCCGCTCAATTCACCAAATTCTACTATCCTCCTATCGACCCCTGTTCGACTTTGCCTTCGATTTCACCGTTCGTTCTTCGTGTCTTTACTTCTACCCCATACTAACTGTGATTTATAATGAACACTACTCAACGGTAAGCTCGCCTCAATCTTGTTGATTCGCCGAGCTAACCAGTCTACATTGCAGTGACCATCACTTATCAATGAACAGGTTGTATTCAAGTAAGTTCCCGATTCCCCAATGTTATATTGAATACTAATTACTTTAATTTTCTACAGTACCACTCCAGGACCAGCTTCGCGCAGTGCAAGCTCAGTTCACCTCGATAACAAACTAGTGCCATGTTCACCCACATCCTTAAAGAAACTTGCTCGAGACTTGATGTAAGTCTCAATCTAGCTAATAGATGATCCCTTATTCACGCCATCATTAAATTTCAGTGTACATCCATTATAAACCATCAACGCACAATGTTCTACTAGTAAGTCATTACATTACTACAACTCGGCCGTCTACGCTAAACAATCCGCTTCCAGTCTCAATCCAGCGGCTGAGATCAGCCCATTTCGATTACGAACTGACGATTCACCGTCTACGTGATAATCATAGAAACTACGCCGATCCACCGACGCTGAAAGGAACTCGACTGCGCTATCCGTTCACGCTGATCCTCGTGTAGGGTCGGCTCTCAATGCCGACAGGTCAGTTTGTTCGTTATAGCCCACTCGTGACTATACTGATGTGATCTATCACAGGAATCTACGAGCTGCCACTAGATGAGCTCCTGGTTGTCGAGGTCAGTTCACAGCCATAACGAGTTAACGTTCGCTTACCCAATTCTCATCCATCCTCGTTAGCTCGCAAGCCGAGCGAGCGAACAATGATTTCGATCACAATTGACCCTTGAATGAAGTGCAACCGCTGATCGTCGGATTCATTCCAGTCGCCAACTTTTGCGTCGCCTAGGTGTTGCTAAATACGGATGTAAGTACACCACACTGGGCCCCAATTCCCCATCTGACTGCTCGCGGCATCCCAGATATGCTGACACCCGACCGCCGAACGACGACGCCTTATCCTTCCACGATGTCCTCAAGTTGCTCGCGAGAGGGCACACCATCGTTTTGCAGCCCGACGACACGATCCATGTCGAATTTGCGTGGATACAACCCTAGACGTCGAGACGAACGCCGAGGAAACACAAGGTCAGTTCGGATTCATAATGAATCAATGCTTACTTACCCAATCCTTATTCAACTCCACCAGCGAACGAACTGGGCGAACGGATGCCTAACGCCGCCCGCCGGTGGTTTCAATCGACATCGACGAACCAAGCGTGACCGCTGACCGTCGGGATTAATCCAGTCGTCGGCATGCAGGCATCGGGGTTGCTAAATATACATGTGAGTACACGAACCCCCGGCCCAAATTGCCCATCTGATTGCATCCGAGATATCCCGACGCTGCTGCAAACGAACACCACTGACGACCACTTGCACGATGTCTTCAAGTTTATTGCGAGAGGGCGCAGCATCGTTTCCCAGGCCCAA
The DNA here is from genome assembly GCA_036872985.1 of Pleurotus tuoliensis. Taxonomy (NCBI): domain Eukaryota; kingdom Fungi; phylum Basidiomycota; class Agaricomycetes; order Agaricales; family Pleurotaceae; genus Pleurotus; species Pleurotus tuoliensis. The sequence goes on along the minus strand of JAYMDH010000011.1, from coordinate 568,230 downwards.
CGACATGATCCATGTCAAATTCGCCCAGACTCGAACGTCGATGCGAACGAAGACGGGATAACACGGGTGCGAGAACGACGAGAACTCGGTTGACCGGGTCGTCGTGGTTCTCTACGAGCTGCCACTGGATGAGCTCCTTCGAGGTCAGTCCGTGCCATCTCTTCACTCACCCTTCTTTCTATGCTATCTAACACGCTTCTGACTTACACGGCGGGCTAGCTCGTTTCGTAGCCGTAGCTCACACGCCGCCCTTCAAATCGTACAAGGAACGTCTAGCTCGTCGCATGGCTGCTGATTCGCGTCAGAATCTGGCTCGCCAGCCACCTTGAAGATGCCGCACCTCGAGATATCCCGGACCCCCGATTTGGAGACAACGTGCACGGCAACGAACTCAGCTCAACTCAACTCTGCGCGGTCACGCAGAGCTCGCTAGTAGCACTGTGTGTGTGGATTGACCGGCCTTGATCTACTGTGTCGTCTCCAAGGTAAGCACCGCTTGTATACCGGCATATCGTTGCTCATCCAATCCCTTTGAAGCGTCCGCGCTCTACATAGCTCCTTTGGGCGAAACGTCGGCGCTGTCCGCAACGAAGTCGAAGGGTTGCGCCACCCGGAACAACGGCTTAGAGCCGTCGAGTAAGCTGACGAATGCAGCAGTCAGTCTCGTCGTCGCTACTCACCGCGCGATGCGTCGTAGAGATCACGTCAACGACGCCAGCACTGAGTCGCTTTCGTAGCCCGCGTTCTACGCGATGAGTGCGCATGTCACCGCTCATCCAATCCCTTTCAAGCGTCGGCCGCTCTTGGTAGCTCCTTTGAGCGAAACGTTGGCCTCGTCTGCACGACGACGAGTAGCTGCGAGAGTCCGGATGGCGACGAAGCGAAGACAAAGACGGTTTCGACGGGTCGGAGATGTCGAGCAAGCTGTCGAATGCAGCGGTGAGCTTCATCGTCGCTGTCCATTGCCACATCACTAATCAGACGAGGCGGCGCAGAGATCGCACGAACAACGCCAGCACCTCGTCTTGTTCATGGCCGAGCTCTATGCGATACATGTACTCGACGGCACACTATATCAGGGTAAGCCGTTAGTTTTCGTCGAGAAACACGACCTGGACTCACCGGGAGCGCCGCCATAGACATACCACGTCGTCGATACGCTCTCGAACGACGAAACGAACGGCGAACTCGCCAGTCTGCGCACCGAGTCCGAGTCTTGGACTTCGCGCTCGTCCAACGACCGTGCAAAGTACGCACGCTGTGCATCGCAACCAGTAAGTTCTCTAGCACACAATTAGGATGCCTGTTCGACTCACCTTGTGTCGACCACAGTTTGAGCTCGTGTGTGCGAATATCCACCAGGCCAGAGGGACAGGCGCGCCGATCGTCGTCCACGTCGACTCCAGATTGGATGCTGAGTGCACGGACACGCAGTCGATAGACGTGTAGACATGCTGTCGTCGGCAGTGGACTCGCCCGCGATAAGATTAGATGAATAAGTGCGAACGTATACGTAGCTGTGAGAGCGAGAGAGCGACTAGGTAGACTGTGGACGACTCAGCCGTCGTCCCCGTGAGCCGGGTGATGTCGATTCGACGAACAGCGTACCCAGACTCACGTCCCGGCAGACAGAACGGTGGGGATTCCAACGAATGACCGTGAGCCGTAAACGTTTGAACCGACGAGACGGGCCACGGCTGTGAGCGAGTGAGTACGAGTTGAGTGCGTGAGTTCCTAGCCATGCGACTGATGGTCTCGAAATGACAGCTTGACCGTCTACACACGCCTAACGCCGTCAGTACGCCGAATGAATCACGAATCAATGAACCAGTGCGTACCTTATTCATTTACCTCTCGAAATCCCATCTAATCCATATTCTAGGTCTGCGAGTCGCCCTCAATGACGGCCCAGGTAAGTCACTCGCAAACCGATTTATTCGACGGGTATCTACTAACGTTACATGTTGTTGATACAGATCTCCTACCACTTACCTCTACGGGTCGCGCGCGAGTGCTGTCGACGACGCAAACGGGAACGCCTCGATTCCATCTACGAGGTCACGGTGCGTACCCTCTCTTCTCCTCTTGTTCGTGTTCCTGTTCTTTCCTCCGACGTCTTTCTAACTCGTTCATCATTCTAGCTTTCTACTCCCCGCCCGTCGATGTCTTCACGAAACGCTGACGTCGTTCGCAAGAACTAAGGACTGAGTAAGTCCCCCAACACGTAGACGCAAACATACTCACCCGAGTCGACGCAGCGAGTCGTTTCGATGCCTGGCTGCTTGGCTAGGTGCGACTTGCTATCGTCTTTCGTTTATTCCCGTCCCGGTTTCCTGCGTCTTGTTATCGTTCCCATTTCCTTGTCTTTCCATCTCGCATCCTTTCTGCCTACATCCCGTAGCGTCTTCGTTTCGCTTTCGCCTCGTCGGGGTGCCTCTCGTCTTCTTCCCGTCCCATTGTCAACAGTCAGGGCCTACGTGCCTGGGTGGCTTTCCGTGTCTGTGGCTGTTTGCGTTGGCATTGGTGCTTCTCCTTCTGTGTTGCGTGTCGTCGACGTCCTTATCCACTCGTTCCCCCGCTGCCGTGTGCGTTCGTGTTCGTATTCATTTGTATTCGAGTCGCAACCGTTTGCGTTTGCGCCTTTCGCCTTTCGTGTTCCATGTTCGTGTTCGTGTTTATGTTTTCGTTCACGTTTGTCCCCGGGACGTGGCCGTGTAACTGTAGCCACATCGTCAGTGCTCGATGCTCGATGCTCGAGCCCGGGGTACATACGCACCTCGTTCGCTCGTCCTCTGTGTCTTCGTTCCCCGTCTTGCTCCTTCGTCCTTTGCCTCTTCTTCTTTCTCCCTCCACGCCCGCGCAACACCCGCTGCGTGCGTTCTGCCTCGTTCTTTCGTGTTCGCCGTCCCTCGTTTCTTGAGTTCCCGCACTTTCCTTGAGTTCCTTTCCTTTCGCTCCCTCTCGCACGCGTCGCCCGCATCCGCTTCGTTCGTCTATTGTCGACGCCTCTCGCCACGCGTTTGCATTGTTGTCTCCGTTTCTTTTTGCATTCTTCGTGTTTGCGTTTGCACGTTTGCGCGTATCCGGTTGCTGACCCTCGCCCTGCCAGACTTTTCAAGCACAGATGAGCCCCCTACAAACGCGCGTTCAGCGAGTCCGCACGATGAGCGAGAACGACGTAGGTGCGTACCTTATTCGTTCGTTATCTCGTGTTCCCGTTGCCTCCGCGTTGTTTCGTCTCTCGTATTCGTCAGCCAATGTATTCGTTCTCGCGTTCTCGTTCGTTCGCCGTCATTGTGATTCGATTCGATTTGATTCGATTCCGACTTGCTAACATGCTGTCCCGAGACCGGAGTGATCCAGGTCGGGAGCGCGTTGACTTGGAAAGGATTTGGCGCGGCGACTCGTTGGTATTTTGGGATTGTGTGGTGGATTGATGCTCGTGGCTTTGATGTGGACGACGCGGGAAGTTGGGTAGTTGGGGTTATAGGTAGCCACTGTAGTCGCCGTTATTCGAGTTGGCAGAGAGGCGCTGGAGATGGGTTGCTTCTATCACTCGTGGCAAAGGTCGGCTGTGGAGTGAAAGTCCGCGCGGCTGAGATTGATAGTCGGTAGTTGGTGGAGGGACGTGGCGCGGTGAGAGTGGGATAACGCAGCGGCGTCGAGGGATTGAATGGATGAGAGAGCACGCGGATGACGTGGAGTAGGTGAGGGAGTGTCGAGTGGACAAAGCGATAGAGGGAGGCTTGCATTGCGTTGGCAGAGGATCGCGCGTGGGAGAGGGCGATTGTGCGAGTTGTCGTGATTGAGAGACGAATAGTAGAGAGCTGTAGCATAGACATCTAGATTGGCGCTCGTGGCCTATATAAGCCAGCTGCCTGCATGAGGCACTTCTGACTCCTCCCATCTCTTCAGTGTATTCGCTTTTTGGGGGATTCAACATGTCAATGGTATTCGACGTCGTTTCAGACGATGAAATTCAGTACATGGGCTCAAGACGCAATGTATTACCTTCGCCGACCCCCTTTACCCATCATCAAAGCCCCGTCGCAGGTCGTTCTGTCGCATGCACTAGCGCAACTAAGCTAATGATAATACTACAGGTATTGTATTGCATGTTGCTCCAGGCCACAATGAGCCCGAATTTAGCCTGACGTTCCCTAAATCGGCGTCCGTCGTCCACATCGGTCGTAGACCGGGATCTGATGATCGCTCGCATGAGAAGGGTCGGGCGCTGTTCAGGTGCGCCGTTGTCAGTAGAAAGCATGCAAAGATATCCTTCTCGGATAACGGAAGTGTATGCCCAAGCACCCCTTGTCGCGATCGGCAGCAATTGACTCGTACTTTCAGATTCAGCTTTGTGACATCGGTTCGCACCACGGGACACATCTGCGCCATGCTGGAGAAGCTGATTCGAGAATGCTCGAGGCGGGGCAGCCGGCGACTATCCTCGATGGCGATGTGATCACGTTCGGCAAGGCTGTGGGGCGAAACAATGAGATCGTCCGACCAGTTGTCGTGCGTGTCGAAATCATGACCTCGACACCGTTACAGAGACACGGCTCGGGGCGATATGGGCTCTATCCACCTAGTATCGCGCCGACGCCAACGTCCGCGGATAGCACATCTTCCTCATCGTCCTCCTCGTCGGAGGAAGACTCCTCTCCTTTCGATCACGATTCTGACATTGAGGAAATCCCATGCCCCACCGGCTCGCAGAGTGCACGGTCGCAGCCGATGACGGGCAGCGCGATAGCCCTCAGACTGTTTCAGCGTCTCTTGCCGCCCATGCGTGTGCTTGAGAAGGACGAGGCAGCATTTTGCACGCTCAGTTCAATCAGCTATCCGCTGCAAGGTCCGCAGCCAGAGGCGAGCGCTCCCGTTGTAGATCTTTGTTCGAGGTCCCATTCACCGATGATGTTAGAAAGTCCGTCAGGGACTCCACTCCCTAGACCGTCGCCTCCTCTGCCCAGCGCGCAACCGCCGTCTCCCCCTCGGACGCCTGAACCAGCCCAACTGGCTGCGGTAGACGCAAAGGCCAATGAAGAGCTCGCCCCGGCTAACAGCATCCCACCAGCCCAGCCAAGTTTTCCAACGGTAGGCATTAACAATGCATCTAGAGTACTACCTAATGATCTTTGGTTCCCGATTTGGCAGCTGAGTGCGCCCCCGGCAGTGCAGCCTTCCACCTCTTTCCGCCGCCCTTTCCCTATAACTGCTCGTCCACTACCGCTCAGCATCCCGCCGCACCCCCTCCTCGCCACTAGGTCGGAATTGAAAGAACTGAAAGACGCGATCAATAACATGAAGGTAAGTCTGTTACTTTCCCTTCAGAGGCTTAGAATTGACATGACAATGTGCCAGGACAAAGTCGTAGATCCTGGAGATGAGCTTGATAGTTTACGCGAAAAGGTCGCCCTACTCGAGGAAGAACAGATGGCACTGCAAAGTCGTGGCGACGCGACGTCGAAGGCTGTGGATGCCTGCAAACGGGCTGTTGATGATCATCGTTGACTTGGAAGACCGGGTCGCCGAGCTGGACTCTATGCGACCATATTTCCTAAACAGGTGAGTTAAAAAGGAATAATTTGGATGACTTTCCTTTTGCAGAGCGTGGGAACGAAAACCACTGTAGTCCAAAACAATTTCCAGTCGAGTTTCGGTCAAGCAGAGGTTCCCCGTGCGTTCCCTTTTGTAAAACTGACTGTTAGCTTCGGTTACCTGTGGGAATAGACTGACTTACCTGGTAGTAACCTAGCAAATGAGTGAGAGTGTAATGATCTGTTAGCTTCAGTTACACGTGAGAATAGAACAACTTACCCGGTAGTGATCACAACAACAACAACAACAAGCATAGTATGGGAAGTGGGTGTCCATCCTCCTCCCCCTCCGTCTGCTATTTATCCCTCCCTCCAGCGCACAGACCCAGCACAAATGGCACTTGGCATCCATTGTTCATACTGACTTGGCAGAACGTGTTCGGTTCCGTTTAACTTTGTTACGTAGCAGGTGAAAATTTTGTGATATTGTTCGGACCCAAGTCTTTTAGACAGTAGGAGTATGCTTCTCTATGTATACAGGCCTGGTAAAGACGATGGCGAAAACAGCAAAGAAACGGAATGGCAGCAGTACGAGAATGTAAAGTCTACTTCTGCCAAGATATAAGTCACATTTCCGAGTGATGGTATCAAAGAGAGTCTGATAAGGTTCAAATATAGCAGAGTGACTACTGGGCAGGGAGTAACAAAACGGTGCCGGAATCTCAAAATTGGATGGTGTAAGAGTAGCGGAACGGTAAAAGACGGAAGCACGGCAGCATGGGACTAGTTTGCGAGAGGCTTAGGAAGATATTTGGAAGTTGTGAGAATGGGCGATCAAAGTTCTTCCATAGACATGACAAGCGCTAACATCACCGTAAATGGCGCGGAAAGGTGAATAAGCCACACAGTCGCGGGGAGCGCAAATATCAAAATTTGAAATCCGAGGCTATTTGCGAGTGATTCTGATGTTTGATGAGGGGAGGAGAGTAGCGGCGAGTAGTGCGAGAATGCAAGTGTGAGTGCGAGTAAGAGAACCAAGGTGCATCAAGAAGTGGGGATTGGATGCGAAGGATTTAACGACGGCGCCAGGTCAAATTCCTGGGAAATTGGCCGTCGAAACACTTCAATTTCGTCGGAATTGCTGTATCATGCAAAGCAAGAAAGGGCGAGAAGGCGGGAAGAGAGGGCTGGTCGCGGGAAACCAAAAAATTGAATTTTGAAACTGAGAGCCATCTGTGAGAGGTACGGTGTTGGGAGAGTGATAGCGAGGAGCGGGAGGACAATGCGCAGAAGGGGTGGATCACGGGAAGCTCAAATATCAAATTTGAGAAAGTGGAGCTGTTTGCGAGACGCCCAGGTAGTTTGCGAAGGAAGAAGAGCGGCGGCGAATACTGGGGTTGCGGGAAGCTCAAATATCAAATTTTGAAATATAGAGCCATCTACAAGAGTGGGAGAGCGACAGCTAAGAACGGGAGGAGAATGCGGAGAAGCAGTGGATCGTGGGAAGCTCAAATATCAAATTTGAGAAAGTAGAGCCGTTTGCGAGACGCCCAGGTAGTTTGCGAAGGAAGGAGAGCGACGGCGAATACTGGGGGTTGCGGGAAGCTCAAATATCAAAATTTGAAATATAGAGCCATCTACAAGAGTGGGAGAGCGACAGCTAAGAACGGGAGGACAATGCGGAGAAGTGGTGATCGCGGGAAGCTCAAAACACAAATTTGAGAAAGTGAAGCCGTTTGCGAGACGCCCAGGTAGTTTACGAAGGAAGGAGAGCGACGGCGAATACTGGGGGTCGCGGGAAGCTCAAATATCAAATATTGAAATGTAGAGCCATCTACAAGGGTGGGAGAACGACGGCTAAGAGCGGGAGGACGATGCACAGAAAGGACGGAATTGCGGGGAGTGCAAATATCTAATTTGAAAGAATGAGGTTGTTTGCGATGGTGGGAGAATGACGGCGAAGAATTGGGGGGCAAGACGGAGGAAGCCAAGAGCAGCATGGCCTCTGCGAGGCCATCACTGCTCTGGTACATCGAAAACTGGGCTGTGCAAGGTAGACGAGGGTGGTGATTGCGTGCGTAGGATTTAACGAGGGCGCCAGGTCGATTTTCGTCGGATTGTCTCCCCTGCCCGCGATCAAGAATGACAGGAAGGTGGATGGAAAGGGCCGATCATGGGAAGCCCAAATATCGAATTTTGAAATGCCGAGCCATTTGCGAGGGTCTCGGGTAGTTTGTGATGGTGGGAGAGTAATGGCGAAGGCAGGAGGACGAGAGGGAGGAAGTCAGAGCAGCATGACCTCTGCGAGGCCATCACTGCTCTGGTACATTGGAAACTGGGCCGTGCAAGGTAGACGAGGGTGGTGATTGCGTGCGTAGGATTTAACGAGGGCGCCAGGTCAATTTTCTTGAAAATTGGCCGTCGAAATGGGCTATTTTCGATGAGGGCGATGTCCCGAAGCTGCCAGAAAGGGCCGATCGGCGGACGTTCATATAATCAATTTCGATTTTTTGCCTGCGTTACGATGAACGACAGCGGCAGGGAGTGGTTGCGAAGGTGGACCTTGTACGCAAGCGACTGGTCACGGGAAGTTCGTAGGAAGATTTTCGAAGATGGGGTGAGTTACGAGGGCAGCGGAGTGTACGCCAGGTCAAAATCTGGGAGATCGTGGTCAGTTTGGCTTCAGAAATCAATCCCTGCGTGCGTACCATGTTCGCCAGGATGTTGACAGAAAATGCTGGTCGTGGGACGTTCATACGTCGATTTTCGCACTTCGGAGACCCCTACGCTGAGCGCCACACCTCTGGAACGTTTGCTGCCATTGCCGCAATGCCTCAAGGCTCGTTTTCGATGTTCTTGAAGGTTGGAGACATGGGGAGAAGGTACAGGTTGGCGTGAGGTCTGGTGGACCATCGTAGCAGTGATTCGGGTGAGAACAGATGGTTACAGGTTGATTAGACCGAATTGAATGGTCCCCGAGGTTTTCTAGATGACAGAGTAAGTAAGAAGTGGGCGAGGGAAAATTGCAGGTGACGTACCAATTGTACCCGCTCTAGTTCAACAATAGTATGCCAGTAGCCAATGAATGCGTGGACATGAGCCAAGGATACGTGCAATTTGGACCCTTCATGTTGCGTGAGTGGGCGCCGATCCGACGCGGCGGGTGTGGTTATTCAAATGGTGGTTTGAAGCGAAAGAGCGGAGTTGGAAAATCGACCCAAATTTGGTTCAAGTCGGGGAATTCCCCGATTTAGATGTAATCAGTGCCCACCATTTCCGCTCGTTCTCGCATAGCAGCTGTGATTTGCGGGTGCTCTGTGTGCTGGTAGCAGTCCTATAAATATCTACTAGTAGTACTCTGAGCTTACCATCTGTGCAAAGTGAAGTTACAGCCCCAATCAATAGATAGCAGCAATCTCACTTGCTCAACATCTCCAGGCAATGTGAACGGCCGGAATCCAATAAAAAAACATCAAGGGATCGTTTACGACACTAGGCTACATGAATTAGTCTCGGAGATAGGTGGAGACCAGGGTCCGATCTCAGGAATACTCCCGCAATCTCTAACCTCTCTTACTGTCCAAAGGTTTGTTCTTTTGCACTCTAGCATCGTTTACAGCAAGCCATATGCATATACAGTACACACATACTAACCCAGGTATACCCCAGCGCACCCCCCAACTGCTCACTCGACGGCGGTATCCCAGGAAATTATTCCAGCCTCATTCCCGACCCTCTCTTCCTCCTCGTACTACACTCCCTGCATCCGATGCAAATTGCCAGGTCCCCGTCTTCTGATGTGATGTAATAGGCGCTTAGTCGGCTCGCTTAGCGTACCACGTAAGTCTTAGCATTCCTCTTTTTTTCTCGAAGCTCCCAAGTCCCTTGAGGCCGGATACACTCGAAAACACCGTTTCCGACAATAGCGCACCTTTTTCCTATATAATAAGGGTCGTTTTGGCTGAGGTAGACCCATTCCCAACTTGGGTTCTCATCTCAGCTTCTCCTCTTCTCTCCAGCCTCTCAGTTCCGCTCAATTCACCAAATTCTACTATCCTCCTATCGACCCCTGTTCGACTTTGCCCTCGATATCATGGTTTGTCACTCGAGTCTTTATCTCTACACCATACTAACAATGATTTGCAGTGAGTATATCCTATCCTATACAGTAAGCTCGTCTCTATTTCATTCATTCGCTCAATTGACTGTCTTACATTGCAGAACACCATTTATCAATGAACGGCGCAGATCCAAGTAAGTTACTAATGTTCCAACGTTGAATTCACTAGTAATGACTTTTATTATCGTATAGGACCACTCTCGGATCAGCTTCCCCAAGTTCCATGTCAGTTCGCCGCCATAATGAACTAGTCCTGCATCTTACAGAACCTTGCTCGAGACTTAATGTGAGTCTAATGAAGCAACTCTTTCTTACTCGCATTATCACTTTCAGTGTATATATACTATCAACCACCACCGGACGAGGTTCTACTGGCAAGTCTTTGTGTTGTTACTACTCGGCCGTTTACGCTAGACAATCCACCTCCACCAACCCAGCCGGTTTCCCCGAGATCAGCCCACGTCGGATACGAACTGAGGATTCACCGTCTACCCGATAGCTATTGGAGCTGCGCCGATCCCCCGATGCCGAACTTGAAGGAACTCGACTGCGCTATCCGTTGACGCTCAGCGCCAATAGGTCAGTTTGTGCAAGTTTTTAAGCCGTCTGTGTTTACGCTGATGGATCCATACAGGTGTTAACGAGCTACCACTAGATGAGCTCCTGGTTGTCGAGGTCAGTTCACATCCGTAACGAATTAGCATTCACTCACCCGATTCTTATTCAGCCTCGTTAGTTTGCAAGCCGAGCGAGCGAACGATGATTTCGAACATCCCTGACACTTGGATGAAACGCGACTGCTGATCGTCCGGTTTAATCTAGTTGCCAACGAGTCGAAGGTGTCAGTGCTGCCAGATACGGATGTAAGCATGCCGTCTCCTGACCCAAGTTGGAATCTGACTGCCCGCCAGCCACCTTGGAGATTGCGATCGACGCTGCTTCAAATGAACACCGCCGGACGTCGCCGACGACCGCGCATTACCCTTCCACGATGTCCTCAAGTTGCTCGCGAGAGGGCACACCATCGTTTTGCAGCCCGACGACACGATCCATGTCGAGTTTGAGTGGATACAACCCTAGACGTCGAGACGAACGCCGAGGAAACACAAGGTCAGTTCGGATTCATAATGAATCAATGTTCACTTACCCAATCCTTATTCAACTCCACCAGCGAACGAACTGGGCGAACGGATGCCTAACGCCGCCCGCCGGTGGTTTCAATCGACATCGACGAACCAAGCGTGACCGCTGACCGTCGGCATTAATCCAGTCGTCGGCATGCAGGCATCGGGGTTGCTAAATATACACGTGAGTACACGAACCCCCGGCCCAAATTGCACATCTGACCGCATCCCAGATATCCCGACGCTGCTGCAAACGAACACCACTGACGACCACTTGCGCGATGTCTTCAAGTTTATTGCGAGAGGGTGCTGCATCGTTTCGCAACCTCACGGCACGATCCACGTCGATATCGCGCTGTTACAACCCTGGATGTCGAGACGAACGACGAGCTAACGCGGCGGCGAGACAGGCGGGACCTTGATCGACGAGCTGCCACTGGATGAGCTCCTTCGAGGTCAGTCCGTGGCATTTGTTGGACTGATGAATACTCATTTGGAAATAGACCGCAAGGAAATCGCCTCATTCACCGTTCAGATGCTGACTCGACGTGCGCTAGACAAGTCGGTTCGACTCGCCGACCACCTTGAAGACGCTGTACCTCAACATACCCTATCCTTGCCTTGGGATGTCGTCCGTTTGAGGCACACGAGCCGGACCTTCGCTCTCTCGTAGAGCCGTCCTCGGCACAGATTCACCCACGATCTACGGCACCGTTGATCCTGGTAAGTCTCGCGTTGTATCCCGACGCGTATCATCGCTCATCCAATCCCTTTCAAGCGTCGGCCGCTCTTGATAGCTCCTTTGAGCGAAACGTTGGCCTCGTCTGCACGACGACGAGTGGCTGCGAGAGTCCGGATGGCGACGAAGCGAAGACGAAGACGGTTTCGACGGGTTGGAGATGTCGAGCAAGCTGTCGAATGCAGCGGTGAGCTTCATCGTCGCTGCGCATCGCTAAATCACTAACCAGACGAGGCGGCGCAGAGATCGCACGAACAACGCCAGCACCTCGTCTTGTTCATGGCCGAGCTCTATGCGATACATGTACTCGACGGCACACCATATCAGGGTAAGCCGTTGGTTTTCGTCGAGAAACACGACCTGGACTCACCGGGAGCGTCGCCATAGACATACCACGTCGTCGATACGCTCTCCAACGACGAAACGAACGGCGAACTCGCCAGTCTGCGCACCGAGTCCGAGTCTCGGACTTCGCGCTCGTCCAACGACCAGGTAAGTTCTCTAGCACACGGTTAGCGTGCCTGTTCGACTCACCTTGTGTCGACCACAGTTTGAGCTCGTTGCGTGTGCGAATGCCCGCTCAATATCCACCAGGCCCGAGTGACGGGCACGCCGATCGTCATCCACGTCGACTCCAGATTGGATGCTGAGTGCACGGACACGCAGTCGATAGACGTGTAGACATGCTGTCGTCGGCAGTGGACTCGCCCGCGATAAGATTAGATGAATAAGTGCGAACGTATACGTAGCTGTGAGAGCGAGAGAGCGACTAGGTAGACTGTGGACGACTCAGCCGTCGTCCCCGTGAGCCGGGTGATGTCGATTCGACGAACAGCGTACCCAGACTCAAGTCCCGGCAGACAGAACGGCGCGGATTCCAACGAATGACCGTGAGCCGTAAACGTTTGAACCGACAAGACGGGCCACGGCTGTGAGTGAGTGAGTACGAGTTGAGTGTGTAAGTTCCTAGCCATGCGACTGATGGTCTCGAAATGACAGCTTGACCGTCTACACACGCCTAACGCCGTCAGTACGCCGAATGAATTACGGATGAATGAACCAGTGCGTACCTTATTCATTTACCTCTCGAAATCCCATCTAATCCATATTCTAGGTCTGCGAGTCGCCCTCAATGACGGCCCAGGTAAGTCACTCGCAAACCGATTTATTCGACGCGTATCTACTAACGTTACATGTTGTTGATACAGATCTCCTACCACTTACCTCTACGGGTCGCGCGCGAGTGCTGTCGACGACGCAAACGGGAACGCCTCGATTCCATCTACGAGGTCACGGTGCGTACCCTCTCTTCTCCTCTTGTTCGTGTTCCTGTTCTTTCCTCCGACGTCTTTCTAACTCGTTCATCATTCTAGCTTTCTACTCCCCGCCGTCGATGTCTTCACGAAACGCTGACGTCGTTCGCAAGAACTGAGGACTAAGTAAGTCCCCCGACAGGTAGACGCAAACATACTCACCCGAGTCGACGCAGCGAGTCGCTTCGATGCCTGGCTGCCTGGCTAGGTGCGACTTGCTATCGTCTTTCGTTTATTCCCGTCCCGTTCTCCTACGTCTTGTTATCGTTCCCATTTCCTTGTGTTTCCATCTCGCATCCTTTCTGCCTACATCCTGTAGCGTCTTCGTTCCGCTTTCGCCTCGTCGGGGTGCCTCTCGTCTTCTTCCCGTCCCATTGTCAATGGTCAGGGCCTACGTGCCTGGGTTGGTTTCCGTATCTGTGGCTGTTTGCGTTGGCATTGGTGCTTCTCATTCTGTGTTGCGTGTCGTCGTCGTCCTTATCCACTCGTTCCCCCGCTGCCGTGTGCGTTCGTGTTCGTGTTCATTTGTATTCGAGTCGCAACCGTTTGCGTTTGCGTTCGCGCCTTTCGCCTTTCGTGGTCCGTGTTTGTGTTTATGTTTTCGTTCACGTTTGTCCCCGGGACGTGGTCGCGTAACTGCAGCCACATCGTCAGTGCTCGATGCTCAATGCTCGAGCCCGGAGTACGTACCCACCTCGTTCGCTCGTCCTCCGTTTCTTCGTTCCCCGTCTTGCTCCTTCGTCCTTTGCCTCTTCTTCTTTCTCCCTCCACGCACGCGGAACATCCGCTGCGTGCGTTCTGTTTCGTTCTTTCGTGTTCGCCGTCCCTCGTTTCTTGAGTTCCCGCACTTTCCTTGAGTTCCTTTCCTTTCGCTCCCTCTCTCACATGCCTCGCCCGCATCCGCTTCGTTCGTCTATTGTCGACGCCTCTCGCCACGCGTTTGCATTGTTGTCTCCGTTTCTTTTTGCGTTCTTCGTGTTTGCGTTTGCACGTTTGCGCGTATCCGGTTGCTGACCCTCGCCCTGCCAGACTTTTCAAGCACAGATGAGCCCCCTACAAACGCGCGTTCAGCGAGACCGCACGATGAGTGAGAACGACGAAGGTGCATACCTTATTCGTTTGTTATCTCGTTCTTTCATTCTCGTATTCCCGTTGCCTCCGCGTCGTTTCGTCTCTCGTATTCGTCAGCCAATGTATTCGTTCTCGCGTTCTCGTTCGTGTCTTGCGCTTCACGTTCGCTGTCATTTTCATTCGATTCGATTCGATTCGATTCCGACTTGCTAACATGCTGTCTCGAGACCGGAGTGATCCAGGTCGGGAGCGCGTTGACTTGGAAAGGATTTGGCGCGGCGACTCGGTGGTAGTTTGGGATTGTGTGGTGGATTGATGCTCGTGGCTTTGATGTGGACGACGCGGGAAGTTGGGTAGTTGGGGTTATAGGTAGCCATTGTAGTCGCCGTTATTCGAGTTGGCAGAGAGGAGCTGGAGATGGGCGGCTTCTATCACTCGTGGCAAAGGTCGGCTGTGGAGTGGAAGTCCGCGCGGCTGAGATTGATAGTCGGTAGTTGGTGGAGGGACGTGGCGCGGTTGTTGAGTGAGAACGCAGTGGCGTCGAGGGATTGAATGGATGAGAGAGCACGCGGATGACGTGGAGTAGGTGAGGGAGTGTCGAGTGGACAAAGCGATAGAGGGAGGCTTGCATTGCGTTGGCAGAGGATCGCGCGTGGGAGAGGGCGATTGTGCGAGTTGTCGTGGTTGAGAGACGAATAGTTGAGAGCTGTAGCATAGATTGGCGCTCGTGGCCTATATAAGCGAGGCTGCCTGCATGAAGCACTTCTGACTCCTCCCATCTCTTCAGTGTATTCGCTTTTTGGGGGATTCAACATGTCAATGGTATTCGACGTCGCTTCCGACGATGAAATTCAGTACATGGGCTCAAGACGCAATGTATTACCCCCGCCGACCCCCTTTACCCATCATCAAAGCCCCGTCGCAGGTCGTTCTGTCGCATGCACTAGCGCAACTAAGCTAATGATAACACTACAGGTATTGTATTGCATGTTGCTCCAGGCCACAATGAGCCCGAATTTAGCCTGACGTTCCCTAAATCGGCGTCCGTCGTCCACATCGGTCGTAGACCGGGATCTGATGATCGCTCGCATGAGAAGGGTCGGGCGCTGTTCAGGTGCGCCGTTGTCAGTAGAAAGCATGCAAAGATATCCTTCTCGGATAACGGAAGTGTATGCCTCAGCACCCCTTGTCGCGATCGGCAGCAATTGACTCGTACTTTCAGATTCAGCTTTGTGACATCGGTTCGCACCACGGGACACATCTGCGCCATGCTGGAGAAGCTGATTCGAGAATGCTCGAGGCGGGGCAGCCGGCGACTATCCTCGATGGCGATGTGATCACGTTCGGCAAGGCTGTGGGGCGAAACAATGAGATCGTCCGACCAGTTGTCGTGCGTGTCGAAATCATGACCTCGACACCGTTACAGAGACACGGCTCGGGGCGATATGGGCTCTATCCACCTAGTATCGCGCCGACGCCAACGTCCGCGGATAGCACATCTTCCTCATCGTCCTCCTCGTCGGAGGAAGACTCCTCTCCTTTCGATCACGATTCTGACATTGAGGAAATCCCATGCCCCACCGGCTCGCAGAGTGCACGGTCGCAGGCGATGACGGGCAGCGCGATAGCCCTCAGACTGTTTCAGCGTCTCTTGCCGCCCATGCGTGTGCTTGAGAAGGACGAGGCAGCATTTTGCACGCTCAGTTCAATCAGCTATCCGCTGCAAGGTCCGCAGGCACAGGCGAGGGCTCCCGTTGTAGATCTTCGTTCGAGGTCGCATTCACCGATGATGTTAGAAAGTCCGTCAGGGACTCCACTCCCTGGACCGTCGCCTCCTCTGCCCAGCGCGCAACCGCCGTCTCCCCCTCGGACCCCTGAACCAGACGCAAAGGCCAATGAAGAGCTCGCCCCAGCTAACAGCATCCCACCAGCCCAGCCAAGTTTTCCAACGGTAGGCATTAACAATGCATCTAGAGTACTACCTAATGATCTTTGGTTCCCGATGCAGCCTTCCACCTCTTTCCGCCGCCCTTTCCCTATAACTGCTCGTCCACTACCGCTCAGCATCCCGCCGCACCCCCTCCTCGCCACTAGGTCGGAATTGAAAGAACTGAAAGACGCGATCAATAACATGAAGGTAAGTCTGTTACTTTCCCTTCAGAGGCTTAGAATTGACATGACAATGTGCCAGGACAAAGTCGTAGATCCTGGAGATGAGCTTGATAGTTTACGCGAAAAGGTCGCCCTACTCGAGGAAGAACAGATGGCACTGCAAAGTCGTGGCGACGCGACGTCGAAGGCTGTGGATGCCTGCAAACGGGCTGTTGATGATCATCGTTGACTTGGAAGACCGGGTCGCCGAGCTGGACTCTATGCGACCATATTTCCTAAACAGGTGAGTTAAAAAGGAATAATTTGGATGACTTTCCTTTTGCAGAGCGTGGGAACGAAAACCACTGTAGTCCAAAACAATTTCCAGTCGAGTTTCGGTCAAGCAGAGGTTCCCCGTGCGTTCCCTTTTGTAAAACTGACTGTTAGCTTCGGTTACCTGTGGGAATAGACTGACTTACCTGGTAGTAACCTAGCAAATGAGTGAGAGTGTAATGATCTGTTAGCTTCAGTTACACGTGAGAATAGAACAACTTACCCGGTAGTGATCACAACAACAACAACAACAAGCATAGTATGGGAAGTGGGTGTCCATCCTCCTCCCCCTCCGTCTGCTATTTATCCCTCCCTCCAGCGCACAGACCCAGCACAAATGGCACTTGGCATCCATTGTTCATACTGACTTGGCAGAACGTGTTCGGTTCCGTTTAACTTTGTTACGTAGCAGGTGAAAATTTTGTGATATTGTTCGGACCCAAGTCTTTTAGACAGTAGGAGTATGCTTCTCTATGTATACAGGCCTGGTAAAGACGATGGCGAAAACAGCAAAGAAACGGAATGGCAGCAGTACGAGAATGTAAAGTCTACTTCTGCCAAGATATAAGTCACATTTCCGAGTGATGGTATCAAAGAGAGTCTGATAAGGTTCAAATATAGCAGAGTGACTACTGGGCAGGGAGTAACAAAACGGTGCCGGAATCTCAAAATTGGATGGTGTAAGAGTAGCGGAACGGTAAAAGACGGAAGCACGGCAGCATGGGACTAGTTTGCGAGAGGCTTAGGAAGATATTTGGAAGTTGTGAGAATGGGCGATCAAAGTTCTTCCATAGACATGACAAGCGCTAACATCACCGTAAATGGCGCGGAAAGGTGAATAAGCCACACAGTCGCGGGGAGCGCAAATATCAAAATTTGAAATCCGAGGCTATTTGCGAGTGATTCTGATGTTTGATGAGGGGAGGAGAGTAGCGGCGAGTAGTGCGAGAATGCAAGTGTGAGTGCGAGTAAGAGAACCAAGGTGCATCAAGAAGTGGGGATTGGATGCGAAGGATTTAACGACGGCGCCAGGTCAAATTCCTGGGAAATTGGCCGTCGAAACACTTCAATTTCGTCGGAATTGCTGTATCATGCAAAGCAAGAAAGGGCGAGAAGGCGGGAAGAGAGGGCTGGTCGCGGGAAACCAAAAAATTGAATTTTGAAACTGAGAGCCATCTGTGAGAGGTACGGTGTTGGGAGAGTGATAGCGAGGAGCGGGAGGACAATGCGCAGAAGGGGTGGATCACGGGAAGCTCAAATATCAAATTTGAGAAAGTGGAGCTGTTTGCGAGACGCCCAGGTAGTTTGCGAAGGAAGAAGAGCGGCGGCGAATACTGGGGTTGCGGGAAGCTCAAATATCAAATTTTGAAATATAGAGCCATCTACAAGAGTGGGAGAGCGACAGCTAAGAACGGGAGGAGAATGCGGAGAAGCAGTGGATCGTGGGAAGCTCAAATATCAAATTTGAGAAAGTAGAGCCGTTTGCGAGACGCCCAGGTAGTTTGCGAAGGAAGGAGAGCGACGGCGAATACTGGGGGTTGCGGGAAGCTCAAATATCAAAATTTGAAATATAGAGCCATCTACAAGAGTGGGAGAGCGACAGCTAAGAACGGGAGGACAATGCGGAGAAGTGGTGATCGCGGGAAGCTCAAAACACAAATTTGAGAAAGTGAAGCCGTTTGCGAGACGCCCAGGTAGTTTACGAAGGAAGGAGAGCGACGGCGAATACTGGGGGTCGCGGGAAGCTCAAATATCAAATATTGAAATGTAGAGCCATCTACAAGGGTGGGAGAACGACGGCTAAGAGCGGGAGGACGATGCACAGAAAGGACGGAATTGCGGGGAGTGCAAATATCTAATTTGAAAGAATGAGGTTGTTTGCGATGGTGGGAGAATGACGGCGAAGAATTGGGGGGCAAGACGGAGGAAGCCAAGAGCAGCATGGCCTCTGCGAGGCCATCACTGCTCTGGTACATCGAAAACTGGGCTGTGCAAGGTAGACGAGGGTGGTGATTGCGTGCGTAGGATTTAACGAGGGCGCCAGGTCGATTTTCGTCGGATTGTCTCCCCTGCCCGCGATCAAGAATGACAGGAAGGTGGATGGAAAGGGCCGATCATGGGAAGCCCAAATATCGAATTTTGAAATGCCGAGCCATTTGCGAGGGTCTCGGGTAGTTTGTGATGGTGGGAGAGTAATGGCGAAGGCAGGAGGACGAGAGGGAGGAAGTCAGAGCAGCATGACCTCTGCGAGGCCATCACTGCTCTGGTACATTGGAAACTGGGCCGTGCAAGGTAGACGAGGGTGGTGATTGCGTGCGTAGGATTTAACGAGGGCGCCAGGTCAATTTTCTTGAAAATTGGCCGTCGAAATGGGCTATTTTCGATGAGGGCGATGTCCCGAAGCTGCCAGAAAGGGCCGATCGGCGGACGTTCATATAATCAATTTCGATTTTTTGCCTGCGTTACGATGAACGACAGCGGCAGGGAGTGGTTGCGAAGGTGGACCTTGTACGCAAGCGACTGGTCACGGGAAGTTCGTAGGAAGATTTTCGAAGATGGGGTGAGTTACGAGGGCAGCGGAGTGTACGCCAGGTCAAAATCTGGGAGATCGTGGTCAGTTTGGCTTCAGAAATCAATCCCTGCGTGCGTACCATGTTCGCCAGGATGTTGACAGAAAATGCTGGTCGTGGGACGTTCATACGTCGATTTTCGCACTTCGGAGACCCCTACGCTGAGCGCCACACCTCTGGAACGTTTGCTGCCATTGCCGCAATGCCTCAAGGCTCGTTTTCGATGTTCTTGAAGGTTGGAGACATGGGGAGAAGGTACAGGTTGGCGTGAGGTCTGGTGGACCATCGTAGCAGTGATTCGGGTGAGAACAGATGGTTACAGGTTGATTAGACCGAATTGAATGGTCCCCGAGGTTTTCTAGATGACAGAGTAAGTAAGAAGTGGGCGAGGGAAAATTGCAGGTGACGTACCAATTGTACCCGCTCTAGTTCAACAATAGTATGCCAGTAGCCAATGAATGCGTGGACATGAGCCAAGGATACGTGCAATTTGGACCCTTCATGTTGCGTGAGTGGGCGCCGATCCGACGCGGCGGGTGTGGTTATTCAAATGGTGGTTTGAAGCGAAAGAGCGGAGTTGGAAAATCGACCCAAATTTGGTTCAAGTCGGGGAATTCCCCGATTTAGATGTAATCAGTGCCCACCATTTCCGCTCGTTCTCGCATAGCAGCTGTGATTTGCGGGTGCTCTGTGTGCTGGTAGCAGTCCTATAAATATCTACTAGTAGTACTCTGAGCTTACCATCTGTGCAAAGTGAAGTTACAGCCCCAATCAATAGATAGCAGCAATCTCACTTGCTCAACATCTCCAGGCAATGTGAACGGCCGGAATCCAATAAAAAAACATCAAGGGATCGTTTACGACACTAGGCTACATGAATTAGTCTCGGAGATAGGTGGAGACCAGGGTCCGATCTCAGGAATACTCCCGCAATCTCTAACCTCTCTTACTGTCCAAAGGTTTGTTCTTTTGCACTCTAGCATCGTTTACAGCAAGCCATATGCATATACAGTACACACATACTAACCCAGGTATACCCCAGCGCACCCCCCAACTGCTCACTCGACGGCGGTATCCCAGGAAATTATTCCAGCCTCATTCCCGACCCTCTCTTCCTCCTCGTACTACACTCCCTGCATCCG
This sequence comes from Pleurotus tuoliensis, assembly GCA_036872985.1. Taxonomy (NCBI): domain Eukaryota; kingdom Fungi; phylum Basidiomycota; class Agaricomycetes; order Agaricales; family Pleurotaceae; genus Pleurotus; species Pleurotus tuoliensis. The sequence continues at coordinate 548,187 of JAYMDH010000011.1, read as the reverse complement.
ATGCAAATTGCCAGGTCCCCGTCTTCTGATGTGATGTAATAGGCGCTTAGTCGGCTCGCTTAGCGTACCACGTAAGTCTTAGCATTCCTCTTTTTTTCTCGAAGCTCCCAAGTCCCTTGAGGCCGGATACACTCGAAAACACCGTTTCCGACAATAGCGCACCTTTTTCCTATATAATAAGGGTCGTTTTGGCTGAGGTAGACCCATTCCCAACTTGGGTTCTCATCTCAGCTTCTCCTCTTCTCTCCAGCCTCTCAGTTCCGCTCAATTCACCAAATTCTACTATCCTCCTATCGACCCCTGTTCGACTTTGCCCTCGATATCATGGTTTGTCACTCGAGTCTTTATCTCTACACCATACTAACAATGATTTGCAGTGAGTATATCCTATCCTATACAGTAAGCTCGTCTCTATTTCATTCATTCGCTCAATTGACTGTCTTACATTGCAGAACACCATTTATCAATGAACGGCGCAGATCCAAGTAAGTTACTAATGTTCCAACGTTGAATTCACTAGTAATGACTTTTATTATCGTATAGGACCACTCTCGGATCAGCTTCCCCAAGTTCCATGTCAGTTCGCCGCCATAATGAACTAGTCCTGCATCTTACAGAACCTTGCTCGAGACTTAATGTGAGTCTAATGAAGCAACTCTTTCTTACTCGCATTATCACTTTCAGTGTATATATACTATCAACCACCACCGGACGAGGTTCTACTGGCAAGTCTTTGTGTTGTTACTACTCGGCCGTTTACGCTAGACAATCCACCTCCACCAACCCAGCCGGTTTCCCCGAGATCAGCCCACGTCGGATACGAACTGAGGATTCACCGTCTACCCGATAGCTATTGGAGCTGCGCCGATCCCCCGATGCCGAACTTGAAGGAACTCGACTGCGCTATCCGTTGACGCTCAGCGCCAATAGGTCAGTTTGTGCAAGTTTTTAAGCCGTCTGTGTTTACGCTGATGGATCCATACAGGTGTTAACGAGCTACCACTAGATGAGCTCCTGGTTGTCGAGGTCAGTTCACATCCGTAACGAATTAGCATTCACTCACCCGATTCTTATTCAGCCTCGTTAGTTTGCAAGCCGAGCGAGCGAACGATGATTTCGAACATCCCTGACACTTGGATGAAACGCGACTGCTGATCGTCCGGTTTAATCTAGTTGCCAACGAGTCGAAGGTGTCAGTGCTGCCAGATACGGATGTAAGCATGCCGTCTCCTGACCCAAGTTGGAATCTGACTGCCCGCCAGCCACCTTGGAGATTGCGATCGACGCTGCTTCAAATGAACACCGCCGGACGTCGCCGACGACCGCGCATTACCCTTCCACGATGTCCTCAAGTTGCTCGCGAGAGGGCACACCATCGTTTTGCAGCCCGACGACACGATCCATGTCGAGTTTGAGTGGATACAACCCTAGACGTCGAGACGAACGCCGAGGAAACACAAGGTCAGTTCGGATTCATAATGAATCAATGTTCACTTACCCAATCCTTATTCAACTCCACCAGCGAACGAACTGGGCGAACGGATGCCTAACGCCGCCCGCCGGTGGTTTCAATCGACATCGACGAACCAAGCGTGACCGCTGACCGTCGGCATTAATCCAGTCGTCGGCATGCAGGCATCGGGGTTGCTAAATATACACGTGAGTACACGAACCCCCGGCCCAAATTGCACATCTGACCGCATCCCAGATATCCCGACGCTGCTGCAAACGAACACCACTGACGACCACTTGCGCGATGTCTTCAAGTTTATTGCGAGAGGGTGCTGCATCGTTTCGCAACCTCACGGCACGATCCACGTCGATATCGCGCTGTTACAACCCTGGATGTCGAGACGAACGACGAGCTAACGCGGCGGCGAGACAGGCGGGACCTTGATCGACGAGCTGCCACTGGATGAGCTCCTTCGAGGTCAGTCCGTGGCATTTGTTGGACTGATGAATACTCATTTGGAAATAGACCGCAAGGAAATCGCCTCATTCACCGTTCAGATGCTGACTCGACGTGCGCTAGACAAGTCGGTTCGACTCGCCGACCACCTTGAAGACGCTGTACCTCAACATACCCTATCCTTGCCTTGGGATGTCGTCCGTTTGAGGCACACGAGCCGGACCTTCGCTCTCTCGTAGAGCCGTCCTCGGCACAGATTCACCCACGATCTACGGCACCGTTGATCCTGGTAAGTCTCGCGTTGTATCCCGACGCGTATCATCGCTCATCCAATCCCTTTCAAGCGTCGGCCGCTCTTGATAGCTCCTTTGAGCGAAACGTTGGCCTCGTCTGCACGACGACGAGTGGCTGCGAGAGTCCGGATGGCGACGAAGCGAAGACGAAGACGGTTTCGACGGGTTGGAGATGTCGAGCAAGCTGTCGAATGCAGCGGTGAGCTTCATCGTCGCTGCGCATCGCTAAATCACTAACCAGACGAGGCGGCGCAGAGATCGCACGAACAACGCCAGCACCTCGTCTTGTTCATGGCCGAGCTCTATGCGATACATGTACTCGACGGCACACCATATCAGGGTAAGCCGTTGGTTTTCGTCGAGAAACACGACCTGGACTCACCGGGAGCGTCGCCATAGACATACCACGTCGTCGATACGCTCTCCAACGACGAAACGAACGGCGAACTCGCCAGTCTGCGCACCGAGTCCGAGTCTCGGACTTCGCGCTCGTCCAACGACCAGGTAAGTTCTCTAGCACACGGTTAGCGTGCCTGTTCGACTCACCTTGTGTCGACCACAGTTTGAGCTCGTTGCGTGTGCGAATGCCCGCTCAATATCCACCAGGCCCGAGTGACGGGCACGCCGATCGTCATCCACGTCGACTCCAGATTGGATGCTGAGTGCACGGACACGCAGTCGATAGACGTGTAGACATGCTGTCGTCGGCAGTGGACTCGCCCGCGATAAGATTAGATGAATAAGTGCGAACGTATACGTAGCTGTGAGAGCGAGAGAGCGACTAGGTAGACTGTGGACGACTCAGCCGTCGTCCCCGTGAGCCGGGTGATGTCGATTCGACGAACAGCGTACCCAGACTCAAGTCCCGGCAGACAGAACGGCGCGGATTCCAACGAATGACCGTGAGCCGTAAACGTTTGAACCGACAAGACGGGCCACGGCTGTGAGTGAGTGAGTACGAGTTGAGTGTGTAAGTTCCTAGCCATGCGACTGATGGTCTCGAAATGACAGCTTGACCGTCTACACACGCCTAACGCCGTCAGTACGCCGAATGAATTACGGATGAATGAACCAGTGCGTACCTTATTCATTTACCTCTCGAAATCCCATCTAATCCATATTCTAGGTCTGCGAGTCGCCCTCAATGACGGCCCAGGTAAGTCACTCGCAAACCGATTTATTCGACGCGTATCTACTAACGTTACATGTTGTTGATACAGATCTCCTACCACTTACCTCTACGGGTCGCGCGCGAGTGCTGTCGACGACGCAAACGGGAACGCCTCGATTCCATCTACGAGGTCACGGTGCGTACCCTCTCTTCTCCTCTTGTTCGTGTTCCTGTTCTTTCCTCCGACGTCTTTCTAACTCGTTCATCATTCTAGCTTTCTACTCCCCGCCGTCGATGTCTTCACGAAACGCTGACGTCGTTCGCAAGAACTGAGGACTAAGTAAGTCCCCCGACAGGTAGACGCAAACATACTCACCCGAGTCGACGCAGCGAGTCGCTTCGATGCCTGGCTGCCTGGCTAGGTGCGACTTGCTATCGTCTTTCGTTTATTCCCGTCCCGTTCTCCTACGTCTTGTTATCGTTCCCATTTCCTTGTGTTTCCATCTCGCATCCTTTCTGCCTACATCCTGTAGCGTCTTCGTTCCGCTTTCGCCTCGTCGGGGTGCCTCTCGTCTTCTTCCCGTCCCATTGTCAATGGTCAGGGCCTACGTGCCTGGGTTGGTTTCCGTATCTGTGGCTGTTTGCGTTGGCATTGGTGCTTCTCATTCTGTGTTGCGTGTCGTCGTCGTCCTTATCCACTCGTTCCCCCGCTGCCGTGTGCGTTCGTGTTCGTGTTCATTTGTATTCGAGTCGCAACCGTTTGCGTTTGCGTTCGCGCCTTTCGCCTTTCGTGGTCCGTGTTTGTGTTTATGTTTTCGTTCACGTTTGTCCCCGGGACGTGGTCGCGTAACTGCAGCCACATCGTCAGTGCTCGATGCTCAATGCTCGAGCCCGGAGTACGTACCCACCTCGTTCGCTCGTCCTCCGTTTCTTCGTTCCCCGTCTTGCTCCTTCGTCCTTTGCCTCTTCTTCTTTCTCCCTCCACGCACGCGGAACATCCGCTGCGTGCGTTCTGTTTCGTTCTTTCGTGTTCGCCGTCCCTCGTTTCTTGAGTTCCCGCACTTTCCTTGAGTTCCTTTCCTTTCGCTCCCTCTCTCACATGCCTCGCCCGCATCCGCTTCGTTCGTCTATTGTCGACGCCTCTCGCCACGCGTTTGCATTGTTGTCTCCGTTTCTTTTTGCGTTCTTCGTGTTTGCGTTTGCACGTTTGCGCGTATCCGGTTGCTGACCCTCGCCCTGCCAGACTTTTCAAGCACAGATGAGCCCCCTACAAACGCGCGTTCAGCGAGACCGCACGATGAGTGAGAACGACGAAGGTGCATACCTTATTCGTTTGTTATCTCGTTCTTTCATTCTCGTATTCCCGTTGCCTCCGCGTCGTTTCGTCTCTCGTATTCGTCAGCCAATGTATTCGTTCTCGCGTTCTCGTTCGTGTCTTGCGCTTCACGTTCGCTGTCATTTTCATTCGATTCGATTCGATTCGATTCCGACTTGCTAACATGCTGTCTCGAGACCGGAGTGATCCAGGTCGGGAGCGCGTTGACTTGGAAAGGATTTGGCGCGGCGACTCGGTGGTAGTTTGGGATTGTGTGGTGGATTGATGCTCGTGGCTTTGATGTGGACGACGCGGGAAGTTGGGTAGTTGGGGTTATAGGTAGCCATTGTAGTCGCCGTTATTCGAGTTGGCAGAGAGGAGCTGGAGATGGGCGGCTTCTATCACTCGTGGCAAAGGTCGGCTGTGGAGTGGAAGTCCGCGCGGCTGAGATTGATAGTCGGTAGTTGGTGGAGGGACGTGGCGCGGTTGTTGAGTGAGAACGCAGTGGCGTCGAGGGATTGAATGGATGAGAGAGCACGCGGATGACGTGGAGTAGGTGAGGGAGTGTCGAGTGGACAAAGCGATAGAGGGAGGCTTGCATTGCGTTGGCAGAGGATCGCGCGTGGGAGAGGGCGATTGTGCGAGTTGTCGTGGTTGAGAGACGAATAGTTGAGAGCTGTAGCATAGATTGGCGCTCGTGGCCTATATAAGCGAGGCTGCCTGCATGAAGCACTTCTGACTCCTCCCATCTCTTCAGTGTATTCGCTTTTTGGGGGATTCAACATGTCAATGGTATTCGACGTCGCTTCCGACGATGAAATTCAGTACATGGGCTCAAGACGCAATGTATTACCCCCGCCGACCCCCTTTACCCATCATCAAAGCCCCGTCGCAGGTCGTTCTGTCGCATGCACTAGCGCAACTAAGCTAATGATAACACTACAGGTATTGTATTGCATGTTGCTCCAGGCCACAATGAGCCCGAATTTAGCCTGACGTTCCCTAAATCGGCGTCCGTCATCCACATCGGTCGTAGACCGGGATCTGATGATCGCTCGCATGAGAAGGGTCGGGCGCTGTTCAGGTGCGCCGTTGTCAGTAGAAAGCATGCAAAGATATCCTTCTCGGATAACGGAAGTGTATGCCTCAGCACCCCTTGTCGCGATCGGCAGCAATTGACTCGTACTTTCAGATTCAGCTTTGTGACATCGGTTCGCACCACGGGACACATCTGCGCCATGCTGGAGAAGCTGATTCGAGAATGCTCGAGGCGGGGCAGCCGGCGACTATCCTCGATGGCGATGTGATCACGTTCGGCAAGGCTGTGGGGCGAAACAATGAGATCGTCCGACCAGTTGTCGTGCGTGTCGAAATCATGACCTCGACACCGTTACAGAGACACGGCTCGGGGCGATATGGGCTCTATCCACCTAGTATCGCGCCGACGCCAACGTCCGCGGATAGCACATCTTCCTCATCGTCCTCCTCGTCGGAGGAAGACTCCTCTCCTTTCGATCACGATTCTGACATTGAGGAAATCCCATGCCCCACCGGCTCGCAGAGTGCACGGTCGCAGGCGATGACGGGCAGCGCGATAGCCCTCAGACTGTTTCAGCGTCTCTTGCCGCCCATGCGTGTGCTTGAGAAGGACGAGGCAGCATTTTGCACGCTCAGTTCAATCAGCTATCCGCTGCAAGGTCCGCAGGCACAGGCGAGGGCTCCCGTTGTAGATCTTCGTTCGAGGTCGCATTCACCGATGATGTTAGAAAGTCCGTCAGGGACTCCACTCCCTGGACCGTCGCCTCCTCTGCCCAGCGCGCAACCGCCGTCTCCCCCTCGGACCCCTGAACCAGACGCAAAGGCCAATGAAGAGCTCGCCCCAGCTAACAGCATCCCACCAGCCCAGCCAAGTTTTCCAACGGTAGGCATTAACAATGCATCTAGAGTACTACCTAATGATCTTTGGTTCCCGATGCAGCCTTCCACCTCTTTCCGCCGCCCTTTCCCTATAACTGCTCGTCCACTACCGCTCAGCATCCCGCCGCACCCCCTCCTCGCCACTAGGTCGGAATTGAAAGAACTGAAAGACGCGATCAATAACATGAAGGTAAGTCTGTTACTTTCCCTTCAGAGGCTTAGAATTGACATGACAATGTGCCAGGACAAAGTCGTAGATCCTGGAGATGAGCTTGATAGTTTACGCGAAAAGGTCGCCCTACTCGAGGAAGAACAGATGGCACTGCAAAGTCGTGGCGACGCGACGTCGAAGGCTGTGGATGCCTGCAAACGGGCTGTTGATGATCATCGTTGACTTGGAAGACCGGGTCGCCGAGCTGGACTCTATGCGACCATATTTCCTAAACAGGTGAGTTAAAAAGGAATAATTTGGATGACTTTCCTTTTGCAGAGCGTGGGAACGAAAACCACTGTAGTCCAAAACAATTTCCAGTCGAGTTTCGGTCAAGCAGAGGTTCCCCGTGCGTTCCCTTTTGTAAAACTGACTGTTAGCTTCGGTTACCTGTGGGAATAGACTGACTTACCTGGTAGTAACCTAGCAAATGAGTGAGAGTGTAATGATCTGTTAGCTTCAGTTACACGTGAGAATAGAACAACTTACCCGGTAGTGATCACAACAACAACAACAACAAGCATAGTATGGGAAGTGGGTGTCCATCCTCCTCCCCCTCCGTCTGCTATTTATCCCTCCCTCCAGCGCACAGACCCAGCACAAATGGCACTTGGCATCCATTGTTCATACTGACTTGGCAGAACGTGTTCGGTTCCGTTTAACTTTGTTACGTAGCAGGTGAAAATTTTGTGATATTGTTCGGACCCAAGTCTTTTAGACAGTAGGAGTATGCTTCTCTATGTATACAGGCCTGGTAAAGACGATGGCGAAAACAGCAAAGAAACGGAATGGCAGCAGTACGAGAATGTAAAGTCTACTTCTGCCAAGATATAAGTCACATTTCCGAGTGATGGTATCAAAGAGAGTCTGATAAGGTTCAAATATAGCAGAGTGACTACTGGGCAGGGAGTAACAAAACGGTGCCGGAATCTCAAAATTGGATGGTGTAAGAGTAGCGGAACGGTAAAAGACGGAAGCACGGCAGCATGGGACTAGTTTGCGAGAGGCTTAGGAAGATATTTGGAAGTTGTGAGAATGGGCGATCAAAGTTCTTCCATAGACATGACAAGCGCTAACATCACCGTAAATGGCGCGGAAAGGTGAATAAGCCACACAGTCGCGGGGAGCGCAAATATCAAAATTTGAAATCCGAGGCTATTTGCGAGTGATTCTGATGTTTGATGAGGGGAGGAGAGTAGCGGCGAGTAGTGCGAGAATGCAAGTGTGAGTGCGAGTAAGAGAACCAAGGTGCATCAAGAAGTGGGGATTGGATGCGAAGGATTTAACGACGGCGCCAGGTCAAATTCCTGGGAAATTGGCCGTCGAAACACTTCAATTTCGTCGGAATTGCTGTATCATGCAAAGCAAGAAAGGGCGAGAAGGCGGGAAGAGAGGGCTGGTCGCGGGAAACCAAAAAATTGAATTTTGAAACTGAGAGCCATCTGTGAGAGGTACGGTGTTGGGAGAGTGATAGCGAGGAGCGGGAGGACAATGCGCAGAAGGGGTGGATCACGGGAAGCTCAAATATCAAATTTGAGAAAGTGGAGCTGTTTGCGAGACGCCCAGGTAGTTTGCGAAGGAAGAAGAGCGGCGGCGAATACTGGGGTTGCGGGAAGCTCAAATATCAAATTTTGAAATATAGAGCCATCTACAAGAGTGGGAGAGCGACAGCTAAGAACGGGAGGAGAATGCGGAGAAGCAGTGGATCGTGGGAAGCTCAAATATCAAATTTGAGAAAGTAGAGCCGTTTGCGAGACGCCCAGGTAGTTTGCGAAGGAAGGAGAGCGACGGCGAATACTGGGGGTTGCGGGAAGCTCAAATATCAAAATTTGAAATATAGAGCCATCTACAAGAGTGGGAGAGCGACAGCTAAGAACGGGAGGACAATGCGGAGAAGTGGTGATCGCGGGAAGCTCAAAACACAAATTTGAGAAAGTGAAGCCGTTTGCGAGACGCCCAGGTAGTTTACGAAGGAAGGAGAGCGACGGCGAATACTGGGGGTCGCGGGAAGCTCAAATATCAAATATTGAAATGTAGAGCCATCTACAAGGGTGGGAGAACGACGGCTAAGAGCGGGAGGACGATGCACAGAAAGGACGGAATTGCGGGGAGTGCAAATATCTAATTTGAAAGAATGAGGTTGTTTGCGATGGTGGGAGAATGACGGCGAAGAATTGGGGGGCAAGACGGAGGAAGCCAAGAGCAGCATGGCCTCTGCGAGGCCATCACTGCTCTGGTACATCGAAAACTGGGCTGTGCAAGGTAGACGAGGGTGGTGATTGCGTGCGTAGGATTTAACGAGGGCGCCAGGTCGATTTTCGTCGGATTGTCTCCCCTGCCCGCGATCAAGAATGACAGGAAGGTGGATGGAAAGGGCCGATCATGGGAAGCCCAAATATCGAATTTTGAAATGCCGAGCCATTTGCGAGGGTCTCGGGTAGTTTGTGATGGTGGGAGAGTAATGGCGAAGGCAGGAGGACGAGAGGGAGGAAGTCAGAGCAGCATGACCTCTGCGAGGCCATCACTGCTCTGGTACATTGGAAACTGGGCCGTGCAAGGTAGACGAGGGTGGTGATTGCGTGCGTAGGATTTAACGAGGGCGCCAGGTCAATTTTCTTGAAAATTGGCCGTCGAAATGGGCTATTTTCGATGAGGGCGATGTCCCGAAGCTGCCAGAAAGGGCCGATCGGCGGACGTTCATATAATCAATTTCGATTTTTTGCCTGCGTTACGATGAACGACAGCGGCAGGGAGTGGTTGCGAAGGTGGACCTTGTACGCAAGCGACTGGTCACGGGAAGTTCGTAGGAAGATTTTCGAAGATGGGGTGAGTTACGAGGGCAGCGGAGTGTACGCCAGGTCAAAATCTGGGAGATCGTGGTCAGTTTGGCTTCAGAAATCAATCCCTGCGTGCGTACCATGTTCGCCAGGATGTTGACAGAAAATGCTGGTCGTGGGACGTTCATACGTCGATTTTCGCACTTCGGAGACCCCTACGCTGAGCGCCACACCTCTGGAACGTTTGCTGCCATTGCCGCAATGCCTCAAGGCTCGTTTTCGATGTTCTTGAAGGTTGGAGACATGGGGAGAAGGTACAGGTTGGCGTGAGGTCTGGTGGACCATCGTAGCAGTGATTCGGGTGAGAACAGATGGTTACAGGTTGATTAGACCGAATTGAATGGTCCCCGAGGTTTTCTAGATGACAGAGTAAGTAAGAAGTGGGCGAGGGAAAATTGCAGGTGACGTACCAATTGTACCCGCTCTAGTTCAACAATAGTATGCCAGTAGCCAATGAATGCGTGGACATGAGCCAAGGATACGTGCAATTTGGACCCTTCATGTTGCGTGAGTGGGCGCCGATCCGACGCGGCGGGTGTGGTTATTCAAATGGTGGTTTGAAGCGAAAGAGCGGAGTTGGAAAATCGACCCAAATTTGGTTCAAGTCGGGGAATTCCCCGATTTAGATGTAATCAGTGCCCACCATTTCCGCTCGTTCTCGCATAGCAGCTGTGATTTGCGGGTGCTCTGTGTGCTGGTAGCAGTCCTATAAATATCTACTAGTAGTACTCTGAGCTTACCATCTGTGCAAAGTGAAGTTACAGCCCCAATCAATAGATAGCAGCAATCTCACTTGCTCAACATCTCCAGGCAATGTGAACGGCCGGAATCCAATAAAAAAACATCAAGGGATCGTTTACGACACTAGGCTACATGAATTAGTCTCGGAGATAGGTGGAGACCAGGGTCCGATCTCAGGAATACTCCCGCAATCTCTAACCTCTCTTACTGTCCAAAGGTTTGTTCTTTTGCACTCTAGCATCGTTTACAGCAAGCCATATGCATATACAGTACACACATACTAACCCAGGTATACCCCAGCGCACCCCCCAACTGCTCACTCGACGGCGGTATCCCAGGAAATTATTCCAGCCTCATTCCCGACCCTCTCTTCCTCCTCGTACTACACTCCCTGCATCCGATGCAAATTGCCAGGTCCCCGTCTTCTGATGTGATGTAATAGGCGCTTAGTCGGCTCGCTTAGCGTACCACGTAAGTCTTAGCATTCCTCTTTTTTTCTCGAAGCTCCCAAGTCCCTTGAGGCCGGATACACTCGAAAACACCGTTTCCGACAATAGCGCACCTTTTTCCTATATAATAAGGGTCGTTTTGGCTGAGGTAGACCCATTCCCAACTTGGGTTCTCATCTCAGCTTCTCCTCTTCTCTCCAGCCTCTCAGTTCCGCTCAATTCACCAAATTCTACTATCCTCCTATCGACCCCTGTTCGACTTTGCCCTCGATATCATGGTTTGTCACTCGAGTCTTTATCTCTACACCATACTAACAATGATTTGCAGTGAGTATATCCTATCCTATACAGTAAGCTCGTCTCTATTTCATTCATTCGCTCAATTGACTGTCTTACATTGCAGAACACCATTTATCAATGAACGGCGCAGATCCAAGTAAGTTACTAATGTTCCAACGTTGAATTCACTAGTAATGACTTTTATTATCGTATAGGACCACTCTCGGATCAGCTTCCCCAAGTTCCATGTCAGTTCGCCGCCATAATGAACTAGTCCTGCATCTTACAGAACCTTGCTCGAGACTTAATGTGAGTCTAATGAAGCAACTCTTTCTTACTCGCATTATCACTTTCAGTGTATATATACTATCAACCACCACCGGACGAGGTTCTACTGGCAAGTCTTTGTGTTGTTACTACTCGGCCGTTTACGCTAGACAATCCACCTCCACCAACCCAGCCGGTTTCCCCGAGATCAGCCCACGTCGGATACGAACTGAGGATTCACCGTCTACCCGATAGCTATTGGAGCTGCGCCGATCCCCCGATGCCGAACTTGAAGGAACTCGACTGCGCTATCCGTTGACGCTCAGCGCCAATAGGTCAGTTTGTGCAAGTTTTTAAGCCGTCTGTGTTTACGCTGATGGATCCATACAGGTGTTAACGAGCTACCACTAGATGAGCTCCTGGTTGTCGAGGTCAGTTCACATCCGTAACGAATTAGCATTCACTCACCCGATTCTTATTCAGCCTCGTTAGTTTGCAAGCCGAGCGAGCGAACGATGATTTCGAACATCCCTGACACTTGGATGAAACGCGACTGCTGATCGTCCGGTTTAATCTAGTTGCCAACGAGTCGAAGGTGTCAGTGCTGCCAGATACGGATGTAAGCATGCCGTCTCCTGACCCAAGTTGGAATCTGACTGCCCGCCAGCCACCTTGGAGATTGCGATCGACGCTGCTTCAAATGAACACCGCCGGACGTCGCCGACGACCGCGCATTACCCTTCCACGATGTCCTCAAGTTGCTCGCGAGAGGGCACACCATCGTTTTGCAGCCCGACGACACGATCCATGTCGAGTTTGAGTGGATACAACCCTAGACGTCGAGACGAACGCCGAGGAAACACAAGGTCAGTTCGGATTCATAATGAATCAATGTTCACTTACCCAATCCTTATTCAACTCCACCAGCGAACGAACTGGGCGAACGGATGCCTAACGCCGCCCGCCGGTGGTTTCAATCGACATCGACGAACCAAGCGTGACCGCTGACCGTCGGCATTAATCCAGTCGTCGGCATGCAGGCATCGGGGTTGCTAAATATACACGTGAGTACACGAACCCCCGGCCCAAATTGCACATCTGACCGCATCCCAGATATCCCGACGCTGCTGCAAACGAACACCACTGACGACCACTTGCGCGATGTCTTCAAGTTTATTGCGAGAGGGTGCTGCATCGTTTCGCAACCTCACGGCACGATCCACGTCGATATCGCGCTGTTACAACCCTGGATGTCGAGACGAACGACGAGCTAACGCGGCGGCGAGACAGGCGGGACCTTGATCGACGAGCTGCCACTGGATGAGCTCCTTCGAGGTCAGTCCGTGGCATTTGTTGGACTGATGAATACTCATTTGGAAATAGACCGCAAGGAAATCGCCTCATTCACCGTTCAGATGCTGACTCGACGTGCGCTAGACAAGTCGGTTCGACTCGCCGACCACCTTGAAGACGCTGTACCTCAACATACCCTATCCTTGCCTTGGGATGTCGTCCGTTTGAGGCACACGAGCCGGACCTTCGCTCTCTCGTAGAGCCGTCCTCGGCACAGATTCACCCACGATCTACGGCACCGTTGATCCTGGTAAGTCTCGCGTTGTATCCCGACGCGTATCATCGCTCATCCAATCCCTTTCAAGCGTCGGCCGCTCTTGATAGCTCCTTTGAGCGAAACGTTGGCCTCGTCTGCACGACGACGAGTGGCTGCGAGAGTCCGGATGGCGACGAAGCGAAGACGAAGACGGTTTCGACGGGTTGGAGATGTCGAGCAAGCTGTCGAATGCAGCGGTGAGCTTCATCGTCGCTGCGCATCGCTAAATCACTAACCAGACGAGGCGGCGCAGAGATCGCACGAACAACGCCAGCACCTCGTCTTGTTCATGGCCGAGCTCTATGCGATACATGTACTCGACGGCACACCATATCAGGGTAAGCCGTTGGTTTTCGTCGAGAAACACGACCTGGACTCACCGGGAGCGTCGCCATAGACATACCACGTCGTCGATACGCTCTCCAACGACGAAACGAACGGCGAACTCGCCAGTCTGCGCACCGAGTCCGAGTCTCGGACTTCGCGCTCGTCCAACGACCAGGTAAGTTCTCTAGCACACGGTTAGCGTGCCTGTTCGACTCACCTTGTGTCGACCACAGTTTGAGCTCGTTGCGTGTGCGAATGCCCGCTCAATATCCACCAGGCCCGAGTGACGGGCACGCCGATCGTCATCCACGTCGACTCCAGATTGGATGCTGAGTGCACGGACACGCAGTCGATAGACGTGTAGACATGCTGTCGTCGGCAGTGGACTCGCCCGCGATAAGATTAGATGAATAAGTGCGAACGTATACGTAGCTGTGAGAGCGAGAGAGCGACTAGGTAGACTGTGGACGACTCAGCCGTCGTCCCCGTGAGCCGGGTGATGTCGATTCGACGAACAGCGTACCCAGACTCAAGTCCCGGCAGACAGAACGGCGCGGATTCCAACGAATGACCGTGAGCCGTAAACGTTTGAACCGACAAGACGGGCCACGGCTGTGAGTGAGTGAGTACGAGTTGAGTGTGTAAGTTCCTAGCCATGCGACTGATGGTCTCGAAATGACAGCTTGACCGTCTACACACGCCTAACGCCGTCAGTACGCCGAATGAATTACGGATGAATGAACCAGTGCGTACCTTATTCATTTACCTCTCGAAATCCCATCTAATCCATATTCTAGGTCTGCGAGTCGCCCTCAATGACGGCCCAGGTAAGTCACTCGCAAACCGATTTATTCGACGCGTATCTACTAACGTTACATGTTGTTGATACAGATCTCCTACCACTTACCTCTACGGGTCGCGCGCGAGTGCTGTCGACGACGCAAACGGGAACGCCTCGATTCCATCTACGAGGTCACGGTGCGTACCCTCTCTTCTCCTCTTGTTCGTGTTCCTGTTCTTTCCTCCGACGTCTTTCTAACTCGTTCATCATTCTAGCTTTCTACTCCCCGCCGTCGATGTCTTCACGAAACGCTGACGTCGTTCGCAAGAACTGAGGACTAAGTAAGTCCCCCGACAGGTAGACGCAAACATACTCACCCGAGTCGACGCAGCGAGTCGCTTCGATGCCTGGCTGCCTGGCTAGGTGCGACTTGCTATCGTCTTTCGTTTATTCCCGTCCCGTTCTCCTACGTCTTGTTATCGTTCCCATTTCCTTGTGTTTCCATCTCGCATCCTTTCTGCCTACATCCTGTAGCGTCTTCGTTCCGCTTTCGCCTCGTCGGGGTGCCTCTCGTCTTCTTCCCGTCCCATTGTCAATGGTCAGGGCCTACGTGCCTGGGTTGGTTTCCGTATCTGTGGCTGTTTGCGTTGGCATTGGTGCTTCTCATTCTGTGTTGCGTGTCGTCGTCGTCCTTATCCACTCGTTCCCCCGCTGCCGTGTGCGTTCGTGTTCGTGTTCATTTGTATTCGAGTCGCAACCGTTTGCGTTTGCGTTCGCGCCTTTCGCCTTTCGTGGTCCGTGTTTGTGTTTATGTTTTCGTTCACGTTTGTCCCCGGGACGTGGTCGCGTAACTGCAGCCACATCGTCAGTGCTCGATGCTCAATGCTCGAGCCCGGAGTACGTACCCACCTCGTTCGCTCGTCCTCCGTTTCTTCGTTCCCCGTCTTGCTCCTTCGTCCTTTGCCTCTTCTTCTTTCTCCCTCCACGCACGCGGAACATCCGCTGCGTGCGTTCTGTTTCGTTCTTTCGTGTTCGCCGTCCCTCGTTTCTTGAGTTCCCGCACTTTCCTTGAGTTCCTTTCCTTTCGCTCCCTCTCTCACATGCCTCGCCCGCATCCGCTTCGTTCGTCTATTGTCGACGCCTCTCGCCACGCGTTTGCATTGTTGTCTCCGTTTCTTTTTGCGTTCTTCGTGTTTGCGTTTGCACGTTTGCGCGTATCCGGTTGCTGACCCTCGCCCTGCCAGACTTTTCAAGCACAGATGAGCCCCCTACAAACGCGCGTTCAGCGAGACCGCACGATGAGTGAGAACGACGAAGGTGCATACCTTATTCGTTTGTTATCTCGTTCTTTCATTCTCGTATTCCCGTTGCCTCCGCGTCGTTTCGTCTCTCGTATTCGTCAGCCAATGTATTCGTTCTCGCGTTCTCGTTCGTGTCTTGCGCTTCACGTTCGCTGTCATTTTCATTCGATTCGATTCGATTCGATTCCGACTTGCTAACATGCTGTCTCGAGACCGGAGTGATCCAGGTCGGGAGCGCGTTGACTTGGAAAGGATTTGGCGCGGCGACTCGGTGGTAGTTTGGGATTGTGTGGTGGATTGATGCTCGTGGCTTTGATGTGGACGACGCGGGAAGTTGGGTAGTTGGGGTTATAGGTAGCCATTGTAGTCGCCGTTATTCGAGTTGGCAGAGAGGAGCTGGAGATGGGCGGCTTCTATCACTCGTGGCAAAGGTCGGCTGTGGAGTGGAAGTCCGCGCGGCTGAGATTGATAGTCGGTAGTCGATGGAGGGACGTGGCGCGGTGAGAGTGGGATAACGCAGCGGCGTCGAGGGATTGAATGGATGAGAGAGCACGCGGATGACGTGGAGTAGGTGAGGGAGTGTCGAGTGGACAAAGCGATAGAGGGAGGCTTGCATTGCGTTGGCAGAGGATCGCGCGTGGGAGAGGGCGATTGTGCGAGTTGTCGTAGAGAGCTGTAGCATAGACATCTAGATTGGCGCTCGTGGCCTATATAAGCCAGGCTGCCTGCGTGAGGCACTTCTGACTCCTCCCATCTCTTCAGTGCATTCGCTCTTCGGGGGATTCAACATGTCAATGGCATTCGACGTCGTTTCAGACGATGAAATTCAGTACATGGGCTCAAGACGCAATGTATTACCCCCGCCAACCCCTTTTACCCATCATCAAAACCCCGTCGCAGGTCGTTCTGTCGCATGCACTAGCGCAACTAAGCTAATGATAATACTACAGGTATTGTATTGCATGTTGCTCCAGGCCACAATGAGCCCGAATTTAGCCTGACGTTCCCTAAATCGGCGTCCGTCGTCCACATCGGTCGTAGACCGGGATCTGATGATCGCTCGCATGAGAAGGGTCGGGCGCTGTTCAGGTGCGCCGTTGTCAGTAGAAAGCATGCAAAGATATCCTTCTCGGATAACGGAACTGTATGCCTCAGCACCCCTTGTCGCGATCGGCAGCAATTGACTCGGTACTTTCAGATTCAGCTTTGTGACATCGGTTCGCACCACGGGACACATCTGCGCCATGCTGGAGAAGCTGATTCGAGAATGCTGGAGGCGGGGCAGCCGGCGACTATCCTCGATGGCGATGTGATCACGTTCGGCAAGGCTGTGGGGCGAAACAATGAGATCGTCCGACCAGTTGTCGTGCGTGTCGAGGTCATGAGCTCGACACCGTTACAGAGACACGGCTCGGGGCGATATGGGCTCTATCCACCTAGTATCGCGCCGACGCCAACGTCCGCGGATAGCACATCTTCCTCATCGTCCTCCTCGTCGGAGGAAGACTCCTCCCATTTCGATCACGATTCTGACATTGAGGAAATCCCATGCCCCACCGGCTCGCAGAGTGCACGGTCGCAGGCGATGACGGGCAGCGCGATAGCCCTCAGACTGTTTCAGCGTCTCTTGCCGCCCATGCGTGTGCTTGAGAAGGACGAGGCAGCATTTTGCACGCTCAGTTCAATCAGCTATCCGCTGCAAGGTCCGCAGCCACAGGCGAGGGCTCCCGTTGTAGATCTTCGTTCGAGGTCGCATTCACCGATGATGTTAGAAAGTCCGTCAGGGACTCCACTCCCTGGACCGTCGCCTCCTCTGCCCAGCGCGCAACCGCCGTCTCCCCCTCGGACGCCTGAACCAGACGCAAAGGCCAATGAAGAGCTCGCCCCGGAGCCAAGTTTGCCAACGGTAGGCGTTAACAATGCATCTAGAGTACTAACTAATGATCTTTGGTTCCCGATGCAGCCTTCCACCTCTTTCCGCCGCCCTTTCCCTATAGCTGCTCGTCCACTACCGCTCAGCATCCCGCCGCACCCCCTCCTCGCCACTAGGTCGGAATTGAAAGAACTGAAAGACGCGATCGATAATATGAAGGTAAGTCCGCTACTTTCCCTTCAGAGGCTTAGAATTGACATGACAATGTGCCAGGACAAAGTCGTAGATCCTGGAGATGAGCTTGATAGTTTACGCGAGAAGGTCGCGCTACTCGAGGAAGAACAGATGGCGCTGCAAAGTCGTGGCGACGCGACGTCGAAGGCTGTGGATGCCTGCAAACGGGCTGTTGATGATCATCAAGAACAGATCATTGACTTGGAAGACCGCGTCGCCGAGCTGGACTCTATGCGACCAGACGTGAAGGACATGAACCACATCGACGAAGACATGCCCATGTCGAATTCGTCTCTCCATGCTTCAATCAGTGAAGTGCGTGAAGACATCGAGTCCCTGCGCCGCAGCTTTTCTGAGCGCAGTGCATCCATGGATATGGTCACAAGCACTTCTGTGCAGGCGCTCGAGACGAGTCAGCACTGTTACCTCCTATTTCCCAGTTGCAGACCACTGATGTCCGCCCGCTTTTAGAAATGAACTCCCTTTGTGGCGAACTGGAGGCCCAGGCATCGAACATGCTACAGGATCTTCGTACCGAATGGGAAGAACAAAAGACGCAATATATGACCCAATTGCAACGCACGCAAAACGACGCCATGCAGGACATCGTGCTTACGTCCCGGGTACGTGGTTCTCTCGACTTGTGCACCGTATTCTCACATCATCCAAAGCGCGAGGCAGCCGCGTTGGTGTCTTTGAAGCGCAAGCGATCGCTTGAGGAGCTGGATAGCGCTCACGACCGCCAGTGCCCTTCTCGTTCCACACTCGCCGCCGCCACATCGGACGGCGTCGAAGTGCCGTCCCCGAAGCGCAAACGGGTCTTGGCCGCCGTCGCCCATACTGCCACCGCTATGACCCTCGGAGCTGTAACCGCTTGGTCTGTCCTCGCATTCACTTGAGGGGTGGCGTGGCGCCCCGTATCGTTTTCGCCGCCGCTGCCGCACTCGGGGGAAGTGTCCGAGTTTTATTGTATGTACTGTATGCTGGAAGAGATCAGATAGGGAATGGATTTGCTCAATTTTGTACACTGTAACTCGATATATATTTATGTGACTTTTGTACAATTGTACTTACCTAGTTGGGCGAAGCTAATGAATAGTGTCCATCCTACAGCGCTTTAAAGTTGCGCTGTGTGTGTCAGCTTCGTCATCGATTAATAATCATATTGAGTAGGGGTACAGCGATACGGCGAAGAAAGATTTGTTTCATTATATGGTGTGCATCTTCATTTGTATTTCTCTTCAACGGATACGCGTCTAACCACAACTAGTTTGGCCCGATATTCGCCAACGCTTGAAGCTGGAGGAATAGACCTCTCTGATACTCAGGGGAGCTAATCAGGGGCGACCAACGAGTTTGTAAGACACTGGGCTTCTCTTCTCTTCTCATGATGCAAGCATTAGCAATCCACTAGATACGCCGTACCATATGTAATGCCTCGGAATCGAGTGGGATGTTCGGAAGGATATAAGACGACCTTGAGTTTCACTATGTAGATCAGTTCACTCGCTCCCCAGGCCACATCACAGCTATGTCGAAACCACTGGTGCTCGTCGTCGGCGCGACCGGATATACTGGACGAGCCATCGCAAATGCTATCCTCGAGGAAGGCAAATTCGTACGTGCACTTTGATCTCCGTATCCCCTCCGTGGTTGTCCTCTTCCGTATTCTTATCCGAATTCCAAATCCACTATAGCGCCTGGCGATCCTTGTACGCGAGCAGTCGACCAACAAGCCCGTCGTCAAAGAGCTCGTCGCCGCTGGCGCTGAGCTGCGGGTAGGGGACACTTCCGATCCGCCTGAGAAGCTGGAAGAACACGTCGCTGGCGTGGAGACGCTGATCTGCACCGTCCTTGTGTGGGTCGCCGACCAGAAGCCCTTGTTCGTGGCAGCCAAGAAGGTTGGCGTTAGTCGCGTCGTGCCTTCCGATTTCGGGCCTGTAGCACCCAAGGGCGCCATGTGGGTGAATGACATGGTGAGTGATGCATCTGGTGCTACCCCAGGTTAAAGGTGCCCATGCTCACCCTCCAAAAGAAAATTGGCATCCACGAATATATCAAAGAGATCGGGCTACCGTACACCTTCATTTATGACGGATGGTGGCTCACGTTCATGTGGCCGACTCCCCATTCCGAGCAGAACACCCTCGCCACTCCGAAGTTTTACGCCGGTAGTAAGGATCAGAAGCTCATATACTCGACATTCCCCAGCATCGGCAAGCTCGTCGCGCGGATCATCGCCGATCCTCGAACAATCAACCAAACAGTTATCGCCCATGACGGTGAAATCACCCTGCGCGAAACGTGGGGGATTGGCGAGAAGGTGACTGGGGAGGACTTCTCCGATTATTACAAGGTGAATTGCTCCCATGTCAGGCACTTGCGACGACGTCTAATGGTTTCGAAGGCTTCTGAAGCAGACATGGATATCGCTTCCAAGCAATCGGTTAACTGGATGAAGAAGACGACTGCCGACTATTACAGGAGTTTATACATTCGAGGAGATAATACCATCGCTAAAGCGGAAGCGGCCGGTGCGTTGATTGCCAGGAAGCTGTATTCGGACGTCCCCTATCCAGACATACTGGAGGAGGCGAAGGCGCGCTACGCAACATCATTTGTTCCCGAATACGGTGTACCCTTGGAGGAATTGCTGGACGTATTCAAGCCGGAGTAGATCTATATAGAGAATTAACCGTTCTTTACGAGTGCTACTTGCCCAATACCGATTACGCCGGCCTTTGCTTACATGGTTAAGACCGCGCCTATGGGATTGAGAGTCTATAATATGCGTTATTTAAGGCGGTTGCTCAATAATTCCCGACGGAGTGCAGTCTTATATAACTTCTCTCCGTGAATCCAGATGCGAATATATCAATTTAATACCAATTCCAAGCATACGCGAACATGGCTGGCAAGACACACGTCTTCATCGTTGGCGCCACAGGATATACTGGAGGCGCAATCGCCAAAGCCCTCCTTCAGGCGGGGACCTTCGTGAGCATCTACTCTTTCCTTCGTTAGGGAAACATGGACTAACATTGCATTCTCGTAGCGTTTGTTCACCCTAATTCGGGAGTCATCTATCAACAAGCCCGCCATCTTGAAGGAATTCACAGAAGCTGGCGCTGAGGACGTAAGAGGAGATATTTCCGAGTCTCCTGAGAAGCTGGAGTCCTGCCTGAAGGGCGTGGATGTCTTGATCTCCACAGTTTGATTCGGCGGCCAAGCAAGATGTCGAACGCGTCGTTCCATCCGACTTTGGTCCGATTGCACCCAAGGGTGTCGTGAACATGCATGATATCGTATGCAGTCATAACTCCTCCTCCTCCGAGTCGTCGAATAGTTCCTGACGCCCATGAATAGGAACTTGGGATCCGTGACTACATTAAGGAGCTAGACCTGCCGCATACCTTCATTGAAGTTGGGTGGTGGCTTTCGGGGATGCTGCCCCCTCTACATTCGGCGGCGAACACGCTTCTGGCGCAGAAGTACTACATTGGCAATCGCGATCAAAAGCTCGTTTACTCCACGTTGTCAACCACCAGTAAAATGGTCGCGCGCATCATTATCGATCCACGAACGTTGAGCCAGACTGTCGTGGTGTATGACGGAGAAATCAGCATCAACGAGACATGGAAATTCGCAGAAAAGGCCACCGGAGAAGATTTTTCCGACTATCCCACAGTGAGTTTTGCACTGCAGCGATTCGCTGTATCGTTCATGTGGTTGATACGTGTCCACTTCGCAATTAGGTGTCTGATGAAGAGATAGAGGGGGGCTGTCAACAGACAGATAACTGGGCGAAAAAGATCGCTGCTGAATATTACAGGAGGTTGTTCATTCGCGGGGACAACACCCTTGCAAATGCAGAAGAGTCTGGTCGCCTCGATGCTAAGAAGCTTTACGACGACATATCATATCCCGATGTTGAGGAGGGGGTGAAGAACCACTATGCGTTGGGCTTTCTTCTTCAATGCAGCGGGCCGGGGGAACTTCTGTTGGATGTTTTGAAGACGGTGGTATAGAAGCTAGCGACGCTCGGCACTTGACCCTGTTGATTGCGATCTTGCTTTCCGATTACTCTCAAAACCACCCCATGACTTCCTGCAGCGACGTTCTAAGGAGTGCTAGTGAGGAACCAAAGGTCCCTAGTGGTTGGCGATGGTACTTTGCGAATGTCGCTTACCCAATAATGCGTATGCCCTTTGTTTGGCTTTCGGTGGATGAAACTAGCAGTCAGTAATATGCCGTGGATCATGGTGATTGATCGACAGTTACCGACGGAAGGCGGTCCTACAAGCATAGCTCATTCAGCGCAATGAGGTAGCAATCCGTCGTCGACTGAAAGTACACTTTATTTATCATGCACCTAACGCACGTCTTCATTGATGGGACATCTGGCAGGATATACAGGAGGGCGTAATCGTCAAGGTGCTTCTGGAGGCAAGCCCGGTCTTTGTGAGCACTTCCTTTCCTCCGTGGCAACAGCAAGAATAAGAAAATATGTCCCCCGTAGCGCCTGTCAATCCTGGTTCGAGAGGCATCCATCAACAAACCCGCTGTAAAGGAACTCACTAAGGCTGGTGCTGAGGTCGTGATAGGGGATGTCTCCGAGTCCCCCGAGAAGCTAGAAACCTATTTCAAGGGAGTAGACGTCTTGATCTCTACTGTCCTCATCATGGGGGATCAGAGGCCCTTGATTTTGGCCATCACGAAATCCGTAGACTCACACTTTTCCAATGTGGCGATTGACATTAGGGGAAATTGTTTCCCACAAAACCCTTGACTTATCTTTGATGCACCGTTATTCACGTAGATTTCATGCGCTTCAAACCTACAAACCAGTGTGAAGCTAGCATGGAATGTAATTCAATTTTTTCATCATAACCTAAATATGTATATTGATGTTCTCACCATGAGATCCCAATATCAATAGCACGGCTACGTTGATATTAGATGCACGGTAACATAACAACATCACGTTTCAATTGCAAACCCCAGGCTTCGATCTAGTGTTTATATTTATCTAACTATTGTTCCACAATTTTGGGAGCGCATTATAATGGTATAGAATTGACTACAAACTGGGATTCAATTTGTGACGAACACTGTGTCACACTGGGAGTCCAGGCCTCAGTTAATCATCAACGTCTCAACATCCTCTTCACCGCTAGCGTCTCAAGTCCCCGAAATGTCGTAACGATCTCGACGACATCTTCTATCCTTGCACCTTGAGTCGCTGCGGTCGAGCTTGAGCAGGGTGCGCTCGCGATCGTCGGGCAGACCCTTGCCGGTTCGGAGCAACCAATTGGTGGCTTGACGGGGAATGAAATCTATTTGAAATACTGCCTGACCGTTAAAAAAAATCAACAATCAACTTGTTAGACGCTACGCGCTATCACTCACTCTAACTGCCACCGGAAAACCAAGATCCTCAACCTCGAGCTAGTAAACGTCCCAAGAAGAAGGACAATAGCATGCATCGCTGTTCTGGTGAGCACAGACTCGGATTTTCGCCGCATGAGCTCAGCTAACCACGGACCCATTGAAGATCCATTTCTCCCTTACTGACGCCAGCTCTTGGCAAATCGACTACAATTCGACTATGTGGAAATAATCCAAGCTGATGCCAGGCCCGAACACCTCAGCCATGCAGCCACGCGCTAGTCCAAGTTGTCGCCATCGCTTGCTAGGGCTTGAGCTCATCGTGCTCCATATCGTAGATCGGTTTGGTGCACGTTTGTAGCTTCAAGATCGCCGTATGCGTTCATATCGTTTCCCGGCTCGTCTTAGTTTGTTGTAGCTCATTCCTCATGTCCGTAGGCCGCGACGTGCACTCAGTCTGCTGGTAAGTTCTGCCGTCGCTATACACCCGTATGTTTACTCGATGCTGATGTCCCTCTACGTCATTTAGATTGTCGACATTCGCAAGTCGAGGGGATACCCTCCCCCTGCCCATTTCGCGCGCGCGCGAGCCTCGAATGTCCCTGGCGAGTCATCTCTCATCCCTCTCGCTTCCTCCGTTCCCATCCTCTCTCATCCTCTCCTCGTTTCTCCTCCAGGGCTTTCGATCCTCATGCTTGTCAACACCATCGAGCGGTGCAGACCAAGGTAATGGCCTGCTGTTGACGACTGGCAGTCGTAACCGATCGGTGAGTGCTGATCTTGGGTGTGGCCTTATCGAGCGTCGAACATTGACGTCGTATCTGTGTTGGGCAGCGAACACATTAACATCATGAAGACTCGTCTGAAGTTCGGGGTACGTACCTGATTGATATCGTTTCTGATCGGGTCATTCCATGGCTGCGGCTGTCCGTCTGCTCATTCTCACTTTCTTAGTTGTGTACCTCGGCCTTTGGGTCGTTTGCGCCTGCCCATCATTCGTCCCGAAGGCGACAGCTCCCAGGGTGAGTGCTAAACTACATGGCTTACCATCGAGTATTGATGTTGCCCCCATATTTCGCAGCCAGCGCAACGGTATCTCGAAGACTTCCATCGAGTTTGAGGTACATACTTCATATTCACTCTATCCTCGTTGAGACGAGACTGGTCCCTCGGCGTCCCCTTTGTTTTCCATCCGTCTGCATTTGTTCGTCGTTTGTCTGTGTTCTATAACACCATCGTGGACTATTTCGAAATTCCGAAACCGAATACGCCTGAACACGCGCACACTTGTAAGATTCTATCATGGTACACCAAGTGAGTTGTGATTATTTGAGAAGTAGTTGTCGTCGTGCTCACCGGAATTCTCCACCAGGAAGCTGTTTCCAAACTCCCCGAAAACAATGTCGAAAACCGCCGCTACGTCTTCTGCAACCATGCTCGCATCGCAACGTCAACGCTAGTAAATAGTAATCGTGGTATCCGCGAGGTTATTACAAGTACCCAGGTGCCACTTGGGTTTACAAGGCAATTCTAGCCAGCAATCTGTTTATGGTTACGCTTGTATGATTGATCAATAACATTTATTTGTGACCCATATCACTGTGTACATTGAGACCCCCTTCGTATTGTTGGTATACATGAATTATCGGGTATTGTTGTCATACACAATGATGGTGCATTAGTATGATGTACTGCATATAATAGATGCTTGCACAATTTACAGTCCTCATGGGCCTTTATCACAGCTTACCGCATGCATGGTGCCGTACAGTATGTACATGGAAGCATTCTAAAAGGTTTCTCGTTGGCACCTTGAAGATACGAACTCTGTGCCTAATATAAGCCCATTAATGCAAAAATCTTGATACATACAATATTGTACCGAAATTATGCACAAGGCGTGAGATTATATGTAATGTACCTGATTGTATGCCTATGTCGCAGAACCATGAATTCACTGATGGCAGCCAAGAAAGCTGGCGTCGGCGGCGTGGTTCCCTCCGACTTTGGGCTGACTGCTCCCAAGGTTGTCATTTTTTTAAATGCACGATCTGTGAGTACTCCTAACCCCTTCTCTCCGTAAAATAATCCCTAATGTCCATCAACAGAAACTTGGGATCCGTGATACGTAAAGGAACTTGGTCTTCTACATACCTTCGTTGGGGATGGGTGTTGGCTGTTATGCATGTTACCCCCTGCATTCAGCGAAAAATACAGTACAGTTACGAGTCAGAAGGCATACGCGGGCAATTGCTCCCGAAAGCTCATCTATTTGACGTTGACAACCACTGGTAAGATGGTCGCGCGCATTATTGTCGATCCGCGAACCTTGAACCAGACCATGGCCCATGATGGGGAAAAGATTGCGGAAAAGGTTACCGGAGAAGACTTTTTTGACTACCACAAGGTCAGTACCGCGTCGATTTTTTTGAACAAGTAATGCGACGATTTCCCCCCTTTTATTCAGATATCTAATGTAGAGATCGAGAGGATGTCAGTAGACGGACAATTGGGTAAAAAAATTCGCCGCTCAGCACAAAATTGGCGGGGACAAGACTCTTTTGAAGGCGATTGCGTTGGGTCACCTTGATTCAAGAAAGCTTTACAATAACCTACGATATCCTAATGTCGAAGAAGTGGCGAGGAGCCTCCGAGGCATTATAGGTTAGGTTTTGTACAGTGTGCCTGAGGAACTTCTGGCGGCCCTGTTTGATGTTTTAGAGACGGTAGCGTAGGATGCAGTGATACTTTGTTCGTCATGGAATCCAAATAAATTTCAAATCTATCCATCATGTGTTTCAGCGACGTTCTTAGAAGATAACAATACATTGCGAAAGTTGCTTACCCAATAATGCTTATGAACTAATGCTTACCCTGGCTCTTTGTTTGGCTTTCGCTGGCGGAGCAAACTGGCAGTGAGTAATAAGCCGTTGATCATGGTGGTTGATCAGTAAGCAGCAAGGGTACGCAGTCCTATATAGCTTCTTTACATTCGTCGCAATGTGATACAAATTCATCCGCTAATTCGAAACGTTCGCGAACATGTCCAAAACGCACGTCTTCATCGTTGGCGCTTCCGGACATACTGGAGGAGCAATCGCCAAAGCTCTTCTTGAAGCAGGGAACTTCGTGAGCATCTACTCTCTTTATCTCCATCAAGGCGAGTAACGACTTACATTGTGCTTCGTAGCGGCTATCAATCCTTGTCCGACAGGCATCCATCAACAAATCAGGCATTAAGGAGCTGACCGACGCTGGTGCTGAAGTCTTGATAGGAGATATCTCTGAGTCTCCTGAGAAGCTGGAATCCTATTTGAAGGGCGTAGATGTCTTGATCTCCACGGTCGTCGTTTTGGTAGATCAGAAGCCATTGATGCTGGCGGCCAAGAAAGCTGGCGTTGGGCGCGTGGTCCCGTCTGACTTTGGACCAACTGCGCCGAAGGGTGTGATGAGCATGCATGATCTGGTGAGCACCCTTCTTCGCCAGATAGAAATTGAGACTTAGTCGTAACTAGAAACTCGGGATTCGTGACTATATCAAGGAACTTGGGCTTCCGTATACCTTCATTGAGGTTGGGTGGTGGTTGTCGGGGATGTTTCCCCCCCTCCACTCAGCGAGGAATACACTTTTGACACAGAAGGTCTACGTTGGCGATCGCTCTCAAAAGCTCATTTATTCGACGTTGCCGACCATTGGTAAAATGGTCGCGCGTATCATCGTCGATCCGAGAACCTTGAATCAGACAGTCGTTGCCTACGACGGGGAAATCAGTATCAATGAGACGTGGAAAGTTGCCGCAAAGGTTACCGGCGAAGACTTCTCCGACTATCCCAAGGCCAGCACCCCCCCGGCTTTCTACATCGCCCAAGTGATTGACGTTTCTGTTTTTCTTATCAGGTATCGGATGAAGAGATAGAGAGAGGTTGTCAGCAGACGGAAAACTGGGCGAAGAAAGCTGTTGCTGATTATTACAGGAGCTTGTTTATTCGTGGGCACAACACCCTTGCGAAGGCAGAAGCGTTAGGCCGCCTGGATTCCAGGAAGCTTTACCA
Source organism: Pleurotus tuoliensis (assembly GCA_036872985.1). NCBI lineage: Eukaryota > Fungi > Basidiomycota > Agaricomycetes > Agaricales > Pleurotaceae > Pleurotus > Pleurotus tuoliensis. The sequence goes on along the minus strand of JAYMDH010000011.1, from coordinate 521,292 downwards.
CGACGTACCATATCCCGACGTTGAAGAAGAGGCGAAGAACCACTACGCATCGGGCTTTGCGCTTGACTACGGCTTGCCTGAGGAGGATTTGTTGGACGTTTTTGAGACAGGAGCGTAAAAGTTAGTGCCACTATATTATCATTCCTACTAGCGACGTTCATCACGCACTCCAATTTATCGAAATTTGATACCCATTTCTTTTTCTCAACCTACCACATCGTGCGCCGCAGCGAGGTTCTAAGAAGCAAGGAAAGTCGGTATGTAACGCCCAAATCTAGTCTGACTTCTGACTAGTCGCACATTTAAACTCGACCAATGCACTGAGGTCGCAGTGTGCGAGTTTGCTTTGCATGATGACCGCATTTGGGCGTATTGGGCGTCTCTCACACACGTTCGAGGTACCAGGTTCTTTTATTATTTAGATTCATCAATTTGATGCCGGGACGCTCAGTTTCATTATGATGTTGCTCACCGTATATAAAGATTTCACTCAGTCCCGCTGAGCCCCCACAGTTGCCTTTTGCATTGCTCCAACTTAGCATGAATTCGCCCGACAACGAAGGGATGGACATGTCACTCGTCCGCCGGTACTGCCCTAAATTCCGCGTACTCATCATTGGAAAAGCAAACGCGGGCAAGACCACTATTCTTCAGAAAGTTTGCAATACGACGGAGAATCCAACCGCCGTCGATACTACAGGAAGAAGGGTGCGTCTCAGTCTATCATTCTCACACTCATGGCACAAATATCAATGCACACACCAGATGAGTCTTTCGCTGCTCAGACCAAGCGCTGGGGTATGATTATGGATCCTCTTCTTGAAAGGTCGTCTGACGACAAGCCTAGCGAGGACAACACGATATAGAGCAAGGATACGTGTTCAGTGGCCGTGACGACTTTGTCTTCCACGATTCGCGAGGATTTGAAGCAGGTACCACTGCAGAGCTTGAGCGAGCGAAGGCGTTTATTAGAAAACGGTCGAGCTTCTCGCACATAAAAAATCGGCTACATGCCGTATGGTAAGTCTTCGTGGTCTCTAACTCATGTATCTTGACTGGTGAGATGCTTCTTATAGGTATTGTATTCCATCGGATACCCCCCGTTTGTTGCTAGAAGATGAGACGAGCTTTTTCGAGGAATGCCGTAAAGGAAATGGTGAGTTAGCAGCACCATCGTGGACTTCCCTGTAACCCCTGTCTCGTGCGATTACTAGTCCCAGTCGTGGCCATCTTCACCAAATTCGACTATCGTCATAAAGAGGCTATGGCGCAGCTAATGGAAGGCGGAATGGACCGCCCAGCTGCCAGACTCGCAGCGCCAGCTCGTGCCAAGGAAGATTTCGAAGCCAAATATATCACCAGGCTCTACAATCGGCCTTACCCACCCCAAAGCCACGTATACGTATACGGTGCGTATTCTCATCATATAGTTTGGGAACGGTTAAACTCACATCCAGTCAGACATGCACTTGCCCATGTCGAATTGCGATCAGCTCATCAGGGCCACTGTCGACTCTCTTAGCGACCTTTCTCTCAGGCAACTGTTCGTGTCCACGCAAAGGAATCGTATTCACCTCTACGTCGGATACTCAATAGAACAGTGAGGGCCCCTCACATTTCTTCGTATCGAAGGCCCCTTTTGACAGATATCTCAGTGTCTTGAAGAACCAACAAAGACGAAGGAACGGGCTGCGAAGGCACGAGATGAAGAACATTGTATTTAATTGTATCAATTGGTTCCCAGTCAATCAGGCATGGCCCTCTTTATTGAGTAATATACGACCGGCTGCTGACTCGCTCTTTCCTTGGCATACTGTAGAGGGTGAGTGCTATGCTATTTTTGATGGGCGATGATAATGATGGGCGGCCGCTGTCCCCTTGATAGGATGTATGTTTATCTCGACCTTCTTGCTGTCTCCGATTACTGACGCGACTTTTCACCAGCTGGTAACATTTCACCCCATGGCCGCTGGTCCAGACACTGACTTCGCCTCCGTAGGAGGTGAGCGCCTTAGCAATTGTAATGTACTCATGACTACCCTACAAGTATATTCCTCATGGTGCAGATGGTCCGTGCTCTCCCTTACTTGTTGAGCCTCGTGTGGTTGACGCGTTTGTTGGGGAACAGGCAGTAACTGTGAGTGACGTTTTACCTGCCAAGCTTGCCATCCTTAGCTAGAACACTCCACAAATTGTTGTCACTAGAAAGCGGTGAGCTCAGCTAATCAAAATCTATATCATTATCGATAGTAACCATTTATCACACCTGTCTTCTAGGCGGTAAGCTCAGTGTTGGGTACCCTCTAGCCATCACACTTTACACTTCCACATGAACAGAACGCAGAAGAAACTGTACGCCATATACTTCGATGTTCTTGATATACTTACACTTTTGGTAATCAACAGGGAAGTGTAAGCCTTTGAAGTCAACTGTTTCCATTGAATTTGATGAGGCTGATGAAGAAACCTTTGGTCCATTACTACAGCATATGGTGCGCGCTTTTACATTCGGTCGTTGTAAAAATTGATCCACCTCCAGATTACGGTAAATGATGCTGATTTTCATTTGTGGGTGCAGCCTAACGAAGCGTCTGATTGTGACCAGAAAATTGTTGGTTAAACTCTACTCGTTACTTTTCTGCAACTCATCCTCGTGTATATCGGGTTGTCGTCTTGTTTAGTGGGTAAGTGCGGTCACTTGTTTACTGTTTCCCAAGCTAATGATTCATGAATATAGAAAGTAAGTTACTCCCTACGTATTGTGTAAGACACAAGTTCACGGATGTTTCCGCTGCATTCTCGTAGACAGTGAGTATATATACTCCTAAGACCATGTCACCGGTGACACGCTAATCATTTTGCAACCGCAACGTGTGTGTCGTAGTTCGTGAGTTCCTTTTCCTTTTGTCAATCTAACTGGCGTATCTGAGACAATCGCACAGAATGTCAGTCTCTCATGCTACCTTCCTATCGAGCATACCTCATCCTTTCTACGAATACACCGAATCCGTAGCATGTGAGTCGCTTCACGATTTGGTTCTACCCTTGACCCCTGACCCCTGTATTATTCAACGAAGCCTGTGAGTTGATCCTACACCTAGGCGCACCTGCCTTTGACACTTATGATGGGTGGGAACCTGTAGTGGGTATGTAAATAAGTCTACCTCTACTACTCACTACTGAAACGGACGACGTGATTTATCAGGAGGTGAGTTTGCTACTGTACTGAGAAGGGCAACACTGATTCAACGGAACGCCGGCTGCGTTCACCACACTCGCAAGCATGTGAGTCACTTATATATACTCACTCACCCTGCCATAGATCCTGAGCCTGTTCCTTTATTAGTGGGTTAGTCTCAATTTCTCTGCTTACACGAGTCTATTTTTAATAACGATGGATTGACCCGCCAATGCAGTGGGTGAGTATCTATTCTGACCAGACTATGGGTCCTTCCTGATTTTACCAATTATTTTATCACAGGAAGTAAGTCAATGTCTCCAGATTGTCATTCTGTGGCTCATGGTGACAATATCTGATCTAGTGGGTACGTTGTGTATCATACCACTTGGCCGTGAATGACCACTAGTTTCTTATGTCACGGCCTCGAATATTTCAAGGGTGTAAGTGCTATCCTTTTCCGTTCTCTTTATTGATGAACTCAATCAACCCCGAAAATCCCTTCAGAACGACGTGAGCCTTGACCACCTCTTCCGGAAATTGATGGTTGATCTCGGTGGTTGTTGGTTGCGCAGGATAGGGTATGTGTCCCCATCTCGAGCGGTTTGAACTAAGGGTCACTAATCGAAGGTGATGGTAGACTACAGTCAGCAATTTCCTCTTATGAACGTAAATCACCATTGATGGGAGACCTTTGGGTGTTATCTAGCACGTATGTGCTTCGTTTCTCAATATACCTGTGTCGTGTATGATTGCTGATCAAACTGTAGTGGGTAGGTCGGCCTCCCTCGCCCCGCAATATTTCTGGGCTTACTCTTCCCCCCTGATACCACACCAATAGTCGGTGAGCGTACATCTTGTCAGAATGAGCTTTACAATACTCACCGGCGGTGTCTAGTCCGTGAGTTGGACATGCTGTCGCTCTGAAGGTCAAGACTCTGATGACCGTGGTATTGCATGTTGCTCTGTCATAAATCAATAGCAAGTAAGTTGTTTTATGACTTCTCCCACCTCATTCTGATAGTTGCCTTTATTTTACATAGTGGGTGAGTGGCATATTCGATACATCGTCTCTCTCTTCGACTCCTTGTAGATAGTACGTGCTCCTCATTGTCTCCGGTGTGCAACTCTCATCTGTTTCGTTTTCTAGCATGTGAGCCCTTGAAGTCAGTGATTGCCGCGACTTCAGTGACATTTAACCTCTATAGGAAGTGAGTCGATCTCGGTGTGACTTGGTGGTTGCGCCTACTCATCGCCTATCGCTTCTAGATTGTGGGGTTCTCTCCGCCCCGCCTAATAAGAGAACTAATGGGCTGAAAATTGACACCGAATATAGCTGGTAAGAAGTGCTCTTACCTCGCAGTCCGTGCTCGATCACTCACTACTTCGTAGTTTGTGAGTTTGAACCATGCATTGAAGATTCGTGCTCAGATAACGTGTCTCGTGTCTGATGTGTGCTCCAGGGCGTGAGCACCTCTGTTTTAGCTATCAATTACAATGTACTCACAACGCCTTTCTAGGATGTGAGCTGTCCTCTGCATGAGTTCAGTCTATTGAGCTGAATCTATGGTCCTCGGATCCCTCAGGTGTACCTCGAAAAGATGGTGAGCAGTAGTACCTTCAGCCATGGCAACTTCATAATCGTCGAATATTAACAGGCTGGTAATGGACACCAGGTGAATATGGTTGAACAAATTGCACGAGTCGCGACAGGTGAGCACTCCTTGTAGACTCTGCCCTGTGGTTCAACGCTGACTTAGCCTAGTTACTGTGGTGATGTTGGTGTTTATATGTGATCCGGTAAACTCGTCAATGCCGAGCGACGAGATGCAAAGACGCCTCAAAACTTTTCTTGAAACTTCCGCATTCGACGCTCTGATTGGGGATATCACTAGCGTGTTGGAAATGCTACGTGGAGAGGCCATGTCATATACCAAATGGACGGAGGAGCTTAGTAAAGTGGTATTAAACGATCAGCAGAGGATATGAGGTTTTGATGTGACGGAATATACCGCTATTTTCGACGACATCTCATGAGTAACCTGAGATTTGGACGAGGCAGCAAACATGCTGTCAACCGCGGGCTCTAGCTCTTCTTGCTGGCTAGTCGTGGGTATGGAACGATTATAATCGGTACCTACTCAACTAATACAAGTGTCTCGGCAAATCTTACCAGATGACTTATCTCGATCTGTCGATGAGACACTAATCACTACATTGATGCCTGTCTAGCACTCGTGAATATACTCAAACAATCATTCAAATTCGCGCGGTAAAGCGACCAGTGAAATAGTTGGTTCATTGGCAACCCTCAACAGGTAGAGGCATACCTTAGCGAGGACAGGTGGGTACAGCGCAGCAAGGATGATAAAAGGGGGACATATGGTGCCCAAAAAAGATCACATTAATCGCGGGAATTATGGATGCATGTTAACAGGGTTTCTTGATGTTTACATACTTGTAGCCCAGCGCGAACGAAGAAGAGTCAACAATTGGTCCGCTTCGTTAGCATAGTCGAGCGGCATCGCCCGGTCAATCACATACTTAGTCCTACCCTAGGAGATCAAACACGTCAACGAAGGAACTAGGAGGGGATAAGAACTACGCGCAAGGTGTCGCGGACTCACATCATACTGTTCGGTGTGGCACTCGAACGTGAACTCCCGCGAACACGCTGCCTGCAAGATAGCATGAAACTGGGGCAACAAGCCGGATGTGTGGCGGAGGTATTCGAGCTCGTTCGCAGAGGTCCCCAAGAGGGCTTGCCCGGCGTGATCGAATGCCTGCAATTCGGTTTCTCCAGAGGCATCGGCGACTTTGGGGTACATTATGTACCTTCAACGCAGTTGTTAGCTATTACCGATGGAAGATATAACGGGAATATTCACCGATAGCTCGGTTCCGCGGACGTATGCCCCCTTGCACATGCCCAACTCCCGTCCTTGCGTTCGACCTTCTTCAGGCACGTCGGGCACCCGGGGTACGTCACCCTGCTCGGGTCAATCCACACAACCGTGGCTTGCAAAGAAAACTTCGGCCCCTTCTTCCCGCTTCCATATCGGCCTGCCGACTGCGACTGCGAGTTGGGCATGGACAAGTATTCCTCGTCGAGGACTTGCCTGATCGTCAGCGGCCTAGCTGGCGGCAATCCACTTATAGAGTCGGCATCCGTGTTATTGGCGTCGTTTGGATTTTGTCTTTGCTTTTGCTTCTGGGGGGAATTGCCAGCGCTGCGCATGCCGGAGGCGGAAGCGGAACTGCAGGGGTGGAAGTTCTGGGAGGACCCCACCGAGTCGTACCATCCGCGCAAGTCGAACGCTTCCGTCAGATCGGGGTGGATAGTCATCGAGCTTGACGAGCTCAGTTGCAGACAGACGCCTACACCGTATACAAATTACCATTAGTGTTAAGATCATCAGAGGGAGAAGCGAGATATGACGATTGGATTGCGACTGATGAGCAGGCTCACCCTGGAAGTCCTGTACTTCTAGCCCTTTGAACGCGATGATTTCCTCTTCGTCAGCTTCGAACTTTTCTGCCGCCCCGCGGAAGAGGGTGACGCGCACGGATGCGCGGGACTTATCGACGATCGTGAGGTATCGTAGCTTGAACTATGGATAGACAATGAGCCGTTCGGAGTTGATACGGCGCTATGCAAGCGTACTTACCTTTCCTTTCGCGGACTCTTGTTCTTTCACTGGGTCACACTTGTAGAGTACGCCGAGGATATCTGTTTCGCATGATGAGAGCGAGATGATGAGGATGTTGTGTCCTAACCGCATGTTGACCCTGTGGGCAGTTGGGGTACCGAATTGATGGGCACGAAGTTGTATGTGAGCGGTGCTGGTGGTGGGGCGTCAGCGCCCTGTCGATGATCAGACTTGAGCCCTGCAACAGAAGAATCAATCATACCAACTCAAGCTTCGTTTCCCGATTAAAGGTCAGCATGAAATCATGCCCGTTCGGGCGACGGTATCGTTCTTCCTCCTTTTTCAATCTTGCGCCGGAAACATAATAAATCTGGCCCTCTCGCATGCTCCCGTGCAACTCGTTCACTCTATCTACGACCATCGCTTTGATTGTTGTCTGACTCTGGCTTCGGCCATCATTACGGCCGTCCACCAGTTCAACGAAGAAGAGATGGTTCGAGTTCTTAGCGGTGATGATGTCAGATTTACTGACGATCCTTGCTTTGATTGTCCAATTGGCTGAGTAGGAGTTGAGGGAGGCGATGGGCACGGTGATGAGCTCGCGAGAAGTACTGGCTTGCGAACCAGTCGCAGGAACTTGAGCGCGAGTGCGAGGCTCTGACTGAGTGTTCCTGGAGGGGCCAGCCTGCGACTGGTACGATGGCTGTGTGCGCGCCGGGTTCAGTTCTGCCGGAATGTTTGATCCCGCCATCGCAGCATCCCGAGCGATCCCGCTCGCCACAGAACTTGGTGGAGGGAGGAATGTGGGATCTCCAATTTTTTCTACTTCGCTTGTGAGCACGCTATCGATCGTGTGGATGATCACGAGTCTACAGTCCGTGATTAGTGAAAGAATCCAGAGATGGAGAAATATGAAATAGGTTTAACTTACCGCTTCCCCCGTAAGAAGTCCGACGACACGCAACTGAAGCTAACGACGGCGCCCTTGCGAATCCGACCGCTGTTTACCAAGTCGTTGAGGGTGTCCCGCAACACGGCTTGGATGATGTTGGCGCCATCCGATATGGTTATCCGAAATTTGGGCGGTTCAGCCGCCTGTTTGATGGACAGAACTTGGATTGTGCACGACCGGGGGATGTGAGCTGGCGGCCAGTGCAGCTCGTTAATGTCATTGTGGTAGAGCCAATTGCAGACACCATCAGTGAGTTCGAATTCCCGGAAGCCCATGGTTGTTTCTTTGGTCCAAGTCGCTAGGCGCTGTAGACGCCTCGTGTGCGCGCTGCGCATTGCGGGAAAGAGGTGGCTGGTCTTCCCAAGGTTATCCTTTTCATCATATCCTAACTATTGAATATTGAATTGCTGTGTACAGCATGTGTAGCACCTGGGGGCTTCAAGCTCCTTCAATGCTTTGTCACCGATATCGACAACACAGGGTACGTCGGTCTGCATTGCACCTCAACTGAATCGTCCGCAAAACCCCTAGAAACCAAAGGGAACGGCAAGGCTGTTGGAACATGATGCAGCTTGATATCGGAAAGTATGAAGCCATCAATGGTGCCCAGGCTGTGACTGGAATACGGGCTTCAAATGTCACTGGATCCCTCTACCAGCTTTCTTGCCTTCCTCAACAAATCTGAGCCCTCTTAACCCAACTCCCTGGTAATTTATTGGCGTGGATTGGTCGTCACGCGAGTCGTGAGTGTGGTTGTCGCGTCGGTACGAGCAGAGAAGGCAACAGAAGGCGGGGAAATCCGAGAATTGACTATTTGTTCTTGTGTGCGCGAGCCTGATCGCGAGCCATGCCCGCCAAAAAGCAGGAATTTCACTCATTTCTCTTCTCCAGCATGAGCAACTCTCAGAAATTTAAGAAACCTACTGTGATCATCACGATTGGAATGGCCAGGGCCAGAAAGTCGACCTTCGTGCAGCGGATTAACTCATTTCTTCACGCAAAGGACTCCGACAGGCCGCTGCACATCCTCGATCTCGAAGTTTCGACCCGGCGGTCATCCAAGTCCCGTTCGAAGCTGATATCGACATTAGAGACACTGTGAACTACTAGGAGGTCATGAAGCAGTGTGTTAGTGCTCCCTTACTCTCCAGCGACGCGTTGTAGTCAATACATTGCTATTGTCAACACACAACCTGGGCCCTGACGGCGGGATTCTGACCGCGCTGAACCTGTTTACGACCAAGTTTGATCAGGTGTTGAATCTGGTGGAGAATGGGGGACGCTGTCGAGTGAGTTGTCTGGCTCTTCGTATTGCCCTCCTTGCTAAAGGGCCTCAGCTATGTGATTCTGGATGCGCCAGGACAGATTGAAATATTTGATCGGCGTGGGGGGACATCACCGACGCTTTACCGTCGTCCTTGTCCTACTGTAGTCGCATATGTGGTGGACACTCCTCGTACGACCGCCCCTGTCACCGTCATGTCGAGCATGCTCTACGCTTGCAGGTACGTTTGCTACTATTTGTCTGCTCTGAGAGCATGTACGTATCCTCCCCTCTCGCGATCACAGCATCCAGAGAAGGAAGACAAACGATTTAGATGTGAATATCATTGATCGCAGTGAGTAATGACCTCCTGTTCTCCGCCCTCCGTACGTGTGCGGGTTGGAAATCTGATCATTGATGCGACCATGTTCAGGCGAAGCTCCGTGGCCAGGTCAGTATATGGATGTGAACAGGGCTAGAAGACCTGGGGGCGATGAAACTATCAACTGGCCTCGCCTAGGCTGAAGCGTGGAAGTCAATCATCCATGACTGTGAATGTAACCGTAGGTGTGTGGCCTCCTTATGCCCTACACACTGACATTTCCAGCTTAGTAGAAGATCTTGATATCCTTACCTCATGCGCGTATGGTGACGCGCGACTACATAAAACTCCTTTAATCATGAATCAGGGGTGCAGAGCACCTCCATCGGAGGTCTCATCAGAGCTGCTCTTGAGGAAGTCAGCATCGGCGTCGATGAAGGGCTAGTGTAGCCAAGTGCAGTGACCAACTTATATCGTGGACGCGTGTAAGCGTGCCGGACGGCTGTTGTATGTGGAGACGTCCTACTGTCCTACTCTCCCACAACATGCGCGAATCTCTGGCCATCGTTCTCGGTACCGCGGATCTCTCATAAGTATGACTCGGAAGTAGCAAGTTCCCCTGGTTTTCGCTGAGTTCAACTCCCTCAGTGTTATTCTGCACCCTCAACCCAATCAGCAGGAACCTTACATAGAAATGTCGAAGATCCATGTTCTCATCGTTGGCGCCACTGGGCGGACTGGAGGACCGATCGCAAGTGCAATCCTCCAGGAGATTAACAAATTCGTGAGTTACTTATCCACTCATCATCGACCGATCAACTAACTGATGTCCTTCTTCTGACCTTCAACCAACTCAGCGTCTATCTATACTCGTCCGAGAAGCATCCAAGGATAAACCAGCCATTAAAGAGCTCAACGACGCCGGCGCAGAGGTCATAGTGGGCGATATCTCCGATCCTGTGGAGAAGCTGGAGTCCTACCTGAAGAGCGTGGATGTGTTGATTTCTACGGTGCTGGTGATGGTGGATCAGAAGCCGCTGTTGCTGGCGGCAAAGAATGCTGGGGTTGGACGTGTGATTCCGTCTGACTTTGCCTCGACCGCGCCGAAGGGGGCAATGTTTATGCATGACATCGTACGTTCCCTCCACCCTCTCTCGTCAGATATCGAGTCCGCTCTTACGATGTACACCCAAATATAATCAGAAACTCGGGATCCGCGACTACATCAAAGAGCTCGGCCTCGGGTATACCTTCATCGAAGTCGGGACCTGGCTGCACGTCATGTTCCCGCCTCTGCACTCTGCAACAGACACTCTTCTGACGCACAAGAGCTACCCGGGCGACAAGAAGCAGAAAACGATCTACTCGACGATGCCGACCATCGGAAAGCTCGTCGCGCGCATCATCGCCGATCCACGAGCACTCAACCAGGCGGTCGTAGTGTATGACGGGGAGATCAGCCTGGGCGAAACATGGGCAATTGCCGAAAGGATCACCGGGGAGGACTTCTCTGATTACTACCACGTAAGTACCTTCGTTATGAGAGCATGCTAGCATCCACTGATCGTTGATTCTATTTCTTATGTTGTCTTTCGGCGTTTAGATTCCCGACAAGGAGCTGGAAAAAGGGACACAGCAGATGCAGAACGTGGTGAAGCGGATCGTAGCGGATTATCTCAAGAGTTTGTACATTCGCGGGGACAACACAATAGCGAACGCCGAAGCGATGGGCCGCCTCGATGCGAGAAAGCTTTACGACGACGTTCCATGTGCTGACGTCGAGGAAGAGGCAAAGAAACACTACGCGTCGGGAGCTGTCCCCGAGTCCACTAGTTTGCCTGGCGGAGCTGTGCTGGATGTCTTCAAGAAGGAAGAGTAGGGAAGTGGTGCTGGTGACAACGGCGCGATGTAATTCTTGCTTTGGACTACGATGGATAGGCTCTACTATGGTTGCCCGAGAACAATGTAAGTGAAGTCCGAAAATAATACCAACACTCAGTGTGCTTTGACCGGGCTGGTTGTGGCTAAGAAGAAGATCTCGAATACGATGGATAACAAATTCAATAGCCCGAGCTAGCAATGCTCGTAATCCCACCAAGAACCTGCACCAGAATTCAATGGTTGGCGCAACGAGGTGTGGTGACTGTAGCATTTGTCGGTGTGACCCATTTATGCTCACATTACCGCCTGAGATACAGAATGCGTAGCGACGGTCTTGATTAATTAATCGATTTCCGTTATAAATACCACTGTCACGTGACAGGATTACAGAAAAAGAACCACTGACCAGATGGGCATTGGGAGACCTTGCTGTTCAAGCCGATAGTTTTTTCAGTCTCCGCAATAGTAGACCACAAAGGACGTGCACAAGGTGACGCATTAGGAGAGCAGTACATAGATCGTACGCACATCATGATACATACAAGACAGAAAAACGATCATCGCAATTGCCGGGGCTTCCAAACCTTTTTCTCGACCTTTTGGAAGCCATCTTCCTCCGTCTTATCGTCTCTAACCGGAGCAGGGGAAGAAGGGCGTGAACCCCCGGATACAGCAGCAGAGCTTCTAGAAACCGGCGACGGGGCGCTGCCCCCTGCCGCCTCTCTCTGCGCACGTAAGGCACCTGGGGTATACCGCTTGACGGGAGCCGCACCACCTGCAGGGCTCTCCGGTCTGGCGGGAGGGATAGTCGAGGAGCGTGCAGACGCGAAAGGCGTAGAATTGGTACTGGGGGTAGATCTTCTCCACACACCCGCGTCCTCTTTGCCGTTCTCCCGGGCAGCCGCGAATACAGGTTTCCTGACGGCCTGCTGAGACGCAGAGGCCTTTTCCGCAGCACGAGCGGCTCTGCGGGCTTCTGCCTCCTCCTCGCGTTGGCGTTGCAGGCGGGCCTGTTCATCAGCCTTGGCGCGCTCTTCCTCACGGGCCTTGCGGATGGCTGCGTGTCTTTCTTCCTCCTCGCGTTTCTTGGCTTCAGCTTCTGCACGAGCTGCTTCTTCTTCCTCACGAAGTCGCTCCTCTTCAGCGAGGCGTTCTAAGAACATGTCCGTCAGCAATTCACAACGCGTGTCCGAGCTTATAAGTCCACTTACCGGCTTCGAGTCTAGCTTGCTCTTCCTCCTCTTCCCTGCGTATCCTCTCCTCCTCTGCCTGCTTCTTCTCCTCCTCTTCCCATTGCAGTAGAAGGGTCCTCTTCCTCTTCGATTTCTCCTCCTCGATTTTCCTAGCAGCAGCCTCCACCATCTTTGCATACTCTTGTCCCTTCTTCACAATCAACACTTCTTTCCTGGCCTTGTAGTCGGCCAACATCCGCGACAGTCGTCCCTTCGTCTCAAGGTTTTCATCGTGTGTGTGTTTCGCAGCCTCCTTGACAGACTTTTGAACCGACGTGAACGTTTCACGGTCATTATTTTGTTGCTCCTCGTAATCCCTGTCAAGGAGAGGCCGCTCGTCTTTGCGATAAGCACGTTCGATGTGATCCAGGCGCTTGGAGACGACACGCAAGCGTTCAGTCATCTCCTTCTTCTCTTTCTCGATCTGCGCAACCTGGATCGATATGAGATTCTCCTGGTCCAAATTCTGCATGTTGTCCACATCGACCCCCTTGAGCTGACCCCGTTCCACCATCGCCAGCGCCAACTTCTTCGCCTCCTCAGCCCGTATGCTTTCAATCTCTCTCTGTGTCCTCTCCCTCTCCTTCTTCCGAGCTTCCTCCCTCAGCCGCCTCTCGTCCTCCTCTTTCTCCCGTCGGGCGACCTCAGCTCGTCTGCTAGTCTCTTCCTTCTCCTTGCGAACGGCCAGCTCGCTCAGCAATTCTCTCCGCCTAGCCACCAGGGCACGTCGCACTTGCAGGGCCTTGCGCTCTGCTTGGGCCACGGCGACAAGGGACTTGACCTTCTCCTGCTGCTCCTCCGCTGTCAACGCATGTCGAGGCGGTTCGATCACGAGGAGCGAATTATGAAGGCATGTAGCTATCGACGAGAGGCGTGTTCGGACGAGCTCGGCAGCAGACGGCTGAACGGTCGATTCCCATGACGAGCCAGACGCCGCTGAAGACGTGCTCGCTTCCTCATTCGAGCTGAAAGCATCGTCAACAAAGGTGATACTGCCAGCGGCATGGTCGACCCGAATAGCTAATTCTCCTCGCCTCGCGCAACCCATCACGTACGCTTCCACCTGTACTTCGTCAAACGTCGAGTTGTCGTCAGCGCTAGACTCCTTGAGGGGGGCGATAAGTTCGTGGAGTTGCGCGATTTTGACGGTCGAGTAGACCTGGGAGAGCTGAGAGAGGAGGCGGGAGAGGAGGGCTCGTTGAAGGAGGGCCAAGTAGGGAGAATACGACGCATCCTCCGATAGTTCGTGGAAGAGAGGTGCGATCGAGGAGCAAAGGGAAAGTGGGTCGAAGGTGACCTCTAAAATGTTGTATAGTGATTTGACCGAATCAGGTGACAGTCGCAAGACGTCTCTCGAAAGCTGAATATCCTTCTGCATGAGTCCATGTCAAAATCAGCCTCAGATAGCCACTTACCGCGTCCTTTAGCAAGCCGGAACGCGAAGGCATCTTGGTGAGGCCCAGCAGCGCGCTCAACCGGGCGTTCTTTCCTTTCAGCTCGTCCTCGGTGTGAAGGCCCACAGGGACGGCTAAGGCGCTAACCAGCACTTGCGCGGCCAATCGGCTCATCTCCTCTGACGACTTTCCACCTATGCTCGATACAACGCCGTAGTATCGGCTCCATGCAGCAGCGTGATACAGCGCGTTGCCGCTCATCAAGAAGATCCTCGTCAGCTTCTCGTAGTAGCCGGCCATCATAGCAGGACGCGGAGCTTTCTTGGCCATCGTTAACAGATTGTGGACATCTTCGACAGAACGGAAGGCCTCCTGCCACAGCTCCAGCTCAACCGACGTATTGAGCTGCGCGAAGCGGGTGTCAAGATGGTGCTGAAGCGTATCGGCGTCGGAAAGATTGATGGAATGTGGCTGTTGCGAGTATTTGCCGACGTTCGCCAGGTGAAGTCGCAGCGTTTCGCACAGGCGACGGAATTCGACCTTGCGCTGGTACTTTAAGCAAAACTTGAAAGCTTGCTGGGCAATTTGCTACGAGCGAATAATGTCACGGTTCAATAATTAGATAGCTAGTCTAATATCAGCGCACCTGATAGATTGTCTCCAGTCGCGCATTGTTCTTCAGCGTCTCCAGCGACGTTCGGTAGCTCTCCCACAAATATTTGAGCCAAGGAGTGACCAGCGCCCTGTCTGTCCTGTCCTTGCTCTGGTCGCCACTCACAGCGCCCAGTAAGATGCTCTCCGGGGTCTCGCTCGCCTCGAGATCGTCGACGTCCAACGCAACCTTGATAGCTGCCTTCTCCTGCGCCTCCCTGACCTTCTTATCCGCCAACTCTACGAATCGCGTGATCACATTCTCGATACTCTGAACGCTCGTATTCTGGGCAATGTTTTTGTACTGCATAAGCCCTTCCTTCGCGGTCCTCCCCTTGCGCATCTCGACGCACAGCTCGACAAACCGGTGCATTATCGGTTCCAGAGAGGTGAGCGGTGTCGATCGGAATTTCTTGGACGAAAACATTTCGGTGAGAGATTGCAGAGCCGCATGGGTCTGTCCAACGGATACGAGGCCTTCTGCCTGTTTGAGGACTGTTTCTGGGCGTGTAGCAGGCGCCATTTTGTTGAGTGAGTCGAATTTCAAGACACGAAAGCGAGAATTGATTGATCCATGGTTTAGGGCAGGCCTACTTTCGGCGCTTATCCTGTTCCAGCGACATCCCGTGACGAACTTATAATAGGGGGTCCCCTGCGTTAGCACGCTGCTGGCAAGTGCATCCACCAAGTAATTATTAAAGGGCTGGGTAAGATCTTCCAGTGACATAACTATTATCCCTCTGAGAACTCACCCACCGGAGAGCGTGGTTCTCTGGCATCAGCGTGGTACAATACTTTCGGCCTTGGTCTTCTCTAGGATCATGTCAATATGTTCAAATTCGCGGCTCCACCACCGTTATCGAGAGGTTGCGCACGTTCATTCAACCTGGTCTTTGCGCCCTCATACCACAGAGGAACCGTCACAGCAACATCATAGTTAGCTCCATCCTGCCCCCTTGTTTCCCAATAGACGAAGAGTATTGACCTATCGTTTTGGCTTCGGCCACATTTCGACATTGCTTCATCCCACCCGCCCCCCATGCGTGTGCCTAGATCTAGAGATACAACCTGTTGGAAACAGAGCTGTAAGATTACACTGCTCCATCAGGACTTCCGTATGCCGTGCGTGGACTTGGGTTCAACAATACTTCACCTCAACCGCACCCACCCCCAGACGATCGTATGTGGGTCATATTGGAGCCAGTTAACCTCTGTCATGGATCTGGGTGGGAACACAATCACCATCCTGCTCTCTGGGGTCTAGTGGGGATAGTTTGTGGCACACATGGCCGTTCCACTATCGTCAAAGTGCTGATACCAGAATTAGGCTGATAAGTTATCGATGTCTCCGGGACACTTGCACTCGCGACGTATCTTTCCACATCCGGCCTAGCATATCTTCAAGGATTTTATGTCGTTCTCACAAATTTTTGAGGCCAAGCCCAACCACTGTTTCGTTCTATGCGAAGTCTGCTCAAGTGCGATGCTGTTGAGGTCGTGGAGCTCCTAGAGGCTCCTGGAGACCCCTGTAAAATCACTTTGTAAACGATGATCACGTGTATCATTGAGGATTGCGTTGCCCTCGTCGCAGAATTCACTGAACTCTAAGACTTACCCTCTAGCTCCACAAAGAAATGTCAGAAGATAATTCCACTTCACGACGCCCTCAATCTGCTTGGAATCGGCCATCCAACACCACACCAAGAATTGGCCGCATCGGTGCATGGAGCACTGGACCTAGGTATGAAGGTCCTGATTGTTAGATTTCACGCCGTGAATAATGCCAGTGCAAGCGCGGCAGGTGATAGCCCTATGGCTCAAACCGACGATGACAGTGACGACGAGAATCAGCCCCAGGATGATCGTCGCGAGACGTGGTTTGCTGGTGGAGAAAGAAGGTGGGATTAGTGCGAGCCCTGGTCAAAGGCATCTCAAAAAGTATTTTAGTGGCATTTCGGTGCAGAACCCGGAACGATCAAGAGGAGGTGTACCTGGAGGCGACCTTGTGAGGAATTTGCTACAGAGGGCTGCAGAGTGAGTCTCCTGCAATCTCTAGTATTTGAGGAGACTAATGCCTTCTGTTGCAGAGCTGGACCTGCGCCGATCCCAGCACAGGCAAACTCTAGATCTACCGCTTTCGTGGGGGGCGGACATCGGTTGGGTAGCGACGAGGTGGAGAGCACCTATGTTCCTGATCCAAGCTCCCCCTCCGTTGCAGGTGAGCTTTGGGGATCTGAACACCGGCGCTCGTGTTGAATGATTATTGTAAGATCGACAGGAAACCGTGATTCGGCACCTCACATTCTGGCAAGATGGATTCACTGTAGAGGACGGCGATCTGATGCGCTACGACGATCCTGCCAATGAACAAATCCTAAAGGACATCAATGAAGGGTGAGTCTTTCCCTTGTCTAGAGTGGAGGAAGATTCGATAATATTGGAAATTAAGACGCGCACCACCGTCTATTCTAAACGTTCACCCGGGCCAGCCCGTCGAGCTGCGCATAACTAAACGATCAAACGAAAATTATGTTCCTCCCAAGCACGTCCGCACGTTCCAGGGATCGGGACATCGCTTAGGCGCTCCAGTACCCTCGGTTACTTCAGAAGCGTCGACGTCGATGCCAGGGACGTTCCTCGATTCTTCTTCGGCGAGCGCATCTTCAAGTGGCTCCGGCGAACGGCCAAATATAACAACCAAGTTCGAAGTAGATCAGTCGCAGCCTACCACCAGCGTTCAAATCAGGCTAGCGGATGGGACTAGGTCAGGCCTACCTGTGATTATCTCCAACCTCCAACTGATTGTTCGCCTCAAGGATGGTATGCAGGATGAACCTCACCCACACAATTCAGGACATTCGGAACTTCATTAACGCGTAGGTTCCCCCGCCTCGGCGTTTGAGTTCCTGCTGATAAGTTTGGACATAGGTCTCGGCCGGAAAACCTTACCCGACCGTACACGATTGGGACCGCATTCCCAAATCGAACCCTCGATGAGAGCTCCATGACGATCCAAACTGCTGGGCTGGCTAATAGTGTTATCGTTCAACGTTGGGCTTGATACACAAGACTTTTTCAGTAGGACGTTTTGATGCTGTGACATTTTTGCATGTAGGATAGGTGTGTAGTTGAAGCCATGCCTCGCTTATCACTGACATGTGTACGGCCGACTCTATTACCTCCTGCGGTTTCTCACAGATCGCAATTTGAGAAGAGTATTTTCCACTTTCCGTTGATCGCTGCTGCCAGGGCATGTCCAGACACTCGGTATAGCATATGGAGGCACCACCCAGAAGCTGGTATGTCCGCCTTCGACGCGTGGAATGCAGCATGCAGCCAAGTCTCTGTCGCTGGAGTGTCCCTTGGCTTGCGCCAACCTCTGATAAGAGCTACGCGCCATCCAATCACGCCAGTCAAAGGCGCCATTAACAACAAGAACGTCTCTCCCTCCCTCGTGGCAGCTTGATTAAGCGACGTGAATTAGATCCCGAACTCCTTTTACGGCACCGTGAGGCCACCCATCTTATCAGATCACAATTCTCATGTCATGCTTCCGTTGCTACAGATATCCTGCGTTCACGAACATACCTCCCCGATGAATCGAAGGTCATACCGCCCTGGATTGGCTTTCTTAAAAAGCCATGAACCCACACCATACCGGGACTGACCAAAATGCCAGGTTCAATACCCCATGACCATGCAGCAGGAGCTCACCCTCTTGACGCGTTGAGCCCCTCTGATCAGCTGTTCTTCAGAACACATTCATTTGGGCCCACCAAGCAACCTCCCTCGTCGTGCATCCATCACGCATTCGAGAGCCATGCTGGATCGCACCCCGAATCCATCGCTATCGTGGCCTCGGACGTCTCGGGCGCCTTAGAGTCTGTTACCTATTCAGAGCTCGATCGTCGAGCAAATGTGCTTGCCCGGCATCTTCGCGATGTTCATGACGTCGTCCCGGGTCGCCGCGTTTGCTTCCTGGTCGAGCGATCGGTAGACATGGTGGTAGGTATACTCGGCATCTTGAAGAGCGGCGCGGCCTATATTCTCTTGGATGGAAACGTCGTCGATTACTCGACCCTTGACCACGTCCTTCGCGACGCCGATGTGACTTTATACTCGCGCAAATTCTTACCGAAGGCGCCGACTACCACTTCCGGGTCGATTTGTCTTGAGGATGTCCTCAATGCGAAGGAAAGTTCGAAGTGCACTAAGCCCGCGGATTATTCAAAGCCTGGCGACACCGCGTATATCTTCTACAATAGCAGTAAGTCCCTTTTCAGGGTTTTCTCTGAGTGGCAGGCTGACGTGAAGGCTTAGCAGAAGACGGCCAAGTAACTGACAACGGTGTACCAGTTTTACACAGAGATGTCGTTAATGGTAAGAACACATCTAGTGCTTTTGTTATTCTAGTCATTAACCCTGCGTAATAAAGTTGTTTGCCTCGCTCCTGGTAACATTGAAATGGCGCCGGGCCGTACTGTTTCTCAAATCATGGGCGTTTCCACAAACCTGGCCGCCTGGGTATGCCCTTTGCCTATGCCTCTGGCTTCTGCTTATGATTGACGGATGATACAGGAAATCCTTGGTAGCCTCGCCAATGGATGCACGCTCTGCTTGGGGAGCCCCAACGACTGGCCGACTGTGGTGAAGAAGGCCGACATTGTGATTGCGACACCTTCAATACTCGCGGCCTATGAATCAGCGGACTACCCAAACGTGAAAGTCATCGCTGTCGTATCGGACCGGTGCTCCCAAGGTGGGTGTCCTTGATTATCTTTGCTTCCGATTCAGGCTTACCGACGTTTCCTCGATGATGCCAGCTCTTGCTGACAAGTGGGCTGCCAACGGTGTCCATCTCTACGTTGGATGTGGTTTAACGGACGTATGTCTCGATTTCAACTTGCCGGAAACGAAAGTCTAAAGTGCATCTAGATTGCAATCATTAATACAATGGCCTCGGAATATCACATTCTTGGCAACGCTTTGAGCATCGGAAAACCACTACCTAATAATAATATATATGTGCTACAGTCAAGTGCCGATGGACTGCGGCCACTAGCACTAGGTGACCCCGGCGTCATATGGGTAGGTGGAGTGGGATTAACGAAGAGTTTCATTAATATCGACGGCGACAAATATAAGTTGGACCCCTTCCTTGCCGATGGGTGAGTAACGTTTCCCTCCTGCAAACGCCGTACCAAACATCGTATAGATCCTACATGGTCAATACTGGGAAGTTGGGGTAAGTTGAAAGCCCCTTATCTATTATCATTGTATCTCACAACGTACATCTCAGCCGTTGGCATCCCGATGGGACTCTAGAATGCCTTGGTTCTGATACGACAGTGGGTTGTGTTGTCTGCTCTCTTGACTAAATATCAACTTCATTCGTATTCATAGACGACAGTGGGTGAAGCTGAGGTTCGTTCTTTCTCTCAGGCGCCGAGTGAATTTTAATTTATTCTCAGACGAACGATGGAGACTTGGCGACGATAGGAAGAGAACTCCTGGCAAAAGACTCTACAAACACACTTTTCCAGACTCCCGGCCACCAGCATTTCAACCTACCTCTTACCGTCGGCTACGGGACATCGGAGAAGACCGCCGCGGGCTTGGATTCGTCTGCCTCTTCCTCTACTATTGAGAAAGGCCACGAAGTCTTTTGGGCGGGCTACGAGGACGATGGTATTCCAGACAAGACGCAGGGAAAATTCATGCGCAATTTGCGGCATCAGGTTTTCTCTTTGTACCGGCGGCTGTTTGGGATCGTCTTCATAGTCAACATGGCAATCCTCATAGCGACCCTCGTCCAAGGTGAACCCAATGCCATGCAACTAGGCCAGATCGTGATAGGCAACATCTTCTGTTCTGTTCTGATGCGTCAAGAACATGTGATCAACGCGTTCTTTGCTGTATTTACTGCAGTACCTCCATCGTACGTTGTTGTCCCGTGACTGGATTATGGGCGTTGATTGATGTATTAGTTGGCCGATGGCTATCCGTCGAGTGTGCGCTAGAGTGTACGGGATCGGAGGCATCCATTCTGGGGCTGCGGTATCAGGGACAGTGTGGCTCATTGTCTTCGCTGTTCAAGCGACCAGGGAGCTCGTATCGGATGGACCTGTGCGTGAATTGTCCATCCTTGTCTTGCACTTTCCGACCTTCCACCGAACTAGACTTCCGTAGCCACCCTCGTCGTGACGTACTGCATCCTGCTTTTGCTCATATCCATCATATGTTGCGCATATCCGGCCTTCCGCATCGCAAAGCACAACAACTTCGAGCGTACACATCGATTTTTTGGTTGGACAGTTACGGCGCTGGTCTGGGCGCAAGTAAGTTGCTGATTCCACACCCGAGACCTAGTATGCATATCGTCTCAACTATAGGTCATCTTATTAACCAACGATTACAAAAGCGCAGAGACATCTCTTGGATCTGCGCTTGTTTCTTCGCCGCCATTTTGGCTAGTAGTGGTGCTGACGTGCTCAATCATCTACCCATGGCTACACTTGCGGAAGGTCCCAGTACGCGCGGAAATCCTCTCGTCGCACGCCGTCAGACTTTACTTTGACTACGGTGAGTCATAGTGATGCAGCGCCGCTATACAGCACATCCTTATTGACCTCCCTAGTCACCCCTGATCCTGGAACGTTCACCCGGGTGTCAGATAACCCGCTATTTGAGTGGCATGGCTTCGCCACCATCGCCCAACCCGGGCAAAAGGGCTACTCTATGGTCGTCTCTCGCGCAGGTGACTGGACGTCCAAGCAGATTGGAGACCCACCAAAGGAGCTCTGGGTGCGGGGCATCCCTACTTGCGGAGTAATGAGTATCGTCCCCATCTTTAGACGAGTGGTCCTCGTCGCAACCGGCAGCGGTATTGGCCCTATCACTCCTTGGATCCTTCAAAGTCGGCACCCAGTGAAGCTGCTCTGGACGGCTCCTGACGTTAGGAAGACCTTCGGAGACAAACTTGTGGACTCGCTCTTGGATGCTTGCCCGGATACGGTCATCTATGGTGAGAATCATACTGTAATTACCACTCAACGAAGGTCATTAAGTTCATTAACGTCTTGTAGACACTCGTAAACACGGAAAACCAGACATGGTCAAGCTGACATACCGCCTTGTTCGCGAGTTTGATGCCGAGGCTGTTATCATCATCTCCAACCAGAAGCTTACTGTGAAGGTCGTATACGGAATGATGAGTAGAGGGATACCTGCCTTTGGGGCCATTTGGGATTCATGATGTAATCAGCTAAGTTCTGGTGATCAGTTTTGAGACGCTTTGAAATTGTATAGATTCAGCCTTCCCTTTCCTTTGTCCTGATTTTCCTTACGGTCCCGTTTAGAAGTTGCAGTGTACACCGTCCGCCGCGTCTATGTATCGTATCTTGCTCGTAGCCATCCTCGACGCGTGATGGAGGACACAAGGCATGCTCTCTACCCTTCGAGCCTGTCTTCTTTGGAACGCAAACCTCGCCACTCGCTCTTCCTCTCGTATCGCCCACCACTTGCCACCTACTAGCATATCATGAGAGTTGCCAGTTCAAAGGTGGTGTCGAATCGAAGACTAAGCGATGTCTACCTTCATGCCAAAGGTTCGACGATCCAGAGAAGCGAGACCATAGGCATATTTGCTGATTGACATCCGACGGTCTGAAGATATGAACCCAGCTCTGTGGGTACGTCACACCCAACGACTCTTCGACGACTATTTACAAGGCGCATGCAAAGGGACAAATGCAAGCACGTGGACGCAGAACTGGATGCATGTCGCATGATGCAGGAACGTCGGTCTATACTGCGGTCAGAATCAGATGTCGACCTTCCACTCTGACAATCCAATATCTCTCCAAGGACCCACATCTCGCTCGCAAGTGGGTGCTGTCAGTTACTTCGGCGACGTGTGAGAGACACGCTCCTCGCGGGCCGCCATCTTTCCCTCACGTCAGAAAACACCAATGTGCGCCATGGTGCACGGCCAACTACGGAACTCGTCGGCAGAGGTATGGCAGTGATATAGACTCAGGCTCTATAAGCTCCGTAGGCCCCGTATGGGGGATCTCGCCTATCAATATGCCATTTTCCAGAGTAACATATACGACTTATAGTGTGAGTGCTGCAAGTTTTTTACGCCCCAAAGCCGCACTCAACGCCTCAAATCCAGGGCGTGGTAGAGGTCCTGCCGCCATTCCGTTTATTTCTAGTTGTCTGTAGTTCTTCACTGGCATGTGGGTCGAGTCCAGATCTGCGAAGCTTCACAGGCCAGGGCGTATTTTGGAAGTACTGACCGTTCCCACTTCTATAATGTTGATATTAATATCATAATATCGACCCGAAGCTCTGCAGTTTCGACATCAGTAAACTTAAATTGGGTATCACTATGTCTTCTGTCGCTCGGTCACGTCGTACCATGAATATGCCAATAGATCAGAGAGAAAGCGATTATTATCTTATCGCGCCGCCTTCTTGATTGTGAGAAATGGAAAGCAGCCAACACGTAACAACGGCTCCGATTTTATTGTCCGTCTCTGTAATCCACCAACAATGCGACATCCCCGAACCGTCCGTTCTTGTAGCCAGAGAGGATGGCCGACTCTCAAAATTCCATCGGGATCACGAATATCCCAGTTTTCACAGATTCTGGCCAGCCATAGGTCCATGACGAAGGCTGCGACCTGGCGTCCCTGGCAGCGGGCGACGATGCCTATCACTTGAATTGATGGTACATGGCTGATGGATGGTGTTCTATGACCGAACCATGCTGTTCTAATTGTCCACACAATTGAAACGCATCATCCAGCATAGTGAATCGGTCGGTCGGCTGCTGTCAGTGTCTCGGAGTCCTCAACGGCTTCCAACTTGAGCGCGATCGTCGCATCTCGTGGCAACGTGATGGGAAGATTTGATTCTTATCAAATATGTGGTGGACGAGGGTTCATCCAGTGTGCCCACGCGTCACGCTCGCGCGCTTTGGGTTGATGTTCAAATCTGGCTGCTGGACCACGACGAGTTGTTGGTCAAGAGATGTTCTCGACCTGGATGATGACAATCGCAGCCGACCTCTCTGGTTTCTCGGCGTCCGGGGCTGACCACTTGGATAAGCTCATCAACTGCCCGCCCATATCGGTGCTGCATCACACAGCTTGCCACTTGCACATACCTCATCACATCAGCACATTTGCCCGTAACTATGTGGATAATAATTGACAAAGTGATTTCTATCAGTGCCCAAACGTTCAACTGAGCAGAGCGAGGCTGGGCTGGACAACTGAAGACATTCTCGGACGGCCGACTCTCTCCTCTAGACGCGCACATATGAATTTTGCGCTATGCCGGGGCTGAAGGAAATAATATCGTCCCCAAAGCGCAGTCTCCGTGTATATTGGGCGCTGGATCGGCACTGGCGCGAAAATATTTGTCCCGGCTTGCTGTCTAGTCAACACTCAATGCCTGCAGTAGTACCCTTGGGCGTTTCAGGGTCTGCTTAGGCGATAACCATCCCTGCATGACTGTATGTGGTATGTGTATTTTAATCGTGTATGTGTAGCGTCCCAAGGGCGTTTACTCCGCATAGGTCCCGATCTTGATTCGAGTCAGGGAAAATGATTGTTCCTTTCAGTGATATTGTTACCCTCCGATATCGATCGCGTCGCTACATACTCTCCCGCCACCCCTTGGAATTTTGGATGACATGGGACACTGCTTTCCCCTAGCAAGCCCAGATTCGTGGTGTTTCAACCTACTTCCTCCGTCGGCTATGCGGCGCCTCACACTCGTGGACTTGGTAAATGACTTTTACGCTACCAAGTGATCACAGCGACACTCGTGGCCATACTGGGGCATACTTCGTATAAAAGGAGCACGCCCAGAGAGAAGCAGAACCCAGCGCTCTCAGAAAGCTTCTCTGCCATGCGATCCTACGCCACCTCGTTGCTTCTCTTTGGTCTTCTTGCCTCTTCTCGCGCAGCGACTGTGGCACATGACTTACGGGAGGAAATAGCGGCTAGAGACTGCGTTAGTACCGTGTTCTGACCCATAGATATCTCTGCTAACACCAATTTCAAACAGTGTCAGACGCTGCAGAGCCAGCTAGGCCCGACAGCGGTTCTGTTCCCCGGTTCAGCAGGCTTCCAACAGCTCGTGAGCTCGTACTACAGTGCGCAAGAGTCAGAGATCATCTCTCAGTGCCGTGTCGGTGCGCATAGTGCTCAGGATGTTTCCAACGCCGTCAAGATTATCACCAAGGGCGGCTGCAAGTTCTCCGTTCGCTCTGCTGGGCACATGACTTGGGCTGGCGCCGCCAACATTCAAGCCCCCGGTGTCGCCATCGATTTGAAGCAGATGAACGGAGTCGATGTCTCTGCGGACAAGAAAGTAGTCAGCCTGGGTCCAGGAGGATCTTGGGGTCCCGTTTACGATACCCTTGACCCCTTCAACATCACTGTTGTCGGAGGTCGTTCGAACACCGTCGGTATCGGCGGATTCATTCTTGGGGGTAAGCTCTGGTCGATCCTCTTACTCAATTAGGACGCTGACGTTATTTCGCTAAGGTGGCTTTTCAAACCTTTCCCCTGCCCACGGCTTCGCATCCGACAACGTCGTCAACTACGAAGTCGTCCTCGCCGACGGCCGTATCGTCAACGCCAATAAGACTTCCAACCCCGATCTCTTCCACGGTCTCAAGGGAGGTAGCACCAACCTCGGTATCATCACTCGTTACGATGTCAATGCCTTCCCCCTTACCCCTATGTGGGGTGGAAGCAGGGGTTACAACGTCTCCCAAGGCCCGGCCATTTTCGACGCTATGATCAAATTCATCAAGAAGCTCCCCCAGGAGCCTCTCGCCGGCGGATCAGTCGTTTGGGGATACAGCGAGGATTTGAAGAACGACACCATCTTCGGTTCATTCGCCTACCTGGGTGCTGATGCTACAGAGTCCAAGGCCCAGCTCTTCTCCGAGATGCTCGACGTGCCGCCCACCTTTGACACCATTCGCACCAACACCGACCAGCAATGGCTCGACAGCGAGGTTGATGTCTCATTCCCCGGCGGCCTGAGACGCATTTTCTCGACTTTGACCCTCAAGGTGGACAGGGAAATCGCTGAGGGCATCTACCGGAAGAGCCACGATGCATTCGCTGGCCTCGTAGGAAAGCCGGGGGTCTCGTGGACCGCTTCCTTCCAGCCTATTTCCATCACCCACCTCCAAGCTACCGAGCGGGCTGGCGGCACGCCACAGGGCTTGTCTCCCAAAGACGGCGACCTCATCTGTGAGTACATCTCTCTCTCGCTCCTCGTCCTTGGACACGACTAACTCGTAAATTCTAGTGCTCAACCTCAACACCGTCTGGGTCGAGGAATCAGATGACGCCGCGATGCAGGCAGCTGTCCGCGACATCATCAACTGGGGAACCAAGGAGGCTAAGAGGCGCAACGTGCTCCACCCTTGGCTCTACATCAACTATGCGCTGCCAGACCAGAAGGTCTACGAGTCGTACGGTAAAGCAAACGTCGACGCGCTTCTCAAGATCAAGAATAAATTTGACCCAAGGAACACCTTCGGAAAGCTTTGGAAGGGAGGATTCAAACTATAGAGCCCTCACCACTCCTTTACTCGTTCTTCTCCCGCTCTTTCGTTCATCGTGTCGATACCTATTGCGTAGTATATCATTAACATAATTTGGACTTGTCCTTGGAGTCGCTCTCTTCTTTTATATATGTCTATAGATTAAGTTAAACCAATACAATGTGGTGTTCGCTATTTCGCTGCATGACCTGCGCACACTGGCATTCAGTCAGCAGCCACTATCTACCATCTTAACTTGAGGCATCGAGTTTATCATGGGGCTAGCTGTTTGAAGTGACTTGTCTCAGACTCTGTATGTCCGCAAGCCCCTTCCTGGTTCCCAACATCCTCTCCTGAGGTACCAAGGGGAACTCAGCCAAATCCCGGAAGGCCTAGGTTCTTTCGTCGAGGACGAGAAGGCACCCTGAGCCCATTGCTACGTATATTCCATCATATACGATGCTCACCGTCTCCATCTGCACTTATGTGTTACATGGACAATTACTTGGACAGCCTCGTTCATACACATAGACATAAAGTAAACCATATCCACAACGGATGTATTTCACAGATTGGAGTTAACGAACCCCGTTTCGCAATATGCACCCTTCATCATGGATCAGGCACTCATTAACCCTCGTGAATGACACCGAGGTCGGTTCCCGAACCGACTACATAGTGTGCTGTACTATACTATCAACGAGCGTCATGACTGCATGTGTTATTCGACCAATTTGGGTTGATAAACATCACCCAGCCCACTTCTCTCCGTTGACGACGGAGGTTGATCAGGCTTCCTTCATTTCACGAGCAATCAGCGTGGGTAAAGATCGTGGAGAACATGCATTCAGATCAGGTATGTATGAACAGGTATTGTATAACAAATTGTCACAAAGTTTGTTGTGTACGTGATTTACATTCAAGCGTAGTTCAAAGGGGGGTCGGACTTGTTCAACCCGGCAGACCAGCTCTTGTATTTTTCGGCCTCGTCGGAAATAGCCTTCAGCTTTCCCTCGACCATGCCAACACAGTCCAATCCAAGCGACAATTTCGATGGGGGACTCTCGGCCTTGGCGACCTTGAAGTACAAAGTCTGCGCGAACTTGACTGGGTCGCCCTCGTAGCCTTTGAACGTCTTCATGTATTGGCGACCGAACTCTGTCGGCATGTGTGGTGCAGTGTAGGCAGGGTGGGCGGGGTAGAATTGGGCGCCCTTTTCCCAGCCCGTGTCGTATCCACCGGGGCGAACGAGGGTGAGCTAAATTGAATGAATGACCGTCAAATCAATTACGCGCGTGCGAGAGAAAGTGGACGTACCCTGATGTTCCAGGCAGGGTCGAGTTCCATGCTGAGCGCATCGATAAACCCTTCAATTGCTATAAAACGATGACGTCAGAATTGGGGACAAGTCATGGGACGAATGCTTACTCACCGAACTTGGATGCGGCGTAGTAGTTCGAGCCAGGCAACGGCGCGAAGCCAGTAGCAGAGCCGATGGTGATGATGCGACCTCCTTGGGGCTTGTTCACCTCACGGAGGACTCTGACGGCCTCCAGAGCGACGTTGGAAGCAGCCCAGAAGTTTACATCGAACAGCTTACGGGCATCGGCTTCAGGGATGGCCTCGGCCTCTCCGACAGTGAAGGCACCGGCATTGTTGTAGACAACGTCGATGCGTCCGAACTTGTCGGTCGCAGCCTTGAAAGCAGCTTTGATTGCATCGACGTTCGAGACGTCGAGGGAGAGGACAAGGAGCTGGGATTCGGGGTACTTGGATGTGAGATCGGAGAAGGCTGAAGTGCTGCGAGCAGTTGCGACGACGATATCACCGTTCTGCAAGACTGTCTCAGTCACAGAGCGGCCAAGACCACGAGAAGCGCCAGTAACTTGGCCAACGTTAGCAAAGGCATGACGGAGAGCGTATGGAGAACCTACTGAACCAAACTTGAGGAGCCATGTTGATACCGTAGCAGTATCATCGAGCTCGCTTTTTAAAGCAAGGACACAGCCGAGCGAAGTGGATGTGCTGAGTGAGCAAGGCGTCAACAATAGGGCCAAATAGGCAACTTGAGGTAGACCCATCTGATGATTCTGATCAGTACAGGATATCACATCGTGTCTGTCAAGTCTGACAAATACCATACGGCGGTGTGCGACTTCGAAGTACTACGCCGGCCTTCGAATCAGATCGATGTATTACCTTGATCTCTATCGATGCGGTGAAACCAAAGTTGAGGAGCACCTCGTTCTTGGGAGAACAAGAAAGCTGATGCAGTTCTACTGTCGCTATCCCCGGATATTCGGAAACCATGCAGACTCATGCAGACCAGTCAGAAACCTCCGTTGGTGTCGTCCGGGTCAAATTTGCAACCCCGCGAGTCCGACGTGTCATTGGCTCGTTGAACGCAAACACGAGCAAATACTTCCAAGCCTTTGAACGCGACTCGGTGCGACTCGCGCGTTGCACGCGCACCATACGCGCAAGAACACGAAATTATCAAAGACGGAGTTATTTTTCATCCGTCCAGTAAGAAAATAAACTATAATCTATGCTGCGTACCTGATCCCCCATGCTTTGTCCTACCAGGCGTAGCACACGTTGGCGCTGGGACATTGCACCGCTCATCCCGGTCCCTTGCCATAACTTCAAATCGCCGCATGCTGGAAAATATCCCATACTTCTGAAATATATTACAATCGTGATGCTAATCACCCATTAATGTCAATCATGGCAGTGCCAGGGAGAAACTTCCATCGTTTTCCTGCGCTGGGGGTTCTCAGCTTGCCCCTTCGGGCTTTCAAACGAGTAAATGCAACGGACATTTTCTGACTTCGTTTGTCTCAGGACTACTGTAGATACAGCAGACAAGATCGACTGATCCCCAGAAGACCTCCATGGAGTTCTCAAACACATCTATGGAACATCTATCTCTACCTATTTAATCCATCCAACTTCATTCACTCTTGATAAATCCTTGACTTTACCACCATCATTCTCAGCACAGTCAGACTCCTCGTCATGGCCACGTACCGTAGCCGTCTTCCTTCTCCTCTCAAGCCTTTGGAACACATCTGGCGTACAGCATACGCTTTTACGAAGTCTGATTACAAGACTGTCGTCTTCCCAGTCGTGAGCACACCAGGCCCTTCTCGACCGTTCACATCGTCTAACGCTCTACATAATAGATCTGCTATGGGATAATGGCTGCTCCACAGATGTCCATCACCAGACTTCCTCACCTCGCGGTATGGGTGTGGCTTCACCTTCTGCAGTTCTGTGCAGCGAACCAGGCGTTGAGCCCTGAAGAAGACGCTTTGAATAAGCCGTATAGACCCATCCCAGCGGGCTTAATTTCGATTCGGGGTGCCAGAGTCCTCCGTTGGCTCCTCGTCCCAGTCTGCCTGGCGCTCTCGTGGGCGCTAGACGTTATCTACCCAGGGATCAGTCTAGCCATCTCGTTCATCATCTACAACGAGCTCGGCTTGGATAACTACTGGTATACGAAGAACTTCCTCAACGCTGTGGGCCTCGTCTCCTGGAATATCGGCGCGGCGAAGATTGCATGTGCAGGTACGCTGTCCCCCCAATTCTCTCCTAAATCTACTCCGTTAACCGGTTCTATTCAAACAGAGAATGTTTCCCTCGACCAGCGGGCCTGGTTTGCGCCTTACGTTAGCACACTGCTTATCGCTACGACGATACATATCCAAGACTTCCGCGATGAGGCAGGAGATAGGAAGCAGGGACGAGTCACATTCCCTGTCGTGATGCCCGAGTTCTCTAGGCGCATGACATTTCTCATCGTCGCCGTATGGTCGTTCGGCCTCGCGTCGTATTGGAACCTAAGCAGCATCGCATCTCCGTGGTTCGTCACATTGGGGATGTACGTTGCCCTCAGAGTGCTCCAGCAGCGAACCGAGCACGAAGATAAGGTCTCATTGCGGATATACATGGTACGTCTTCTTGCCCCAAACGCACCCACTTCATCCCCTCCTAACCCGATATGCTGTTCAGTTCTGGCTGTGCGTTGCCCAAATCCTCCCCTTCTGGACAAGGCAAATGGAGGGAATAGCTCAACCGTGGCTGCCAAATGCTCAGTTCGGGGCTATTCAAAACAATGATACTTTCTAAGATGCTAGATGCAGCCTGCAGGTAACGGGTTTCCGGATAGAAGGTCGTATATCATCGCGATGATATCACGACCCACTCACTTCAAAGATGTAATCTACCTACCTAGAATCATGTTTAGCCGTTCGTATACGTATACTTACGGCTCCTTCCCCATCCCATCACCCTCATTCTTAGATTCTCATATTATTCTCATTACGAACGGTGTAACATAAGAGCAGCGTGTACTAGATATTGTGTAATAGCGCCCGAGTATACAGTATGCGATATTGTTGATCCTTGAAGCGTAAAATGAAACGCAAGTGAGCCTTGTCAGGAACTCGCGACCAGTACGCCCTTGGGGATCGGTTATCGTACATCTACTGGGTCGGTTATCGGTGACCCTCACCGACGTTGCTGTTCAAGTCCATATCCATCAACTACATCGCGATACACATTCCCGGAGTCCCATCACTTCGGCTGTCACAGTCTTCTCTGATAATAATCAAACCCTATCGCAACACAAAAGATGCCTACCCATTGCCATAATGCGTTTGTATAGCTATTTATAGCAGAACGTAATATGCCAGAAAGGATTTCACAATGTCCTATCTAGATAAGAGCCAAATCAGGAAGGAGCTGGGGCCCGATCAATCAATACGTCGGTGCCTCTCCGCCAGGGTTCAGTGTTGGCCCTTTTGCATTAACTCGTTCCTCATTGATTATTAATTCATTGTTCACCCGCTCTCTTCGGGCGCGCTTGGTTTTTTGACTTGGGCGGTTGTTGACCTACTGCTTCATGTTTCGTCTGTTTCCAAGTCCAAATCGCTTACTCAAGGCCCGCCATCTCCCTTCGTCAGCGCAAATACCGAGAAAAGATATAAAGGCCGAGTGAAATCAGCGCAATTGCTGTATTGAACGCGTTATCAATGATGCGTACTTCGTCTGCAATCCTCGCCGCGATTATCCCGCTAACATTCACGCTTGGTGCTTCGGTAGAGAATCTTCTGCCCAGAAACACTACCCAAAAGCAAGAGCTTTCACCAGCTCAATGTGTAAGCCGTGCATCAGCTCTGTATTTGGTGATATACTGGACTGACCTGCTTCCTCCAGTGCGACGGCCTGAAGCGTATCTTAGACCCTTCCAAAGTCCTTCTGCCAGGCTCCCCTGAGTATGCTGCTCAGGAGGCCTCCTATTATTCCGGCGAACAGGTCCTACAGTTGCCTGTCTGCCGAGTCGCACCCACAAGTCCTGAAGACGTCTCAAGTATAATCAAATTTGCTACCACAAGTAAATGCAATTTTGCCGTACGCTCTGGCGGTCATATGAACTGGGTTGGTTCATCGAACATCGGTCCCGAAGGGTTTACTATCGACTTGGAGGACATGAATCAGATTGAGCTTCTGGACGATTCGAAGACTGTCTCTATCTCCCCAGGATTGTCCTGGGCTGACGTCTATGCCTTCTTACGTCCCCACAATTTGCATACTGCCGGGGGCCGGTCGTCCCACGTCGGTGTAGGTGGCTTCCTTCTTGGAGGTAAATATCCTTCTTCGCAATCACGCACATGATGTACGCGTCGTTAACCATCCCCTCCTACTCGCTAAGGTGGCATCTCATTTCTCTCCCTCGAGCATGGTTTCGGAAGCGACAACGTCATCAACTACCAAATTGTCTTAGCCGATGGCTCGATCGTCAACGCCAATGAAGCCGAGCGAAGCGACCTGTACTGGGCTCTCAAAGGTGGTAGCACAAACTACGGCATAGTCACCCGCTTTGACATGGTGACGTTCCCGTTGGATCAGATGTGGGGAGGGTCTCTTTACTACAACATCAGCCTGGGCCCCACTCTCCTCGATTATCTCGTCGGATTTACGGAGAGACTCGCCGTCGATGCCAAAGGCCTATTCGCGTTGTCTATCGCTTGGAACGCAGCCGACAATGATTACCTCATTTGGTCACCGAACGCCTACCTTGCACCCACACCCTTCCCAAGCCCACTCTACGATGGACTCGAGGAGATCCCGACGATGCGCGATACCATGCGTATCACGAACCTCGTATCTGTCACAGACGAAATCAATACGTCATCCCCAGGCGGAAGCCGAACTCAGTGGTTCGCTTTGGTATTCAAGGCAGACGCAACGCTGCCTTGGGATATCTATCAGAGGGGCGCCGAAATTATGGAGCCGTTCCTGGGGAAGGAAGGGACCTCGTGGGCGCTCACGTTGCAACCCATTAATGTCGGAATGATCGCTGCTGCTGCCAATCGTGGAGGAAACCCATTCGGTCTCACCGGAAAGGATGGCGATCTATTCCGTAAATAACCACCCCAACATTAGTGTTTTAACACCGTATTGACCTTCCTATATAGTTCTTTTGATATCCATCTTCTGGACCGAGCCAGAGGACGACGGAAAGATCAAGGCTGCGACGCAAGACTTCCTGCGATGGTCGACGGACACTGCCAAGCAGCGCAACCTTCTCAATCGTTTCATCTACTTGAACTACGCGTTGAACACGCAGCCAGTCTTAGCGAGTTTCGGGGACGAGAACGTCAGGCGTATGAAAGCTGTACAAAAGAAGTATGATCCAAAGGGTCTGCTCAAGGTGTGGAAAGGTGGATACAAGCTTGATGAAGTATAGTCGATAGTCTATCGGGGATATATTATCTATTATTGAATAAATCCCTACAGTACGGCGCACCAGGTGAGACTCCTTACGCAGAGGACTTGATTTGAATCCGGAATTGATGCGACTCGCAGCTCACCCAATCTCGTAAGAAATTTCGTCGAACTGACAAGGATCAGGAAACAACGTGGTACTAAATTCTCATGAATTCTCACACTCCAAAGACACCGGTGGCTGTGTAAAGCGCGAGGATCTTCTAACGTGGATCTCGATCAGCTCTGTAACATTCAATACCCCGAAAGAAACGATTCACCGGGAGTGGGGAGTCAGTGGTACTAATCAACTTTCCTGTAGAGCTAAGTCAATCATAAAACGTCCAAAAATGATGTTCTTTCCATTCCCACCTCTTCACCCACCTCGGAAAACACGTCGAATATGAGCACGAATATATCATGGATCCCCACAGCGCCGGCGACGTTCTGGTCTTCACCAAACGACCAACTCTCTACATGGCCTAAGCTCGCTGTGTTGGCGTTATCCACCTTCGTCATTCATCGACTGTACAAGTCGGCGTCGTTGAACATGAAGCTTCCCCCCGGCCCAAGGGGGTGGCCCGTTATTGGGAGTGTGTTCGATATTGGACCACATATGTGGCTCACGTTCACTGAGTGGAAGAAGCAATATGGTGAGTACTTTGGATATGAGCTGGGTATGCTAAGCATGTCTTCTGATGTGTGCGCTTTGCAGGGCCGATTTTCTATGTGAACCTCGCAGGTCGTTCAATGATCGTGTTGAACACCCACGAAGTCGCCACGGAGCTCCTCGATAAGAGGGCTTCCATCTACTCAGACAGACCCCGCCATATCGTCGCCTCTGAGATCATGTCGGGCGAATACCTCCTCGGGTTCATGCATTTCGACGATAAGTGGAAGCGTGTCAGGAGAGGTTCTCATGAGTGAGTCATCACACGCTCCTTCGATATTTACGTTGAAGCTAATGGGCTATCGCGCAGGGCGATGAACAACCAAATCACCAAAACTTATCGTCCGTTCATGCAAGTCGAAGGATACCTCCTCGCCGACAGCCTCATGAAAGCGCCTGCTATGTGGAACGATCACATCAAGCGCTCTGCAGCATCTTTCATCATGTCCGTCGCCTACGGTACCAAGTCTATGCGCTCCTCCACCGACCCTACCCTCATCACCCTCCACAAGTTCCTGAGGAGGTCGCTCGGCGCAGCCGCTGGGAAGTACTGGGTCGAGTTCTTCCACTTCTTGGAGTACATGCCAAGGTGGTTGGCTCCGTGGAGGGTTGAGGCCGAGGAGTGGTTCAAGACGGACAGCAAGATGTTCGAAGGGTTCTATAACCAAGTTAAGAAGAGGATGGTATGAGTCACTGCATTTCCGGCTAGGTGTTGTTACTAACCACGGAGGACTCGTGTAGGCCGATGGAGACAACAGGCCGTGTACAGTTACGACTCTTATCGAAGAACAAAAGAAGAAAAACCTCTCTACTATGGAATCAGTCTGGCTGGCAGCTGCTATGTAGTACGTCCTCGCCTTTCCCTACGATCACCTAAATGCTGACCTACTACCTACTCTCTAGCGGTGGAGGCTCCGAATCAACTGCTGGATCCCTCGGCTGGTGGATAACCGCCATGGTAGTCTACCCCTCCGCCCTCCGCGCTGCCCAAGAAGAGCTCGATCGCGTCGTAGGCCGAGACCGTATGCCCACCTTCGAGGACTATGACCACCTCCCGTACTGCAGGGCCATGGTCAAGGAGGTCTTGAGGTGGAGACCAGCCACTCCTCTCGGCGTTCCCCATCGCGTGGAAAAGGATGACTGGTACAACGGATACTTCATCCCGAAGGGGACACTGGTTGTTGCGAATATCTGGTGAGCAGAAAACGGCGGCTGTTGTTTCCTGGCGCCAGTTGCTGATGCTAGGTTTTTTCAGGGGGATGAACCACGACGAGAAAGTCTACGGGCCTGACGTTCACGAGTTCAACCCAGCCCGTTTCCTTGAAGGATCCGGAAAGCCCCTGCCCTCGGTCTCAGATACTAAAGACGAGGGACATGTCACCTACGGCTTCGGCCGGCGCATCTGTGTCGGGCGCCACATCGCCAACAACAACTTATTCATCCAGTTCGCGAGCATGGCCTGGGCATGTAACATCCAGGCGAAGAAGGATGCGCAGGGGAGACCTATCATGCCTGATGCAGATAAGTGCACCTCGGATTTGACGATGTAGGTGTTATTTTCTGCCCGAGATGGGATTCTTATTTACTGATTGGTATAACTTTGCGGCTTTGATAGGCACACCGTCCCATTCGATTGCGACATAACACCAAGGTTCCCCGAAGTTCCGTCCATCATTTCCCAGTCCATTGAGTTGAACAATTACGGCCAAATTTGAGTTACGCACGCGACGTAGATTGATATGTATTCCTTACACGTACGACGTAGAACGACAATATGTGTTGTATATCTGGCGGGATGATGTGCTTCAATATTATTAGATGTGTTTACTCCTGAAGATAGATTATGAATATGAGATTATTTAGTTTGAAATTGATATTTAAATCAGCTGGGTTGCTTACGCTGCAGGTTCCGCGAGTGGACATCGAACAAGAAGTGGACGAAGCTATGATGGTCAGACCTGAAGACAGCGTACGGTCAGAGGAAGTCTGAGTGTTTCGAAGCCAGATATGCTGTCAATTTCTCTAGATTCTTGATCATCGTTGTCAGTTCTTCACATTACAGACAGGTTCTTTGCCTTACTAGAAGACTGTCTATCTTTAGGGGATCGAGTGCGCCCCTGCGACGTGCTGGGTACGACGGGGAGTATATTCCGCCAAACGCGCCCTTCACTAAGCGGGAGCATTGGAGCTTGCTACACTGGACTCAGAGTGACCCTATCTGTCCTCAGGGGCTTCGAAGCGTGACACATTGCCGCTACAACACCGTTTGGGTTGAGTCGCCGGATCCCCGAAAAGACGCTCCTTGCACAGCCACCGTCACGACGACAGCGCGTCTTCCTCCCGGCGCCTTCGCATCTCCCGAGTCCCACAACACTCTACTCACGCTAGTATGACAGACATACTTCAAACTTGATAACACGAAAGTAAATGTCAATTTTCGGAGAACGATCGAATCACAATCGCGGAAGATATAAGCTGATCTCGATGGCCTGTTATCCCGTAGTGGTAGAGTGATAGTCATCTTGCAGTGATCGAGCGCGTTCGCTTGTGCCGTTGCTGCTGTACACGGTGGTAGTCATCGCTTGTCTCAACTCGATTTGGGGATGAGGCCCTTGCATGGTGCATAAGCTCAACGTTGTGATTTGTCTGATGCCATGAGAGTGTGTAGCCATCTTCTGATCGAATCCGTACTTGCACAGCTAATCTTTGTCTTTACCCCAAGGAATAATTGCAGCAACACATTATACGATATGGGCGTACATGCCTCATGCATGAGTCACTTCTTCGAACCAGCCAACGGCGAGTCACGTCGATTGCGAACGCAGCTCGCCCGTTGAAAGGCATTTTTGAATTGACATCAATCAGTCACGTCCTAACCTGGTCCCGGTGCTTCCCTTGGCTGGAGCCTCCGGAAACACCAGATTTTCCGAACTTCGCGCCCTAGGTTAAAACACCCGCCGATTTTATATTTACGTTCAAAATACAGTACTTAATACCAACATTCCCCCCACCCCCCCACCCTTGCTGACCCCGATCTCCAACAAGCAACAACGCGTTCATCATGAGCAGCTTCTCATGGTCCAACATCTCCAACGCAGCGCCCTCTTCCTCTTCATACGCTGAGCTCTACCCCGCTCTCACATCATGGTCACTCGGCGTTCCGGTCGCCATAGTGCTCCTAGTAGCAGCGCGTTCCTACATGGCAAGGCCTAAGGGGAAGCTCCCACCCGGGCCGCCAGGATTACCCGTCATAGGAAATCTCCATCAACTGACAGATAAGCTCTGGGTAACGCTCGAGAAGTGGACTAAACAATACGGTGTGTCCCTTCCCTTTCTACCCGTTACCTTCTACGAGTATAATCTGACGCTCGCGGCGATGGTTGATAATGATAGGCCCCGTAGTCTATCTAAATATCGCCGGCCAAAACACAATCGTCCTTGGCACGCACAAAGCAGCAGCCGATCTCCTCGATCGTAGAGCGGGCATCTACTCTGACCGGGCACGAAATATCGTCGCAGGGGAGCTGTTGACAGGTGGTTTGGTGTTTGCGTTCGCCCAGCATAACGATGTCTGGAAGCGGATGAGAAGGGCATCGCATGAGTAGGTCTTCTCCTTTGCTCCTGCTCCACCATAGTAATCCCTCTGCGTGTAGAGCGATGAATAACCAAGTCGCAAAGTCCTACTTCCCGTTCCAAGAAACCGAATCGTCTCTCCTTGTTTCCGAGCTCCTCGCTTCCCCAGACCTCTTTGACTCCCACCTCCGCCGCGCATCCACGTCTCTCGTCTTATCCATGATCTACGGGCTGCCTCCCATGGAAGACAGCAGGGACCCCGTCATCTTGCGGGTGAATCATTTCACGGAGAGGGCGCTGAAGGCGGCGATCCCGGGAGCGTACTTGGTGGAGTATTTCACGTGGATGGAGCACTTGCCGCGGTGGATGTGTGCTTGGAGACGATATGCTGAGGATGCATTCAAACGCGATTCCGTCCTTTTCGAGAAACTCTTCGCCGATGTTGTGGCTCGCCTCGTACGTACCTTTCCCCATCTCACATATCGTTTACCGGCGGTGATACCATACACGTCGCCTATAGAAAAGCGGTGATCAACACCCCAGCGTCGCCGCCACCATCATCACCGAACAAGAAAAGAAGAACCTCACGGATAAAGAAGCTGCTTGGGTATCTGCTACCCTCTAGTGAGTGGACTCCCTCGTTGCCGTCTTCGCGACAGTTGTACTCATCATTCCCATACTTTACAGTGCTGCCGGTGCCGAAACCGTATGTCTATTCTAAGCATTGCATGTCCTGGTCCATTCTTAACGTCGTACTTCCAGACATCGGGCCAACTCGCCTGGTTCATGCAAGCAATGGTTCTCTACCCCGAGGTTCAAGCCCGCGCACAAGCAGAGATTGATCGCGTCGTCGGACGCGATAGGATGCCTACATTCCAGGACTACGACCGTCTTCCATACATCAAGGCAATGGTGAAGGAGACGCTGAGGTGGAACGGCGTCGGCAGATTGGGAGTCCCACACAGGCTGGCCCAGGATGATTGGTACGAGGGGCACTTCATCCCGAAGGACACGATCTGCTTGGTGAATGTTTGGTAGGTATCCATGCTTTATATCCAGAGCATCGATAACTGATGGAGTTTCCCTACTTTTAGGGGATTGAACCACGATACGGAGGTCTACGGCCCCGACGTTGACGATTTCCGCCCGGAGAGGTTCTTGAACGAAGAAGGGGAGCTGAAGGCTATGCCAACAGATACCAAGGACGAAGGGCACGTGACCTATGGCTTCGGAAGGCGAATTTGTGTCGGCCGCCACGTCTCCAACAACAGCATGTTCATCGAGATCGCCTCTATCCTGTGGGCGTGCAACATTCGCCCTGGGAAGAACGAGGCAGGGGAGGTCGTCATGCCAGACCCACAGAACAGTATCGATGAGGGGCTTGTAGTGTAAGTCTTCAACACATAAATCTGCCTGGAGCCAGCATGCTGACTTTTCTACAGCCGTCCAGCACCCTTCCTGTGCTCCATTACTGCTAGGTCGCCTGAAGTCGAGACTATCCTCGCTGAGACGAAGGATCGTCATGGTTTACCTATCTAAGTATTATAACTTGCTTGTACAGCTTAGTTAGCATAGAGGCTGTATGTAAGATCCTGGACTGTCTTGTTTGGAGAGAAAATAAACACTGGCTTGGGGTTGTCAGCTATGGAGTGGCGGGGTACAGAATTCTTGCCACCACGATTCAAAAAGCCGCTGGCATCGCTCTGCTGGATATGGGTCCAAAGATATTGTCCTATTGAAGCCGTCGGCGAACTTCTATTGGTGAGGTCGAGGAGACCACAAAGAGACCATCGTTTATGAGGCTCGCTGTCGAAGCGCAAAGCGGCGTGTAATGTCTTGTACAAAGGCCAAGTGGGTGGATCCTCTCTGTGAGCCATGGGCCACGGTCAGCGTCGGGCGCGTCCATACTATGTAATAGTCCCTAAGTCCCTCGCTGATGGCATCAACTGATCACGCGTACGCGTGATGTCGCAGAGTCGCTTTGGTCGTGCTTGCTCCCTTATCCGAATCAATCCCGATCTCTTCTCAGATCATCCTCATCGACGTATCATATAGCGTATCATACATCTCGAATAGAGCGCTGGCCTGTGTATACGAGCCTACATATCAATTGGTGGCTTTTTGTGACCGTCTCTCCAAAGCTGGCACAAGCATGTCCCGCAGCCACAATTCTCTGGGCCTTACCTCCTGCGTACCGTAAGTATCAGTGATTAGCATCAACGAATTTCTGCGACTTTCTATGAAAACACCGAACTGAACCACGAGGAACGCACTGCCAATCTTCATTGATACAAATCTTGCTCAGTGGTTCCTTTCTTCATTCATCCCCATTCGAGTCATTTCTGATGCCCAGACATGCCGCAGACACATAGATCATGTACCGTTGGGCGCGAAATCCGATGATCTACTAAGTGGGGTTGGAAGCAGTACTTAAAATGATACAGTTGAGGTGTACCAACCATATCAGCAGACATGCGCGCCGAGGCTTATCTTGCTCTACTCGCACTGGCGACAAGGTCGTTTGCCAGCACCCAGCAGCCACTTCAAACGCAAACATTTGACGAAGGAGTGCGGACGACAGCACTACAATGTGTACGTGCGATACCCGTTTCGTCTGCTTGAACTTATGCTCATTTATCAACCTTCCAGTGCAACGCACTTGAAGACATCCTAACTTCTTCTACCATCCTATACCCCGCCTCATCCAAATATTCTGTGCAGTCATCAACATATTACTCCCTCGAGCAAGCCGCCCAAAAGCCAGCGTGTCGCATAACCCCCACTACGACCGAAGATCTCTCTAGATTAGTAAAGTTCGCGACTGCCACAAGGTGCGAATTCGCCGTCCGCGCTGGCGGACACATGAGCTGGGAAGGCTCGTCGAATATCGGCCCAAACGGATTTACCATCGACCTTGGAGGCTTGAAGGAGGTGGAATTGAAGGATGATGGGAAGACGGTTTCTATCGCTCCTGGTCTGAAATGGTCAGAAGTTTATGGATTCCTGAAGCCGCACGGGCTTCATACGGTGGGTGGACGCTCTTCAGGCGTCGGCGTCGGCGGTTTCCTGATAGGAGGTGAGTCGACGTATCCTTCATGGTACATGAAGAGCCTCTCACCCTCGTGCCACAGGTGGTGTCTCCTTCCTGTCAACTGAAATGGGTCTCGGAAGTGACAACGTTCTCGATTATGAAGTAGTCCTTGCTGATGGATCCATCGTCCACGCAAACGAATCTGAACGCTCCGATCTTTACTGGGCGTTGAAAAGTGGCAGCACCAACTACGGGATCGTCACCCGTTTCTTGATGCCCACAATACCCCGCCCTCAGATATGGGGTGGGTCGCTCTTCTATCATGGGAGTGCTGGTCCCAAGCTATTCAAGCAACTCGCTACGTTCACCGATCGCCTCAAGGAAGATCCTCACGGCATGTCCGCCGTCTCCGTTGCGTGGAGTCCCGAAATGAAAGACTACGCTATCTGGTCCCCCAACGTCTACCTCGCGCCGCAAGCATACCCCTCCCCCCTCTTCAATGGCCTCCAAGATATCGAGCCATTCCAAAGCACGATGCGAGTCGCGGATCTAGGCGAGATCACGGACGAAGTAGACATGCTCTCGCCGGGTGGACGGAATTCGCAGTGGTTTTCTGTTGTTTTCAAGAATGATGCAGAGCTGCCTTGGGATATTCAGCTGAAGGGCAGGGAGATTTTCGAGCCGTACCACGATCGTCCCGGTGCCGCATGGGCGATCACCGTTCAGCCCATCAACGAAGGCATGATTGCCGCTGGACACAAGCGAGGGGGAAACCCGTTAGGCCTCTCGGTCGAGGATGGCGATCAACTCCGTATGGACTAATAGCTCTATGAATTCAGCGAGATACTGACATTAGTTGCCTAGTTCTACTTGGCTGCGTCTTCTGGAACGATCCTCAAGATAGCGCCGTCATGAAGGCCAAAACCCAAGAGTACATCAAAGCAGCGACGGAGTTGGCTCGCGAACGTGGACTGCTGAACAAGTACATCTACTTGAACTATGCATTGGATACGCAACACGTCCTGGAGAGCTACGGCACAGAGAACCTGAAGAAGATGAGGGAAATCAAGAGTAAATACGACCCCGACAACCTTTTGGAAGTATGGAAGGGGGGCTGGAAATTGTAAACATACCGCTTAGATCTCCTTGTAACTTATCACCAATTCTGACCATCGTTTAAAGCGGCGTCTTCAATGCACATTGACCACATTTTCGACCAGTTTGAAAGCCCGGCATTGGGCAATATTAATGAGGGGACGTCGCGCGGAGTTGAGAAGTTGGAAAGCTCGGTTCCCACGGTCAGTTTAGCCATTGGACAGAACGTGGCTTTCCCTGCACTCGTCACCTGCAATGTACCTACTTCTGTAGGCAACCATGCTGTATCTCACCATCAGCAGGTACGCATTCAAAGAGAAGGTTTTTACCAAAAGTTTGGCGCACCATCAGACTGTATGTGGTGGTTCAGCCTACGCCGAACCGCACCAGCACCCATATCGTGTTCCTCGTCGACACGCTGGGACGAGTCTCATAATGTCAGCTTCTTGACAATCTTTGTTATTCGACTCATACTGATGTTTGATACCGCAGCTTGTAGAGAGTATGGAGTCCACGCGACATGGAAATTGCATCAATGCTCTTCGAGTGGCACCATCCCAGCAGCATGCTGCCTCTATACTGGAAAGCGCTTTGACCGACAAGGTACTTCCGGACATCGGGCAGCAAGCACAAGGCGAAAGAGAAAAGCATAGCATGATTACCTGCACACACATGGAAGATCGTCGTCAAAGGCATGTACATATTTCGAGTTATTCGATAAGATTATCAGGCTCAAGATCTAATCACTGCTATTAGCTCCCAATCGTCACCAACGGAGCTGATGGTATGCTACCTCGCGGTATAGTTGGTATGCACCGGTGATCACCTCCTCAGTTCTCCAGGACCTCAAGGGTATTGTCTTAGCAGATCAACCTAGACCTCTCGAGCGGTATACGCATCTGGAGATTCATATGTGACTGTTCGTCGAGATCCTCCATTAATTGGGAACCCATGCCTCCAGCTTCCAGATGGATGCTCGGCGACACCACACGGAAGCATTGCTATTAAAGACCCCTCTCCTCCCCTAGCCACCTTGGCTCCTACTTCCTTCCTTCCCCAGTTTTCCATTAACCAAGGCGGGCTTGGAAGATGCCAGGATCTCTATCTAACGGCAGAGCGGTATCTGGAAGCCTTCTTTCCACTCTAACCATTTCGGACCAGCTCTTCTTCAGCAAGCATTCGTTTGGGCCAATACAGCAGTCTCCGTTCTCCTGCATACATCACGCCTTCGAGGCTCATGTCGAATCTCATCCCGAATCTCTCGCCGTTGTGGACCCGTTCGCGCCCAGCGATCTGAAGTCAATTACCTACTCAGAGCTTGATCGACAAGCCAATTTCCTTGCTCGACATCTCCGCGATATCCATGGCGTCGTGCCCGGAAAACGTGTTTGCCTCCTCATCGAGAGGTCGATCTTCATGATTATAGGCATAGTTGCGATTCTCAAGAGTGGCGCTAGCTATATTCCTTTGGACGGAAACATCGTTGCCGATTCAACCCTCAGCCACATTATTCAGGACTCAGAGGCAAACTGTGTGCTTTCACTGCGCAAATATGCATCCCGGGTCATTTCGGCGAACGCGTCATCCATCTGCTTAGAGGATGTTCTCGCTACCGTTACGGATGACGAGTGCGGCAAACCAGTTGATTTATCTAATCCTGACGACAGCGCCTACATTGTCTATACCAGCGGTG
This sequence comes from Pleurotus tuoliensis, assembly GCA_036872985.1. Classification (NCBI taxonomy): domain Eukaryota; kingdom Fungi; phylum Basidiomycota; class Agaricomycetes; order Agaricales; family Pleurotaceae; genus Pleurotus; species Pleurotus tuoliensis. Next base: position 478,357 of record JAYMDH010000011.1, on the reverse strand, counting down.
AGCTCGGTCCCCTCGTGGAATAGAGGACGTTCAATGCTTAAGCCTTGTGCTCCCATAGGCACTACGGGCGTTCCTAAAGGCGTAGATGTGATGCACCGAAACGTCACAAACCGTAAGTTATGATCGTTGCTTCGTTTGCTCGCCGACACTCACGCGATCATCGAAGTCGTGTGTCTTGCTCCTGGTAACATCGAGATGCGCGCAGGTCGCGGGGTCTCCCAGCTCATGAATGTAGCGTTTGACATGGCGGCTTGGGTAGGACCGGATGACACTTTCGTCATTCGCCCTTTATTGACGTACGGGGTCCTAGGAAATTCTTGGCAGCCTCGCTAACGGGTGCACGTTGTTTTTGCGGGGCAAATCCTCGAAGGACTGGCGCGCGGTGATGAAGATGGTGGACGTGGTGATTGCCACACCTTCCATGCTCTTTCCACATGATCCTGTTGATTATCCGAACATCAAAGTCATTGCCGTTGCTGGGGAAGTATGCCCTCAGAGTACGTCATCAGGTTCATCGTCGTTGTGAGCCACACTCACTCCACAAACCCTAGATCTTGCAGACAAGTGGGCTAGCAATGGCACCCATTTCTATAACAGCTGCGGACCTACGGAGGTAAGCAATAATCTGCTTTATGGACCTCTACCCTGTCTGATCGTTTTGTAGATCACAATCGTCAATACTATGGTGCCTCACCATCACGTATCGGGAGAGTCGCTGAGCATCGGAAAGCCTACTCCAAACAACAACGTATACGTACTACATCCCGATGCAGAAGATCTCGTTCCCGTTGCTATTGGAAAGCCTGGGATCATGTGGGCCGGTGGTGGAGGCATCACGAGGGGCTACCTCAACTTACCCGACAAAACGGAGGAGAGGTACAAACTAGATCCTTTCGTCAACGATAGGTACGTTAGGCACATGCCTCATCCGCGGAAGATTATAGTCTTATTGACTAAAAACTTAGGTCCTTGATGTTTAATACTGGTGACCTTGGGTAAGCATGAGGCTTGAGACTCGAATCATATCGAGTTTAAATGTGGTCCCCTGTAGGCGCTGGCGTCCAGACGGCACGTTGGAACATCTCGGCCGCGTTGATGATCAGGTTAAGATCAAGGTTCGCCATAGTATTTTCATGTTCTTGAGAAAGTGATTTCATGTCCGATCGTAGGGATTCCGTGTAGAGCTTGATGGTGTCGGTGCTGCAATGGAGGTGAACGCCGATTCCTATCTCATAAGACCCGGCGTTCCTGACCCAATGATGACAGACATGCTCCGGGGTGAAGGCTGCCGTCGCCCTTCTTATTGATGATGTTCTTTGGGGGTTCTTCACACCCTCAACGGTCGAGCCGAAGGACGTACAGGCGGCAGTGGCGAAGATTCAACCATATTACGCCGTCCCAAGCCGATTTATTCATATGGAAGAATTCCCGAACACAACGTGAGTCATTCTGCTCACAGTAGACTTATATTCTGACATTATATTATCAAAGCAACGGAAAAGTTGACAAGCGAGCCCTCCGCCGGAAGGTCCAGGAAGAAATCGAGGCAGCTACGCATAGCGACGTCTCGGAGAGCGTTGCTACGACAGGAGCTTCTGAAAGTTCGCCAACAGTCGACCGAGAGCTTCTCAGCAAAGACTCTTCCTCTACACTTTCGCCACCTCCTGTCTATGAAGAACGCGAGGTTTCGGAGAAAGAGAAGAAGGATGCTCCTGGGCTGGAGGTATCTGTCTCTGCCCTGTCATCCTCAAGCATCGAGAAAGGCTACGAAGTCTCCTGGGCTGGCTACCAAGACGATGACATCCCAGACAAAACCCAAGGAAAATTCGCTCGGAACATACGACACCAAATATTTTCGTTGTATCGTCGACTTTTTGGTGTGGTCTTTGTGACGAACGTGGCGGTTCTCGTCGCTACCTTCGCTCAGGGGGAACCGAACTCTCTGCAATTGGGCCAGATCGTCATAGCAAACCTCTTCTGCGCAATCCTTATGCGGCAAGACTATGTCATCAATGCCTTCTTCACCCTCTTTTGCTCCGTTCCTCCATCGTAAGTCGTCATTTGGATTGTTATGTGTACGTTACTCAACAGATTACATAGCTGGCCGATGGCGATTCGTCGAGTGTGTGCTAGGGTGTATAGTATCGGCGGTCTGCATTCTGGTTGCGCGATCTCAGGGACTATGTGGCTTGTGGCGTTTACCGTTCAAGCAACGAGGGAGCTGGTTCAAGGGGGCCCAGTAAGTCACCTTGCGGGCAGCACTTTTACAGACTACTGACCAACCATTTGACTACTAGATTTCAATCCCCACCGTCGCGATAACTTATTCTATTCTCCTCCTACTTCTCTTCATTATATTTTTTGCATACCCAGCTTTGCGTACGTCGAAGCACGACAACTTCGAGCGCACGCATCGCTTCTTTGGGTGGACATGTACGGCACTTGTGTGGGTTCAGGTACGCCTACCTTTCGCGTTAGTTATTCGCTGGTTAATCTTATGACAGGTTGTCCTCCTAACCAATGACTACAAAGAACCTGAACTTGCCCTTGGTTCGGCTCTCGTCAAATCAGCACCATTTTGGCTGGTCGTTATCATGACGTGCTCCATCATTCTTCCATGGCTTCGCTTGCGGAAGGTCCCCGTGCGGACAGAGGTTCTCTCTACACATGCCATACGGCTCTATTTCGACTACGGTGAGACCCGTCTTCCTCGCCTACATTCCGCGTGCTGACTTACCCACCATAGTTACGCCCGTCTCTGGATCATTCACCCGTATCTCGGAAAGCCCCCTGTTCGAATGGCACGGCTTCGCCACTATCCCCGAGCCTGGAAAGAAGGGCTACTCCCTCGTTGTCTCTCGTGCTGGAGATTGGACGTCCAAACAAATCGCAGATCCACCGAAAGAACTGTGGGTTCGTGGAATACCTACATGTGGTGTTTTGCGTATTGTCCCAATCTTCCGGCGCATTGTCCTTGTGGCGACTGGCAGCGGCATCGGTCCTTGCGCACCGTGTATCCTCGAGCAGCGTTTGCCCATCAAGTTACTTTGGACCTCTCCAGATGTCCGCAAGACGTTCGGCGATAAACTCGTCGACTCGATTCTCAGTGCGTCGCCCGATGCAGTGATATACGGTACAGTTTTTTGTAGCCATCCATTAGGCATACTCACTTACACACATGATAGATACCCGCAAGCATGGTAAACCAGATATGGTGAAGCTGACGTACCGCCTTGTTCGGGAATTCGACGCAGAGGCAGTCTGTATCATCTCAAACCAGAAACTCACAAAGAAGGTCGTGTATGGGATGATGAGTCGAGGTATTCCAGCCTTCGGGGCGATCTGGGACTCCTGATGGATGCGTAGCACCGAATTGTACTTTCGCAGAACCTAGTATTCTAGGAACAGATTTAGCTTGCCACCGGTTGGAATCACGTTTCGAAGAAACCTGCATCTAAGGACAATACCTCAGAGACAAGTCAGTAAGATTACCAGACGATCACATATGTGGACTGAGGAACGGTCGAATGGATGCGCAAGTCGGAAAGGTGACAATAGGAGAGGAGTAGAGGAGCTATGGCAGCGACCCAAAGCGAGCGCGTTCACAACGCATACTACTCCTCAGGCGCCCCGTCGATTGCGAATAAACCAAGTGTTCATGATGCCCAGTATTTCCTACCAGAATAAACCTCCGTGCAAGACGTCCCTTTCGACGCTATGGACAGTTGGAACGATATGAGCGCCGAGCTCATGACGTCCAGATCAATTTATTCCTTATGCCGGACTACCCTCCCTCTTGCCGCCCTCTCCATACTACGAAACATCCCCCGATGCCTCTCCGTCACCTTCAGACTCCCCCAGATCAGATCACGAGTATTTCAACCGCCTTTACGACTCATCAGAGCCCTCATCGTCGCACCGTTCCGCTCCAAAACCCTCTTCAGCCAAACAATGCTCACATTGTAGGGTGACGTCAACTCTCTATGGCGACGGGAGCCGACCGCCCTGCAACGCTTGTGGGCTGTATCTTCAGCAGAGGAACAAACTACGACCGCAAGAACTCATCGTTGCAGATGATGACGAAGGGGGTCCTATTGACCCATCTGGAGACATGTCAGGGCCATTGCCATACTCGGCACTGTCGGCAGACATTCTCACCAAAGCGCCCGGTACGGCCTCGATCGCCGTCGGTCACAAGCGCTTGATGGTTGCGTCGGCGACGGTCACCGTGATGAGTACATTGCTTTTGCGTTAGAAAGGAATCCCAGAACACCGGGAAATCAAACGAAAGACAGCAGCAGCAGCGAATAAAACGACGAGTCGAACACATCCACGATAATCCTCATAATTATACCACATGATTAAACTTAAAGAACGATAGGCAAGACTATAGCAGAGCGAACGGATGTCAAAGAGGGTGAAAGTCACGTATCGAATGTCCATTTACTGTCCGATGACTGTCTATATGGGAAAGAAGACTTTATACTCATCGCCAGCGAGGATTGCCCCGAAGGAGGCTGAAACCCGAGAGGAAAATGACCAGGAACGTCGTCAGGATACCGACGAATGCCGGATGGGCCACATATTGTGAAAGAGCACCCGAGCACGCAGCGCATGACCAGCCTATCGTCGGCGGCTTTGAATAAACGAAAGAGTACAATCGAAGCGATTACTCACCGCTGCTGATGGGTGTGTATGCCTGCGGCGTGTACAGTGCGAACTTGAGCGCCGTGTTGGGCTGCATGTAGCCCCCGATTCTGGGCGGATTGGGTCCGCGGTCGTCCCATATGTGCAGCGTGTAGCTGGCCTGGGCCAGCGGCGTATTTGTGCCGGCCTGCTGCCACGCCCACGGATCCCACACCACCTGCGTCGCCGTGCCGTCTATCACGCCATCCGTCGGGCCCACAGGGTACGTGTTGCCGTTATCGCAGACGGCGCTGACGGTAAGATGCGTAGGAGTGATGTAGAGCGACGTAAAGTTCCATCCGAAGGTAATTAATTGCCCTTGAGCGACTTTGAAAAACGAGGTGGCGGTTTGGGGTGGTTGGGTGATAGTGACACCGCCTACGGCTGCTGTCGCTGGAATGGATATCGTAGAGGTGTTCTGCGCCGGTGAAACAGAGCTGGCTTGGCCGTTGTTGGGCGCAGGCGTCGTCTGGGGAGCTTGCGACATGGCGGCAGAAGGAAAAGAAGCGAATCTTGCTAAGTCTGTCACATCACTAAGGAAAATATCAGGATAACTCACTTAGCAACGGCAAGTTATTATCTTATTATTTTCACGATCTGCTGGTAATCCACCCCTATGCTCCAGAAGCCTGCCCTAACCTGCACGGCTCATATATAGACCCTGCGATGCTATTTCCTTCCCTTTGTCGAGCAGAGGATTCTTTCCTGGTACGCTCCCCGGTTCCTCATCCTATTACTTACTTAAGTTGATTTCTAGGTGCTTGGTCGCTCAGGTGACTCTATCGTGATCGTGATCAGCTGCTGACTGCATTGCATGTACGCTACTATCGCGATCTCATTGACCTTTGCTAAACTATGGATACAGTCTATGCGGTGGAACCGTCCGTGGGTCGCTTGTTCTACTTACGGGAGGCTTGCCATCCTCGTGCCATTGTCGGTCGGCGTCCGGACTGCTAAATACTGCGGGATTGAACAACGGGGCCAATGTGCCGATGGGGTGATGTAAGGCCCGGGTAAGTCTTTCTTTCTTGCTCAACTTTGTACAGATTTTGATGCTTGCCTGCTTAGGTCGGAGACGGCCATATTCACAAATCAATTACCCCAGACCATTTCGTAGCCAGTCTGCTTTGACAAAGAATATAGATTGCGCTGTGCTACTCCTTGCTGAGCTTGAGATTGCGCTGGCAACATCGAACACGGCCAAAGACTGCGTGTCTATCCAAAATACATCAACACTCAAGGTCCAGTATATTTCAAGCGCAAGTAGTCATAACCACCAGTCATGTTGAGGCTAATGAATATAACCCCCCGCCCTTCCCACATTCCGCCTGGAACTGAGGCAACTTGGGTATGTTCAAAAACTCATAGCATAATGTGAACATTGATGCCGAACCCTGGGTTGGATGTATTTCGGCGATATACAAAGGTTCTTGAGGATCCAGCTGACGACGGTTGCGTGCCATAAAAAGTCAAGTAATCGACTGCCAAACCGTCGCCAGGGTAAACCATTTCAGATCCTCCTACTAGGACCACGGCGCTGCTGTAGACTCGCTGAAGAGGTACATTGACAGCCCTGATGAAAAGCGCATCAAGTCCTGGTTCAAGCTTTGCGATACACGGAGAGCCAATCCTTCCTACAGCCTCACCAATGGTGCGAAAATCCGCTAAGAGTACGACGGAACAGGCCGTATACCTACGCTCGGTATTGGCGTTGGATGCTTCGTCTAGATCGCTGACCAAGTCTACTACGACGCCGCACATAGAAGGTGAGTGTTTTCTCGCTTTATTCGTGCTCCCTGTATACAGGGCGGAATACAGATGCGATTCCTGGTGCGCCGGCTAAGTTCGTACATACGGTGGCCAAATGAAGCCGCTTCGAGAAACAATCACCACCAATGAGCGCAAACACCTTGCATATGTACTCGCCGCCAGTCTTTCGCCTGTACCCACCTTCTTTCGAAAATGAAACTCGGTGTTATAACCACCAGTCGCAAGGGCCTGATATTCCGCCTTCCCGCTTAAGTGCTAGGGCACATTTTCTCCATCGCACGCGATGCGCTCGAGAATCCTTAAACGTTCAACGATGAACGAACTTTAGCGCGCTGGTAAATCTGTCCTCGAGCATATCGGAAGGGTCGCGCAGATCAAGATGCTCGACGTGCGCGAGGAAGGTGCCTGGAAGATATTACCATCAAACCTACAACTCCACAATCCTGCGACATCTCCACTCAACACCTTCAATATGGGGACTGAAAACTGTGCGCTCAGAGGTGCTCACCAGACCGATGCCATGCATATACTCTACGCCTTGAGAGTATCGCCGGGCTACCGGTCGTGCTCCCCACTGGATTTCCATCCCTCGCTCGCCTCACCTTGAAGTTGACCTGGCTCTCGAGGATATACTATTCTCGTCTCCTCCTTTTACTCCAGGGAATGCCGGTGCTCGAGACTGAGTTCGCTCATTCTACCCTGACCAAAACGATGATGAAGCCCTGACGGTCGTCGAATTGATCGCTCTTGGACATTCTTCAAGTCATTGAGGTTCCCATCAGCAGCAACCGTGACGCTCTATTACTATACGCGCATACGAAACATCTAAAATCTGGTCGACATCTTCTGCCGACGCTTCAATCTGGAGCATGACCGCCTCTGCGCTATCGCCTGCTCCAGGGCTCTGCGTTCCACCGATCCTGGTGCATATGTTTTCTACCAGTCACCGTATCAGTGCAATGAAGGCCCCCCAATGTGTGTTTACGCTTACCATAGGGCTCATTTTCAAGAGAAGGGACCTTGAAGGATGCGAGCTGAGGTGTAGACATGATGGTTACAATTCAAGTTATCTTTGAAGGTTCTCTGGAGCATGACCGCCGTCGAAAGTGGTGCTATCTTGATTAATGAAGATATTTTTACTGTCGATGCTCGCGATCAACGTGATGTCTTGATCACCCTAAAAGCCAGTGATTTCGTGGGGAATGCCCAAGAATACCTGTCACTTGTTGCAGTGTTTCGGGAAGGCACTTGGCATCCAGCAGCTCGAATGGGAGATTTTCCCATGTTGAATCTGTTGAAGGTGATGCACACACTTGTTGTATAAATGTATAACAAAGTTGCACTGTGCAGCCGCACATTAAGCGCCCGGTTCCCACGCATTGGGGACCACCCATAGACACTGCCAACACCCATTGGGACGACCCAGGTCATCATGGGATGACTGGTGTTGACAGTATTGCTAAAAGTGCGAAAGCACTCTTTAGCAATCTGTATATAAATTCGAAGCACCCGACTCCCACAGTCAATGCACCGTTCCCACGTTTGGCGCCCCATTAGTAGGTCTATTGACCTCTATTGTGACGGCCGGAATAGGCACCGGAACGCCTCGGTCTCCGCAGGGAAGCAAAAGGAGCGAAAATAAAACATGGAGCCATCATTAGAATGATGTCTGGCATGTTCCCAAGCTGCTCCGGAGCTAAACCAATTCGGACGCGATTTAGTGGACAGCAATATTCACGCCTCGCGCAGAACAGTATCCGTGGGAACCTAGGAAGGTCATTTTCCTTACATGTCTAGAGTACTAGACACAAAGCAAGGGGAGCCCAGGATAAGAGAACAGAAGTCGTACCCCCCCCAGGTTGGACCTCGCTGACCCTGAAAACACTGCCACAACAGTCGTGAGTCAGTCGTGTTGGTTGGTGGTAATACCACATTGTAACCCTCTGCCGGAGGTTCACCCATGAAATATACATCATTACCTTTGTGTGGTACCAAGTTCAACAGTGTAAATGAATGAGTAAGGGGTGAAAAGGACTTGACTTTGTTTAACTGTGCCAAAACCATGCCGCATTTGGACGTTGAGATAACTGCGAGTAGCTAAGTGGTTGCTAAGGTATGGCACATCCACATGTGCAAATACCGACCGCTGTGGAGGGCAGGAGTAAACGCGAAAACTACACGTAGAAATATAATTCATAGACTGTCCAATGGATGTGGACATTAACAACGACTGCTATATGGCACTCGATTCATTTCGCGTCTCTGACTTCGACACAGATGCGACTAGACTTGGGACGGCCATTAATCCTACTATCTTCGATTTTGATGCAAACGCGAACGCACCCACGCCCGGAGAAGCGAAACGGATGGATGACCTCATTGATATCCACTTCAACGGAGCTGAACTTGGGATGGAGCATGCGGTAGCGGGTGGGGATTACCAAGGGCTGCCACCTCTGGACGCGTCTATGCTGATCGGTCCTTCATGTGCCAAAATGGCAGAGCTGCTAGAAGAGTTCATTGCAATGGAAGCAGTCATGGAATCACCACTCACAGAGGCTGTTCCATTAGTGTGGGTGGGTGTAGAGCATAGAAAGGAAGATGTCTTCATGGACAATCCAACCCGGGGGTCGGAGTCTACTGGTGGACTCTTCGCCGGCCCCGATGTCAATACATCCTTGATAGATCTTGGCCTCAAATGGGAATGGGACCGTCCACGATCACAGCTCAGCACCGGTGACCCAGGAGATGAGGCTTCGCAAACTTCGAGACCCAGTCCAGCAACGCCGAGCTATGATAGTACCACCGAGCGGTATCTGGCAACACTGGCAACTCCTAGCTGGTCAGTAAATGGTCCACAGAGCACCCCCCTTCCTCACTTAAAGTTGCTGGACTCGAAAACGAGGTGTGATAATTGTGGCAGGAATATAGGTGGCCAACAGTGGCATTTCGAACGGCATCTCTCCTCGGGGACCTGTATCCGTGCAGCCAGGCAACTAGCAAACAAAGAGAACATGATTAGTGTTCAACCCGAGTCCCTGTCTGCCAGTAAAGTCAACTCACCGTTTAAATCTCCGGATCCTGCTGGGACGATTCAACCGTGTACAGGCCCTGTGACCTATCAAGATGCCAATCAGCTTGCGGCATTTGGTGGAGGCCTGCTATCAAACGAAGTCTTTACAAGTTCAGTCGCCACGGGGAGTTCCTCTGTCCATGACATTGGAGATGCCGTTTGGTATGATATGGATGGGTTACGAGGTACTGGATGTCCTGGAGTTCGAGTCAATTGGACGGCTGGAAATATTTTCACAACATTCCCATGGCAGATCTTCCAACAAAAGGACACGCCATTCTGGCTGTCGCATGTCGCAGGTCATGGGAATGATTGGATCATTCGCATACGTTCGAATCGATGCAACCCACGTGTCAACACCGACAGTGCTGTTTGTAAGGATTGCACTAGTGTCCGACAGCAGCGAACGTTCCGTAATGCTGAAGATCGTGCAAAGGGGACCGTGCCGCCACATATGAACAATGTATATTTGACCCATGAACAGCTTGACGCTAAATTAACAGAGAAAGGGCTATCAGTACAGGAACTAAAAAAGACGGTGAGTAGTGAAAGGCTTTGGCTTGAAAAGCTTGACTGACCAAGATGGATAGATTCAGCGACGCAATACCAGCTTAAATAGTGCACATCGAGCAGTTACAGATCATAAGCGGCTATTATCAGCCATCGCGACTGAAGATGTAAACAGAATGCAACACCTTGTCGCTTCAGGCATCCGGAACCGCATAAGTGCAAAGGCGATTCTTTCAAACATTGCCAATACTATCATCAATCTCCGCACCGTTAAGCAATATGGGCAAACGGACCTTGATATTGCAATGTTGATCCGACATTACGGAGGTCGCAAGTGCCTATTTGCCATGTCGAAAGCCCTGGGTTTGCCATCGTTAACGACGCTCAAAAGATCAGCAGAATGGTCCCTTATCTTTCCTTATACTGGCGAGCCACAACTCTCATTATTGCTGGCCAACCTAGAAGCCAGCTTTCCAGTCGATATCTCTCCACCACCGGCACCTTCAGGCTATTGCCTTCAAATTGATGGGGTAGCAATTCGTCGCAACGTTCGTTGGATTCGCCACCTTGACTCAATTGGTGGCTTATGTCGAGAGCACGTGGAGGACCTTGATATTTCCATGCGAACACATGATTCCACCATGCGGGCATAGCACGCTGTTCATGGTGGGGCACCGTCTTGTCATTATGGGTCGGAGGCAACCATTGCTGTCTTCGGGGCGTTTAATGGTACAGACTATGAGCCACGGCCAGTCCTCGTATCGGCCACATGTAAGGCAGAAAAGGCACCAGAGTTTGCGAATCTGGTCCGGCTGTTGGACCAGGCATGGAATCGGAGTGCGAGTGGGGTGTATGGTGTGCTATGGTGCATTTCGACAGATGGGGCATCGACAATGCGCCTTGGTTGTCATCAGGTTTGTACGCCAAATGAACTTGACCCGACCGACCCTCTATTTGATTATCTCGGCGGGCTTCCTGGCCTAAATCTTTCATGTGGTACAAACAATGTAATGTACTCATCTGATCCGAAGCACTGTATCAAGCGTGAGTTGTATTACAACTTGAAACTGGGAAGACTAACCGAAATGGCATCTCCAGGTATTGCAACGTTGCTCCGAAGCAAGAACGGGATCATGGTCAATCGGCAGCATATTAATTCTGCCCACCTTCATTCCTTTCTCGTTCTCCTTGACGGCGAGGATGAGGCGAGCATACAAAACCTGATTGATCCAGCCGATCATCAGAACGTCCCTCGTGCGGTCAAACTAATGACGACAATCAATATGATCTCAACATTAAAGAACCTGACTACATGGCCAACCGATGAGCCAGTTTTAAATGCTTTACTGGCTCTAAACGATCTTATCAATGCCTTCCTTGAGCCATTCATCAATCCCACCCTGTCGCTTAGTGAACAGCTCACTTCCTTAGCAAAGTTTGCTCACCTCGCATTCGTTCACCATCGTCTCCACGGTACCAGCTTCATGACCAATCAATTATACGCTGATCTACAAGGCGTGGTCAAAACAGCATTCTTCTGCATTGCAAAACAGAAGGTCCTTGACCATACAAAGCCATTTTATCTTTATCAACAAGGATCAGATCGTTTGGAACAAACGTTTGGCACTATTCGGTCGATGACCCACGATCAAAATGTCGATGTCGTCCAGCTATGCGAGCGGCTTTCTGATTGCGTGGATGTAGATAAGATTTTTGCAAAGCACCCTGACTGGAAACGTGCTCACCATCGACTCTCGTATACTGGGACAGAAGGTGTTGACCATGTGAACCCAAAGTACTTCACAAGCGACCTAATTGTTGACAGTGTGCTGTTGTCGGGTGTCTGGAAATCTGGTCGGATCGAGGCAGAGTTAGCACTGCAAGTCCGGCACATCAGATTCGATATGAAAGGTACCCTTCGCATTGATGGGATTGACTTCTTGTGCCCCTACGGTGGAAGAAAATTCATTGGCATTACAGAAGAACCCGATATATCTCTAAACGACACTATCAGCAATGCAACCGCAATTGACGAAGAACCCGCAGATGCTCAGTCATCAAACACCAAGTCTGAGTCAAACAAGGCAGCTCACATGAATAACGGCGGGTGGCATTCCACAGGATTGACATCGTCGGCCTCGGATTCTATTAAAGACGAATTAGCCGATAACAACATCCACCTCGAAGATTACATTGGCGACAAACCTGACCAACATGGAGAGCTCGCGACCTCTGAGGATATTCCTGCTGACTGGCTAGACATTCCTACTGGCAATGGTTCGGGGACAAAACCGATTCACAAAGCATCTGTGCTGGCATGCCTGTTCAAATCAGGTGTCATGAAGCTTTCCGCCAACAGACTATCACGAGTCCGCAGGTACACCAAAGACTTCAAACGTGAAGAAGATGAAGAGATTTCAGTAGGGGAAGCAGTTCTATGGGTCAAAGATATTGTTGTCAGCGTGGTTCAAACAGGCGACAAGATGATCACTCCTGTCTTAGTCGCAGTATCTTCTATATTCAAGCATGGCAAGATGGTCATGGCTGCCACCCTGGATGAAATGCACTCCTCCGAGGCTACTGGAATTCATATCATAGGGCAGGTACTCGCGGCTGACCAAGTCTGTGATGTCGGTAGTGGCACTAGCTTGGTGTGGAATGGTGACTACTCACATTTTGTTCCCCCGCGGGCAAGGAGGCAGGCGTTAGCTCCAGCACCGAGTACGGGACCAACAAATGGCTTCAAAAATTGCCATCTTGTCGACTTCCCTGGCCATCTAGTTTTCACTCAACGAAGGCCTCATTTCCACTGACAAACTACCCTCATCACTCACCAAGGCGAACCTCGAGCACCACAGTAGAAGGAATACATCCTACATAACGCTTGCCAATTTCCATGATCTGATCACTACGGAATTCGAAACGCTCCCGCTGTCTGCCTATCAAAAGCTGAAGAATGTGGGTGTCGCTCCTGGGGTTCCCCTCATGGGCTCAGCAGGTGCGCGGCCACTGGCAACGGCTAGATTGTATTAAATATCACTAATGGTGGCTTACTTATAATTGGATTGATTTAGACCAACCTTTTGTTGTCAAAGATGCCACAAAAGCGCTTGTAACGAAGCAGATAACAACGAAATCCAGTAAGGTGGATTGCCATCAGTGCAGGAAGTCTCTAAATCGCACGGATGGCCGTGGTCATGTCGGCATGCACATCCTATTGAAGCTCATTGGTCTATCAGAGTTGGGCCTTCGTGAAGAGGTAAGTCATATGGGTAATTCACACTCAACTTCGCTATAACTGGCTCCTAAGGTTGGCTCCGTTCTGGATGCATGCGGGTTCTGTGGGAAGGCATCATGAGGCACAACGTCAATGAAGCCTCATTCAAAAACCGAAGTGGTCTCGGAATGTCCCCGCTCACATTCATTCGTGCTTGGTCACGCCATCCAAACTACAGGACGGCATCCTTCCACGAATGTGCCCATTCATTGCCCCATCTGCCCTCCCGAGCATCCGACATCGTTGTGGAAATACTCCATGTTTCTGCACATCAAAGAAGCGCACCATCACCTTTGGAATAATGATTTGAATCAGCCAAGAAACCTCCTGGCATCATTTCTGGACGACCTTCGAGTCACGCAAGAAGAAGTCAATTATATCACCAAAGGAAGCCCTCTCAAACCAAATCCAACCCCACAAACCATGCCGGCTGTCTCCCTCCCCTTTAATCCAGTATTGCGAGGCATCAAGCGTACAGCCCTAATGGCTGATCAAATAATAAACTCAGTGGGTACCAGCAGCTCGAAGAAGAAACCGAAACCCCAGCACTCAAATTAGCTCTGCATTGGCATCATCGTAGACTCACAACGGCGGTTTCGTTGTGAATACTAATCCACCATACTACATAGCATACTTGTCTGTATAAACAATGCTATTTTGATAGTTGTACTTCATTTATACATTATGATTACTAGGCTCATTCACTACGCTACTGGAATCCTTTCTTGAGTTCCTACGTTGCTTTGCCTGAATCTGGCTACAAATACTTATTTAATTCTTGTTTAATTGTTCTCCTGTTCGCTTATGGTAAACTCGCAGTTTATATTCGCAGCATTTCTCGACGTGTAAAGTGGATGCCGACGCGGCGTTATAACTATATGGGGTCGACTGCGGTCGCTTAAGAGGTTGGTTGGTTGGGGTACAGCCACAGCAGTCGTCGAGGGTACGACTTCTGTTCTCTTATCCTGGGCTCCCCTTGACACAAAGAGTCAATAGAGCGAAATTCATTACATATTATTGATTGATTGCATCAACACATCATTAGTGATTGTTACCAAGGCAATTAGAAGTCATTAGAATGCTTAAACAAGCTTCTGATCACACTATAATAGCCTAAAGTTTAACAGGTTATGGGCCCTGGGCTTTAACTTGACATCATTAATTGATTGATTGTTCCTGCATTATTGAATTGCTGCCTATTGTTATACTGGGGGTTTATTGTGATTGATTAGTGACTCTTTGAGTACTGATCTCGCATTTGGGCCTATTGGAGCTTATTGAAAGTCACAACAAGACTATAACACTGTTGTTATTGATAGTCCACACAAGACTTTAAATTGTTATTGTCAGTCAAACAAGACTATAAATTGTATTGAACACTATGTCTACAAGTTCTAGTTCAGATAATGGGGTCAAGGTGAAACCACTGACCAACTCCAATTATCAGGAGTGGTGTGGTGAAGCCAAGGCCTATCTGATGAGACTGGGGCTGTGGAGACTAGTGGCTGGAAGGGAATCTAGACCCACAGATGCAGCTGAGCTGACCAAATGGGAGGCTAAAGCTGAAAGGGCTGCTGGGGAGATTTACCTATTGGTTGAAGCAGACCAAAGAATTCATTTCCGAGGTCTAGAGGATGATCCAGTGGGAATGTGGGCTGCCATAGAGAAGGCACACCTATCCAAGAAGCCCGGCGCACGGTTTAATGCTTTTGATGACCTGTTCTCAATTCACAAGGAGGACAATGAAGGTCTAATCGATTTGGGAGTCAGGATTAGCAAAGCTATGGCTACTATCCAAAATCTGCGTCCATCAGGCTTTACCATTGAGCAGTTAGATGAAGAGTTGCAGTGCATGGCATTGATTCGGGCTCTGCCTGATGAATACAAGCACTTGTCAGCTTCTTTGTTGCTAATGGATAAGCTGGACAAAGATACTATACTCCAAGCGTTCCGAAGCGAAGAGCTTAACTGTCAGCGCCAGACTGAGCAAGCGAATAGAGCCAGTCACAAGGGTTATGGAAAGAAGGGTGGGGCATATAATGGGAAAGGCAGAGGTCACCCCACAGTAGATGCAGACACCTGCTCATTCTGCAAGGGCAAGGGTCATTGGAAGCGGGATTGCAAAGCGTTGAAGAAGGTCAATGCTAGTAACAAAGACAGTGGATCTGGGGGGAGCAATGCCAAAGTGGCAGCTGAGAAGGCAGATGCTGTGACGGAGTTTGCTGGTCAGGCAAGTGCTCGATCTACGGATGAGGCTTGTGCTACATTTTCTAATGATACCCATTGGAATACAGATACAGGGGCCACTTCTCATATGACACCTCACAAAGAATGGATTTGCAATTATACCCCTTATAGAGTGCCTATTAGGCTAGCGGATCACATCATTGTATATAGTGAGGGTGTTGGAAATGTGCTCTTTAGACCTGTTATTAATGGTAGACAAGTTAGAGATGTAGAGATCACTAGAGTACTCTATGTTCCTGCATTGTGCAATAATCTGCTTGCTGTTTTGTATTTGACTCGAAATAAAGGCTTTAATGTTCATATCACAAAGGATAAAATGGAGTTTGTTCGTAATGATGTTCTTTTGTTCTGTGCTACAATCAATGATGCTGGTATAGGCTATTTAGATGGTAGTACAATAGATACAAATGAATTTGTTCACGTTGCATCCACTCTGCCTTTGGATCTGACACTATGGCATAAACGGCTTGGCCACCAACACCATGACGGAATTAAGCAGATGATTAAGGATGAAATGGTGATTGGATTGACATTGGACTCTTCTGCAAAGCCAGATCCTGTTTGTATTCCTTGTCTAACAGGGAAGATGCATGCAAATCCATTTCCTTCGTCATCCAACAGAGCTGATGAGCTGTTGGCATTGGTACACTCTGATGTTCATTATGTCGGAATTGATTCCCACTCTGGTCAGAAATATTGGGTTACATTCATTGATGACTACTCTAAGCTAAAGGTGGTAGTTCCCCTGAAGCTGAAGAGCAAAGTCTTTGCTGCCTTTAAACGGTTTAAAGCTTGGGCTGAGAACCAAACTGGCAAGCATATCAAAGTCTTCAGATGTGACCAAGGTGGTGAATTCATGAGCAAAGAGTTTGACAAGTATTTGGAGGAGCATGGCATTGAAAGGCAGTTCTCAGTGTGAAATAGACCACAGCAGAATGGAGTGGCTGAACATGTAAATAGACTCCTTAGTGAACGGATCACTGCAATGCTAGATGAGGCTGGATTGTCAAAGGCCTTTTGGGCTGAGTGTTTGGCTGCACTTGTTCATGTCTTGAACCGATGCATTACATCTTCAGTAGCTCATGCTATGCCATATGAGGTGTGGCATAGACGAAAACCTGATGTTGGGCATTTACGAGTGTGGGGATGTGTTGCTTATGTGCATGTCCAGAAGGACAAGAGGGAACACTTGGGTTCGCATATGGAGAAGTGTGTGTTTATTGGGTATCCTGATGGGTACAAGGGTTGGAAATTCTACAATCCAAAGACAAAGAAGGTCATCATCTGTGAACGTGCAGACTTTGATGAGCGCTACACTTATAGTGGCCAACTTCTTAAAGGCACCACCTCTGAACCAGTTCCTACTCCAACAACCAGTCAGCAGAGCGCACCAGAGGCACCATCCAAGGACAACAACGATGCTCAGCAAAGGGTCATAGACTTGCCTGCAGTTGATTATGACGATGGGGACAGCAGTGAGGATGACACTGTTAATGATGATAATGTAAAAGAAGAAGAACAGGTGGAGGGTGAAGCGCAACAGGAAGAGACACCAGAGCCAGAAGAGACTCCCCCACCTCATCCTCGTCGTAGAAGAGCTGCACCTCGTGTGGATGATAGTGATGCTGAAGCGGAAGTCGATGATAGACCTGTGGCTGTTAGAAGACCAAAACGCGACATCAGACCTCCAGGTGAATGGTGGAAGGTTCCTGCTGCGCCTCCAAAGGCTAAGGAGGCAACTCCTGATGTCTGGGAAATGCGAGATCCAACTCCTGCTTTAGATGATGATGATTCCGAATCTGAAGAAGAAGCTTTGGAGGCTAGTCCTGTTGGCAAGCTAGTAGAGCCAGAGACTTATGCTCAGGCAATGAAGTCACCTCATGCTGCACAATGGCATGAGGCTGCACTAGCTGAATACAACATGCTACTTGCTAATGGGACATGGATATTGGAACCTTTACCAGAAGGAAAAACAGCAATTGGAGTCAGATGGGTCTTTCGGGTCAAGTATCATGCAGACGGAAGCATTGAACGGTTCAAGGGTCAGATTGTTGCTAAAGGATTTAGTCAACGACCTGGATTTGACTATAATGAGACCTTTGCTTCACCTTCTAGACATGCTACTATCAGGACTGTGCTTGCTCTAGCTGCTAGAGATGATCTACACTTGCACTCAGTTGACATTTCACAAGCATTTATAAACAGTGATATTGATGCTGAAGTGTATATGGAGCAGCCTGAGGGATTTAAGCAAGGGGCAACCAAAGGTCAAGGAAGGATAGTCTGTAAATTGAACAAGTCACTGTATGGGTTAAAGCAGTCACCTTGGTTGTGGAGTGAGAAATTGTGGCAAGTGCTGCAATTAATGGGTTTCAAGAAGATCTACTCTGATCCCTCACTCTACATCTATAATGATGGCAATGTCAGAATCATAGTCCCAGTGTGGGTGGATGATATCACTCTTGCTTCAAAGTCAAAGGATGCTCTTGACAAGTTTGTTATTGAGCTAGAAAAGCATTTCAAGTTGCGGGACTTGGGGGAGACTTCGTATCTGCTGGGCATGGAAATAACTCGAGATTGGGAGAACCACAAACTCTACATCTCGCAGTGTCAGTACATTGTTAACAAGCTTGCGCAGTTTAATATGTCTGATTGCAAACCGGTGGGGACTCCCATGGCTCCAGGTATGAAGTTGACCACAGATGACTGTCCCAAGACGTATGAAGAAGCACAAGAGATGGTGGATATCCCCTACATGAGTGCTGTCGGCTCCTTATTGTACTTGGCTACAATGTCCCGGCCTGATATAGCCTTTGCTGCGAGTGCACTGGCTAGGTTCAACTCGAACCCAGGCATGATCCACTGGAAAGCTATAAAGCACCTGCTCCGCTACGTGAAGGGAACGATGGATATGAAGTTGGTTTATGGACCTGATCCCGCCATAGGAGAGGAAATCTTCGTCACATACAGTGATGCTGACTATGGTGGTGATAAAGGGACAGGAAGGTCTACAAGTGGTTACTTGGTTAAGATTGGGCTGGGAGCGGTCTGCTGGAGCAGTAAAGCGCAACAGATGGTTGTTCTGTCAACCACTGAAGCAGAGTATGTTGCTGGGGTTGCTGCTGGTAAAGAAATATGCTGGATGAAGAACCTGCTCTCTGAAATTGGCTACAAGCCAACCTCACCATCCATGCTATACATGGACAACCAGTCAGCGATTAGAGTGGCAAAGAACCCCGAACACCATGGTAGAATGAAGCAACTTGACTTGAGCTTCTTTTGGTTACACGATCAAGTTGATTGCAAGCGCATACAACCAGTCTATCTGCAAACAGAGGATATGCCCGCAGACCTGCTCACCAAAGCACTGGCCAAACCACAAGTAGAGAAACTGAGGGAGATGATGGGACTTGTTGGATAGGAGGACGTATTGGGCCAGGGGGTTGTTTATGAATGCCCCAATACGTGGATTGACCAAGTGTTGCATCAGGGGGTTGTGTTGAAGGTGATGCACACACTTGTTGTATAAATGTATAACAAAGTTGCGCTGTGCAGCCGCACATTAAGCGCCCGGTTCCCACACATTGGGGACCACCCATAGACACTGCCAACACCCATTGGGACGACCCAGGTCATCATGGGATGACTGGTGTTGACAGTATTGCTAAAAGTGCGAAAGCACTCTTTAGCAATCTGTATATAAATTCGAAGCACCCGACTCCCACGGTCAATGCACCGTTCCCACGTTTGGCGCCCCATTAGTAGGTCTATTGACCTCTATTGTGACGGCCGGAATAGGCACCGGAACGCCTCGGTCTCCGCAGGGAAGCAAAAGGAGCGAAAATAAAACATGGAGCCATCATTAGAATGATGTCTGGCATGTTTCCAAGCTGCTCCGGAGCTAAACCAATTCAGACGCGATTTAGTGGACAGCAATATTCACGCCTCGCGCAGAACAGTACCCGTGGGAACCTAGGAAGGTCATTTTCCTTACATGTCTAGAGTACTAGACACAAAGAGTCAATAGAGCAAAATTCATTACATATTATTGATTGATTGCATCAACACATCATTAGTGATTGTTACCAAGGCAATTAGAAGTCATTAGAATGCTTAAACAAGCTTCTGATCACACTATAATAGCCTAAAGTTTAACAGAATCTTCTTTCAGTTATGTACTATCCGGGATCAGCACAGCGTGCCTGTCGAGGGGTGGGCAAGGGGTTGTGAGCCTCAGCCATGTCGACAGGTTCCTCTGAATATTATAATCTGTCCCCATGACGGTGATATGGCACTGGCTATTCCTCTCTTCCTATCGCTAACTATGGAACCGGTGCGAGTAGACACTGCTTGAGACAGCGTCATATGTTGACGCACCGTTCATTCTGGCCACTGTGTAGCATACATTTCCTAACCTAGGCTGCGATGACTTGTGTGCACTTGATGCCTGTCGAGGTGGCAACGAATGCAATATTGGCAGTATTTGTATCTTGATCGGATCCAAGGCTGTGGGCATACATAGATGAACGGCGGTGAATTTTGACCAGATATAGAAAGAGGCGCTAATGGTCCCACAGCCACCCCGCCAGCGCTCGTCGTTGATCCGCAGGCGGGATCACATGATGCCGATTGCTAAGCCGGCGCGCCCGGCGCTTCATCAATTTACACCATTTCAGCCGCCGTCGCTAGCGTCGTTCTGAACGACGTGCTGAATGTACCCGAGCAGAAGTTCTTCTTCATCTTCAGCAGTAGACCTGACTGGTACGCCCACTGGACTGAGGACGTCTGTACCACCTTCGCCTTCGCTCACACCTTCGGATTCTAAAGACCTCGCAAGCTCTTCTTTTTCTCGACGGCGCACGAGCTGGGGACGAGCAGAAGTTGGCAGCAACTTGGCGCTTGGGCAGGACCCGTTACAGCTGGATACCTCGCACCCTCCTCCGTTAACACGACCCTCGTTCACTGACGACGACCCGTTCTCAGACTCGCCCACGGATGAAGCGTTAGAGTTTTTCGCAAGGCGGTCGCGCGACATGAGCCACGACGACAGCAGCAATCATGCATATACTACCTCCCAAGCCGCCCCCTCCACCGCATCGCTCATTACACTCGACATGGACAATCATGATAGGAGGGGCAGTGTAGGCAGTACAGGCGGTCTCGTCGATCCCGAGCTCAGCGCCAGCTCCCGGAGGCAACACAGACTATCGACGCGGTATACTCCATCACCGTCGCCGCTCAAGGGTGCGGGGTCAGCGTTGCAGGCAATGAAGAAGAGCATGAGGCGGGTTAGCTTGAGGGTCGTGAATTTCGGTGGTGCGGGGCTAGGAGACCATGCACGGATCAGACTTACGGACGAGGATGAGAAGGATGGTGAGGAGGCGGACGCGCGGGAGATCGAGGAGGAGAGCGATGAGGGGCTGTCGACGCTCCCGTTGCGAGGGCGCACGCTCGGCTTCATGCGGCCGGATAACCCGCTGAGGCGGGCATTCTATCGACTTCTGGTGTATAAGTGAGTGCCGCACAGTATATTGTTCTACGGGCGACTGACTTGCGGCATTAGATGGACCGAGCCCACGATTCTTCTGCTAATCATCATCAATGCTGCTGTACTAACAATCCAAAGCGCTCATTCTCTGACCCTTGACGACCCCGACGCGCCTCCCCAGCCGGTGAAGGGCTACTTCAAGAGCTGGGAGGATTACGCGCTTTTCGTCCTCTTTGCTTTGTATACCCTGGAGGCCTTTGCGCGAATATGTGTATCCGGTCTTCTGTTCGACCCCGAAATCCCTGTATCGTCGCTTCTCACGTCCCCTTTTTCAACGAATACCCCGCCGCCCATTTCATCACACGCACCTTCCCTCCCTCCTTCAGCCTCGAGCGCCAGTATGACCAACCTATCCGCCCCCGGACCTCTCTCTCGTGGGTTGACGCTTACGCAACGTCTTCGTCGATTCAACGACAATTTGAAACGCCCGTTCTCGCTATACTCTCATCAGACACTCCAATCTCAGTCTGTACCCTCCGATATCGACTTGACTTTGACTTCGACCTATCCTCCCCCAGCGTATCCCCTTCCGCCAGTCGCAGAAAAAATGGTGTCTACCGCCGACGGTGCGCAGAAGAACATGCGCGACACGGGCTTTCTGGGCAATGTGCTTAGATCAGATCGTCCACGACCCGAGACTCTATCGCTCCCCTTCAAGCTAAGTATCCAGCACGCAAGAGGCAAGACGGACCGCAACATCCCGTATTTGAGGCATAGTTGGAGTAGGATTGATGCGGTGGCCATAGTCAGCTTTTGGATAAGCTTTTGGTTGGCAACGGGAGGAGCTGAGAGAGGGGCCGGGAACCACATTGAGGTCTTCAGGGCTATGAGCGTTATTAGGACGGCGAGGTTGTTGACGATTACTTCGGGTACTACGGTTCGTCCTCCTTTCCTTGGCGTCGGTCATGCTGATTGAGTTGAGGCATTCAGACCATTATGCACTCGTTGAAAACCGCCAGACCTCTTTTGGCAAGTGTCGCGTACTTTGTTCTCTTCGCGATGGTTTTATTTTCGTATGGATCAATCCCCTATATCACAGCGAAACTTCATTAATATCTATACACAGGATCATAGGGATACAGTCCTTCAAAGGTTCTTTGCGGCGTACTTGTTTCGTTCAGGCTACTGATACTCCAAGCACCATGGGTGTAATCATTGTGGAGGAGATCCAGCTGGAGGGTCGGTTCTGTGGGGCTTTCATTGATCCAACCACATTGGAGAGAGTGCCGTATCTCCTACTGAATGGGGAGAACGCCCCCGCGCCTAAAGGTTACACATGTCCCTTGGGGCAAGTATGTAAGGTGAGACCAAGCTTTGAATCTCCCAAACGAATACCTGATGAATAACATTTGTTTATCAGGAGGATCAAAACCCGGAGAGTGGCGTGCAAGGCTTCGACACGATATACATGGCCGCTTTGCAAGTTCTCATCGTAGCTTCGGCCAATGGGGTATGGTTTGGGTGTCATTCGTACTGTTGATTCTGCCTGCTAATCATTCATGTAGTGGTCGCCCTTGATGTACGCCATGGCCGACTCCGAGTTCTTCGTCTCATGCTTTTTCTTCATCGTCTGCATCATCGTCCTCAATTTCTGGTTGATCAACTTGTTTGTTGCCGTGATCACGAATACCTTCTCAGCCATAAGGAAGGAGACAAGCAAGAGCGCGTTTGGTGCCGCTCCGTACGTTTCTTCACAGATTTCTGTCCTCCTTGTAGCTCAAATATTGTTATGCCTAGATTAACTAGAGTGGTTGAAGATGAAGGGTGGTCGGACAACGGCGGGCGACGGCCGCCAAAAAAGAACCCCGCCAAAGTCATCTACGATTATATTCAACACACCTGGACCCTCCTCGCCCTAGTCTCTCTCGTTATCCAAGGCACTCGCACAGTCGACGTCTCGGCGACTCATGCTATGATCATTGATTACGCCGAACTAGTCATCACCATCGCGTTCGACGTCGAGATCGTCTTGCGATTGCTGGCCAGCCTGCCAGAATGGAGGAGGTTCTTTACAAACGGACGCAACCTGTTGGATTTGACGCTGGCCATTGCATCAAGTATCATACAAATCCCGGTGATCCACGATTCCAATGTCTATCCTTGGTTCACGATATTTCAACTCGCCAGGTTTTATCGAGTCATCTTGATTTTTCCGCGAATGAAGCCGTTGCTTGTATGTCGTCTATCGATTCTCCTACCTTCTGATGTAAAACTGATCATCTGCTGGACTGTAGCTGGCCGTTTTCGGGAACATGTACGGTCTCGGAAACATGACTCTCTTTCTGCTCATGGTCAACTATCTGGCGGCGCTCGTTGCTGTTCAGTTGCTGCGGGGGGATTACAGTGCGGACGAAGCCATCAATTTCGGAGAGATCTACAATGCGTTTCTTGGTGTGTACCAAGTGTTCTCTTCGGAGGATTGGCAGAGTATTCTATACGGAGCAACGAGTGTTGAAGGTGGGCTGGGACAAACTGTCATCGTCGCCATATTCTTTGCGGGTTGGCTGTTGTTCTCGAATTGTGAGTAAACGTTCCAAATTATATATTTTTCACCTGCACCTTCTAATTTTTTGAACGGCGTTCTATACACCCAGTCATTATGCTGCAAATGTTCATTGCCGTGATCAACGAGAATTTCGACGTTGCTGAGGAAGCCAAGAGAGGGAAGCAAGCGTCTAATTACTGGGCGAACCATCACTCTACTCAGGATGCCGGTGTGGCTTGGATCCACAAGTTTAATCCCTATCGCCTCTTCAAGGCTAATCCCGTGAAGGTGAAAGTAGAGAACTTGCCGTCGAATCTGGTTCTGCCGATGCAGAAAGCGTTGGTACAAGATTACAGCTTGCCGAAGATAGAAGGCCCTAATTTGGTAACGTCCCTCCATCACGAATGGAGGGACTTGTATATTGATATTGTACCTACGCTAGACGCGGTCTACGAAGGGATCCATACATGGAGCCCGCCACTACACTTCGAAGTCCCTCTCAGCCCTTCAGCGACTATTCGCCGGCGACGTGAGGTCTAATGACGTTCCCCTCACTACATTTCGGCATGACCGTGCCGGAACCCTTGCCAGCGTCGAGCCACAAGACGACGAAATCGAACGACATCTGTAAGCATCTCATATATATTGATTATTCTGTATTCACATTCAATCAAGGGAGCTACTTGCCGCTGTAAATCAAGAGACAACCGCTGAGCAACTCCATGACGCTAAAGAAGAAGTTCTGATGCAGAAGGCGGACTTCATACGCGACCATCCATCCTTCGACAAACCTTTCTGGATCTTCTCGCAGAAGAACCTACTCCGTCGCGGTTGCCAGAAACTGGTTCAGCCCGCTGGGGGGAAACGTATCTTTGGATCGCCACCTTCCGCTGTTGCGTATCCGGTGTTCCAGACTCTGCTTCTTTGCGCCGTTATTGGTGGCATCGTCGTTGAAAGCATCGCTACTCCCCTGTACCGACGCCAGTTTTATGTTGAGAACGGCTTGAAACGGGGTGTTTGGTTTGACCTCGCCGAGGCTGCTTTCGGGTTTACCTTGTTCGTGGAGTTCGTTATCAAAGTCATCGCCGACGGCTTTTTATTCACTCCCAACGCATACATCCGAAGCATCTGGAACATCTTGGACTTCACAATTATGATAGGGTTGCTCGTCAACGTGACTACGACGCTCATCTTCATCGGTGGCCTCAGTCGATTCACTCGGTCGTTGAAGGCTCTGCGGGCATTACGACTGATAACGCTCTTCGAAATCAGTCGAGACACGTTCCAATCGTTGATCCTATCTGGGGCCAGTCGTATCATGGACGCGGCCATACTCGCTATCCTCTACATGATCCCATATGCCGTGTGGGGGCTGAACATTTTCGCCGGGCAGATGAACATGTGTAACGACGGAGACGCTACGGGAATTTCCGACTGTATTGGCGAATTCACAAATCGTGCCCTTGATGATAACTCTCTTGGCTTCCTGGTACCCAGAGTCTGGGACAATCCTTCGCCATCTACCACGTTCTCTTTTGATACCTTTAGCTCCTCGCTTCTCATCCTGTTTGAAGTTGTCTCTTTGGAAGGATGGATAGATGTCATGGTTACCGCGATGGGTGTGACGGGTCGGGGGCAACAGCCGCAGACGAACGCTTCACAGATCAACGCCATATTCTTCTTGATCTACAACTTACTCGGCGGCGTCGTCATTCTGACGTTGTTTGTCAGGTAAGGTTTCCATACAGCGCCCGCCGCTTGAGTACCGTACTGACTCGACCTGTCTTGTGAAGTATCATCATCGGCAACTTCAGCTCCAAAACCGGCGCAGCCTTTCTGACCAAACCCCAAAGAGAATGGATAGATCTCAAGAAACTCTTGACGCGGCAGAAACCCTCAAAGAGACCTCGTACTCGTCCTACGTGGTCTTTTCGTGCATGGTGTTACGATCGTGCCGTTCAGAAGCATGGGTGGTGGTCAAGATCTATGACAGTTCTCTTCTTCCTTCACATCGTGGTTTTGATGTAAGCTTAAACCCGTTGCCAAAAAATTGACTTGAATGACAAGTCATTTGCAGGACACAGACGTTCAATCCGAACCCCGCAGTCGACACATTCCAAGGCCCGTCATACATCCCTCTTTTCCCTTTCTCTGTCTGACTCCTTTGTAGATATGTTCGCCCTTGCGGTCACCTTCATCTACGTCATAGACACCGTCGTTCGTTGCTTCGGACTTGGTTGGCGCAGCTTCCGTGCGAACGGCTGGAATCTCTTCGACATCGTCGTTGCATGGGGCTGTTTTACCACTACTCTCATAGTCCGATTCCAGCCCGATACGGCCAGTTTCGCTGTTCAACAGCTCGACAAGCTCTTCCTCGTCAGCATCGCGTTTAAATTAGTCCAACGAAGTGATAGCCTCAACAAGCTCTTCAAAACTGCTATGTACGTCATTGACATTATCTCATCCTACAAATCCACTCACATTGGCCAAAGGGCAAGTCTGCGGGTCATCCTGAGTTTGCTGGGATTGTGGTTCATATTATTCCTCTTCTTCGCCATTCTGTTTCTGGAAGTCTTCAGTCTCACCAAGTGGACTTCCTCGGAGGACCGGAACCAGAACTTCTCATCCATGGGGGGCGCTCTCGTTATGCTCGCTTTCATGAGCACTGGGTACGTTTAACCCCATCGCCGCATGAACCTACCGGGCTTACCTTTGTTTTCTTTGTAGTGAGGCTTGGAACCAATACATGCACGACTAGTGAGCGAGCCTTCTATGATTCATGGAAAAGTACTTATATCTCATGTAGCTCCCTTGTCTATCCTCGCTGTACAATCGCTGCCGAGGAGGATGATTGCGGTAGCGAAGGGTGGGCATTCAGTTTGTTCATTGCTTGGAACCTGTTGAGCATGGTGAGTATCGCACCCGTGCATCGCCCTTTGCTCATTATCATCGCCCTCTTCCACAGTATATCTTCCTCAATCTGTTCACTGGTGCGTACTTCTGTTACTTTTACTTTCGTCAGCTGATTAGGAACACCAGGTGTTGTTGTGGAGAGTTTCTCTTATGTGTACCAAACCTCCAAAGGTGGCGCCAAGTCGGTCACGCGTCAGGAAATGCGAGCCTTCAAGAAAGTCTGGGCAGAATTCGCAAATGAGAAAACTGGCTATCTGGAGCGAAACCGCTTTGTTCCTTTCTTCGCCGTATGACTGCCTCCGCTCTCCTCTCCATCCGGAAAGTCGTAATAACAGAACCCTCCTCTAGAAACTGCGTGGTGTGTTTGAGGTCAAGATATACCCTGAGGAATACAACATTCGAAATATCGTCGCTGCATGTCGTGAGAGCCCAGATGGCACCGTCTGGCCTCCCCGAGTATGTGACGGGATCGATCTCCATAAGTTGGAGGGGCTGCTCAATACAATTGACTACGGTGCAATCAGACGACGTCGAGCTATCTACTGTCGCTTATACCACGAGACCACGATCTCCCATCATCAAGGCCGAGGCATCTCGTTCACAGAGATGTTGCTGCTCTTGGCGCACCACAAGCTGATCGTGGATCGCGACGCCCTTGTGTAGGTGTTCCTTTGACAGCAACATTGTTTTGCTGAGATCCTTTGTAGTCTCAAGGATCTCGTCGTTCGCACAGAGACCAACAAGCTCGTGTCTGATCTTGTTAACCTCGACCGCGTGCGATCGTTACTACGCTCAATCACCGCTCGCCGCCGTTTCCTAGCATACCGGGCTCAACAGCAAGCAAAGAGAATGGAAAATCAAGGTATGAAATCCTTATTCAGCAACTCCTCATACTGATTTGTCTACAGAGATACCCTCGATTGTTGTGGATGGTTTGCCTGAGACGCCGCCAACATCTACAAGAGATATATCCAGTGCGGGATACGATAGTCCTTCCCCTTCCGGAACAGCTTGGCAATCTACGCCTCCTCACCATCGCAGTTCATCGGCTGGACTCGACTTCTCGCTTGCTCTTGATACTAGTCCTGGGGCGGGCTTGCAACGAAGTAGTCGTCGGATCAGTGATATCAGCCTTCTTTCGACCATGGATGTAACACTGAAATCGTGCGCCTTCTTCTTTGATGTTGCGAGCGAATGTCCGTTGATCTTCCCTTCCGCTTTAGACGCGACTCTTCTCCAGCTGGCGACGGGGTGTTCTCAACTATGCAAAATGCCATGTGGGGCGGTGAGTCCATTTATGTCTTCTGAAAGTAGCGGCAGCTAATTCGCTGTGCTGTAGATATGATGCTGGAGGCAGAGGAGGAGGAGCAGAAACTGTAGCACTTTCATTCGTTGTTCATTCGTACACTCTTTCCATTGCAAGGACGTTATCTCAGCACATCCACGCTATGTATTTATTCGTAGATATGGACACCATGCTAATTCTTAGGAATACTGTAATTTACTCTGCTTTTCATTGTAGACATCGCAGGAACATTAGAACAATCTCTACGGCGCGTCAATATCACAGCTGGACGTGGTTGAGTGAGAACGACCCATAGAGAGGGATTGCCAGAGGTTAAGACCATCAGCACATAACATAAATAAAGGCGTTGACGTCGAACATCGACATGTGTGCGCTTACGTTCGAGACCATCGTGTAGTATCCCTTTCCCGAAGCAGTCTGCTGCTTCTGCCTCTACAGAAGTACTACCTACGACATGTACCGTCAATACACTGTCCTAAAACGTCTGGATTCATCATTCGTACACACCGACGTGCCGCTATGTCACCTCACTCCTCCGACGAGTGCTTCAGCTATCGCTCTTCCCAAAATGTACCCATAAGCCACCCTGCGCATGAGGATAAAAACCATCATCCAAGCAGCGGTAGCGAGTAACTCACCTTAATGTACAACGTCATAGCAGACCCAGGCCACACTTGCTCAACCGCCTGTCTGCCCTTTCTGCTCTTCCATTCCCCCGGCGGCAACGACCCCTCAGGTTGCGCATCCGGAGCCAGCGTAAACCTGTCGTATTGCTGCAGCACCCGCACAAGGATGTACGACGCCTCGTTGTACGCGTACTCCTGTCCTATGCACTGCCCGCCTTCAGTCCCCACATCAGACAGACGTGGACATAACAGACGTACTATCCTTGGGCCCGCGCTAAACGGTGCCCACATCGACGGATTCGCAAGGATCCTCTCCAGTCGCTGCCCATCTATCCACCGCTCCGGGTCGAACTCATCCGCATCAGAGCCCCACAGCGCCTTGTTCCGCTGCGTCAGGATAGGAAAGTACATGATCAACGTCCGGCTAGGCATATACAGCGCCGACCCGTCGTTCACATACGTACCATCTGGCGGAGGCAGAGCACACCCAGACCCCCGCGTCTCCCTCACATTCAGCGGCACCGGCGGAAACAGACGCAACGTCTCGTTGATCACCGCCCTCACTGCGCGAACACATCAACAAGGGAACCTCGACCAAGAAATACGCCATCCTTACTGTATTTCAAATTCCTGATCCTGTCAACACTCGGCGTACCATCCAATCCGCAGTGCTCTAAAACCTCCGCCCTCAACTTCTGCGCAACCTCAGGGTGCAGTGCCATGAAGTATACCACGAATGTCAGAAGACAAGCCGTCGTATCTCTCGACGCCAGCAACATACTCAGCAGTTGATCCCTTATCAGCACAGCATCCTCCGTGCTATCCGCGAGATGCTGCATAAAGTTCTTCTCTCCCAACGGCGACTGCCCAGGCGACCTCGCCTTCTTCTGCTCCAACGCTTCTCTGACCAGCGGATCCAGCCACCTCCGAATCGCCGCTGTATGAGGACTCGTCTTATCCCGGAACAACTCAAACAGCGGCCAAAAATACCCCAACCTCGCGCGTGTCGTCACGATCTGCTGCGCCATCTCGAACGCTTGAGCAAACGAACCCCACGAGTCATGCGTCGCGGACCCTTTCGGCCCCATCGCCGTTTTGCCAGCGATGGGGAGCGAGCCCGACAGCGTCCCGAGGTTGTGTCCAAAGAGGAATTCAGAAGCGGCGTCGAGGGTGAAGCGGGAGAACAGATCTTGCACTTCGCAGGGCTGGGATGAGGCGGAGAGGTTGTTGACGATGGCCAGCGTCTGGCTAGCGCAGCGCTCGAAGATCTCGAAATCGGAAATACGATCTCGCGCAAAGAACGGGCGCGCAGTAGAACGGTGCTACATGGACGAATTTGAGCGGCTCTCGTGGTTATATCGCGTGGATCTCACCATTTTCCACACCTACACCCGCCGAGACCTTGTAATGAGGATCGATGGGCATGATATGATACGACAAGTTGCTCACATCATCATCTCGATTGAAAATCCCTTCTCCAAGGAACATCTCCCTAATCCAAAAGTCAATATAGTGCACCATGCAATACAAAAGATGCTCACATTCGTTCCTTCTGAGCGGTGCCCCGCCAGAATCGTTGAAAGCCAGTAGAAAGCACGAATTTCGAATGCTCTTGATCCATCGTTATTATCTAACAACAACATCCAGGTTAGTATGGGGCATCAATCGACGGTAGCCCAAGATATAAAGGAAACGGGAAGCTATCAGACACATCTCTGGTAGCGAGACCGAAATCATCAGCGCTGATAAGCAGACTGACGTAGCAAATAGACGCACAGCACCACAACTACACGACCATCAGATTCAAAGGATGATATAGAGTCATCGATTCCAATGCCAGTCCTTTGGCATACGCTGCGGTCAGGAACAGTCGGTTGAAAGCGTATGGCCGATCTATGGCTCGGCGGCGGCGCATGGCGGCCAGCGGTGGTGGTGTGACTTGGCCAGCACGGCACCGGAGCTCGTGTGCGCGAATGATCAGAACGCGAAGTCTTGTAATCTCCCATGTAAACACCCGTTTGGTGCGAGACCGACATCCTATGGGGCGGTGATAATAGATAGGGTCGACCCTGAGGCTCGAAGGATCGTTCGAGTCTCTGTGGCGAGGCAGGTCGCCGATGTGGTGTGATCTGTCGCCGTGCGCACGGATGATATGATCAGATCAAAGTCGTGTCCCCTCCACTCAAAGGCTCGGACGGTCTCGTAATCTCTAATTCCAGCACGCATGAAGGCAACGACGGCACGCCTGGTCCAGGCCGCCGTCTGAATCGACGGGGAGTCTTGTGCCTCTCTGCCGCCATACCGGAGGTGGTGTGATCCGGTGGGCACGCCCCGGCGCTCGCGCTCGCGCACACGGATGAGTAGATTGAAGCCTTGTCTCCACCACCAAATCTCCCATGTAGTACCTGACCGGTACGGTAATATGGGCTCAGATAACTGTCTCACGCCGTTAGGACCTGACGCCGACACGCACAAAGGCAACGACGACAGCGCACCTGGTCTACAGCGCCGACATCTCGGCGCTTGAGCGCGCACCAACTTGGAGGCACTTAAACGATGGTCTGCGGCAACAGGTGTGGTTGGTAACTTTTAACGGGGCAATGGGGGCGGGGGCAGTCAAGGTGATGGTTTGAAGGCAAGCCAGCGAGTGAATTCTGGCTGCGTGGTCTCTCGGAATATCATCCCGCGATTACGCATATTTCGTTCGTGCAGAAGAGTTGAACGCGGGTTGTTGACCATTTTGTGCCGAGAAATTGATATCGCTGCAAGCGGACCATTTTTAGCCGAAGAAGGACATCTGGTACGTGACTTCCTTGCGTTTTCAACATACCTAGTTGTTCATTCCTAGGTTGAATCATGGTTGCTTCGCCTGGAAACACGCTGCAAGCTGCGTCAGTATCTCGGGGACAAGGATATTCAACAGATCTTGATCAAAAACTCACTAGCGCCGTGCTATGTACCGGAGACCGGGCGCAAGAGCAGTACCAGGCAGTAGGCGATTGTCTCGAGCACCATGTGAAAGCTCGTGTAACATGCGCCTTCTCCGGAAATTTCGCAACCCCAGGCAACTCCCCACAACCAAATTCCAGCGCGAGAACCATGGAATGCAAAGATGCCCCGCGGGGATGAAGATACCCCCAAAGAGATATGAAACAGCAAGTACTCACGGTATCGCACCACAATATTCTCGTGTTCAGCGTCGTCGCCTGGTATTCCTCAAACAGCTGGAGATAGACGTCGCAGACGTAGCTTGTCTTGAACGCGGCCATCATCTTTAACAACACATCAATATTCCCCGGCCACCTGCCCTGCACTCGTGGAATTGGCTTTGCGCGGAACTGCTTGGCTTCCCTGACCTGGGCGACATTGGTCGTTATGCCTTTGACAACGGCCCAAGCGACAATGAAAGCGGGATAGATGGGGTAGGCGAGGAGCCCTAGGTCGACCTGGACGATGCGCAGGATGCATGAGAGGACGGTGGAGGGTATGATGAAGACGCGGCAGACGTCAAGGAAGAGGCGAACCCTATATCTCGCAGGATGCATGGCGGCGGGCGAAATTGAGCAGAGAGCGAGCATGGGTGGTTCTTATAACGCATCATGATGAGTGTATGCCGGAAGAGTTGCAGAAGCCCAGGGTGGCGCAAAGCTGGGAACCCTGGAAGGTTAATACCGGATTTGGATGGATGTCGAACTTACTCCAAATACACCAAAACATCGGACGATACCATTGACCGACTCATTCCCAAACGGTTTGCTCACGGTCGACAGTGGGCTTCAACACTTGGATGGCCCAAGTTAGCCCCTGGCTCGCGAATCATGAAGATCACTGTCTTCTCAGCATGGAACCTCCTCACGTCGCCCTCGGCCGCTGATCTTGGTTCTCTGCAGTCCGTAAGATCAGAAAGTCTCCCACTGACTTTGAATCCGGTTTAGGTGCACACCGTCGTGGAGACCACGTCGCCACACATTCCGGATCAAAGTTACCAGACTCACTGACTCGCGCGAGACATACGTGGATGTAATTGCCACATGCACTATCCTGCCAAAGAAGCT
Source organism: Pleurotus tuoliensis (assembly GCA_036872985.1). Taxonomy (NCBI): domain Eukaryota; kingdom Fungi; phylum Basidiomycota; class Agaricomycetes; order Agaricales; family Pleurotaceae; genus Pleurotus; species Pleurotus tuoliensis. The sequence goes on along the minus strand of JAYMDH010000011.1, from coordinate 445,861 downwards.
GAAGCTTCAGGAAGCAAGGAAATCGCGATTCCGAATGGGATGTCCCTTGACGTCTAATGGGGGATCGCGCGCACACCGTTGTGCTTCTGTGTCGCGAAGCTTATTCATATAGCCTGGCTTGGCATGCAGGAACGGACGCCTTTGCGAGTGGAATCGGGCCTTGCTTCGGTCTTTATTTACCTCACGTACCAACCGGAATGGCTCTTTTTGAAGAGGGTCCGAGAGTTAGGATACAGGATGTAGCGGGAAAATACTCCGTATCCTCTGCACACTCCATACTTTTAATTATGGATAAAAGGGGCGTGTCCTCTTTGGGAGCGCGTAAACTATATAAGTATCGTATACTTTTTCAAGCTCTGCATGCGGCGTGGCGCTGTTACATAATAGCTTATGGGATTTCATGGTTTGCTTCAGTTTTATAGAAAATCGCTGCCGTAACAGCATGAGCCCTGCTCGAAGCGAGATGTTTTAGCATGTATACTCCTGTGGCCCGCCGGGGAGTCCAAGAAGGACGTGACTGACGTAAGGGGGGGGAGGGGGGGTTCTCGGTGCATATCGTAAAAGCTTCCAGCTGCGAATGACAATGATGTGGAAATGTCAACTTAGATTTACAGTAGATCTACTTGCTTTCCTATCTAGATGAATATAGAGTACGGAGGATGGTAATTAGGGGAAACCCCTGTCCCCTATCCCCCATATTCGAGGTTTGTGATCAAGCATTGGATGATATCTTATGTTCCAGGTATCCTGAGCGGTGTACATGATTCCGTTCAGATTTTATGCTGTTAGTGCCAAGTATGTGGTATTGAAAGGGTCAGTTTCTACAGACGGGGATATATTAGGCACGAGGAGGCGACACGGCGTCATGCTGCGTCTGGTGACCCGGTATCATAACTATCACTCTGGTACTCAAATGCACGAAAGACGTCAACGATACGATCTGGGTTTGGAATGATTATTATGAAGAACGGCCTACGGACAGCTGAGAATTGTGGCAGAGTGGCGGCACACCCACTCGAGATCCCGAAGGGTGTCAGATCATATGATGAGCAACGCACTCATACGTCTGCTTTATCCCGTTGATCGCACAGTCATGCCTTTTAGCCAGTACGAATGCAACCCTTCGCATATGCGGAAGGGGCTCGATATGTGTCGGCCGTCCATCTAGACTAGACTAGATCACTGAGGCTTCCTGCAAGGACTTACTTGCTTGGTAACGCCCAAGGACGGTAGAAGACTAACGCCGTCCGATGATTGATTATCATTATATATAACCAGAGTTGACTAACCGATCTGGCGTAGGTGACGCATAGGTGCTGCGTGGCGCAATGCCCGGCGGTAAATAATCTGAAAATGAAAATAGCAATGGACGCAAACTTCGACGAGCTCCAAACAACATTGTTGCATCGGAAATGGACGACACCACACGTTCGACCGCCACTCGGAAAGTTATTCATTGGATTTGAGCAAATGGTCGCATCGCGAGTTCGCCTTTGCCGCCATGCTTATCTATCTGATGTTGAGAGGCGTTTATCTCTCCCCGATATACGTTGAACGTGGACTTCGAGAGAGGCATTCGTACTGGCAAGTCGGCGCCAAATTATGAACGTCCGTTCCGAAGATGTTCCTCGAAGCAATCCCCGGTTATCTTCAGCCATCATTCCGACCACCCACGAACCGGTGGAAGGCTATGTCCGGGAGATAATGAATCTCAAGCGATATATGATGGTCGTACCTCCCTGTGGTAATTGTTAATGAACCGTGAAAACGATATGCTGAGAAATGACGGTGATAAAATAACCGAGCCAGTTCCTGGTGTGCCGACATGGAGGAGGTACGTGCTCGCTCACACGCATGCATCAGGACTGATGATCGAAATTGGCTGTGTCATAGGGCAGACTCTTGAATTTGGATAGTATGCTCCCCACTCACGTCATCAGGTCCGGAAATGTTGGGAAACAAGTGGGAGATATCACCGTTGGCGAAGGTTTCTCTCACATCTTGCACTGCCATCTAGTATGCACCGCCGCCGGAAGTCAGCAGACTCACTCCCAAGTGGAGGTGACATGGGCGTCTCGCTTTTACCGTTCTCGCGGCGCATCTTCTACGGGAAGCATTTCAGAAGTTCCAGATACTATAGGGGGTCGCACAATTTACCGATACATTATGACCGTCTACCGGACGACGCCGCGTCCAGTGCCTCAAGCTGATCTACCAAATCCTCAATCGCCGACCTCGGTCTTGACGCGTCAGCGCCACCCTCATGACTTCCCATCGGCGAGTCAGCGAGCCATAAACCTTGGCCTTGTCCTAAATTTGTTGAATCACGCTTCGTCGGGACCAGAGGAGCACCCTGCGGTTCGAACCCCGGAGCGATGCGTCGAAGAGCCTCTCGCTTCCTCTTTGTCTTCTCTTCTTCGCGGGATTGTAAGTATGCGTCTCTGCGTGCAGCGTGTGCCGCTAGGGTATTGCGACGGGCTGATTCCATGGTTGAAATGTGTGGTTCTAGAGTGAAAGGATAGACAAACTACACTCAATCACACAAAGGGATCGGATAATTAGGATCTAGCTCATCGAGGGGGGAGAACAGTGCTTACATATGGCGATATGCTATCCGGTAGCGGATGGATGTCGGGTGGAAGCTCAACCTGAATAATTCCGCAACAGAAATGAATCATCGCCGTTAAAGTTAATACAGCAATCTTACAGGCCGTGGAACGCGTAGACTTGGCGATTTGATTAGAGGTACATGGGCTGCTGCCGCGTATTGTGCTGCACTTTATTCAATAAAAATCGCCGATTCGAGAGAATACATGGCGTACAGTGCTCAGGCATTGTCGTGGTTGTATGAATCGATGTGACATAACGATGGCGTGACGCTCCACCAAGTCAGTCACAAATTTGGCATTGACGCCCAAGCTTCGTTTCGCTACCACCTCTACCTTTACAGAGCTTCACTGGCACAAGTTTACAAAAATTAACGAGAACCTCCGCAGTCTAACGGTATGGGCGCAAAGCCCTCACTTCTTTTGATATGCACTCAATGGTATATATCTAGATGTCGTCTGCTTCATCAAATCTAATCGCCTCCGCAGAGCTGATATCCCAAGGGGCTGAAGCTGTAAGCTCTCCGAAGAGGAACAACCCACAAGTTGACCACCATAAATCAGAAAGTGTACAAAGCCCATATACATTCTGATGCTGTGCCAATTCTCGTAAAACACCGATTTCGGAAGGGATACCGTCATCCGACCTTAGATGCTTCCTTGACGCGATCGCGTGTAGCAGGTGAGGCCAGAGCGTTGTTGAAATGTCTCCGGTGCGTTATGGCGATTATTCAGCAATAGAAATCGAGTGGCTGATACGGCATCTTCAGCGCAGGTGTAAATGTGCCTGGGATTCGGATGGTAGATGCCACCGAGGGCATATTGGGGATCGAATGGATAGAGGGGACGTGTGTAAGGAAATTACTCCCTGGTGGAGCGGAGGCAGATACGGAATTTTCTGATGCCGACGCTGCACCATTCACTGGTGTTGGTGCGTCTATGCAGCCACTGGTTCTCTCTGACTGTTCGTGATTCCACCTCCGCTAGACGCGCTCATGGGCTTGATTGGAACGGAGATTGCGAAGATGCATCTAGCGGGTATCGTTCACGGCGACCTAACGACATCGAATATGATTCTAGAATCCTCGCAATCACCTCGATTGGTACAGCCGCCGTCAATATATCTATATTTCAATCGTCTGACTGATTTATCTTAAGGTGCTCATCGACTTCGGGCTCTCTTATCACTCAGGGCTCGTGGAAGATAAAGCAGTCGACCTCTACGTGCTAGAACGGGCTTTCGCTTCCACACATCCTGACTCTGAACCGATGTTTTCTTCTGTTTTGAAGGCATATGAAGTTAGGATGGGAAAGCACTGGGCGTCCGTGTCAAAGCGTTTGGATGATGGTGAGTTTACATTACTTCTAGTTGGTAGACATTAATTGACACGCCTGCAGTGCGACTCAGGGGTAGGAAGCGCAGCATGGTGGGATGAACGGAATACCTGGCGATATTGCCGAACTCCGCACTCCCGCTTACCACCAGAGGTGTCGCCAAATTTCCACTACCGACTTTGGACAATCAATGTTACTTACACACACGCTACAACAACACGGCCGTGTCCCTCATAAACATAAAGAGCGCAAAGACACCTGTGTTTAAGTGCTCGCAGCGGAGACATCTCCATAGTAAGATTAAAGATGTCTCCCTCATTGTGGATTGTGCATTCCTTTGCACAGCATTGAACTTCGCATCAGCCCTCTGATACTGGTCATCTAACGTTGTATTTTTGCCTATGAAAGCGCCAGTACTCAGTCCCAGTGCCACATAATCCCTCATCGACGATGGGCACCCTTTAATACTTCGCCAAGTCCCTGCAAAGGTCATCGCAATCCGCTTCAACTGACACGCAGCTGCTCCTGCATACGCCTATGTTTGGCAGTTCATGTCCGTCAGCAAGGATAGCTACGAGATAGACATTGACCTACAGAATCCCGAGCCGGCTGGACCGTTAACCGGACCATGGCTGCATACTTGGCTGCAGCAACCAGCGACATCGCGACTAACGAGACCGTTTTCTCGGGCGTTGATCGCTGAGGCGGACACAGAGAAGAATGTGGAGCCCAAGACGAGCATAGAGGCGAGAGTGACGAGATTGTTGAGAACGACCATGGTTTATGCAGAGAGCGGGCTGCGAGGTGTGTTGGTAGAAGTGGGAGAGGTAAACTTCCTTGTCCCTTGACCTCCCCTTCGCTATAGGTACGCCTTATACTCCCTCGCAGGCGGCTGTCAGGGATATCTGACTTCGGAGGTACCTTGGCCCTCTCCTCACTAACGCAAACACTGTATACGTTCCAGCGACATCAACGGCAAAGTCTGCCCTTCGTCGGCATGGTCATCACCACCCGCAGCAGCGCTCGCCCTGCTTACGATTGAATTGTCGGAAGGAATCCCTGGAGATAATTGAGTATGGTTGCACGTAGCAGCGCCAACTTGTCAATATCATTAGCTATCTTTAGTGACCGTCATATAATATTGGGAACGGAGTGGTATTATTAGCTTGATGGCCGAGCCTTGGTGCGCCTTGTCTTGTAAATACGCTTGACATTGGCCTTGAAAAATATGACCCGCCCTGCGAGGTCCTCGGCGTTCGTAACAACAAGGCATTATGGATATTTTTATAAATCGGTCGCGTGAGTCACGGAGTGTTTGAGCCATCCGCCGGGGTCCTCGGGCGGGGTATATGTCTGTTCGGACATGAGGTATGTTGAAGGGAGGTATTAAATAAGACGCATTGCTACATGTGCATGCGTCGCGGGGAGCGGGCCAAGTTTGGGTTTATCTTTGAAGGAACCTAGAAGTAAACGAAGGTTCCCACCGTCGTCAAAGCTTGCATGTCGTCTTGCATATCTCTTGCATGCCCGCCCATAGATGGTCGAGTATACTAGCATTCCCGTTAACATGCAACCGACTGCCTGCGCCGTTTCCAAAGCACCCCAAATCATAATGATACGTACGGTAGGAACATAGTACAAACTGAGGGAATCCCAAATTAATGGTAACTTAATGTGAAACTTGGGGGGAGAAGGAATAGGGATCCACATGCGTAGAAAGAGCGTAGATTGTGTCCATAGTCTCGGAAAGATTCGACTACAAGACATGTATGCGGGGAGGAATGAACGACAAAGAGAACGTAGATAACGTCAGGAATAAAGAAACGAAGCACCGGATTAACAGGAATGCAAGCGGGACTAGATATCAAAGAAAGGCTTGTCGGCGCCCTGTTGCTGCTGCTGTTGCTGCGCGAACGGATTGTGGCCTCCAGTTTGGGCGGCAACGAGCCTGGCGGCGTCTGACTGACCGTACCTAGACGAAGGTCAGCCTTGAACTCCCATGCCCCGCATCAAGGATAAGTGAAGGGCGTACCTCAGTATACCAGTATTCCCGAAAGTATCCATCCCGTCGTCTTTGTTCGCAAATAAACTGGCGAGTTGAGCGTGCTGCTCGTCGTTCTTCGTTTTGACTATAGGAGGTCTACCTTGGCCTGGTCCCGATACTGGGCTCGAAGAATGCGATATGGATGGCGTGATTGAAGGGCTTGAGGTGAAAGATGGAGCCGAAGAATTGGCGTACGTCCCCTGGAGGTTGAAGGATGGCCCCCTTGAGGAAGTGGGTGATGGACCCAGCTTCGCGGGCGAAAACGCTGATGGAGATGGCGCGAAAGGGTTATTGGTTCTAATTACGTAGATTAAGTATATAAGTGAATGAAATGTAGAGATTACCCACCCAAATCCAGTCGGCTGCGGTGCGATAGGTTGCTGAGGCGCGAAGAGGGAGGTGTTCTGCTGTTGAAGCTGGGGCTGTTGAACCTGCTGCTGCTGCATTTGTAGAAGTTGTTGCTGCCTCAGCCACTCCTCTTGCTGCTGCTGCTGCTGCTGCTGCTGCTGAGCAGCCTGTTGCTGGGCAAGGAACTCTTGTTGCTGACGGAGGTATTCGGCCTAGACGAATCGTGCTGAGTAGCACGCGAGGGGGGATTACGCATTACGCCTTACCTGGAGAGCTTCCTGCTGAGCTTGTTGTTGGTAAGGGTTGAACGAGGTGAACTGAGGTTGTATTGCAGCAGTGAATTGAGGCTGCAACGAGGTAAACTGAGGCTGGAGTTGGGTGTATTGAGGCTGAAGATTGGCGTAAGGATTCGCGTCATTAAGTGGGAACGGGTTGGTGGTTGGTGGGGGACTGTTAGCGTGGTGAGGAAAATCAATAGCATCAAAAGGGAAACCACACACAGTTGGTTCGTGTCGTCGAATAGCGCGCTTGAATTTGAGTCCTCCACAGCTTTATGCCTTTTTGCCTCCTCCTCCTCGCTGAGCTTGATGGCCTGCTCAAGATCCCGTTCCTCCGCAGCTTTGGCTTGCTCCACCGCATGAGACCTCTTGCTTTCCTCGATGGCGCGTTTCAATTCATCGTCCTCTTTTGGGGCACCAGCGCCAGGCCCGCGGTTATTACGCCGCCTTACTACATTTTCGTCTTCATCGAATGAGCTGGGACCACCTTCCTCGCCGCCATTTGCCTTGATCATCCGATCCCGCATATGAGCCCGCGACCGTCGTTCCTCCCGTAAACGTGATTCGTCTTGCAGCAGATTGGTGATGTCTTTGGCCTTCTGCCTCACGTTGGCGCCTTGATCCTTACCTTCTTCGTCAATATACTGAAATTCCTTCAATGTTTTGATAACGTAGAGGTTGTCGCGGAAGTAGATCACGACGTTTTCCGACCCCGCGTGCAGACAGTAATCAAGTAGAGTCAACGACTAAGATAAATGATCAGACTTCGCTGCTGAGCCGACTGCCGAGACTGCCCACCTTGAATACATGTCTCCAGTTCTTGCCCTTGTCGTTGAGGCGCTTATCCAGCATCTCCATTATCTCAACGAAGTCCCCCCTGATATTAGCTTTCAGGAGACACGAAAACTTCCAGGACCGGACGAAGCTAGGTTGCAGACACGTACTGATTATACGTTAGCTGCGCAATCTCGTTCATCTGCGTGCCCGATGGCCCCCATGGGTCGTTCGACGTGGCCTCGCGGACTTTGGCCTGCGTATCTGAGTACCCCTTCGTGTAGTTCTTCGTGACTCGCAGCGCGGCCTTGCCCAGGTGCTGCATCGTAGCGGGATGTTTCGAGGTGAAAGTACGGCACGATCCCGGAATGCTGTACAGCAATCACGGGAATTCGCATGGTGATGAATTCTGATCATAACATGTCACAACAACCTCCGCCTGGCTCAGTGCCTTCCACGTAAAATCCACACTAAAAAGGCGGTAGCTTACTTGCAGTATTCTCAACGCTTATGTAGCAAGATGTCTATTGACACGGGTAAGACCTTGGACTCAAAAATCTGTTCGATTTCCTCCCCCACCGTATTCTCGACAAGTGCAGAATTTGCGAGCGTGGCTCATAATCATTTTCTTCATTCTCTGTAAGGGGTCCCGAGCCAACGCGCATCCGATGTGATCTCCGTATCGTCCATTATTTTGCTGCATTTCACTATGGGCTCCGCGAGGCCCTGGCCTGAAAATACCCTCCTTCCGAGTGCAAGGATTTCTAACCACGCCCACTTTGCCCGCCCAATCGAAGTCAACAACCTTGAGCTGCACCCCTTCGGCGTCCTCCAGCTTTACCTCGTTGTTGAGCTTGAACATGATGTTGTTTGCGCGGAAATCACTCCGGATTCTAAAGCCTGCAGCACTTTTCTCACAGCGTCCTTGATACAGTCCACCGCCAGCGAGGGTAATTTGGTCTCACAGTTCATCCCTACGGATAAAGCAAACAGAGAAACCCAGCTGTCGCCGAGGTACTCTATCACGTACGCCGTTGGGTCGCCGCAGAGGATCTTGTGGCCGTATAGCTGAGGAGAGTACCCTCGAGCCGTGAGATGGGTGTGCACTAGTACGCGCGCCGTAAGTCCGCATATCCGCCCTGTCTACGAGCTTTATGAAGACCCGCTAGGATGTTGCATCGGGACTTGCTGAGTCGCGGGGGGGGGGGGGCATCTAGGAGCTCTATGGGTTTGACGAGGGATAAATGCTAGCCCGTGGCAATATTAGTATAGTCAGTATAAACCCTGGGACGGACGGTCTAGTAGACTGGTCGACGAGAGAGCTGTCGTCGCTCAATAATATACTAATGAGTGGGAGGTGGGGTTCGCGCGGTACGGACGTACGCTCTGTGCATGGTGGCGGAGAACTCGAGCGAGTCTTGATGGGCGCCAGCTGCTCTGATCTGCGTGCACGCATAAAGTCCATGTCCGTCAGCGAGTCGACCACGGCATTGACGCCGTCACGGAATGCGCCAGCATCACCTATACCCCACACGTCTATTAGACTGGATAACGCATTGGTGAAGACTTAATATTTATTGAATAGGCATCCCCATACGCCAACCGAGAACCTGTCCCGGCTCTTGGGCTCCTTTACTTGCGAGAAGTGATCATGTGCAGCTCTTATCTCCACACAGAGTGTATGGCTCGACCATTGAATATTAAGTGTCTATGTGTCCGCGTCTGATGTTATCTTGGCGCACTATCGCGCAGCCACAAAGTCGTCCAAGATTCAGACGCTTCCAACGAAGGTATTGGCTCATAGCATGTGTCTTTTTTCCTGGCTTGCAATGGAAGACACGGGGATCCTTTTAGGCTTATCTTATCCGATTCGTATCATAATTCCGCTTTATTCATGGCACTCATCGGGGTCAAGGCTGAGATAAGCTCGAACTACATAAGCGGACCGGGCGACATGTATCTTTCTCTATAATCAAAGCAGTCATGGCCATTCTTGTAACAGGCGCAGGCGGCAAGACGTCGAAAGCAGTAATCCTCCAACTCAAAGACGCTGGGATCTCCTTCATTGTGGGATCCACCCGTGGTGCTAGCGCATCCTCGCCAGGCGTGGACGCCGTCAAGTTCGACTGGACGGACGAATCTACGTACCCTGTCCCGTTCCAGCACGGGTTCCCCAGTGGCGAGAAGATCACCGCCGTCTACATCGTTCCCGGCCCCGTCGCAGAGCCTTCTCCCGTTATCAACGCCTTCGTAGACTATGCAATGAAGGAACAGGGCGTGAAGCGATTTGTGATGTGTGCTGGTGAGACGCTGAAGAAAGGTGGCCCTTTCGTTGGGGAAGTGTGGTCCCATTTCGAAGATGTCGCCGCAGAGTATATGGTTCTCCGACCGACTTGGTTCCTGGGTGAGTTGCGATATCAATGATAAGGGCCTCGAGGGTGTATACAGGCTTACATCACGTAGAGAACTACTTGGATTGGTTCTATTTGCCCCTCAAGAACGAGAACAAAATCTACTCGTGCGCTGGGGACTCGACCATGGCGTTCGTGAGTGCGCAGGATATCGCAGCGCTCGCTATCAAAGGCCTTACGGCCGAGAAACCATTTAACCGCGACTTCGCAGTCCATGGTCCAGAGCTGGTGACTCACGATCAAGTCAGTGCACGCTGGCATTAATTGCACCTCCGCTGTTTAATGATGTATGACAGCTCGCCGAGAAATTCAGCAAGGCACTCGGGAGGAAAGTCGAGCACGTTAACATCACGGAGGAGAAGCGAGCGGCGATGTTGACGGATGCTGGGTTCCCGGCTGGTTTTGCTCAGTTCATGGCATGGTTAGAGGCTAACGCGCCAAACAAGGAACTCGATACAGCGGCTGCGAGGGTTACTGGGAAGAAGTTAATGTCTTGCGATGAGTTTATCGAGAACCACAAGTCAGCTTGGTTGTAAGTGCAGATAGAGCGTCAACTCAATGTAAATCACGTACGGCTATCTGTATATATCTTCGTATGCACCAATCATGCTATGAACAGAAGAGAAGAAGGAAGGGAAGGGAAGGGAAGAAGCGAACACAACAACACGAGTACACCCACGTGTATACCTGGAATTACATGCAAGGAGGTGTAACCAGGGATATCATATCATACATATAAATGAATTTTAGTGTAACCTAACAGACGAGAAGTCTACGATACATAGCTAGGTAGGTTATAATGTAGGCTACTGTATACACTATCCAGTTATCCAAGACGTGGATGGGGTAGGATAGGATAGGATAGGAGGGTGGATAGGCGAAAGAAGATATGTGAACGCATAAGATAGGAACTGGATAGAAATATCGCGGGCAGGAGACGGGAGAGACGAGATGGAAAATGTAAAGCCGAGAAAAGTGGAGACAATGAAAACAAGGATAGAGAGAACACAAGGAATGAGAAAATACCTCTAAAAGGCTGGGGCGCTGGATGAGAAACGGGCGGCGACGGGGCCTAGTCTCCTTGTAGGCGTCGGCCGCGATCATCGAGCCCGAAGAGGTTCGCCAATTCACGGACGGTAAGCTCTGCAGACGAAAACCGAGGAAAATCAGTTATGTACAATACGACCAACCGAGTAACGCCACGTACTGCCAATCTTCTTGCCACTGCCCTCCCCAAGACTTCCATCAGCAAGGGTTTGCTTTAAACAAAGGATTAGTCAGTGGCTGTATAGTACGCGTAGGGGACAGGGTATACGGACCTTCCGTTCCTGCATCGTCAACACCCTATCTTCCACTGTGTCGGCAATGACCAGGCGCCGAATATTGACGGTTCTCATCTGGCCCAGCCTGTGACATCGATCGAAGGCTTGAGATTCTACGGCCTGGGACCATCCCAGATCCAATGAAATGACGTTATTCGCCCGAGTGAGATTCAAGCCAACACCTGCAGAAGAACGATGTCAGACGCCATGGATGGAGCAAGTGAAGGGGAAACGCGCCCACCTCCGCACTTCAAGGACATTAACATGACCCGTGCGGTGTCCTTGGTCATGAACACCCGCACAGCTGTGTCGCGACTGTTGCGGTCCATATCGCCTTGATATCTAGAGAATGGTCGTTAGACAAATGCACTCGATACTGTGACGGCCGCGTACTTTACATGTGGGACCCCGGCTTCCCCTAGATAGTTTGAGACGAGGCCAAGACAAGACGTCCATTGGGAGACGATAATGGTCTTTATGAGAAGTGAGTCAACACAAACTGAACTTCGTGTGGGACTCGTGACATACCTTTTCATCTGGATGGTCTTGCGCTAGCTTGCGAAGGATTTCCATCATGTACTGGATATTTTTGAGTCAATATCGGCGCTACTACGTTATACGTGTATTGCGCGCACCTTCATCTTGGTTGAGGGTAAGAACTTGGGCATCATCATCACCGGACCATCGTGAGCCGCCGGAGTGGGCTTCGTGACCGGCTTCAAGCCGAAGACAACTTGATCATCAGGCATCTCGTCGTCCGAGTCAAGAACGATCGTGCGCTTGGTCAGACGTTTCTTGATAGCCCGACTAGCCCTTTTCTCTTCGTAGTCCTCATCTTCATCGGAATCGACGATGAAGTCGCTCATGCTGTCTTCATCGTCGTCATCTTCTTCAGAGACCTCTTCCTCCTCGGAGTAGCATTCGTCCCCGCTGTCGATAACGGTAACGCGCTTTGATTTAGGCTTGGGTTTGCCCTTTGCCTTCGCTTTCGCCTTGCCCTTGCCCTTGCTAGTATGCCAGAAGACAGAGTTCGGGTCTTTGTTAGTGTCGGCCTTGAGCTTGTGCTTGGCCAAGGAGGGATCCAAATCCTCTTCGGACGGCTCGAAAGCAGAGCGAGAGAAAAGCTTCTCCGCGGTGATGGAGCTACGACAGACAGGGCCTAACAACACTTCGGTCAAGAAGTAAATGTACTGGAGAAGCGGACATACAGGGACGATCTTGATTGAACTGGGCTTCATCTCCATCGGCCAGTGGTGCATTGATAACATCGGCTATGGAAACCCGTCAGCGTCGCAGCACAGATACAGGTATTTGGAGGACTCACTTATACATTCCTTACAGAATGTATGAGAGCAAGGAGTGATAACCGCGTCCGTGTAGTGATCAAAGCAGATCGGGCACTCTTCGTCTTCGAATATAGCGTCCACGGACTAAGGGGAATGAGACACAATATGTAAACAATAAAGGTATGAGGACTAACCTCCTTCTCAGCAGCGATACGCTTGAGGGCCGCCTCCTTGAACTTTGCCTTCAGACCATCGACGAAGACCATCGAAACAAGGTACCTGGCACGCGTCAACTCGGTGCGAACTTCGGGCTTGTCATCGTCAACTTCGTCAGGATGTACAAAACCATCACCGTCCTCCTGGATAAGGATTGGATGCGAACAGATTTGTCGCAGACGTAGAAGTAACACGAGCACTTGAGAATAATTCTTGAGGACTGTCCCCGCTCGTAAGTAGCGATTGAAAGTCGCCTGAGTTCTAGCTTCCACCTGCGGAAATGAATCAAGCACTGCAAGGAATATCGACGCAGATAAATGCCTACCATCTTGTAGATCTCACGTTCTTCTTCGGTAAACTCGAGCTTGACGAGCTCGACCTCCTTGGGAGGCAATTCGATCAAGCGTTTGCCGTCCAGTTGCGATGACTTAGTGCGTCGAATCATGCAACTAGCTAATATGGCCTGAAGGCGCACGACGGCAGTGGCGGCTGAAACATATCATAGTGAGATGGCGCAGAATGAACACCAAGCATTATACTCACGATTCTTCTTCTCAAGCCGCGAAATATGAGAGTGGAACTCGGACCAGTCATACCATGGACGCAGCTTGATGAATCGCAGATATGCATAAACGTCAGCCAACCCGTTTACGATAGGCGTCCCGGTCAAACACCACCGATAGGTTGCCTGTAGCTCGCTCACAGCCCGAGAAGCTCCTATACGTTCCCATCTGTCACTATGCGAATGATTATCATCAATAAAATGGAATGCTTACGGGTTGTCTTGTTTCGAATAAACTGGGCTTCATCGAGGATTACACGGTACCACTACAGGATGGCCATCAGATAGGGTAGACATGGAAGAAGATTAACTCACGTCCATCTGAAATAGAATGCCAGACTCTCGGCGAGCACCTCGGCGGCGCGTGGGGCAATCCGAGTCATCTTCGTCGGAGTCATCAACAATAAAGCCTTCGGATTTGCGACGCTTTGCTTTCGCCTGCTTGCGCTTCTGCTCGCCCTCAACATCCGGCCATTCGTAGGCCATCGTCTGTGAAGAATAAGTCACCAATGATTACGCTCGAAGAATTCGGACTTACAGCGAACGTAGTCAATACAACATCATAATTCAATAGTTCCTTCTTACGACGAGGTTTGTTGTTTCCTGGTCGTAGTCGTCAAGTAATGAACACGCAACGTTGACTGGGACTCTACCGTGATATATCAGGACCTTAAAGTCAGTGTTCGTCTTCGCCCCGATTTCGTTCTTCCACTGCTCAAGCAGAGCAGTCGGAGCGATGACAAGGTTAGCCCGGCAAGCAGGGTTGGTCGAGACGTTCTTAACCATGGTAGCGATCCTACGAGTCCGCTCAGCATCTCGATACATAACGTTATACCCTAGATGACTCACATTTGAACGGTCTTCCCAAGACCCATTTCGTCTCCTAAGATCCCGCCCTTGAAGTAACTATTCTCTTTGTTGATCATCCAAGCGACACCGATGATTTGATGAGGCATGAGCGCGATCTGCATTCCAGGGATTAACTGGTATTGGCCCGTAAGCCCCAACGTCTCGAGCGCCGTGTCGACTCTAGCATTGCCGTCGAATTGCTCGGAGTTACCAGCCGCCATCAAAAATTTATCAATACTACGTGCGGTGATTAGCTACTCGGGGAGAAAATTCGCAACGGTACGCACTCAGTGGCTGCTGCCTGTGGGCCTTGGAAGGTATCTCTCCCACGTCCGTGAAAGTCCCCGTTTTCGTCGCGAGTGTCCCGCATGGACGGTAGTTGCGGCATCACATCCGAATATTTCTGCACGACAGCATCGACAATCTTAGTATGGTCAACGTCGAGATCCATTGCATCGTCCGTGTCCGTGATCGGGTATTTACCGTCATCAGCGTCGTGCTTCCAACTTGGTCCTGCGATAGGTGAGGAGGGAGCCGGCGACGACGAAGGCGGAAGTGGGACCGCCTCCCATTTCGGCTCGTGCTTGATGCCAACTTCGAAGTTGGAATGATAGGATTGGCGCGAAAGCAAATCTCCTGGAGACGGGCGAGGCTTTACGGGTGCACTTAAATTCTCACCAGCACGCTTCAAAGAGTTCGGGGCTATAGCCATGTTTACGACTTCTTGTATATCGTTTAGACTATTGCTGTCGACGGTCGCTAGAGGGCGCTTAACATCTATGACTTCAGTCTTAACTTTCTTGGACAGCTGAAGAGGGGCAGATTCCGTCTTGACGGAGGGGCGAGGGGGGAATGCAGCGTCGGGATCGCGTTTGAGCGGAAGTGATGGTTCTACAGGTTCAGGCTTTATAAACAGCTCACTAGAACAGACGTTTAGCGCGTGTTGATCTCATATTAGGAGGGAAACGTACGAGCGCTCGGTTTTGACCGAAGCACGTCGAGAGGTCGACTGATCGTTCACAAGGGGATATCATTGTCAATTCATTCTGAGATTAGCCGAGGTGAGCGTACCGCTGCTGGGAGAGTGACTCTCCTATCCGCTAGTCGAGGTTCCTCGCGAGCAGGACGTTGGGACTTGCCATGCTCGTTTTTGATATGAAACTAAAGAAGGGTAATTTAACCTCGGACCCGGGTCATCCAGACTAATCGAACCTTGTAGGTGGCCAGGGATCCAAATCCTTCTTTCTTGCCACCGTCACCAGCTTTCGAACTTCGAATGAGCTTGATGACAGCACCATCACAGCCAGTCTCAAGGCAAGAAATTGATCCAACTGTACCAGGGATCAGCAATGCCTCGTGCAGTTGGCAGTTATCTGACAACTTACAGCCTTTTCCCGGTTCAAGCGTTAAACGATACTGCATGCAGTGAGTGGGAGTGAATGGAAGCAGTGACGGACTATATTTACATTTGTATCGTTTGGATTGGACGCAATGAACTTCTTAAGTTCTTCGAGATAGCTCGGAGGGATTTTGGCCGTCTATATGTCAATAATTGACGCGTCGCGAATGTACCAGCAAGTCAGGGTCAGTTGAATAACACGCGATGAATTAAGCAAAAAAGCGCGTACCGCCGCACGGGGGGTAAGGCCAAGATGCTTTTTTGCGAGACTGGTAAGTGAGAGTTGGGAGACAGAGAGGGTGTCCATGGCTGGACGATGGAGAGGTGTTGAGGAGACAAGTCAGAGACGGGGTCGGTTTATATTGCGCGCTCTGAAGATTTGGCGTTGCTTGCCATGTTTGTCCTTGTCGACGCGACAAATTCCCTTTTACAGGAACCCGCCCTGCCAACCGGGGTTGGCCAAGCAACCACCAGCCACACTAGCCATCCATGAACAAAGGACCGCATGATCATAAGTCCTCGAGGTGGCTGCACTTTGGCCTTTATGATTGATGTGGCCAGATCACCCATGCCCAAGCGCCGCACTGCGGCATCGCCATGACCGTGGTTCTCGGTTGCACCCAAACGGCACCTCGATGTAAATGCAAGCGCGAAGTCAGTATATCGATTGATTGGGCAATCCGGGGAGGCCTCTATAGGCGTCATCGTACCTCGAGCGAGCTGGTAGTAAGCGTCTGGCGCCTAATTGATCATCTTTCCCAGTCCGATGTCTTCGATAAAGCATCATGGACAGCGTGCTGCAATATTGCTTGCAGTAAATAAGGAATTGCATATCGAGCATTGCCGTCTAAAGTACCTACAACGTCGCGCTGTGGTGGGAGAGCGAGAGAACGGACACATCACTATCATCGTTCCAATCGCTAACCTTCTTTTCGTGACTTCCCACAGCTGTTGCTCGGATTCTATAAATCTGACACTCAGGTTGAGTAGCTCATAATGAGCGCAAATGATGAGTATAAGAAGGATGCAAGTAGATTTTGACGAGCGGAAGCATCAATATATCAATACCTGCCTCTAGATGGAATCGAGGGGCGACCAATAATAGACACCAAGTAACTTCGCCCTTGGTGAGCACGCCCCTGTGAGCTGCATAGGAACGTGAGACCGACTCTGAAGTTATTCAAAACAGTCGACTCAGAGCGTTTCGGATTGAAAGCAAGTGGTGCGATGTTTAAAGGTGCTGTATCATAATATATGTACATGGAACGTACGGCCGCCTTTGATACATGGAGATAACGTAGAAAATAATAAAAATAAATAGTCAAGATTCAAATGAGTGTAGGGATTGAACCGTGTTCATCCCTTGATACATGGTTTATTGTACGTATTACATCGTTTCGTTTACTTCTTGTTTCGGTCCGTTATCAGCTGCGGCCGCATTCTTTCTTAGGTATTATATTACTTACTCGCACATGCACACTCTGCATGCTTAGTTACATCTACTAGATGTATATATAGTACCTAGCACCTACCTATAATAACAAGAAGAAGAAGATTTCCCCCCTCAGTTGCGTTGCGAAGTCGAGTCCAGCAGTTGCACGCGGCACTGTCTGGTTCGCGTTCCGTCTCCGTTCCGTTCGTCACGTGGCGTTCGGATTTCGTTCACTCCTTCCTTCTTACTTCGTCTTTTGGTGGGAACACACCATTCCCAGTCCTCGCATTCACACAGCGAATACTACTTCGCGCCTACATGAGTCGCCAAGAAAATATGCTACAAGGAGCAGATGTGTATGCGCGCACTTATTACCCATCATATCCACTGCATCGCCTCATACTTCGTTGTATGCGCTTGAGGAAGGCAAGGTGTCACAACCCCATCCGCTCGCCAATCACGCGTGTTCAACCTCGCAACAGTAAAAACGACGCCCTCCCTAGAGCGCCTCACCTTCAGCTTTTCGTCCTGCTTCGTATCCAAGCCCTCGATAGGAACATAGTTCGGGAGTTTCAGGAGGGCAGGGTACGAGG
Source organism: Pleurotus tuoliensis (assembly GCA_036872985.1). Lineage (NCBI taxonomy): Eukaryota > Fungi > Basidiomycota > Agaricomycetes > Agaricales > Pleurotaceae > Pleurotus > Pleurotus tuoliensis. The sequence goes on along the minus strand of JAYMDH010000011.1, from coordinate 428,406 downwards.
CTAGCGCAAGATTCGTCTTGTTTCTGAGTCGATGGGTTGAGATGGTCTCCGAGGGTCTCCTTTCCCATCGAGATGGGCGAGACTGCGGCCCCGTGTCTTCCTCAATGCGGATATCGTTGATGGGGTAATTGAGGATGTCGACGGGAGATGAAGGGGTACTTGGAGGCTGCGAGTTGCCAGCGGTGCTGTTACTGTTGCTACATGACGACGGGGAGGACGACGAAGGCGAGGGAGATAATGATGGGGAAGAGAGAAAGATGGAAGGCGTGAACATGGGGATGGGCACGGGTATTGATATAGAGAGCTGCGGGGGTTTCACTTTAACCAATGCGCTCGTGTCTGAGTGTACGCGCTTCTTGCGGTGTTGAGATCGTTGCCGAGATAGCAAGTGAGATTCCGAGTTTGAGCGTAAGTGCGAGTGTTTCGCAGGGGGAACATGAGGTTGAAGATCTGCCTCACGACCTTCGAGTTGGAGGGCGGCGAGAGACCGAGAACGTAGTTTGCGTAGGTATGCTCGCGTTTCGGGGATTGGTATTATTGATACGGGAGACGTAGATGTGGGTGTAGGTGGGGTTTTCGATGCGGATGTAGTTGCAACTACTTGCGTACCCAGAGTATCCTGCGCGGGCTTGGCCTCTCTCCCATCGAGTGGGCGTTTCAATGCGATGCGTAACTCATCCCATTTAGGTTTTTGACTAGCGTCCACCAAACGCTCCAAGCCATTTGCCAGTGATTGGGGGACGTAAGGAGAACGAGAGGAGAGCATGGAAATCTCGGCCCAGTCTTCTACAGAGCTGAAGGAATTACAGCTGTAGGCGCTGGCACTCGATTGGCATGAAAATGGGGAGAGGATGAACGGTGTGAGCGTTCGACCTGATGAAGTACTCGTAGCCTGTATGTCGAGAAAGTCAGCCACTCACGCAATACGCACTCTCCTAAGTGGGAATTGGGCGACTGACCTCTGAATTAGAGTAATCTTTGCAGCTATCGTCGCTGTGAGGAGGTGCGAATGGTATGGGAGAAATTATCAATGGAGTCGGGACCGGCCGTGAACGAATGTTGAGAGGGAGTGTAGAGTTCATAGTAGAACGCCGGCTATAGAGAACGAAACGAGTGAGATCCCGCGCGCAGCGCTTCAACAACGAAAGAAAATGGTCCGAGGTAGTGATTAAAACCCCAGCGTATCCTAAGGCCTTGATATTAAGCAATCTTGTATGAACGCCGATGAGTCTTATATAGCCTTCACCACACGCGTTTCCAGAATCGGATACCACACGCCCGTCGGTGTTTCAGAAATCCATAACACTTGGGTGTTACATCAGCTCCAGCGACGAACCTAGATTCAAGGTGTATGGGCTGGGGCGCACAGCCAATTGCTCCAGAAGTGGGCATGGGACAGACGGCGCGCAAGGTATGGATAGCAAATTCGGAGTCGATACGTGTTTGATAGGGTATCCAGCACGTATCGAGTGCGCCTGATGTTTGAGATAACCTCGGCCCTCAAGTTGAAGCAACTAGCTTTCCTCGGGGATCCTCAAGTCCTAGTATATTGCCATAACGAGTCCACTGCAACAACTCATCTTTACCCCAATGACAAAGAGTTCCCGCCGCTTCAACTTCTCTGCCAAATATGACATGAACTCAGCAAGTATGCTGATCGCTAGAAGCAAATAGTATATCGTTGTTCCCGTGTTTTGCAAGCGAAATTGGTGCCAGAGATTCCGGAGGAAAGGAAATTCGAAACATGAAACTTGTTCAGTTGCAAAGGAAACGGAACATGCCGCGGCCTTGCCGGCCCGCTAGGAGCAATAGGACGAGCGCCCATACGCGCTAGTTCGCTAGTTAATTCAACTAGTTACGACGACGCCACAAGCGATAGGAAAAGATGAAGAAATCCCGGAAAAATGGAAATACTCGATGCATTTTCCGCTTTGCGCACACTGGTGGATGTGCGCAGGCCGCCCGTTTGGATGGGTGATCAACAATTCGGATGCGTTATGCTTCTCAGAAACTTGCTGCACTGTGGGTAAACACTTACCAAGCACTCACGGATTCTGCTCTAGTTACGCTAAAGGGACACTCAGAGAAGATGCTCTCATAGGCTGATCGTGACTGATCCTATCCGGGTCCTCCTCGATAACGGTCCCAGCGGTCAAACGTTCCAAGAATTGAGAGCAGTCCATCCACAGTGTACTGTGATACGCCCTGCACAATTTCCGAGTAAACCCAAGTCCTTGACTATGGAAGTTATCTTACTATGTGCGTCCACGGCCAGCAACAGGACCAGCGACTATAGAATTACACTTCCTAGCATGCTATGCTACCGGTACCAATCCTCCCCGGCCCTTCGCAATCATCATAAACATCGACAGTCACAGCATGGAAAGTGTATCGCCGAATACTCTCATTCCTCATCAGCACTGTTCAACGATGAAGCCACCGGACATCTGTTGGGCGACTCACCCAGCGCAAAGGCAGCGAGAAGTATTGTCGTAAGCTCTTTAGTTCCCTTCGCACATATGACGAGGCGGAAACAGGAATCGACCTATTTATGAGTCTTCGAGGTCGGATTAGGCAGCACAAGGAGCAAGCGGGACTCCAAGTCCTGCCATGGGTCCCTATAGGTCTAGTTTAACAATCGTGAAAAGCGCTTAATCTTTGTTCAGATCTCGACGTACATCTTGATTGAATGGACCGTTGATTTACGAGTCTCTCTGCTTAACCTCGACCAATCTCGTGTGTGATGGATACACAGGCTATAGATGTTGGATTTTTGAAATCTTGGCGGTACAGGGAGTATAGGGGTCCACGTGACTACTGTAGCTATTTTACATGCCCATGTATCTTTTTCTCTTTAAGTATGTCTTTGCCGGAGTCCCAGTCAAACACAATACAACTACTTGTTCACTCGGATATCGTGCGACAGTCAGCAGCTTATTTTAGCAATAGAAACTGTTAGTCACTGTTTGTTCCACATCTTGTGTTTTGTCTAGTGGCGTGGGGAGAGATGCAAATAGGAGACAATACCCTCTCCGACCAGCTCTTGTTCACAACTCACAACATTGCGCGATGGGGACAAGAGGGTACTAGTAAGTGCACACGTCTAACTCAAGTTCCAGCCTGAGCTTTATCTGCGTCATATATCACCAGTGTCTATCGCCATCGGGCTAAGTATGTCACAACATACAACCAATATGACTCCTATCCCGACGTCTTTGGCGTCCAAATGGTGAACACCATCCCGCGCCACCCGTCCGCGTACAAGAAATGGCTCGAGAAAATGCGGAGGCGATGCGAGCGGCTCTTTCGGCGCACCGGTGTGGTCGAGGAAGATTGTGATGATGGCGACGATGGACGATTCCACGTCGATGATGATGACCTTGATATCGAAGAGGTCGAGATCACGGATGAGCGGAGGTTCCCGGATATGCTGATAGAATACGTGTATGAGATTGACCTCGACGATGAGGTCTTCTGGGTGAATGGGATGCCCATATTCCGACTGGATAGCATGCCGACGGCGGAGGTGTTCCTCGAGGTGCTGGGAAAAGACAGCTACGACCACTTTGCGACGGAGAAAAGCATGCCATCTAAGCATGCGTATAGGATCGCTGCTCCCCCGCAGCCACCCAGCGCAGACGTTGCATCATATGAATCCCTCCGCGGATCGACCAGCGTTGGTACCGACGTTTACGAGCTTCTGAGCGTCTCCGAAGAGCCTTCCCCGGCCGAGCGCGTGTGCATTCGGCTGTACGAGGTCATCGCAGGGGTGTTGATGGGCAGCCGCAAATTCGTTTCCCCCCTCCTCGCCTCACAGATAACGCCCTCGGCGCCATCAACAATTCCACCCTACATCGTCTCGACCGCCAAGTCTCTCGTGTTCCGTGCGTTTCTGCCCTTGGTCTTCCATCCTGACGTAGCGCTTTCGAGCGAGAAATGGATTGAGGAGAAGGGAGACGGAGATGGGAATGGGGCGGAGATGCTGTGGTTGAAGCCGGATGTCTGCTTCAGCGCGGGGTTCTACTTGGAGCACGACGACCATCTTCGTGCGGCTGTTGGGAGGATGGTTCGCAGTGTTCAGCGATCCTCCAAGCCCGGTGGTGTTGTCTACGGCATCATATGCTCAGTTTTCCACTGCGTCATTGTTCGAGTCGAGCCTGGTTCATTCCAACATACACCCGCATTGCGATTCCTGCCCTCACGATTTGCCGACTCGCCTTCCACACCTGGGATCACCGCATTACTACGCCTCGCGTACGCGTCAAGATACAACGACACCTTAGGCGAGATAGTCCTCAGCAAATCGGAGTTCAAACCCAGACTTGACGCACCTCAGGTGACCTACATGGACAGACTCGCACCGGAGCTCATTGCGCGGATTGCGTCCTTCATCCCAGATCTGACAACCCTCCTCGCCTTCGCCTCGCTGAACCCGACCACAGCAGCGCAAGCAGGCCGCGAGCTTAGCTTCCCGTTCATAGGGGACTACCATCTGCTCCAAGTTCAGAAACACGACGACCTCATGCAGGCAATGTTTGTCGGGATGAATGGGTGGGGGCGGACAACGACGGTGTATGTTCAGGGTATGGGCCCAGATGATACGATGTACAATACGCAGCAGCGGTTTGGGGACGAGTGCTATTCGGTGTTTACACATATCGAAAACGCGCGGGATGCGGCCTTCGTCTTGCAGGCAGTGCAGCGTCGGTACTAGCAGCACATGCGGCTCCAGTTCTCGCTGAACGCATTCGATCCCTTCACGGCTCTACAGTCGGGTCCGTATTACAAAACACGTAACGTCCGTTTGGGTTCCTTGATGTGTCGTATGTGGAGGACTTTTGTAGATATCCTCGATTGAGAATTATGATATCCAATGCATGGCAGGAGCAAGGAGGCCGTGAGTAAAGAGCAAGGGTCGCTCGCTGTCGCGTTCAGTCACATCGCGTGAGCTGCTACGCATGTTCTGTCACCCGTCCCGTCGGTCACATCACGTGCATTGAGGCCAACTTGAACTAGGCGGCAACCACGTTGGCAAGGCCTAAGTACTAAGTATCCGTCCAGTGCTAGCGGGGGAGTTCGAGTACACACAAGGTGCGTGTATGCCAATATTTTGCAATGCTTGCATCATCAGCTAACCCACCGTCAATTGTCCGTTAGAAATCTAAATACCGACTGCTATCATCTGTCGGACACCACGACAGAAATTTTTCTACCCACTTAGAGCAACGGCTGTGCGAGGCATGGGAATACACGCAGCAGAAGATATTAGCCCAGTATGGCCACCATCAGGCATTGCGCAGCCTGAGGAAGCAAGAAATACTTGGTGTTGACGCTCGTACCGTCGACTATAGACAAGATCGCCTTAAAAGTCCATTTGACAGCATTGGCGAGACGCCATGCCCACGCGATTCCCCATGTTTCGCCCCGAATATCATCGAGTCTAGCGCCTGGCTTCCATGCATTTGCCCTCGTCGTCCAATCATTTCTCCCTAATCAAACGCCGTAACACATAACGAACTTCTTTTATGTCAGCAGGCCTCTACGCCACTATCACCATTCAATCAACGGTGGTGACTTCTATCGCACCGCATGTCAAGAGAGCCGTGGTGTTGTGAACGTCAATATAGCCATAACTGTTGCGTGAGCGCTTGTACATGCAATGATGAAGGCTTTCTGCGCGTCTAGACATTCCGTTCACGTACGACTGCGTGTCGGCGCCTGGACATTACGCATAAATATGAGCAAGGCCGCATGGGTAGCCTCCACTCAGTGGACCTTGAGGCATCTACTTCGAATCCTTTCACGCTATATTGCGCAGTACAATGTCCAAAAAACCCTCTCTGGATCACGGCGTTGCAGGTGATTACTACGCAGGCGACCAAGTGGGAGGTAATGTTGGCGGTCACAACAATACTAACCATGTATTCAACGGTGGCAAAGGTGAGAGCTTATGCTGCCTTACTAGCGGCTCACTGATTGCTCGCTATTCAGAGGACTTCAAGACTCAACTCACGAGAATCAAGGCGATGTACGGCGCACAGAATCAGAGCATGAGAAAAGGCGACTACTATGCTACCCTTGGCGAGGTGCAGAAGATCAAGGACTCGCTTCAGGAGTTGATGAACGAAGTAAACACCTTCAATGACAAGGTAGATGCAGATTTCCAAAAGAAGTTCCGTGGGTACATACCGAGCCTCCCAGTGTGCGAGCGCGTGCTAATGGTAAATCAATTTCTAGCCCACAACGAGCCTAGCAATATGGTCGAACGGGGTTCCGATCAAGGTTGGAGTGAGTATTCACCGCGATTCCAAGACGAATGCGCATATCTAGAGCTACTTTTTTCATCTAGAGCTTGCTGGGAAGCACGGGAAGCAGGGGTAATGACTCTACTAATGAGATTAATACGATTTGCAACTAACATGTCCACACATCCTTACCATAACTGCTTGTTATCTATGACCATTACTTGCCTTACCTATGTCCACACATCCTTACCATAACTGCTTGTTATCTATGACCATTACTTGCCTTACCTGCTTGCCATCGTCGTCGTCAACTAAGTCGATTACTCTAGTGAAGTCCTGTGGGACCTTGTGGGACCTTGTGGGACCGAATTAACCACCTAAACCTCGCTTAGCGCTTATTTAATCTTTGACCTTCCGCCTCCCACATTACAACAGAACAATTACCTCGAAAAATCTTCGCTGAGGGTTGTAGAGTATCGTGGCTGGGTCCTGTCATGATAGATCAGGATATGTTCGCGGAATGTGAGCCAGAAGCTTGAACTCGTCGTCCGAGAAGTCATGGCCTACGTGTTGGTCGCATCGTGCTTGGTACTTTCATTTTCAGGTTGACTCTACATTTAGGAACAAGTTTGGCATCTCTTCTCAACCGGGAAGGGCGAGGATGTTGGAGTTGTGTCTATCGCATTCTGTCATCCGTGGCGAATGCTAAAAGTTGCTCAGGCATGTCGGTGATTAATCCGTAAACAAAGTGAAGAGATCAAAGCCGGACTCTGCATTGTTTTAGATACCACCACTGACATTTCTATATGAACGATGAGCAGATTGAACGATCAACTGCTTCGTTAGAAGACAAGAGGACGGGTAAAGCGTAGTACCAAGCTGCGTCGCGCTCATCAGTCCGACACAGAAAATGAATTAATGACGAACGAGCCTAAATATATATCAATGTGTGATCTCCACTGTAATCTTCTGCTTCAAACTCCGGCTCCAGGTGGCCTGTATCCTCCATGTCGTTCACCATGACGCTGATCCAGCCGCCACAGTATTTCCTCCGCCACGCACAGCACATATGTTCCTCAGTCCACGCTTTTTTTCCGGGACGGCATTTCGTGAAGTTCGTCCTGCCAGTGTCCACGAAATCAGTCGTCAGTAATCAATAGCGCGGAATGAGAATAATAAGAACGTAGAACGCACTTGAAAGACACGCGCGCATTGTCCTTCAGCGCATCTAATACGTTGCGGGCCTTCTTATTTATGTGCCCATATGTCAATTTCTGGCTCTGAGTCTGCACCGAGGCGTCCTTCTGGTTAGAAATACCTATATGTGCTACAAACAAAACAATCCACCAACCTTGTTCGGAAGAAGACTCACCATTATCATCAGTTGATACCATCGGCGCCGCCTTCCTCTTCTTATTCTCCCTTTCCCTTTCCCGTTCACAAAAGTGGACCTCCTCAATACCCTCACACGCGCTGCATATGCATATGCCGCCTGAAGGCAGTGTACGCATTACTGGCAAACAGCAGTAAATGCATGGTTTTCCGAGTCCGTGTGCTCCAACTGGGGGCGGCGCAGAACTTCCACTGGCATCGTAGATGACGGTGCGGTGCCGAGAGTGCTTGCAGACGCGTTCATTTGGGCTGGGTTGGAAGAAGACGATATTATGGCTGACGGCGGTGACATGATCGACGCGAGGGAAGGGAGAAGGCGCGTACGACACATGCAGCCACATCACGTGTACGGTTGTGACGCTATAGAACGTCTTCGCGTCCCGTCATCAAGGCCTCTCTTCGAGAGTACCTCGAACATCGAATGGCGGCTGCGAGCACATCCAACACGCGACACTCTGCGTGTCGTACCGCCTCTTCAGAGAAAGTCCAATTCCAGAGGGGGTAGATTACGACCGTGGTATGTATATGTATATATGTTTGTCTATCGATAATGGCAAAGAAGTCCCAAGAGGTGGCACAAACTCGAAAACAGTACACAAAATGAACAGCATCAAATATCAAGTTTCAGCGCAATTCGATGTTGTAAGTTGCTAGGCCACTCAGCGCGAAACACCCAGCTCCTTCCCGATGATTTTCAAGCACTCCCTCGCCAACGTCCGGGCATCCATCTCCACGACCCCACCTCCACGAAATAGCATCGACGCGCGCGTGGTTTCTCCGTGTTGACTAATGGAGGATGGGCTGGCGGTTGTTGGGATCGGGGCCCTCGCAACTGAACTCGAAACTGCCTTCGCTTGCGGGATGGATACCCACATCGAGGGAGGCTTGCGAGGTATCGCTGCGATATCACACAAAAGATCGTACATGTGGAAGAGGTGCGCGACCGTCGAGCGCTTCACGGCGTCGGCTACCAGTTCAGACGGAGGTAGCGTAGTTTCTATAGTTAGACACGACGTTAGTAATCGAAAGTCCTTCGCATGCATTTGCACTACAGAAACGTACGGGGAGTCTCGGTGCAGCAGCGCGTGGGTTCTTCGGCAAAGGCGGCCCAGAGCGAGGCAGGCCATAGCGATAGATGGAGTAGCTTGCGAAGGATATACAACAACTCCTCTTCGCGGGCTCTGGGAAAGGGCAGCCCGCCGCGTATCATTTCATCGGCGACGTAGCTTGCCAACGACACGTGACAACGATTCAGCAACGAGGGCAGGCTCAGCGCAGCGACACGTCTACGAAGTGGCTCTCCATCTGAACGCGGGGAGGGGGAATTAGTGCCATCTTGTCTATCTTACTGACACACCACCAACCTTTGCAGAAGTCCGAACACATGAGGAAGAGCAGGTCCAAACACCAGTAAGAGAACCGTTCTCGTGGTAATGGGGTGCCGAGGTCGGTGGATCCGTAGCTTCCCTCGGGTAGCCCCCCCTTGCCAAATCCAAACTCCCCCGGTTGGCGAAGGGCCTCGGTAATGGGCGAACTGCTCGCCGAGCTCTTGCTATCGGATTCATACAGAGCGCTGCCCTGCTGCAAGACCTTCGATAGTTGACGAATGAGAGGGTCCGGAACTCGGGAGTCACCGATGTACGGCAAAACGTCGATTTCCAAAGACGAAATCAGTGCGAGATCAAAGTTCTCCTCGGCTTCTTGCACTTCCAGAGGGAATTCCTCGCTAGCGGAGCTACGATGGGGTCATATTCAGACGGAAACACAAGGATACAACGGGACGACATACCAATCAGCAAGGATACCACCTCGGAAAACCTCAATAATCTGTCTCCAGATTCCTTCGACTCGATCGCCGGGGATATCTAAAAATAATTTGAGACATATCTCAATGATGAAAACGATATCTACTTACTATCCCTCAGTACGCTCATTTGCGCTAAGCATTCTTTGACGACGCGCAGGAAGTTTGTAGTGGCGGTTTTCCAAAGCGGAGGGTCTTTGCCGAACTTCGACGGAGCAGGGCAGTCGTACTTCATCTTGATAGGGATGGAGTACGCCTTTCATAGGTACAGATATATACAGGTATTAGCGGCGTACACCATGAAAAACAAAGAGATGCGCAAACTTACCGAAATAACCGCCTCAAGTGTACCATCAGCGTAGATATCTGGCTTCGCCTTGAACTGCAAATACAGATCAACGAGGAGCGGCATCGTTTTCTTCATCAACGCAATGTAGGTAATACGCTTCGGACCTGTCTGTGTAAGCGTTGAGGGTTGCACGTCGAATGCCGCTAGAAAAGTGAGGGTGGCGTATTCTGATAGATCACGCATCACGAGGGAGGAGACAGCGGGTGCCGATAGATCGATGCCATTGACTGTATCCATCACTGATGTCTAATAAGATGGTGGAATCAGTAGAGAAAGAGATTGAGGTCCAGGGACATACCTGCGCAGGGGATAGGGAATCGATATCGGGCCTATAGTCCGGTGACGAAGAATAGGTCAATACGCCTGTAATCACACCAATCGAATGAGTTGCCTTGCCAAAAAAAAGAGGATCGGCTGGCCTTTCAATATGACCATTAACCGAGCAAGGCGTTCCAACTCCCATTCCTTCGCTTGAATCCCCCTCTCGACTTCCCGTAGTCTCTGAACGACCTCTAGCAGGCTCACGAAGCTTTCCTGGCTGAAAATCTTCGTCGCCCGCAGGGGGATAGTCAGCGCGATGGGGGATGATACCTTTGCCGGACCCTCGTTCTTCTTCTGCAGTATCGTTTCGCCAATTTCATCAAATGCCTTCCATGCCCTCTCACACATATCCACCACCCGCTGGCTCAGAGCTTCGTCGCTCCCTCCACCGCCACTCGACCCAATAGCCACCTCTGCAGCTTTGATGGCCTTCTCCAAGCACTTCAAAGAAGGCGAACTAACGATCCTGTTATCCCACAGAACGGCTTCCTGGACTCGCGCCACAAAGAAATCCCATAGCCGCGCAAACGACTCCAATCGGATGAACTTATCAGCCAAAAAGTCATGAAGGATAGACCCTAGGGAGTGGAACGCGAGGATCTTCGAGTCGTCCCAGCCCTGGTATCGTTCTCCAGCAAAACTTGGAGTACCCATAGGAGCGATAGGGGAAGACGCAGCGGAGGGCGTGGCGTCTGCGGCAGCCGCGACGGTCGCTGTGCTGAGCTTCTCGAATAGCGGCACCAGAATCCCCCAAACACACTCCTCCCACTCTGCCAAACTCAGTGTCCCACCATAGAACATCAAGGCCCTGAACAATGTCTGTATCGCGCCATCGCGGACCTCCCGCCGCTCATCCCCAATACTTATACACAACCCCAAAATCTCCCCCAGCAAAAAAAGCCACAAGTCGCTGTACGTTTTATACGCTGGTTCGGTGGTGTTAGAGAGCGTCTTGCGTTTCGACTGGATAGCATCGGAAACACCCCAGAGCAGCGAAGTCGCGGCCGTCAAGGCGATATTCGTGTCTGGTTGCCTGCCGAACTGACCTAAGGTGATGATACACAAGCGAAGATGGTCGGGTTGGAGGGAAGATATAGAGTCGCATACCAGCGTCAATGATTGGAAAGCGATCTTGACTAACGTCGCTGCATTTCTCTCTTGGTGTCTGTCCCCTGGCTGGCCGTATCCAATGGCAGGAGAGGCCTTCCACCTGCTCGTTGAAGGAGAGGACGGAACACTTCCAATCCCTGCCACCGTCTGAGTTTGAGTGTGTGCAGCCGAGCTCGGCATACAAACGCTCCCCAGCATCTCGAAGATCTTCTCCCACCCAACGACCAGCGTATGCGCCGAGTTCTGGAGGATCTCATGCAGCGTCTCCAATCCCATCTTCCTCAATTCAACCTCCACTATCGTAATCCCGCCTATGCCAGGCCCGCCGTCTGGAATTAGTATGACTTGCTTGCCCAGAACATCCAGAACGCGCTGCTGCACGTCTCCTTTCTTGTCGCCCATCCCAATGCCCGAGCCGAGACTCTTCAGCGCGTTGACCAAGATCTCGTCAAGCGCTTTCGCTGCCTGAATGCGAATCCCCTGCGGCGCGCCGAGTTTCTCCTTCGAATCTTTCTTAGTGGTCTTCTCGTCGCGAATGACCGAGAGGAGGTGCATGGTGGTGGGCTCCCATGCGACGCTGGGTGAGCGATATATCAGTCGATGAATGTTCAAAAGGGACACCGTAAGCAGCTTCGATATGCCAAAGTCGCCTGAACGCTACACCCAATATCCAGTGAGTTGTCGAGAACATTGTTTGTCAGACTCACGAAGAAACGTACCAGAGTTCGTGGTATATGTATACCACTTGCTCTCCGCCTGTGAGATGCCTCCGTGTTGGGCGATAACGACAACGACTCGAGGCTCTCGTTCCCTCCAGCAGTGCCCGTTGGTAGCGTCAAAGTTGACGTCGACGCCAGCCCTAAATGCACATCACTCGACGAGCTCTGCATTCCCACCATCTCCCAGCTCAATTTACACAGCGCCCTCACAAACGCACCGAACGCCTCGTCGTCCAGAGCCCCCATCGTCGAATCAAACAACCTCTGGATAGCGGCATACAGGCGTTCCCCATCCAGTTCCATCAATAGCGGGTGCTTCACCGCGGGCGGCGCCCCGAGCTGCGGCGAGCCCCCCATCATCGAAACCACCCGACTCCCTGGCTTCGACGCACTCCCTTTCACCATCGGCGGTGCAGATATGCCCGCCCCCTTCGACGTGATGACATACTCCGCATTCTGCATCACCTCCAGCACCCAGTACCAGCTCTCCCCCAGGCTTCCAGCGAGGAACATCGCGCAGTTCACCAGCACCTTCAAGCACGCGTAATTGCGCTCGGAGAGGCTGGGTGGCTGGTGGGCGCCACTCGTACCACCGCCGCCCGCGCCGCTAAGATCCGCTATGGTGGACATCGAACTGGTGACTCTGGGGCTCAAGGGAGCATCATTATAAGAATAGTTCTCCAAACTTGTCACCACTCGCGCGGGGATAGCGAACTTTGCCAAGCTCGTGAAAAGAGCATCTCGCGGCGTGCCTAGCGCGAGGATGCCCGAGACATTGATGAGGCCTTGCACGGCCCCGAACACGATGTCGACGAAGAGTCCGTCGGAGATGTTGGTGGAGATAATAAAGGAGAGCGAGGCGAGGAGCGCGGGCCACGAGGCTGATATGATGTCCTGCACAATACGCAGTTGGTTGACGGTGTGCTCGTCGACTGGCGAGGGGGCGGAGGCGAGCTTCGCCAAGTCTAGTGCTGGGGGAGCACGCATCGTCGAGTCCCCGACTTCCCGGGACCGATGGGTGATGATAGTGTTGTATAGCGGCGTCACGTATGACGAGAACCCTTCGCAGAGGGTGCATATCGACTGCAGTCCCAGCAGGTAGATGTACGTCTCTGGGATTGGGGGTGCATCGGCTTTATCGAGCTGATCAATACTACTCAACAATCAGCACACTCTCGACTAACAAAACCAGTGCGTGTGGACGTACCACTGGACCTTCATAACACTCCCCTCGACGCTCAATCCCGCGCCTCCGCCTCCACCTCCCATCCCCATCCCCATACTCACCACGCCCGCAACCCCAGAGACAGTCGCGCCCACCATCCCCTTCACGCCCTCCACGACGCCCCCCTCCACTGTCTGCTCCGGCACGCCCACCCCAAACATCTGCGCGCTCACTCCCAGGAGCGCAGGCTTCTCAGTGATCAGCCGCTTCAGTGCGGACACCAGCAACGACAGCACCTGGCTCGAAGCGTCCTTCTGCGCGTCGTAGCGGCCCCAGATCGTGCGCACCAGGTCGGCATCGGAGCATAGACTGCGCGGGGATTGAATGCACAGTTACGGCTATAGCGAGGGAAGCATAGTGAGAGGACGCACCCGCGGATGATCTCCATAGCCAGGACCCGCATCCACTGCGGTCGGTTGATGCCGCCCGCTCCGCTGTCTGCTAGCGCGCCGCCCTCTTCTCCGACGATGCGTATGAAGAACGCGAGGAAGACTTCGGCCTCGGTGTCCAGCTCGTGGATGAACTGCTTCAACAATATGAACACGACGCGGGTGCAGCGCAGCGTCAGCGGGAATAATGGCCGGTCAGAGAGGGCTTTGAGGAGGAGAGGGCAAAGGTGGTGTCGTAGCAGCAAAATTATTTCCTCATGCTATGTAGTCCGCTCCGTCAATTGCCTTGTAGAGGCTACGATATCTAGCGTCACTCACCTGCCGTATCGGCGCATGCGAGTTCGTTAACACGCTTTCTATGAGCTCAAGTGCGAACGTCTTGTGCAAAGATTCGAGCTTAAGGAAGTTGGGCTTCTCAGAGTTGGCTAGTAGGCACAGATCTTCGAAGACGGAGAACGCGTCTCTAGCGGACGGGGCGAGGGACTTGGTCGATCCGTTGGGTAGGTGCGTTGGAATTGTCGTCGCTGAGCTCCCCTTCTCGTCCTCATCAACCATCTTGTCGACGATGAACATTACGAGCTGGCGTAGTGTTGCCGCGGCGGTGGAGGATACGACCGCGATTTTGGATTCTTGCAGTTTGAAGCAAAGCAGCAGGGCCTACCTGTAGTCAGCGATTCAGTCCTCCGTGTAATGTGGTATAAGGGACGCACGTCTCCCAGTAATTCTCCATGCACCTCTGAGAACCCCGTAATCAGCGACACCAGCGTCTGCAGCGCCTTCAGCTGGATATCCACGCCTTGGCTCATAGCGTCTGTCATCGTGTTGACGATCATCGGTACGGCGGAGAGGGGGACGGCTTTCAGGACAATAAGGCGCTGCAGCGAACCGAGCGAGATTGCGACGACCTTGGCGTTCTTCGTTGCGCAGCCCATGAAGACGGGGCGAAGCAGATCGCTGGACTGTGGGCCATCTGATGCGAGGGTCGTCGTCGCCTGCTCCGGAGAAGAACGGAGGATAGCGAGCGACTTTTCTGCTGCCTTGAAAGTCGGTTCAGAGATTAATGAACCTCGAAGAACGAGGTATAGCACGCACTTCTCGGATTTCAGGATGTCTGCGGCGTGTTTCGCTAGCCAATGACTGACACTCTGGATGAGCAGAAGAAGTAGTAATGAGGTATGCTGCTACCTGTAGTTCAGTCACCAGGAAAGCGAGAGAGCTCATGGATGCGTCGGTGTCGCCGCCGTTATGGCGGCCTTTGAGTACGGGATCTGATGGGGCGAATGACTAGAGCATATCACGTGATCACAGGGGCTCCTCCTGTCGGCGTCGCTACTACTAATGTTGAATCCTTCGAAAATTAAATAATATATATAAGTCTGTCAAAAGGCTTGAAGTGCTTCACCCCTAGAAGCCTCAGGTCAATGATTTCAAGTTAAGCGGATGTAGAATAACATTAAAAAGTCCTGCACGTATATACAATATGACGGGAAGTAAGAGTGGAGAATATCGGGAGGTAGCTGGATAATGTCACGTAAAGGACGAACGGTCGTAACATGTCGAAAAGGAGGACAGAGAAGTGTACGCATATACCACAAGAATCTAGAGTCGCGTTCAATGTTTGACTTTCACAGTGATCTTCTGCCCCTTGAACCCCAAGGGGTGGGTTTCGTCGTCGTCAGCAACACTCACAATCACGCGCCCGCCGCAGTCCTTCTGACACGCGCAGAGGCGCTCCGTGAATGACAAACGTGGTCGATCGTTCGCGGAAGAGCTGATCACGTCTCGCCTGTTTAGAAGGAAGGGACAGAGAGGGATCAGAATCGGCTGAGTAGTATGCGGTACTCGGCCATAGTGTGGGATGCGGATGGGATGCGAAGATGATACAACGATGAAAGTGGAAGAAGATGAAAGTGAAAGGACATACTTGAAGCGCACACAACCACGGTCCTGAACCGCCCCGAATACGGCGATGATGAGCTCAGTATTGCGCGTCTTCGGGTCTTTGATGACGGAGTACGAGCCAGTGAAGTTGAGTTGGCGTTTGGTGGAGCGGGAGTGTAGTTTAGTCAGTCGTAGCTGCGCGTAGAGATGTTTGTCGGTTTGGAATTGAGTTTGCAAGGGGGTGCTCATGGCGGCTTTCGTGGCGCTGGCGGTATTCGTGGCGGGGATGGGAGCCCTAGTTGCTGGCTGTAGTGTGTTTATTGGCATTCAACGCGATCGAGGAATGAGCAAGACGCGTACCAAAGAGGAAATTTTAAGTTTCTTGGCGACATGACCAGACACAAAGGACTCGGTGGGGGTAGACGTCCCCGAGCCAGCCTCCTTGGCAGCAGCAGAGCCTAAGAGATCCGTCAATTCACCATTTCACCGATCAATCAGCAGAAGCAACATCAACGCGCGAAGCCGTGAGCGCTGAGGAAGTGACTTACCACCCCCTCTACTAGCATCCATCGAGACCATCGGTAGCGACTTCCGCGTCGCAGAGGGATCAGAGACTGATGCTTTCTTCCTCTTCGCCGACTCTTTCTTCTTCCTTTCACGAGCGCGCGCCTTATCCAGAGTCGCACAGGCATTACACGACCCGCCATGGTTTAGCGTCACGCTCAAGCGACAGGTAGCACATGCCCTCCCCGATTCCTGCGGTATTCCGACCGTTGTCTTCGATGATGGTGTGGCCGCGCTACTGGCCATTGTGGCGCTAGGGGTGGGTGCGCTTGCATGCAAGCGCGCCGCATTATGAGAAGACAGGACAGAGTGTTTCGAGTGTTCAGCAGACGTTTGAGGGCCCTTGGCCGGTGACAATGACATGATGGTTAGAAGACGAGAAAGTAGGAGGCGCGACGCTCGTAATTTGAAGTCGTTTCGCGCTCAGTCACATCACGTGCAGTGTGACAGGTTCTCTAACTTAAACCAATCCCGAACCCCCGACTCAATCATGGCCACCATCATCGACGCGAGGAAACGAGGAGCAGCAGCACTCACCCAGATGTTTATCCCGACCTTGTTCCGCTATCAAGGACATATGAACAGCGAGTCTACGGCGTTTCCGTGGATATCTGCTTCATTGGTATCAGACAATGGGATATAGTAAGGTATGGGATAGGGATGCTGGCCTCTGGGATGGTCGATTTTGACTGATCTCGTACCTATTCATGGATTCATGGATCGCGACACATATCAGAACATCTGGACATTTATTGTCAGTCTTTTTCATTTGGACCGTTGTTCCGAAATCTCACTCGCATATTGTAGACGAAAGATACTCCGAGTCATACAATCACCACCGCGGGCAGTAACAGCGGTAATCCCTGCGACCATGTGACTATAGGGCCGGTCGTCAATGTATCCTCGACAACGAACCTTCATACTCGACTCGGACTCCCACCCTTCTAGCAACTTGAGGAAGGCGGAGCTATACGTAGGTACATGGACCTTTAACTTACGCTAGCCATCGTTCTAGTTCATACCGCTAATGGATTTCCGCCCAACACCGATCACCTTTCGCCCGCTTTAGTATCGTTGCGACTAATCCCGAATACACGCGTCTGCAGGGACTCACCTGACCGACCGAGACACTACATCCTCACCCTAGATGCCTAGTGGAAGTCCTGCGTCACCACAGCTTGGAGAAAGCGAACTCGGAAAACCATGCATTTTACTGCTGTTTACCGGTGATCCAATGGTAAGAACAGATGACGCTGGTGAGTCTGTTCCTCTGGGTCCTTGGCGCGTAAACAGAGCTTTTGCTAATTTTTATCGGATCGTTGTGTCAATAGTCCGCTGAAGGACAATGATGTACAATGCGCGCGTGTCTTTCAAGTGGGTCCAGCTATTCACCTATACACTTACACTCAACCAAAGCTTGATCCTCATGCCGCCCCATCGATATTGATGACTGATTCCATGGACAGCTCAAACGCCAACAAAACCTGTCTAGGGAAGACCAGGAGGACTGAGGAACGTATGTGTGAACGCAGGGGGCATTGCGGCGGCTGGGTCTGCGTTGTGGTGGACGACATGCAGGATACGCGGCACCTCGAGGCAGAATATCACGGTGGAGATCAGACATTGATCTACAAATATTTGCGCTCGTTTGTCATCGATTCATCGCCCGGGTCGGACTGACGAGCGCGACGATACTTGACACCGCGCTTTGCTGCCTCTTTGTCTCTTAACAGGGAGCCAATCCTTCACTATATTCACCGTTCATGCAGAGAGGCTTTGGCAGACTGATGATGGACGTCTGAAATGCAGAGTTCGGGACTCGATCTCTTCGCTTTGTTTACTGATCAATGGCCGACTACGTACGTCCTTTCTAGACTACATGCACCACGATACCTCGATCTCGGGAATTCACTGCCACCGGTGATTCGTGGCAGCCGGTGCGTTTGAATCGTATCTCGTGCTCATTACTTCCCTCAGACGTTTCTATATTTACTCGTCGCCGTCCCCTCAGTACTTTCAACCGCCTACCGAGTAACCCTCATTTCATTTCATGATTTATGAATTCATTCGTCCTTGCTTTTGTTGATTCTAGATCCTCGCCCGTTTCGATCCCATTCTGTGTTGACGAACCCTTTAAGTCCGTTTCGTTCTGCTCATGCTTGCCTATCTCGACGTCGATGGCGGAAGGATCTCGATGAGGGCTAGGCATGGTATAAGGTGAGTAAAATGTTTGCTCAAGGACGTGTTTCCAGTAGTCTAACTCGGAAGGTTTCCCAGCGTGGGCGATGGCGGGATAAATACCACATCGCCCTGTCGCTACGTCTACACGATGGGACTAGAAGTGAGCTGAGTGGTGAGCATCTGAAAGAGTCATCGCAGCCTATACCACCACCTAACAGCGGTATTATGATACTCCTTCACTCTCGTAACTCCATCCATAATCAAAGATCAAACATGAATGAAGACCGACGACCGTACAGTGTAGAAGACCCCAATCCATATAGACCCAGACTCACGACAAGCCACAAAGCTTCTCATCTCCCATCAAGTGCGAGTACTCGGCTTGCTTCCTGACATCCGCCTCTATTTCAGCAGACCACTGTGAAGGCAGCCTTTAGTATTAGCCACGGGCGACGGACGACGGAGTGCGAGAGAAAGAACATACCCGACCGACTCCAACATCCTTCGCCCTTCCCCAGTCAATGAGAGTAGGGTCGGTGGCAGCCATATCCCACAGGATGTTACCTGGCTGAACGTCCGTATGAAGGATACCGAACCGGTCCCTAAAAGTAGAGTTAACCGATGGACATGCTGATCACGGCTCGGACTAGACATACACGTAGGTCCTGACCTCCCGGATGACCAGTTCGAGCTTCTCCCTGACCAGTGCCTCGCATTCTGCCACTGTATCCTTGCCCATGACAGGGTACAGCTGTTCCGCAAAGTTCGTGGCGTCAAGGCGGCTCTTGTCTGTCACACCACGGAATACGATGAAGTTGTGCCCGTCGTAGGTGCCTTCAGCTAACAGCTGGTCGACCTTCTGTAGCCACTTGGCCTCGTCTTCGAACGTCAAACCAGGTGCTGCGAACATTATCGTGAGCATAGGTTTCGCAGCTGGAATTCAGACGTACCTTTACCCGTCTTCGCATAGGCGGTCACCACCTGTTGGTTGGTAGGATCGGGCCAGCCACCGTCAACTTTGTAGGTGATCGCCGAATTTCCTTGTTCGTCGACCTTTGTGATAGGACGGGTGACACCACCAAGTGTCAATGAGTTTGTTTCTACGGTACCACCGTATAAGCAAGGTATGAGGTGCAGAGAGAAGACAAGAACGTACTGCACGTTGTTGAGAACGCTCGTTTGGCCTTCCCATTTGGCTTGGTGCCACACTGGTCGGCTGCAGGCTTCTGGCCAGGTTGTGTATTTGGTCGCTGTGGAGGCGGCGTGTTGGGTCTCTGAGCGGGAGGCGCGTTCGGCTTGGGTGCGGGGGCATTTGGCCGTTGAGGGGTTGGTGCGTTGGGTCTCTGAACGGGCGGTGTGTTGGGCCTTGCTGCAGGAGGAGTGTTGGGCCTGGACGCAGGTGCAATGGGCCGTGGGGGAGGAGTATTGGGTCTTGAGGCAGGTGTGTTAGGCCGTGCGGGAGGACTATTGGGTCTTGAAGCAGGTGCATTAGGGCGCGGGGCCGGCGCGGTGTTGGGCCTTGGCGCAGTGGCCGGTCTCGCTGCTGGCTTCGGCGGCTTTCTAGCTTCTAACACGGCGGCATGATACTAACGCACGTTGATATTCAGAACGCAGCGCAGCGAGTTGCGACACGAAGAAAGACGTACACGGTCCTCAACGTTGTAGCGCGGCATCATGCCTTCCGAGTCCCAATTGCGGACTTTGAGATCTTGATCGAGGTCGCGCTCTACCATGTGCATGGGGGAGGGCGCCGGGGCTGCGAAAACGGCGATAGCGCAGGCCAGGAGCACAGAAGTGCACGTCAATCGTCGGAATTGCATGGCTGTGGGGTCGTGGGGTCGTACGAGAAATTGTAAGAAGCGAGGAGGATTGAGGGTGACTGTGGACCGGCCACGTTAGAGGTGTAGAGGAGAAAGGGGAGGAGAGACCAGCTGCTGGAGAATTTAATAGCCCATTTGCTCCCTTTTATACATCGAACTATGAACATGAACATGAACATGGATGGGGTGGTGTATTCTCGAGACATTATCGTTCGCCTGAAACGCCGTAGCTGCGCAGAGGTATATCACGTACCACGAAAGAAACGAGACGGCGTGATTTATTCTGCTTCCGTGTGGCAGTGACGAAAACATATGTCTTGAGCATCATTCAATAAATCTTGAATAAATCAACATGGCTTGTTACTTATCCCTCGGAAGTTAATGGCTGGCTTCAAGTTGTGCGACGAAGATGTTGTTGAGCGCATTCGTGTAGCCACTCTACTTGTGACCTGACTGGTCTGGACAACAATGCAGGCCAGGCTGTGCCTTACTTAGTGCCATCAGCGCAGTATTCCACAAAAAACCGAATGCGATCGACGTCCTCGGCCTTCATGTTGACGTTCAAGTCCCCGAGTTACCATGGTGGTGCGGATGGAAGCCAATGGACACTTTGAACGGCGATTCCGGGTCAGGACATCTTGACTGCGGAAGAGTTGGACTGCGGACGAGTTAGAGGACAATAGTGAATGAAACGTCTCTCTGTTAGCGCAGAGCTCTGATCAGACGTGGAGCTTCAGTGAATCTGACATGCGACCACCGCAACGGGACTCCCTTTATGGAAATGGGCGGGACAACGCGTCAGAAGTGAAGAATGATGAATCCAAGCACTCTCCTACACTAGCACCTACTCCGATGGTGCACTCAATCGTGAGCCTACTAGTACAAACTCTCCTCCGCTTGCAACACAAACCCCGCTTTCCGCGGGTTCTCCGTATGCGTAAACACCGAATAGCACTCGCTCCCAAACCTCTGCTGCGTATCGTACATCTTATCATCCGGACCCATACCCTGGACGCGCAGCGTCGTGGTCCGCCCCCTCGCGTCCATCGCAGCGAACTTGGCCTGCGCGAGCGCGCTATCCTCAGTGTCCGCCGCTTGCAACAGGAGATGGTTCCCTATGAAGGGGAAGCTGAGCTCGTGGCTTGCTTGGGCTGCTGCAGTCGAGCTCACCGCGGCGAAGGCAAGGGGAGTCATCAGGTCCGGGATAATGGATGCGATCCTCGCAATGGCTTTCAGCGGAAATCTATCCACGTAGGTGGACACTTGAAGTGCGTCGGGTTTGGGCTCGAGCCGCGATTTACTGGGAACAGTCTTGCCTAACAGGCTATCGTATTTTGACGCGAGACGTAGTAATGTAGTGATACCTGGCGTGGAGGGTGAGTCAGCGAATCGCGACGGGAGGGATTGCAGAGCAGGTGTATGTTGGAGTGATCGGTCGTCGCCACCTAACTGGACTCGAACGGAATAGCGAGCAGATAACGCCATAGACAACGCCTGTGTCCTTGGAAGTGCGATGGATATCACGACCATCCTCCCAATAGCCGCACGAAGATGTTCGTCATGCTCTAGGTAGAACCCCGCTCTGAAGCAGACATCGGGCCTCAGCCACAGCAACTTCTCCCCATCGCCCTGCCCACCTCCCTCCAGCTCCTCAATCTATTTCTGGCTCGAGAGCGCTACTTCGGGATGGAAGACCATGGGCAGGAGTGCACAGAATACGAGGGATTTGGCGCTCGGCGTGACGAAGGGCTGGGTTGTTGATGGTGCGTTTGTGAGGCGAGGAGGCGGGACACGCACTGGAAGCTGCGCATCGTCACCCCCACGATGTTCTCGTACAACCGGATGCGCACGCGTTCAGACGGGGAGGGGGCGCTTTGGAGACGCCCAGAAGATCATGGACATCGGTGCCAACGCTGGTTGATCTCTGGAGGGGTTCGTATGATGAAAGGTCCCATTCGCTGGGCGGCTGGGCGGGAGCCGCGATCCTATATGCATGCTCCACCGGCATGCTCACCTTCGTCGCGAAGTGGCTGTAGCTGTCTTTGCTCAGCACCTCGAGGAACACCTCCGCCATCGATATGCGATCCAGTGGAAAGATGGGCATCCCATTCACCCAGAAGACCTCGTCGTCAAGGTCGATCTCGTACACGTATGCGTGGGTGGTATCTGGGCGCTGGCGCGCATCCGTGATCTCGACCTCTTCAACGTCGACATCATCGGCGGTGACGTCGCGGTGGTATGGCTCGTCTTCGTCTTCATCACTCTCCTCCTCGACCTTGCCGGCGCGCCGCAAGAGACGGTCGTACCCGCCTCCGCATGCTCTCGAGCCATGCTTTGTACACAGATGGGTCGCGGGATATGGTGTTCACCATTCAGACGTTCTAAGGTTCGTAGACAGCAGTCGTAGCCGTTGTGTGTTGCGACAAACTTGTACCGATGGCGATAGACACTGATAACATGAATATCAGGGTGAAACTAGAGTTGGAATTTTGAACGTACTAAAAGCCTCTGGTGCCCATGGCGCGATGTAGTAGGTTGGAGTGGGGTGATGGTCGGAGTGAGGGAGTGTATTGCCCCCTATTTCAATCTATCCCCACGCCTTGACTAGATGTTAAATTTTAAAACGGCACCTGGCATACAGCGTTCATCAACTGCGAGTCTGCGTCGCGTATCCGACTGCAAGCATGTCGTATCGTGCGCCAAAGACAAGACAGTGTACGTATGGGCCACTTTGTCTGGCTACTTATTGGCAGTATACGATGTTGCAAATTCAGTCGACGGTGCTGCATTCTCCCCAGATAGCACGCGCATCATCTCAGGATCATCTTCCGGGGAAATTTATGTGTGGGACGCCGATTTGTTGCTCTAGCCATCATCTCCAGCAGGCGTAGGATAACTGAGATGACGCCAGGCTACTTGGGGCGCTCTGGTGCGGCCAACTCCTAATTGACGAGGCACTTTGCCACTCTTCAAGTGGCCAAGTGGCCTCCACAAATCTGTGGCCACAATGTCATCGCTGTCTCCGCACACACCGCATCTAAATTAATACGTAAATAATCCCTGAGCAAGTCTCTGCCCTACCACGAACGTATCACCCACCCGCCTTATTCCTACATCTTCGCTAGCTGTGACACCACCTCCAAACTACGGACTCCTAAATGGGACCGTTCTTCACAAATACGAAGAAATTCAAGGCCAAGAGCGGTACATACACCAGGATAAACGACGACGGGGATCAACAAGCTTGGACTTACAATACCGACACCACTCCTGGTACTCCGTCACAATGCCCGCTGAATGGCACCGACACGAGATACCAATCGCAAATGACGAGAGCGAGGACGCGGGTGACTGATGCAGAGGACCCATTCGCTAGTCCACACGACCCTCCTATCCTCTCACTCAACTCGTCCTCCTCGGAGTCGAGGGCAGTCCGTCAGTGAGCAAACACCTGCCACCAAGTTACGAACACCCGATTCCATAACCCTTCCGTTCAAGGGCACGTCCAATTGACGTGCACGACAACGAGCGCCTTTTCCACAAACAGTACTAACGCGAGAAGCTTCAGGGTAGAAGGCAGCGACAATAGGTTCTTGTATAACGATGGGAATGAAGACGACTTGAGGAACCACTAGTGTCGCGAAGGGTTGATAGCGAAGCTCAGCAAGAAGGAGGGCCTTGAGAGCCCTGAGGCATGTTGGAGAGAGAAAATTCTGGCGAGAAAATATGCTCGCGAGCAGTGAAGGGGTGATGGCTTCGGGGTTCCTTGGGGTGAGAAGGGGGGTAATGTGTCATTTACAAGCCGGGGATTGTTGATTTAGGCACGTAGGCGTGTAGGTTTATTTACTTGACAATTTCAGCAAAGACGTCTGATGGAGACTGCTGTACCTATGATTCGGCCTGTTATCACTGAAAGGTGTTGTGAGGCTGGAAGATGTAGATGTAGAAGAGAAGCCCCTGATTGACTCCTGTCCTTTCAAGCGCCCGCCAAGTCCGACTTGCAATCACTACAGGCGCTAAACCAAGTAGACAAGCTGGCCTTATCTCAGCACGTTGGCCCTCGTTCATAACTCACATTTTCTTGTTCTGGTTCAACGCTACCAACATTAGATTTCTGGCTATCGTCGATATGGCCTTGTCCTGTGAGCTGGTTTGAAAAAGGCGAGAACAAAGTCTCGACCGTCGAGGCGCCCCTGAGGTAGTTGAGCCGGCGATTCGGGGTGCCCATTCGGCGTGACCATTCGGGTTGGCCGACATTGTTTGGATGGATAGAAAGGGTGTAAAGGTGAACCGGGATGAGCCACAGGCTCAAATACCTGCGCTAGAGGTACGTGTATCTTGCCTCCGTGACCCATATGATGCGAAGACTAAGTGTTTTTACGTTGATTTTGTGTGTGCGTCCATGGCTTCTATTGCGTTGCTGAGGCCTAATGCTGAAAAAGTCGCCAGTAACCTCCACCTTGATCAAGATGGCTTCACATTCGCCATCTGCAGGCTATACAACACCAGCTGCCCCGCTATGCACCAAGGGAGTACCAAATCACGTCTGCTGCTCTGTAGTTTAGCTTTTGTATGTGTTCGTCCATTCTGCGACAGATGTTTGTGAGTAAATTTTGAGCTCACAATTGATACCATGTTATTCACTGAGGAAACTCTATCAGGCAGCGAGGGACCGAAGCGGCCTTCTATCGGGAGCCAGCATTGTTGACATACCAGTCTTGGCATAGCAATACCTCCCCAGTTTGAAAAAGCTAACGATAATTCCAGTGCACCATTCGAGTCACTATGAACCAGCCATTTCGACTTGGAACAGTACAGACACTGCGATGAAGTGATATTACCTGTGCATCCATGAATGGATGCATGTGCGTTGGGCACTACGAATCGACCCGAGCCACCTCTTTCATCTCTTCGGGAAGATGTTCACGTGAAGTCCTACGAGATATACTTACGAGTGTCTGAGTTTTCCAATCAGACGGCGGAACTCGTTAGGCTTGCTACTTCCGTTCATTCTCAAATTGGTATCGTCACTGTCCCCAGCGACGAGGGTGACCGATGTGCATATAAAAAATGACGCTCTACGGGCGTGAATCCTATTGTCGTCGGGCAACAAATTGAGGCGCTGATCTCAGATGAAGCTTGACGCTGCTCGTCGATGTATGACATCCGCTTCCCAATTCTACTCACTGTGTGCCGTGAGTACCCTGTTTGAGTCTGTCAGAGCCCACCAAGGACGACGCACGGCTGATGGGATGTCTCGAACTGCGGCCTTGCGCTGAGCGTGCTCCTGTATCTCCCCTAGCCATCTTCCTGGGCGCAGCGACCTGCTATCTTCATCCTTATCAGTGACAGCAGATAGCACGAACTCCTTCGTACAGGACGTTCTCCAGAAACCATATAAGACTTCTACTTGTACTTCGTGAGTTTATTCATCTAGATGTGCAGACAAGTATCTGGTGGGCTCACCTATTCTGTCTTCAACAATGCCTATTAGCAACCCAGTTGCGCTAAGTAATAAGAACAAAACGATGTTCAAGACTTTGTCATTGAGCGTTGGTCGCGAGCTACCTATCATCGCATCGTAGAAGATGAACATAGAAACCCGAAAGGAGTCTGTTACGATGCTCACCGGCCGTGAACCCCTTCTACTTTTGCAAGGGAAGACAACCCAGAATTTTGGCAGCTATCTTGCTGCCCTAGTCCTACCGTTCAACCAGAATTGGTGTCCCCTTCAGATGATACGCCTTGTTGGACTCGATCCTTTTGCGGATTATTACACCAGTGTCTTCTTTGGCGACTAGGACGGGGTCCACCGCGGTTCTGACAGCAATCCTATTGTCGTTTGAAAATGTATAGGTCAGCCTCTGAAGCCTGCTGCCATTACGTAGGGATATGTGATGATGGCTGCCTGGCTATATGCAATGTGAGTACGCTGTACGGATCTAAAGTAGCTGAAAAAGCGACTAGCACACTAAATCTCTCGGGCTGCAGTCTACTAGTACGGCCGATGGCACAATGGCGTGTTCGGGGTGTGCCACGGGAGGCTGCAAGTCTGCGTAACGGGTCAAACGAGGACAACAAAATCAACTTCCAGCCCTCACCAAGTGCGAACCTCCTTCGCTGAGCCGATGACCACAATTTCTCCGCTCCTTCAATGGTGTTGAGCGCCCTGTTGGTTTCATCTTCATAATGATGGTGTGGACCTATCGTCCAAGACGTTCTTTCTATGCTTCCTAAGTCTATTTACCCAGACGAAGGCACGGTAGGCTCACTTATACCCACTTCAGTGTTGATCATGACGGTGTTATAAACAAATGAAAGTACAGGCGAAGGGAGTGTGACCTTTACACTGTGCTGCTACCTGCTGCTCCACCTCGGGTCTTTCCGTGCAAGCATAGCCTGGAATATGCCCACCTGTTCCATATGTGGTTCCACGGTTTGACCAGCAAATTCATCTTGGAGCATCGACCTCTGCTTATCATATGGATCCACGCCAAGCCAGAGAATGGGGAGTAGTATAGGCACCCATTCCCACCAGATCATCGATCTTCCATTGTCAACACAAAAGCGTCGCGAATCCAAAAATAGGAAGTGGCGGTGTCGTCGATCTCCCTTATGATTCTAAATCACCTAACTGAACTGGAACTCCGTGACGCATCAGAATCACAGTCATACTGGTGAGATGGTCCAGTGACCGTGTGCCGGCCTGGATTCGTTAAAGGGTGAAGACCAGCACTTCAACTTAAACTTCATCAACGACTGTCCTCCATAGATCCTGTATATTTCGCGATCTGCGACTTTGCCACCTACAAAGCGCGTCGATTCCTGACCACAACCACAATCACAACCGCAACCACATCCTTAGCTACATCCTTTAAATAAACCCAACCGCGTCCTTTAACCTCTACTACACCCTCCAAACCCAAGTACTCTCCTCCCTCCCGCTACAGTTATCTACGCGTCGCGTCGCATCACATCACGTCTATCTCTGCCACCCTCATGGCTGCCTACTCCCAAATGTCTTGGTTGGATCCCACCCTATTCTCGGACGAAGACGCGTCTCCTGCCTCTACTCCCCAGCGCGAAGCCTCTCCCCCCAACGAGAAGAACGTCGGCCCCGCGGTCCTCCCCAAACTCACCGTCGACGACATCAAGCGCCTCCCCGACATCCTCTTCTGCGACATCGTGCACGTCGGCCCCGGTGGTAACCACCAAGTCGCCCGAATCTACATGCTTCCCGAGCTCCTCCCGTGCCCTTGGCCACCCAAGGGCCCATTCACGCCTGTTATGCGCGAGGATCTGCAAGTGGTCGAACTTCCTATCGACTGCGACGACGTGGTGGATGTTGCCGCCGACTCCTTTGAACGTCTGGACGCCCATGCTACTGCTTCCGCCTCCGACAGCTACGACGCAGCGAATGTGGCGACAGAGTTCAAGTGGCGCGCATTCGAGCCGCAGATCAGGTCGTTCGGCACGAAGCCACTTTCTACCACGACCAGCGTCGCAGTTGCCCTTGTCCCGGCTGTCAGCCAGGATGCCAAGCAGGACGAGCAGGAGGGTGCCGTGCAAAGTGGCGAGGAGCACGAGGGGGATGGTGATGTCGCAGCTGCGATTCCCGTGCACTCCACCCCCAAGGCGTCCAAATGCAAGCGCTCGAGTCAGGACGTTGGCACCGACGGGAAGGCGAAGAGGTTGAAGAGGACGTACATAAAGGGGTGTGATGAGAAAGGGGTACGTGCTTCGCTGCCATCTAGACACTGGATGCTGATGCTTGCATGACACATGCAGGAATATACCGAGTGCACGACCTGCGGCCAGCGTCTCTGCACGAAGGAGGAGAAACGCCATTCAGGCAAATGTGGCGACAAGCTCATCAAGTGCAATCTCTGTGGCGAAGAGTGAGTCTCCTCCTCCTTATTCATGTACTCTATTCGTCTCTTTCGCACCTTTCGTTCTGGGTGCTTTCGAATGGGTTTATTGACCGGTTTTTTTGGTGTGCAGGCTCTCGCATGGAGATAACTGTATGTTTAGGCGGCACCAACGCTCCAAGCGGTGTCAATAGGCTTATGCTTAAGCGGCACCAGCGCTCCAAGTTCGACCACACATCAGACGACTATCGTTCACGACAATTGTTACGACTCATTCTACGTCTCGATCTCACCTACCACATCCTCATAATCTCTCCAGTATCTCTCTAGCATCTCTCCAGCATCTTTCGGAATCTCATCACATTGGCAATATCGTTATCCGTTATCCATTGGTAGGTACATATGTAACGTCCACATCCTCTTCTCGTATCCTACAGTGCTCCCCATATGAAACATGAAGTACTTTTGTTGTCTCAAGTAATGTAGCTATCGCCCTGTTGTCTCCTCATGCGCATCGTTTTGCATCTCCAAGTAGTTTATCAGTAGTTTATACGATCATTTGCTGAATATATCAATCATTATGAGTACGATGGTTTCAGAGTTTGCCACCCGGTGCTGCTCGAGCGTGGTGGGCTTGTGTATAGCTTTTGCATGAAAAGCAAAGTCGTCCAATGTTGATATCCGCCGAGTGTTGGGAGGTAGTCAGATAGGGTCAGGGGATAACATGCCTACGTCCCATCACCATCATCATCCCATATGCAGTTACGCGGTGTCGTCACAAGTGTATTTATGCAGATCTTACGAGTGTTTTCTACGATGAATGCGACGAATGGGGAATGTGAAATGTGAAATGTGAAATGGGGGTCTGGCACGTACTGACCTTCGTGTTTGCTAGAACCCCGAGGTCTCGGTCTGATTCTTTCGCTCCGTTCGTGCGCAACACCATCTCCTTCTCCTCCGATGAGCGTTTGAACTGCGTCTCCCGGCCCAGGTCACATCTTCGCTGCGAGTTCCTGCCATCCTATCATGTGACGTGTAGTATTGAAATCAACGCTATCGTGCCTGCATACACCGTGTCTCATCTGGTTGTATCTACTCTTCCAGACGAACCTACTCTGCCATAATCTCCTGGTGGACTCTGCGAACAGCAGAAAGCTGGATACCAAGGCCACGATTGTGCCTTCTGCAGGGCCTCGCAACGGCACCCTGGCGCCCTGGATTCAGGAAGTAGGTCGAGCCCTAAATAGATCATCAACAAACGAATATGAACGTGCACATTTGCTTGGGGGAAAACTTATCACCGAATGCAGAATGCGATCTGCGCGATCGCCCAGGGTCGCATTCGCCATCCCATCCCATTCCATTCCATGCCAGTCCATGCCATTCCATTCCCCATCCCACCATTTGTTGTTCCACAATTCACCGTTCCACCACTCCACGCCCCATTCCATGCCCTGAGCCCCTTCCTCCATCCATCTGCCCCTCCACTCTTGTCGCTCGCAAACACCAGCCAAGCACCCCCTCGCCGTCCTCCACAGATCAAGCAGGGGGTGGCTCTGGGTGCAAAAGGCCGTCGAATGCCACACTCTCCAGCCGGGCAGTGCGCATGACGAACACTGGCGTGCAGATCCCATGCGATCACCCACAACACCAGTGCGAACATGAACATGAACATGGTGGATGGGAGAGTGGGAGAGCCAGGGAGAATCTGCGCAAACGGGCGAGTTTGTCTCTCCCGCGAAGGCCGCTGGGCTCACGCACTTCTTGCTGTCTGCATCCCCAGCCAGTCCTGTAGTTGTCATGTTTGCACCTGCGCTGAGTAGCATACCTGCCCTGCGCCCCATATGCGGTCTTCTCGATGGGCCCTTCATGTCGATGCAGAACAGAGCAGGGTGCACGCAGGAGGGAGGTATGTGTCATCGCCAATGTGGGTGTGGCAGTGTGGCAGCGTCGGGAGTGTGGTGTGACGGGCAAGGCTATCAGCGAACCCGCATCGCTGTCGCGTCAGTGCCCTGGACTCGGGAAGTAAGTCGAGGTCAAGCCCAAAAATAGATTAATAAATGGAACAAAGACATACGTACTTAGATACCTGGATACGGCAAAGAATTAGAACCGTGCGAGATCAGCAACGATCTCCACGATTGCACTGTCTCCAGGCAACCCTCTGCCCCTCGCGTTCGTGTATCAAGATCCACGCTTGCGCGCACGTCCCGGTGCTCTGCATCCCGAGTGCGCACCCCCGTGGCCACAGTGCAGTGCGGCGTGCGTTCCAACCACACTCCCACACGGCAACACTCGCGCAGAACATGCACAGTATATTGCTATGGGACTCTGCCGGCCTTGTGGATTTCGTCGATTTCTGGTTTCCATGTTTCGCAGTTTTGCGCGGTATGTCATGGGATCTGGACAGGATCTGGGCGTGTGCGTGCGTTGGATGATAGGCCCATCCGGCGTTGGTGGACGAAGATCTATAAAAGGGAGGTGAATACGCGCAGAGGGCAACAGCAGATCACTTGCGTACCTCCCGCTCCTCGCCTCGCTCCCTCCTCATCAGCATCCCATCGTCCCATCGTTCCATCTCCTGACCTTCCCCTCAATGACATCGCTCGCTCTCTTTATCCTCGAACCCCCCAAGTCATCCCCGCCGCCGGTAATCACACCCAATATGTCGTTGTCGCTGTTCTTGTGTACTCGTCTGCGCCTTCCACTGTCGCAAGTTGTATGCCAGGTAAGTCGTCTGCGGATTGTGACATTCACTTGATCGCACTTTCAGGCGGTCCGTGGCTTGCCCGGGCAGAAGTCAGGCCTCTCTGGGGACCCAGCATGATGTCGTCGTTGATGCCCCCGGTAGCTCCCAAGTTGGCAGGCGTAGAGGCTTGTATCATGTATCACCATCCTCTGATTACAGACAGACGCACTACATGAAGCCTTGTAACTACAGGCATCATCAACCATGAATATATCACTCATCTGTGTGATGTATCACCAGATCAACTCCACGTGTGACCCCGTGATTATGAACGTGCAGCCCCGACTCTGCCTGTCCACTTTTGGTGGTGCGTCTCCTTACCATTTATGGTACAGTGAGTCGGTCAAATCTTCAGATTGTTGCCCACGCGGTGGGCTGTCAGGGACCCACAGTATCTCAAGATTGTCACCATGCACTGGTTCCATGTGGTAGGCACATGAAGATGGGACATTAGTACAACACTGCCAGACTGGGGGTGGAGAAACATTAGATCATGACATTTTGTCATGTCGCATCCTATTTCACAGTAGGGCTCCAAAACCTTCGTGATAGCTTTCTGATGTCATAGAGTCATATATTTGTGCCGTGGAATGGTCAGTGGCACCAGCCTAGTCATGACGGAGGAAAACATAGGAAATATATTTTACGTGGGAATGAGATTCAACCAGCCGGTGCGGGCATTTGAGATTGATGCCAAATGAGGACAAATATAATGTTTGCACTGCAGTCCTATATACATGCATGCACACAAAGACATAGTAATACTGAGTACAAGAATAAACACATTAATGTATATAATCTACGACATCAGATATGAAGAAGGTGGTATGGTATGTTAATAATAACATAACATGACTTGTGTGGGCAGCTGCAAACTGTACTTACACATGCTAACACTAAGCAACACAGCTACTTACTGGTTCTCTTTGCCTTTTGGCTTGTCAGCTGTCAGTGCCTCGACTTGTTGTGCGCAGGAGAATAAAGAATGTGATTGTACTACCTACAGGCTGCTACAGCAGCCTTAAATACACGAGTGAAATAACTACCAGAATATTCTACTAACTACTGGTGTCAATGCTAAGTCAAGTAACTACTGAGTGTGAGATTCTCCAATGTTCTCAGCCATTCTGCTATGTGCCGGCTTGCCCTAGAGCTCCATTTGTGACACGACTTCAACCTGCTTTTTGGGTATTTTAGCCTGTTTGGTCATTACAATGAACCTTGTGTCGACCTCATCATGGCGTCGCTTTCAGCTGGTGGTTTGAACAGGGAGCGGCGTAAGAGTGGTTGATTGTGCAGTGGTGGTGACAGCAGCAACTTCTGTAGGACCGGGAATAGGAGAGGGAGCAGGCAAAACTGCTTCCATAGCCGGAACAGGAGGAGGCATGATTACAGCACCAGGGGTGGTTATCAATTGCGGGATGGCCACGTCCATGGCTGGCAGTCCTGCCTTGTGGAAGGGGAGAGGTTGAGGAGGTAAGACCAGTAAAGGGGCATTGAGCGAAGCAAGGCCAGGCAAAGGGGGATTGAGGGGAGTCATATGCGTCATCTCAATGATTCTTGTGCTGCTCCTTTCACCAAAGTTTGTGGTGTCGAAGGTCGAGGCCAGAGAAGCCTGTAGTTCTGCTGATAAGGACAGGTATAGTCCGTATTGTGCATCGACAGAAGGCATATCAAGGTTGCCTGCTGTTTCACCTAAGAACCCTCCACTAGAGCCAAATTCAAAGTGGAAGTCATCCCAAGAGAACTTGGGAGTGTCAGTAGGTGCCACATGTTCAGCCAGAATTGGTAGGGTTGCCACCTGCACCAGGGGGATAGGTGATGCTGGAACGATAGGTGACACCGGAACAGTAGGCGTAGGTAGGATGGGCTCTGGAGTCGGAGATGGGCTTATAACATTGTTTATACTGATCCTCACCCCCTTATGCCCCTTTTTGGACACTCAGACACTCGGAAACCCTCAGGCTCCACCCTCGAGGTATGGGCATGGTGCGCAGTACTAGATTCACTTGTTACATGTTTCATGTACATGTGTACTGACATACTAGCCTCGCAGTATACACATGTTAGATAGTATTTATAGTAGCACTAGTCCACATGTAGTCTTCGCTCTGAATCTTAGTTTCCTTTCACCATCTTGTTAAACTCTTGTCTTCGCTGCGGGCTCCTCCGTGGAGCCCGCCTCTCACCCTTGCTCTCTCTGAAATCAGAACAACGCAGGGCTAGGAGGGCACAGCATCAAAGCTGAAGCCGAGTTCTGTATGCTCCTCTCGTCTGCGCATTCTGCGCTCCTGTGCTCCCTGCACATTCATGCACCCCTTTATGGTCGAGTTAGGAGGCCCCGTGATACGGTCCTTAGCAGTGTACCAAAAGATGGATATTCTCAAATTATCCACCACTGGTACACCCAGCAAGGATATTCAGTGGGGCAGAGTATCCACAGTGGGTGTACCAATCCCATGGATATTATCAAAATATCTTTCACTGAGAGTACCACTATGGATAAATCTGTGAACATATATATCCCTCTGGGAGTCTCTGATAGATATAATTTATCCCCACTAGGAGTCTTGAAACTGATATACTCCAGTTTCCCAGGAGTACCAGGGACGGATATATTCCAGCCAGATCCAGATGGCCCTGGAAGTATGGGGGGGGGGTAGTTTTTATCCATCTGGGAGTACCAGACACTATACACTGAGGATACTGCACACATTTCCAGTTGTGATAGGTAAACACAGATGATTGCCACACAACTGAATGAATCAGTGGATACTTCCCGCAATGTTCTATGGATCAATGTCACATCCTCCCACAAGCTACAACAGATCAGTGACAGCTTCTCACAACCTGAACAGATCATGGAACACTTCCGACCGGCCCAGATGGATCAGCATGTGTTGCTGGGCATTTTCCATGGCAGATTCGGACTAATGAAACCAAGCTTCTGTTTCCCATGATCTCTCTGAAGCAAGATTACATGGATGAAACATTAACCCCTCTTCCATCTGTTGATGCAACCATACCATGCAGTCCAGGACTGCCATATTGGTACACACAGAGAGTTCCCTTCAACATCTATCTCAAGCAAGTGTTGTGAAATGACACAAGACATTTCCCACCACTTTCATCCCATTTTCCAGATATTTCCGTACCACCATCCCTACTGTTTCCCTACCATCCTCCGTACCATTCTCCCTATTACCATCCCTTCCCTCTTCCCTACTACCATCCCTACCCTAGTTCAAAAAAATTCCCTGCCTAATCCATTTCTAGAACCAAATTTTATATCTCATAATCCTAACCAACACAAGAATCTAGAACAGTCTAGACTCTGATGACACCCTTGCACTGCAACCACCATGTGGTGGAGTGTGTCCTGGCCTTGACATGGCGCAAGGGCTTAATCACCATCGAAAGATGGTGAGAACTAACAGGACGTCCTCTGGCTGAACTCAGCAGAGGTGAAAACATGCCGCGAGGCCACCAACCAACGAGCCGGACGTTGGAAGGAACCGCCGCTCGTACATGATGAGTGACACCACCAAAGGGCACCGACCCCAAGGGACTCCCAAACAGGACCGGGTAGCCAACACCCAAGTGCGCCACGAGCATGCCCGAGCCAACTACGCACGGCAAAACCAGCCTCAAGCATAATAAAGCAGGCGGGGAACCCCCCCAGAAGAGCAAAAAACACAGCAGCACCAAAATCAGAGACCCATGCCGAACAACAGCCAGGGTTCCCAACGGAAAACCACAGGGCCTAACCCAATGCAACCCCCTCAAGGAAAAAGAACATGCCAACGGGAAAGGGAAGTAACCACGTAAAAATAACAACAAAGGGGTACATATATAACAAGCGACCCAGGGACGAACCCCCAGAGACCTCAAACCGCTACCACCACCAGCACCAACACCCACCCACCACACCACACGCAAACCTGATGTCAGACCAACCAGGGAACGTGCTAACTGGAAACCCAGCCACTGATGCAGCCAGCGCGAGCAAAGCCCCAAAACGAAAACACGCAGCAATGGGTGGGGGAAACGAAACCAGTGCTGAAGGAGAGTGGGGACCAGACGGGGGAGAACGCACACAAGAGAGCGAGGCGTCCCAACCAGGAACCACATACCAGCTGATAGGAAACCCCCACACCCAGTCTACCCAACGAGGGCCCCCCCCTCATGAACCATCCAAGTCACGCATCGCCTACACCAGAGCGATTTACCCCAGGATCAATCCCTTGACGCACTCACCGCCGGAATCCTAGAGTCAACAGCCGAGGCAATCAGAGCGAACCCCGACAGATACATCGCGTTCCTCGTCTACGGAGGGGGAAACAGAGTCAAGGATAGTCCTCACCCAGAGTAAAACAGACAGACCGTACGACTCCTGCGCCTTCTGCAAAACTGAAACGCACCCTGAAGAGCAGTGTCCCTTCCCGCACGTTGCCAACTGGAAGGGACCGATCCCCAAAGAAGTAAGAGCCGAACGCGCTAAACTGAGAGATGAAGCAGCCACAAGGGGCAGAGGCAGAGGACGGGGCAACAGCCGCGGCGGGCGAGGCAACGGGAGAGCTAGAGGAAGCAATACAAATGCCCACCGTAACCGTCCCTACTAGCTACACTGACAACTATGTTGAACGACGATAACCAAATATATCTTAGACTTCAGACTCCACAGGGACACGGAAGCCACAAGCGCAAGCAATAACAGGGAACACCATCATAGTATATCAGTAACCTCAATACAACGAACTAGGTATGTAAAATAAAGACCAGAACATAACTGGGAGAAACTAGAGCAGGCCGAGTCGATGGAACCCAAGCCAGAGAACAGACCAGCATGAAGAGAACGAAGATAGCCCACAAAACCAGCAACGAATATAGGGAAACACCCCGCAAAGACGACAGTCCGAAGAGAAGGAAGCTGACCGAAGAAGAAAGGAATCACATGCAGGTAGACAACGATGGATGGAGCCTAATGGGAGGGAGAAGGAAGATCAAGAACATACCCAAACCCAAGCCCAGGCCGCGGTACATACCCTGCGTGCCACCCAACCTCGAATGCCTGGAAGATGGTGCACCAACGAGCGGAATAACCTGCGCAAAACACATCGAAATCGAGTTCAACGAAATCCAACAGGGCCCCATCACGACGACAGTAGCAAGAGCTAAGCTGGTCGGACACACGAGTACCCCCCTCCCGGATGAGATGCAGACAACCAACCCACACTGGGGAGTGACCCCCCGTGAGGCTGAGTCACCAGCCACAACAATACCCTTCACTGAAGCGGCCCTCCCAAAGCTGGTCTACAAATGCTCGACCCTCCTAGGAAACGTCAGAAGCGAAGTAAAGGATGGCCTAGAGCGTGCAAGGGATAAAGCAGTGATGATACTCCCAATGGGAGCCGGGAACAGGTTCACTCGGGACAACCCACGATGCGCCGAACAAATCCTCGAGTTCATCCGAAGCCTCAAGGGCGCCAACGACAGCAAAATAACCATTGCACCACCGGCGTACCAATTCGAACCCCCACAGAAAGCGAGGTTCGCGATGCCCTTTGCATACATAGTGATGAACACCCCCAAGCCGGTTCAAGACCTCCTCATCCGAGGACAAACATTCGCCTTCCTCATCAACGGGAAGAGCTACGCCTTCAACGCAGCTGCTGTACCAGATGAGAAGCCCAGCTCATGGGTAATAGCCAACTTCACGGGAGACTGCGTAACCAACAAACCCGACAATATGAAGAACACCCTCGAAGCGATCATTACCAAACTCTTCGACAGCGACACCATCACCAGAATGATCAACGAAGCCCTCGCGTGCAAGGGAGCAGGGACGACGGTTTATGAGAGGAAAGTAATCGCACTATCATCAATGAGCCTCGCCTTCATGCCGCGAAGGACGGAAGGGGGGGACAGCTCCCCGGTATGGCAACTCTCCGGGAGGCCAGTCCACGACAATGCCAAAGACCACTGGACATGGCTTAAAGCAATCCGAAGGGAACCCTACGACCTAGGCAACATGAAAACCATCAGAACGACTAAGGATACGATAGGATGTGTTTGGTGCAAAGCAGAGACGCACGCCAGCGAGAGCTGCCCGCTCCCAAACCTACATGACTGGAAAGGGCCAACGCCGGACAAGAAAGAGTGGGTGAAACCCGAGCCCCACTACACTCCAGACACAGGGAGGAAGGAACGCGAGACCAGGAGAAAGGGGAAGAAAGGAAAGAAGAATAGAGCCAAAGACAGGGCGGTACAGGAGTAGACACAAGCCATAGCACACCCTGTACACCTTAAGTGAGGCGCCATACGACTTCGGGGTCGTTAGTAGAGCAAATAGACTACAGGTGCACAAAAGATGGTTGGAGGCTGAATTTACTGGCAGGAAACTGGACAGGTAAGCCCCAACCTGGGTAAGGCTCGAAGGGGAGCCAGGCAAACCCAAACTGCCGAAGGCTCAAGTAGAATACACATGCCCGAAGATGGGGAAATACTGAGCCACCCCCAAAGGCTGGCAGGTCTGGCAAACCTGCAAGTTGAACACACCTGCTACGAACAACAGACCATCAAACGCGCAAGCAGCCACAGGTGTCCAAAACCGCACTGACAGAGGGGAGGGTAGCTCCGTAGCTGGCTACAACCCCAGGGAAGTCAGGAGGGAATTACCACAAGGCAACAGTGATACACGAGAGCATGCAGCTCATGATATACCCATGCCGGGGAACGTAGGCGCGAGCCAGCAAGCGGCAAACTCGCAGCCAGCCCAAGACGAGGGGCAAGAAGCCGAAAGAGAGCGAATGAGAAACGCAACCCCCCCAAAGGCAAGCAACAACAACGCGAAGAAAAAGAAGAGAGGGAGAAACAATAGAGCAACCATCAAAGTAGCATCCTTCAACATGAAGGGATACTCAATGCTACATAACGAAGGAGACGGGCCAATGTCAAAATGGCTCAGAATAAATCAAATAATGTGAGAAAACAAGTATGGAATACTAATCCTACAAGAGACACATATGGACGATGAAAGAGAGCACACAATACAAAACCTCTTCAGTAGAAGACTCAGAATCCAAGCCTCAGCCGACCCGGTAAGCCCAAGACAAAGAGCAGGTATCGCAGCCGTCCTAAACAGAGGCGAGTTCGACGCAGAACACGTGGAGTGTGTAGAGGTAATCCCTGGAAGAGCAATCATAGTAAAGGCCAGAATCCATGGGGGAAAGAAACTAACGGTACTGGGTGTATATGCCCCCAACAGCGTAGCAGAAAATGCGAACTTCTGGGACCAGATAAGGAAGCACTTTGAGGACAGACCCAACGAAAGACGCCCCGACATAATGGTCGGAGACTTCAATATTGTAGAAGACACAATAGACAGAATGCCAACGCGAGTAGAAAGAAACACTGCAACGGATGCCCTTGACAAACTCAAACTAGAACTGAGGCTACGAGACGGATGGCAGGTGACACACCCTGAAGAAGCAAGGTTCACATTCACACAAACAAGACTAAGAGAAGGAGACACATAAAAGCACGGAAGAAAGTCCATATAATGGACAGACTTGAGGGAGAAAAGATGACACGGTTGTGGATCCAAACTAACCGCATGATCAAGCTGAGAGACATCATGTATGCCTTAAAGAAAGCGAACCAAGAAGAACCAACGTTTGAGTACGAAAAGAACTCACGAAGGATGGCAGAGCTTGTGAAAGACTACCACAACAGACTACAAGACGACGGGCGAGATGAGCGAGACGAGATAGTGCGGCTCAGAGTAACAAGGAACCTCCTACAGGAAATCGAAGCAGAACCAAACACCGAAGGTAAAGAAGCAATGAGTAAACCAATAACAAGAGACGAAGTCATGAACGCACTAAAAATATCGAGCAACCACAAGGCGGCTGGGCTAGATGGGGCCACATACGAACTCTGGAAGAAGCTAATCACCAACAGCGACCGGGGAGACGGGCAGAACGAGGACATCCTAGACATGATGACAGCAGCCTTCAACACATAGAGGACCATGGCCTGACACCAGGATCAAAATTTGCAGAAGGCTGGATGTGCCCCATATACAAAAAGAACTGTAAGGAGGAGATAGAGAACTACTGACCTATAACCCTGCTCAACACTGACTACAAACTAATGACAAAAGTACTGACCATGAGACTTGCCCTATCTGCACCAAACCTACTGCACAAAAGCCAAGCAGGCTTCGTCCCAGGAAGACGAATCCACGACCAAACACAGCTCCTAAAAACGTTAGTAAACTACGCAGACCTAACTGAGGAGAACGGGATAATAGTAGCGCTCAACCAAGAAAAAGCATATGATAAACTGGAACATGACTACCTCTGGAGTGTACTCCAGGTGTTCAAGATACCAGAAAGGTTCGTCAAAATGATAAGTGGGCTCTACAATAATGCACATACATCAGTGATGATCAACGGATGCCTGAGCACACCCTTCAAGGTAACAAGGGGGGTACGCCAGGGCGACCCCCTGTCATGCCTGCTCTTCGATCTGGGAATAGAACCGCTAAGCACAGCGATAAGGAAATCAAACATTAAGGGAATCAACGTACCAGGAACGAAAGAGAAACTAGTAGCAAACCTATTCGCAGACGACACGACCGTGTTCTTAAACGAAGGCGATAACTTCACTGAGCTCCAAACCATCCTTGATAAATGGTGCATCGCTGCAGGCGCAAAGTTCAACACAAAGAAAACGCAAATCCTACCAATCGGCGAGGGAGAATACCGAGAGAGGGTAGTGAGGGAGTGGAAGACAAATCCAGAACACCAGGAAATACCAAGAGTAATGAAGATAGTGCCCGATGGAGAACTAACAAGAATATTAGGCGCATGGATTGAAAACAACGGAAGCCAAGAATCACCATGGACGCCTATAGTTGACGCAATCGACGGAGACCTTGAAAGGTGGGAGAGAGGACACCCCACAGCCGAAGGCAGGAAGCTAATAATACAAATGGTTGTGGGCGGACAAACACAATACCTGACAAGAGTGCAAGGAATGCCCAAACAGATTGAGGACAACCTCAGGAGACGGATACGGAAGTTCTTCTGGGGAGACAAAAGGAGCCCAATACGAGAAGAAACCTTATTCGCCCCCACTGAGAAAGGGGGACAAGGGGTACTTGACATTCGTGCTAGGAACGAAGCAATACAAGTCATGTGGGTCAAAGACTATTTAAAACTAGAGGACAGACCGCTCTGGGCACACTTCGCTGACAGAATACTAGCAATGAACAGGAGGAAGTGCGATGAAACCATACCCGCAGAGCTGAGAGAGAACATGTTCCTCCAAACCTGGAGGCCTAAGCTAAACAGAACGGTAAACAAATGCCCCAATGACCTAAAAGCAATGGTAACAACAGCGCTGAAATATGGGACAAGGCTTGAAGCCATCAAGGTCACTCGAAAGGCGGCACGAGACATGCCAATATGGGCCCATGCGAGAGAAAACTCACGGCTAAGAATGGCAGCGACCTCAAATGCGAGCATATGCCTGAGAACAAAGCATAAAGTGAAACTTGTAAGTGACGCAGAACGTGAAGCGAACAATCGGCTACACCCAGAACACAGGAGATCCAGGAGATGCAAGTGCCCCAAGTGTACAACAGCTAAGAACGAGTACAAATGCACACACCCCGCTGAATGCTTTGAACGAGCAGAACAGCTGCTAAATAAGCTACCTGCCAAGTGGGACCCAAGAATAATAGCTGACGACATAAACGAAATTGAGCAACAAGGAGAATGGAGGACCTTTAGCCATAAATCAGCCGAAGCGAAAACCCTCCAAGACGCCCTCAGAATATTCACAAGTGGGCAGGTCGCAGACACGCAAATGCCAGAAGAAGGAAATAACAACCCAATCGAGAACGGTGAGCCACGACCGAAAATAAGGATCGCAACTGATGGTTCGTGCCTGCAGGCAAACACCCAAAATGCCGCAGCTGGAGCGGGAATATACTACGCGGCCAATGATGAGAGAAATAAAGGCATACGTGTTCCCGAAAACTTTGCCCAGACCAACCAAACCGGCGAAATGGCAGCGATCCTCATAGCAGTAGAAGACAACATGATACCCGTAAACGATGTTGAGATTGAAAGCGACTCAAAATATGCAATAGAAACACTAACGAAAAACCTATCCAACCTAGAAGACACGGGATACATAGGAAAAGCAAACAAAGAACTAATACAGGTTACTGTAGCAAAAATACGAGCCAGTAAGAACCACACAAGGCTCCGCTGGGTCAAGGGACACAATGGACACGAAGGAAATGAAGCCACGGATAGACTTGCAAATGCAGGGGCGAAAAAAGTCCACCACGAAGCACCCGCACTTGACCTAGAAATACCAGGAAGACTGAGACTAACTGGTGCAAAGCTATCTAAAATGACCCAAAGCCTAGCCTACAAAGCAATAAGGGAAACCAACCTTGAAGCCACAAAGCAGAAAGGCAGAAGAAGAATGTCAGCAATGATAGACGCTGTGCAAAACCAAGTAGAAGAAGTCCTTGAAGAGACCCCGACGGAAGAAAGAATCTGGAATGCCATCAAAAACAAAGACTTTTCAAGACAAGTACAATACTACCTATGGATGGTCGCCCATGATGCATATTGCATAGGAACCCACTGGCTGAAGGTGAACTACTCAGAAGAAATGCAAAAGAGAAGCGAATGTGCTCACTGCCATGGCGCAATCGAAGACATGGGGCATATACTGTCTCGATGTGGAACCCCCAGACATGAACAAATATGGGAGCTGGTAAAGGAACTATGGACGAAAACAGGAAGAAAATGGACGCAACCGTGGATTGGCAACATTGTCGCATGCGCACTCACGAAAAGAGACGAAGAAAAGTCTCAACGTGACCCAGGAGGGAAAAGGTTGTGGCGGATAATAGTGTCAGAGTCGGCATATCTAATATGGAAACTAAGATGCGAGAGAGTCATACAAAATGAAAACACCCCTTTTACAACCCAGGAAGTAAATAACCGGTGGCTGGCCACAATGAACGCCCGATTAGACCTCGATCGCGAAATGACAAACGAAAACTTAGGAAAACACAAGCTCAAAACCAAAGTCGTCCTTCAAACGTGGAAGGGCGCCCTCAGTGAAGAAAAAACCCTTCCGAGGAACTGGACAAAACTAAATGGGGTTTTAGTGGGTATTAAACCGAGGCCGAACCAAGGGGAGGGGGAGTAGGGGAGGCATCAAGACCGGTTCCGAGTCCCACACAACGTGCGTAAAAGCATTTCCTCGTGGTTCTTCTAACTATATCAACTCATCACTCCGGGGAAACCTTTCCGGAGGTAACAGCAGGCAGGGAAGCTCTGGCACTGACGGAGGATAACTGCTACTAACGCTCAACCAAAAAAAAAAAAAACAAAAAATAGACTCTGATGACATATGATATCACTATGGTGCCATATCATGCCATGGACCTGGGTACAGTCTAGCCTCAAGATAAGCACATGCCACATGGCTTATCTATTCCAATCAGGCATCAGCTTCCCACATGATGCATAGCACCAAGCTAATGGACTGAACAAGACCACATGGTAAGGTATCTGAACTGATAAGGCTCCAGACTGTCAGATCCAACCTTTAGTATAAGTACTTGAGCTTGGGGGACTGAAGAGAACTCATTGAAACAGTCCAGTGCTTCAACACAAGATTGTTTCATCCAAGTTCCTTCTATAGCAACTTTCATACTGCCACTTAACCATAACACCTTGACACCCTGACATCTGACACCATAACACCTAACTGACACCTAGCACCCAACATCCAATACCCTGACACCTGATATACTGACTGACACCCAACACACCCGACACCTTGACACTTGACATCTGATGCTCTGACATCTTGAGACCTAGGTGACTACCAAAAAAGGAAATATTGTTGGAATGTGTTCAGAATGTCTTGAAACCCTCAGAAATCACTTGTTATAATTTGACACCCTGACACCTCCAATAGTATACTATTGAAAGCTGTAATACTAGCAGGTTCCCGGCTGCTTTCCACAGGGGTTCGTGGGGGTCGATGGAATATCAGGCCTAGTACAGGGGACTATGTCTAGTAGGGTCCCTGGTGACGCCAGGCAAACCTTGGATGTACCAGCCAAACACCGGTCTAGTCCACCCAGTAGATGGGTGGCTAGATGCTGGTGTGTGGCATATGACGAAGTCGGGGATTGACCCATTCCCCTTAGCCTAGATTTCAGTCTAGAACTTTGGGGGAGCATCCTAATGCATATTCGGATCTGATCTGAACTGGATGCACATGTGGACGGAACGGCTCGTCTTCGACTCGAATGGTTATTGGGAGAGGCCAGCCCTTCATTGCTGCCATACAACTTGATTGATCATGCTCTGAGATCTCCAAATTAGCCTTGTGGATTGGATAACCATTCACGCCCATCTTCAAAACCATTACCCTGCTTTGATCGCCCAGTACCTAGATTTGCGAGAATTAGTCGATAACCTTCAAAAGTCCCTAACACCCACCCTGTTAGCTGCTGTGGTTATTCCGATAGAGCAAAGCCTCCTGACGAGCATGGCAGTCTGCACGAAATGCAAGCCGACAAGGCCCTTTCATCTGCAGAGGTCCTGTCGATCTGAACAGCTGAGCAAACTTCTCAAAGGTGCTCGAAGGTTCAATCCATTCAATAATATAGTCTCTCCACCAGCCCAGGACAAGGACGGTGATAATCCATCAGGTGGAGAAAAGGACGACGAATTCGAGCTTGGCAGACTGAGGGCTCAAATTGAACACACACCTGCTCCGCTCGGTGTGCTTATAGAGCAATTCACACGATGTGTACTTCCAGTTCCCTTGACCCCAAGACCTGCATTTCTCATTCACCTGACTAGGAAAGACAATCTGCCTGTACTTCCTGTCCCCTTGAACCGGAAAGACAATCTGAGAGGCCTTTGCCTTCTGTTTGACCAAAAGTTCAATGAGTATAAGACAGGGCCTACTGCTTCCACTCTTTTGCCCATCAATGATAAGATTGAGGGGTATGCCCCAGGGCTGGTCTACATAGCCAAGCGTATTCTCTTGCATGGCTGGGAGCACTTTCATGACTATGGCTGGTGTATACTCCCATCCTTTGCTCAGATGTTTCATATGACCCCGCCCACTCAAGTTGGCAGCCATGTAATGTGTGAAGTCCCTGACGACCTCATTCAGTCCTCATGCACCGAGCCACCCTCTGGGTATGATGTTGTCTCCATGGGCTTGGAGGATATGATTGCATACACTCGCGC
The DNA here is from genome assembly GCA_036872985.1 of Pleurotus tuoliensis. Lineage (NCBI taxonomy): Eukaryota > Fungi > Basidiomycota > Agaricomycetes > Agaricales > Pleurotaceae > Pleurotus > Pleurotus tuoliensis. The sequence goes on along the minus strand of JAYMDH010000011.1, from coordinate 384,476 downwards.
TTCTCAAGAGGCAATCAACATTGTTGTCACTGGCCTTGATTCGGAATCGCGCCATGTGCATGTAGATATCACTAAGGATCAGCTTATTCTTGGTTCTGACGATCTTGCTGTATCAGCAGACATCAATAGCGTCATCTTTGTCACCAAGGAGCCACATTTCATGAAGCCTGTCACCTTATTAACCAGCCCCGTCATTTGTGATCGTGCCCTAATGTGGAAGAACAACCACACTTATGCGGAGCTCCTTGTGCCACCCTCAGATGAGGACAGAGATGCAGGAGGGGCACGAACAGACTGGCATCTTCAGTGTTTCGCTCTAAGCCATGTTCCCCATGTGCACCTTGGCATTCAAGGTGGTCTCAGCAGCATGGTCAACCTCTACCTCTTCTTTCCTCGAATGACACACAAAGCCGCTTACTCACGGTTCTGGATGTCCAAGGTTCCAGCCCACATTCAGTATCTCATCTGGGAGGATGTCATTCTACCATCGCTCCGAAGGGTCATTGGTGTGACAGAGGAGGTCTATGCAGGCTATGACCAGGACCATGTCAAATTCAAGCAAGGTGGTAAAAGCTCGGCAACACCATCTTTCCCTTTGAGCAGGCCCAAATTTGCCCAAATTTTGTGGGAGCTTGATCAAATGGTATGATGCTGCTACGAATTTCTATCCCTTCGCCTTGCTCATGCCATATTTCAGATCAGAGCCCTTGACCAAGAAGGGAAGACACAATATGGGTCCTACTTCTTCGTCTTGGAGAACAAGGGATGCAAGTCGTACTGCTGAGCGACATATGAGCCGGAGATTGGCATGGATATGGAGGACATGGTCTCCAGTGCATTCCGCAAGTGTCAAGAGACGTTTGATGGTCTTGATTGGTTGTACATGTTAGATCCATCGAATGGTGGTGACCTGCTTCTAGACATTGGTGTTAGTATCCATCCGAAGCGTTGTGGGGTAGTGGGACTTTGGACACTGGCTGGGTTGGAAGCATCATATGGGGCATCAGGATATGGCGCTGGCAACATCCACCATGTCAAAACAATGGCAAACCATGGCGCCTTGCAATCTGAGATGGGTCAGAAGCAGGTGGAGCAAACAGGTATTGTGTTTCGACACAGTTATAACTTGTGGTATGAGGTAGCCAGGAAGGCTAACAACTTGCGGGACCTCTTCTCCAACAAGGAGGTTTTTGATCACAGCACAAAGCATGTCGACCAAGTCAAGGGCCTGGTAGACATCTTCCATAGCTCAGCCACTGAGAAACGCTTTGGAGTTAGAGAGGAGTTTCAGGTCAGTGGGGCTGCAATGGCCCAGGCATTCAAGGTGATTAAGCACCAGGTGCGTGTCTGCCATTTCTTGACAGGTTAACTCATTACTGATGGTCAATTTCCATGTAGATTTGGCAGCGTCTGGGGCCCAATTTCGTCACTTGGGTGCCTAGCAAATCCTTTTTTGAATTTCTGGCCTTAAGAATCCTGGCATTGGATGCCTTCTTGATGCAGTCTGTTGTCTTCACGCTGCCACTGACACGATTGTTTGTTCGACAAGTGCTTCGAGATCTCTACTTCAAGCAAAATATGCAGCATTTTCAGATGTTTTTTCTCTCCTCTTTGCGTCTGGATGAGGCCAACTGCCTTCTGGAAATCTCTCCTTTCGACGACCTCAAAGTTCATCAAGAGATGGGGGTCTCTTTTCATTGGTGACCTCCTCAAGTGCAAATGCTGCAGCAGGGAAACAAATGATTTCCATTTGGGAGAAGCCCTGGCTGAAATGAAATGCGGCAGACACTGCTCAGGGAGCCATAGACACTTCTGGGTCCTTTCAAGTGGCCGCTAACCTTGAATAACATTCTTCATGGGCTACCCACTTCGATGGAACATAGGGCTGGCTATCTATTTACCAGGATGACGTACTGCACATGGTGGTTCCTGGCTGAACATATGGTCACTGAGGCAGTAGCACCCTCGAATGTGCAAGAGGCACTTGAGGAATGGTCGCTGACATCAGCCTTGAAAACCCTCAAGCTGGCTGTTTGCCTACCCAACTCAGCTGGGCTACTTGGCAGCATTTCTGGCGCAAAAAGAAAGCCAGCCTTTCAAGCATGTTTTAAGGACTTCTTTCCCATCCAAGGTACCGAACCACAAACAAGGATTTGGCAGGCGCTAGCGGGGGAGGTTGGATATTTAGGGGAGTACTGGGCAGAGGTCAATTCTGTTACCAAGGCTCAGCATGTGGAACTTCAAATGTTATTGGCAAAGCTTCTTGGCTGCTGCCAGTGTTTGCCCGCTCGGAAGGGGAACGAACTATGGTACACCAAGATGCAGGACAGTTTAGGAGAGGACACTGTCATCTTGGATATCAACCCTCAATTCTATTTGCTGGAATCAGTGGGTGGTGGGGGTCAGTGAGGCAGAAGACAACGATGGAAGGCATGCACATTGCGGTCATCACTGCAGTTTCAAACCCACCAATTGGAGGTCCTGCACAGAATACCCAGAGGAACTGCCTCAGCGGCCATTTGACAAATCAAATCAATCAAGAACCGACAGCGGACTGGCAGTGTGAAGAACAAAAGAGCACCTCCAAAACGCAAGACTAGACAAGTAGAGGGCATAGATGAGAATCAAAACCACATCAATTATATTGATGAACCAGAGGGCATGGTGCATGGAGAATCACATGAGCAAAGTGAAGATGATGATTCAGCGCCTGAAGATGGAAGCAAGCTCGATAGCGAAGAAGACTCAGGCTCTGAGGATTCTAGCTTGTGTGGCTGATGTACATGTGTTATAGTAGCATGAATACTCCATGCAGTTGTGTGCTATGTTTTCTATTTTCTACCTGGGAATAAATAAGCACTTGACAATCAAGGGCTTGTTAAGATTGCACGTGGTGGCCAGCCATCTCGGCCACTGGGCACTTACTTGCTCAGGAAAACCTGAGCAACGTCGCCCATAAGAGCACGTGATACCAGGTGCGGTGGTCAGCCCTTTGGCTCCACCTGAACATATACCAAAATTTGTCTTGGCCCCTATTTTGCATGGGAATTACATGTTTGCGACATTTTAATTTTTATACGAACATTCAAATATTCAACTGTTGCTCCTTGCACTCTTCGAAATCCAGTTGATATCTCTCTGCTATAGACACACAGAAATGTCCTCAAACAACACCAAACAACTTCAGTTTTCCTCCAACACTGATAATCAGGACATGCAACTGATTACGGAGCCATTGGCAGTTGGATATGATTTTGAGGGTCCTTGGGGTGTATGTGCACTAATTGATTGCCTCATAGAACTTTGGGCCTTTTTCTTGCAGCTGTGGAGCGATTGGGGATTTCAGAGCTCCCCTGGATAATGGGTTTGGCTCACGTTGATCTCGCACTCTCTGTAAGTTCTATGATGTCATGTTGATGTCGCTCATCTGTACCTTAGCCAGAACAGAAGTCGTCGCTCATCAATCAGATCACCTCTGCTGAGAACGAAATAAAGCATTGGGTTGAAAACCTGTTCAGTAAAGATAGCCATAACTCGAAGGCTGCACTCATCATAGGGATAACAGCGACGTATTTACTGCTGACTGCGATACAACTCAACCCGACCCTCTCCTGCAACACATGCGGCCCTTCACCTCAACCAGATGGTTGCATCAAGCTGGCGGGCAACAGCACAGATTCCATCATCAAATTGTATGATTGGCTGGTCATGATCAAAAAAGCACTTTCCGCCCTGGGTGAAATATTGGAGAGCCTGAAAGAGCAGCAAAAGGCCAACAAATTCTTCTCTGCTCTGGAGCAAGGCGACGATGATCTCGGATATCTGTACAGCATATTCCAAAAGTCAAAGAACTCGTTGAAAGCATCAAGGATAGTGGCCAACTTCGCACTGGCTGCAGCTGGCCTTTGTGCCGCCATGGAGGTAAGTCAGCATCTAGTTTTGATAAAAAGTGCATCTCACATAGGCTTCCCCAAGGGCAAGGAAATTCCGGAGAAATGGGGGTGGGCTGATAAGCAAATGGGGGCAGAGTATCTCCAGCAACACCAGGGGGCAAACCCAAGTGTGGGACCGCAAGCATTGCTACTCCCCCTCCACCAGGCATTGGCAGTCTCACCTTGCTGCTTCTGCAAATGAGGGACGCCATGGGGAAGCATGTGGCAAGGCATTGGCATCTCTTAGTAAGTCAACATACCTCCTTCCAATTCAAGCTGAATGAAATTGTTGTAGATGTGGAAGCACCTAGGCTGCCAATGACCTCCTTCGCTGGGCTTGATAGAGAATATTATTTGGACGACCCTGTGTCAAATCGCTGCAAGTCCGAAGGCAATCCCTCAGGCCGTGGCATTCCTATACGAATGTCTCAAAGAAATGACACGGTACGACAAGGCGAACAACGTGTTTGAGTTGGAAGTCGAGCCAGGGTGCCATGAATTCTACAAGTCACTGGAGCCTCTCTTTTACCTGCCAACATCTGCGAACAACGGTCCAGCATTGGCCCAACCAACCCTAGGTCCTGGAACCCCCCAAACCCCGCTGTCTAATACCTCAAACCATCTGCCAGCACCTAGGTTGAATGCCCCGAGGGAAAACTCACCCCCACCTGATGGCACCCTTAGCCCCCCCACAAATACTGGCTCAAACATCTCTGGGAATCCTGACGCGGAAATTGGCAAAGGGGATAATGGCAGAGGTCAGGACGATCCGAGAGTGGATAGGACAGAGAAACCCGGCATCAACCTGGATGCCAGCAAAGGGGATGGGGGTGGCAGTCAGGAGCCCAAGGAAAGTGGCAAAGGTGGACGCGGAGACAATGACAATGATGAAAGGGACGATAATGCGGATAGGACAGAGAATCCCGACATCAACCTGGATGCTGGCAAAGGGGGTGTGGGTGGCAGTCAAGAGCCCATTGGAAGCAGCAAACTCAGACGTGGAGACGACGACGCTGACGACACCAATGACAAAAGGGACGATGACACACAAGCTGGGCCGAATCCCAACATCAACCTGGATGCTGGGTTATGGGATGCAGGCAGCGGTCAGGAGTCCATTGGAAGCAGCAAACACAAACACGGACATGACAGCAATGGTGATGACAACGACGGCGACTGCGACAACAATGACAACAACAACAACAACAACAACAACAACAACAACAACAACAACAACAACAACAACAAAGAAAGGGGCGACGACCCAAAAGCTAGGCCATCAACGGGCAAGAAGCTAAGACCCGCTGTGCCCTCCGATGACAGCGACAATTACCTTACGCACAAGCTCAAGAGGCTATGAATGCACCCATCTACTCCATCCACTGACAATGAGAAGAACGACAAGCAAACAGGCAGCAAAGATGTCCAAACCCCTTCCACCACCAAGCCCTCTGCCACCAAGCCCCCCACCTCCAAGCCATTGCCTGGCAACAAGGGCCCACGCAAACCGTGGGGCAAGCCGAGCACCTGACAGTTTACCACATTCTCACATGAAGCACATGTGTGGCTCATGTGGAGATGTGAGGTTCATGTGGGGTTCATATGAGGTTTATGTGTAGAAAAGTGAATTTTTATTTAATACTGAAAGCTGAGAAACTTCACTTTTTTGCCACTTGCTTCATCTTTTGAATACTTTTTCCACACTTTTTTTACACATGAACAACAATTGAGACATGGTGCTTATATATATTTTATATGAATTTATATGAATTTTCATATGGGTTCCATGTGTAGTCCACATGAAGTGCACTTCCTTTCTACAGTCCTATAGTCTTACATATGAATGTGTAGTTTATATATGATTTACATGAATTTATAGGTGTAGTATTCATGAAGTACACATTGTTTGTAATAAAATTGCCTTATTGGGGCACTGTTAATGGACTTAGTGAAGTTATGTCAATTTCGTCGAACGGGCGCTTATTGGGCGCTTATCCACGAATATTAATATTCTTTTTATTTTACTGTATTTTTATTTTTTATTTGATTGGGCGCTCTTTGGGTGCTTATTCCAGCATCACCCGTGCTGTGCGCTTGCGTGACGTGGCAGTGTGCCACATTGCTACCCCACCCCACCCTTGCTTCTCAACCACCACCATCTGCTCAGATTCACCCCCCTTCTCAACGACCAAACACAACGAAATGGCCCCAAGAACGAAGGCTCGAGGTGGAAAGGAAAGCAACAAGGAGCAGGCAAGGTAAGCCCATCCCCCGCTGCTTTCCTGCCTTCACTGACCATGCCCCCACCTCTGTCTCCCTCCCCCGTCCTTGTCAATGCCCCTCTGCGTCCCCCATGACCAACGACGCCATCTCCACGCCTCTCTGCATCCCCCATGGCCAACGACGCCGTCCCTATGTCCCCTGCACCCAACGACACCATTCCCATGTCCCCCGCACCCAACGACGACTGTCTACGTCGTCCCCATGTCCCCCGTGCCCATCGACGACTGTCTACGCCGCCCCCATGTCCCCCGCACCCATCGTCGCCCATCGGCGCTGCCCCCACGTCCCTTGGCATCCCCCTCCCCCATCGACGGCCACCTACATCCCTCGTCGTCCCCCTCCCCCATCGACAGCCATCCACACCGCCCCCACGCCCATCGACACCGCCCCTGCATCCGTCTGTGTGCCCCGTGCCCATTGACGCCACCCACACCACCCCCGCGCCCATCCACGCTACCCCCGCACCCCTTGTCGTTCCCCTCGTCCCTCATTGCCCATCCACATCGCCCCCGCACCCCTCGTCATTCCCCTCGTCCCTCGTTGCCCGTCCACATCGCCCCCACGCCCCTCGTCGTTCCCTGCACCCAACGACACCGCCCCCACGTGCCCCGCACCCATCCACCCACAACGACACTGCCCCCATGTCCCTCTGTGTCCCCCGCGCTCATCGACGACCACCCACATCGCCCCCGCACCCCTTGTCGTTCCCCTCGGCCGTCGTTGCCCATTGACGCCGCCCCCATGTCCCTCGTTGCCCGCACTCGTCAACGACCACCCACACTACTCCCATGCCCATCGATGCCCACCAACGCCCGCCAACGCCTGGCCAACAGCCTTCTGAAGCCCAGGTCCACCCGCTCAGCTACTGCTGCTGCCAAGGCCCAACAAGAAGCCAATGAGTGAGTCACATCACTCTTCTATTAGTATAGTAGTGTAGTAGTAGTAGTAGTACATATATACATTAATAAATTTCTTTTAAATTCAAACAAAATTAATCAAACATTCTATGATAGAGAAGAACCTGTGGAACCTGTCAAGACCCCCCATGCCTCAGCTGAGAAGAAGATTAAGAAAGATAAGAGGTGTGTACTCTCCGCCTATTTGCTTGTTTCTGCCGCTCATCTTGGATGCTTGCAGGACCTCCGCAGTGCGTGATGCTGAGGACAAGGCTGCTGCGGTGACTGTGGCTAAGAAGTTAACTCTGTACGTTCTCATCTGTTTGTATTCCCGCTCGTAACATTAAGAATATGTGTAGTACTGCCAAACTTCTTAAGGAGAGTGGTGCTGGTGTCGCTCCTCCCCCTCGCTCAGCTGGTACTGGTGTTCAGCTAGGTTCAGCTACCCCCCGTATCATCTCAGACCGTGCTAGGCGCCCCAAGTCCGATGACGAAGAAGATTCTGCTGACGAAGAAGATCCAGATGACGATGCAGTTGCGAAAGATGGTGATGATTCCGGTGACGAAGAAGAACCCGCTCCAGTTGTTGATAAGGGTAAGGGTAAGGCTAGAGATTTGCACAACCTCGGTGCAGAGTCTGATAAGGAGTTGGATGCAGATGTCGAGGAGGAGAAAGACGATGAAGATGCCGATGAAGATGCCGATGAAGATGCCGATGAAAAGGATGTTGACAGTGAGAACATGGGCACAGGTGATGACGGTGAGCTCGCTGCTGTTGGTGAGGACACTGCGATGGATGAGGACTTGATGGTTACACCTCGCAAGCCTGCTGCGACACCTCGTAAGTCCACCACATCTAAGCGGAACCCCAGTCAGTCCCCTGTTGGTAGTGTTGCCACGGCTCAGCTCAGCTCAGCTCCAGCCCAGCTAGGGCGGCTCATCCGGGCCAATCTACCATTAGCTGAGCTGAAGCCGTGGGGAACGGCTGGCTTCAGGCGGCTTCAGCTTGGCTAACGGCCCAGCTGTGGCTTGCTGCCTAATCGGGCTTTTCTCATTTCCCTACTGCTCACGACGACGACACCAGCCGTGCCAACCCCAAACTGCTCAGGGACCACGCGGGTCCTGTACAAACTAGCCTCTATCCTTTTATCACCTATGTTTTGCATTCTCCAAGGACACGTACCTGCATGAGACTCGTCGAAGACAACATACAAGAAATGCCGAGTCCACCTTGTTTTGTAGCTCCCATCGTGGGCTTCATGCCTCAAAATCGAGTACAGCGTAGCTGGCAGCTGATCCAATGTGCCGTTACGGCCATGTACGGTACGAGATTGGGGTCTGTCCACATGTCCATGGTTGTGGATATTTTCCCTACAGATTTCTACCAGAAATATGTTATAACATCAGTAAAGGAGTCGAGGACTCGTTCTTGTACAAAACAAACCTCCATCTCATCCTGTAATCGGTCTAAATGATCATACCACACCTGTTGCACTCGCTTGCGGATCGTTGTCCTGTGGGGAATATCAGAGTCACAAAGCTCTTCGCGAAGCTGTAAGGGCAACCTCAAGATGGCCGACAGCGCGAGCCTAGCAGAGGGAGAATCCAAAGAAATGAATAGAGCTACTACAATACATGAGAGGCTGCTCACCTAGCAGAGGGAGAATCCAAAGAGAACAAGATAAGGATTCTCCATGCTAGGAGGCGAAGTATATACTGTAGAAGCGTGAGAGAAAGATGGGAGAACTGTATAGTACACCCGCCACAAGTCCGGAGAATATCACAGGTACGAGCGGGCACATGTGATAGAAAAATGGAGGGAATATGCAAGAGTCGTGCCGGCGACCCAGAGAAGTAGGAATGGGAAGTAAAGAGGTGTGGGAAGAAGGTATGGGTCACCCGGACGTGCCCCGAAGTGTATACGTGCATCCGAAGCGCATCCGGGCATGCGCAAGTGCGGCCGAGTGCGGCCGAGGCGCGGGAAATGCATCGGATGAGTCGGATGTCGCTCGGATGTGACGGATGTTGCTCAGATGTGACAGATGTTGCTCAGATGTGACGGATGTTGCTCAGATGTGACGGATAAGGCTCGGATGGATGGTAGGAAGGAAAGGGAGCGAAAGGAAAGTAAATAAGAGTCCGTGGAGTGAAAGGAAAGAGAAAGAAATGAAGAGAGAGGGAAAGAGACAGGGGAAAAGGAGAAAATAGGAGTGTCCCCTTACATCACCCCCCTTTCAAGCTTGCGGCGACCCGACGCGAAGATTCCTGCCTGCTGCACCACGAATTCACCAACCCTGAAACTCCAGATTGCTGCGAGAAGACATCGAAATATGACTGGACAGAGCCGGGAGCTTTCCGACTGTGCCAACGCTCCCAGGACTGATCGAGGGCCGTCGGAGTCATCCGAAGTACTCGGATCGCGTCCGGGTGGCGATCGTGGAAGTCCCTGACCTTCTGGGCAGCATGCCGGAGGTTGCTCACAGGCTCCCAGGAGTCGTGCTCAATGCCATAGCCTCGCCAGCGGACCAGATACTTTAACACTCGGCCGAAGCGTCTACTATTCCGGACTTCTTCAACTTCGTGTTCCTCTTCTCCATCGACAAGCTGCGGCGGTGGTGGAGCGACCGGGCGACGACCCGGGATGGGATCCGGAACGAAGGGTGAGAGTTTGACAACAGGGAAGACAGGGTGAAGGCGGGATAAGCCTGGTGGGAGCTCGAGTCGGTATGCTGCCTTGCCGACCTTCCGGATGATCTTGTAGGGACCAAGACGTGCATGTCCGAGTTTCCGGGAAGGTCGGGCGAGGTTGATATCCGACGAATCCAGCCAAACCTTGTCACCCGGTTGGTACTCTGGGGCGGGAGTCCGACATTGATCATAGTAGCGCTTCATGTCATCCTGAGCCTTGACTAATGCAGACTGAGCTTCGTCAACCGCGGACTTCATCCGGTCTACAAACTCGTTTGCGGACTCCATCTGAGACGGCGGCTGATGAGGTTCGAACCCGAGGCGAGGGTGGCGGCCCGTATCCAGGAGGAATGGCGACTGCTGAGTGGATGCATGGACCCGGTTGTTGTACGCAAACTCTGCCATAGGGAGAAGTCGAGCCCAGTCGTTCTGACATTCGCCGACAAAGATCCGGAGATAGGACTCAAGTTCCTGGTTCGTCCGCTCTGTCTGTCCATCCGACTGAGGGTGGTAAGCTGTGGATGCGGCCAGCTTGATCCCGAGCATCCGGTAAACTTCTCGGGTGAACTCTGCGACGAATTGCGGACCTCGATCAGACACGACAGACCGAGGGAGGCCGTGTAGCTTCCAGACGTTCTGTAGGTACAAGTTGGCAGACCCGAGGGCAGATACGGTGGTGTGAGTAGGGATGAAATGGGCACGTTTGCTCACGGAGTCAACCACGTTCATGACTGCATCAAATCCGTCCGACTCCGGAAGCTCGACAATGAAGTCCACGCTCAACCGGTCCCAGCGTTCATCCGGAATAGGAAGCGGATGGAGTTCACCCATGGGCGGATGCCTTTGGGCTTTCGTCCGGAGACAGAGGTCGCAATGGCGGGTGTAGGATCCGATGTACCGGGACATGTTTGGCCACCAGTAGCTGCGGGAGACGAGTTCCAGAGTTTTCCATCTACCTGCATGGCCGGCGACCTTGGTGTCATGGTGCTGGGCTACAATCGTCCGACGCAGGTCCGGTGAGTCCGGAACGTAGATCTTACCCCGGAACATCAGAAGTCCGTCCGATTGAGACCATTCTGCACTCCGGACAGTCTTGCAACTGCCCTGCGCCTTCTTCAACTCCTCTGCCGCCTTTGCCACTGCATCTTCAAACTTCGCGTCACGAACTCCAGTCCGGATAGCCGTGAGGATATCCTTCTCCTCCCCTTCAAGAGTGACACCCGTGGCACGGACAGCAAAGTAGGCCGGTTTGAGCAAGACCACATCCTTGTTGTCGTCCTTACCATCTGAGTGGTCCGAGCGGCGCGAGAGAGCATCCGGCTTACCCATAGTCCGACCTGGACGATGTTGGAGAGTGAAGTCGAAGCGGGAGAGGTAGAGGGACCAGCGGGCTTGACGGCGGTTGAGCTTCTGAGCCTTAATGAAATACTCGAGGTTCTTGTGGTCCGTCCAGATCTCAAACGGAGTTTCGGCGCCTTCGAGGTAGTGCCGCCACTCTTCGAGTGCCCGGATGATCGAAAGCATCTCCTTGTCGTGTATCTCGTAGTTCCGCTCTGCAGCCTGTAGACTTTTAGAGTAGAATGCGACAGGATGCCATTTACCATCATCTGGATCCAGCTGCGACAAGACTGCACCCGTTGCATAGTCTGATGAGTCCGCTTCGACCCGATATGGCCTATCTTCCTTCGGAAACACTAGAACAGGTTCGGAAGTGATCAGCTCTTTGATCCGAAGAAATGCGGACTGAGCAGAGTCATTCCACTGCCATTCCTTTGCGCAAGTGAGATCGAAGAGCGGCCGAGCAATATGCGAGTAGTCCTTGATGAAGCGGCGGTAGAAATTGACAAACCCGAGGAAGGATTGAAGTTCAGTCCGAGTCCGAGGCGTCGGCCAGTCTGCGACACCGGATACCTTCACAGGGTCCATCTCGATCTTACCCTCGGAAATGACAACTCCAAGATATTCCACCTTTGTCTGCTCAAAATCGCACTTGTCAGCTCGAAGGAAGAGCTTGTTCTTTTGGAGGATTTCTAGGACTCGTTTGAGGACCGGGCGATGCTCCTCGCGCGTCTTGGTGTAGATCAGAATGTCGTCCAAATAGATAATGACCACACCTTCCGTAATGAGCTCCCGAAATAGGTCGTTCATCATGGTCTGGAAGGTAGAAGGGCTATTTGTTAGTCCGAAGAACATCACCAAAGGCTCGAAGAGTCCTCGGGTCGTCCGAAATGCGGCCTTCCACTCGTCACCCTCCTTAATCCGGACATTATTGAAACCCCATCGGACGTCGAGCTTGGAGAAGTAGCGGGCGTTTCGCAGCTTGTCCACCAAGTCCGAGATGAGCGGAAGCGGATACCGATTTTTTACCGTCATGTTGTTGAGCTTCCGGTAGTCCTGAACCAAGCGGAGTGATCCGTCCTTCTTCTTGACAAAGAACACTGGGGCGGCCATGGGTGACTTGCTCGGGCGGATTCGGCCGGTCCGGAGGTTCTCTTCCAGAAAGTCGTCAAGCTGTTTCTGCTCTGCGGGGGACAGCGGATAACACTTGGTAGAAGTTGGTTCGGCTCCACTCAACAGTTCAATGGCATGGTCCCACGGATGCGGCAGGGGCAGTTCATCAAAGGACTCCTTGGCGAAGACGTCCTCGAACTCGTGAAGGAAGTCCGGAACTGCGCTGTTCTGAGGATCGTGGGGTTTGTTGCGCTGGAAAGCCAATGCGAGACGCTGCGAGACTGTTTCCGAAGCTCGGATGTGTTCTTCCTGAAGACTGCGAAGATACTCCGGAGACGGCGGAGGGACAGCTGCAAAGATGCGGTCGCCTTCCTCAAGATTGTCATCGCCCGAAGTGTTGTCCTCATCGTCATCATCGCACTCCAGAAGCTGCGGGTGATCATCCGAATGGAGTTCCTCAACCGTTGGCATCGGGCCTGTACGACACTCCCGGAGCCGTACAGACTCTTTGCGTCGGGCCAGCTTGTCATGGCGGAACTCCTTGCGACAGGTGTCGCATCCGGATGGGCAGCGACTCATGGTGACCTCTTTGGTTTGCCAGTCGATTTCCGGGTTGTGCTTTCGAAGCCAGGTGTACCCGAGGATGACGTCTTGTCGGCCGATGTTAGTGACCGCGAAAAGCATCCGCTCCGTGTGATCCTTGAACCGGAGTACAAGGTCTACGACTTCAGAGATGGATCCGTTCTCGTTTGGTGATCCGTCGACATTGAAGACTGGAATTGGAGCGGACAGCTTACGTCGGGTGAAACCATGAGCGTCGGCGAAGCGCGGATGCATGAAAACACCAGTGGCTCCACAGTCCACCAGGGCTTGCAGAGTGCATCGGTGTTGCGTATCTGTGCTCAGCACTTCAACGGATATATCTAGCGAAGGCTTGCCAGGCAAAGCGGAAATCTTATAGCTACTGGGTAGCCGCCGTTCCCACTGCGGGTGAAACCTTCGGGTTGTGCGGATTGTAACCGGGTCGGGTGTCTTAGTGTTGGATGAATCATCGGATGGTTCGGGTTCATCATCGTGTATTGTGTCTACGCTAAGACAAGCAAATCGGTTGTTCACCAACGAGGCCGCACAGATCACTCGTTGGTTCGGGTAAAATCCGCCGTATCCGATTCCTCGGCCGCGACCGTTCCCTCTGCGTCTATTCCTTCCGAAGTCCCAGCACTTTCTACAACGTCGGCCGCGGTCAAGAGATCTTCGATAGCGGACGTCTGCTCTTCGGCCGTCATGAACCGGACGTCGAACCGGAGTTGGCACTCGCGGGACATGTGTCCGGGCTTGCCACATCGGTAACAGAGCTGCGAAGTGGCGGGCCGGGAGCGGGTATGATCGACATCCATAGGGACGCCAGGTGAGAGAGCCTTTGGAGGAGGCAGGGATTGGAAGCGGGGTTGCGAAGGTGGGAAGTAAGTCCGAGGCGCGGGAAGAACACCCGCAGGCGGCCGAGCGGATCCGGAAGTGACGGATGATCGGCCAAGCGACCCAGATGCTCCGGAGTTGACGCCGAAGTGGAAGGAGTGATTGGCAGCACGGTTGTCGGCAACCCGTTGCGCCGCCTTGTACCATTCTTCGAAATCGTCTTCGCTGGGACAGTCTGCGGACTCGGCGACACGGCTCTGGATGGTAGAGTCCAACCCGCGGCGGAACTTCATCGTGATGTTGGAGCCTTCAGTGTATCCGGATTGGTCTACAAGGTCCCGGAACTCGTCGAGGTACTCCTGGAAAGTCCGACGGCCTTGGTGGTATCGGGTGGTTTCCAGTTTGAGCATGGCGGCTTCGCGCTCCCGATCCGGAAGGAAGCGCGTCCGGAATTCGGTTGCGAAGGCGGCCCAGGACTCGAAGTATGGATCCTTCTTGCTCCGAAGCACCATGTCCGCATACTCCTTAGCTCGATCCTTCTGGAAGAAGGAGAGACACCAGAGGATTTTGGCTTGCTCTGTGGGAAAGTGATCCGGGCAGAGCTGGAAGTAGATAGAGCACGCATTGTAGAACGCGCGACCATCTTTGCGGTTTCCGTCGAAGATCGGAGGAGATGCGGGCTTCAATCGGGAACGTGGGGTGGTGTCAGATCGACCTGGGGCATGCTGAGAGGCTGCGGTGCCCTGCAGGCCGAAATCTGGAGTCGTTTTGGGAGTAGAGGAACGGGGTGTTATGAGGAGTTGTTCAATGCGGGCGAGTGTGTCATGGATAGTATTGATTTGATTTTGGTGTTCGTACGTCTGAGCCCACAAGGTCTGCAACGTCTCGGAGTCCGTTACCGGCTGCTCGGATGGCGGGATCTGCGTAGATGCGCCCGTCATGTCGGAGTCGGCAGGAGAGAGTGGGGGTGCTTCGCTTGTGTTATCAGAGGTGAATGGGAGTAGCAGGAGAGCGTCCGGAATGTCCGCAAAACCGGAAGGACATTGGGTGCGAGTCCGGAGGGGCGCAGGACGTTTTCCGTAGGGCTCTGGTGCCAGGATGGGAGATCTTGTTCTGCTGTAAGGGCAACCTCAAGATGGCCGACAGCGCGAGCCTAGCAGAGGGAGAATCCAAAGAAATGAATAGAGCTACTATACATATGGACTCCATGTGAAGCACATGTGTTCTGACATACATGTGTGCTTTATATGAGCTCCACATGAAGCTCACCTCCAACTTCAAAATCTCATTATTAACAAACAGAAGTGGTGAACAAGTGGTCGGAAGGTGTAGAAAAAGTGGAGCTAAGTGAAGCAAGGTGAAACCAGGTGAAGAAAGTGGGTTTTATATGAAGTTCATATGGTAGAAATGTGGCAGAAAGATAAAGAAGTGTGGTACATGTGTGCTTCATGTGGGAATGTGGTGAACCGCCAGATATATGGCAAGCCATCCTCCTCCAAAACAAGGCAACTGACCTCTGCAACAACAAGCTGACCGCAAGGTGCTGAAGGAGGAAAGCGTGGTGGGATTCCCCCCAACTGTGCTGGGGGTCACAGAAAGACCTGGGGGGACAAGTCTAGCTTATGACTAGCTCGTCTCATAGGGACATCTGCTGAGGAGGTAAGCCGCTTTTAATCAATATAAAGATCAATTTATTGACTCTTTCAAAGCGCTACCCTGCTCCCAAAACAGTCCTCTTTGATATCTGCAGGGAAGCTGTTGAACTTCTCCTATCCTTTCATGTATGTAAGTTGAAACACCTTTTTGTCGGCATTTCCTAACATCATTTTTAGCACCAGTACGCCAGGAATTCCTTCCTTGCTTTAATCAGAGGCATCCGAAGGACGTGCGGAGATTCTGCACCCGATTATACCTTGCAAGACAGCATGGTCAAGCTGGTGGGCTACGATTTGTACAGGCAATGGTCCCCCAGCCAAGTGGGGGAGCTATTGAACACGAAGGCCATCTTGGTGACGGGCATGCCTGTAGAAGCTCCTGAGAGTTTTGAGGGTGCATTAAGGGGTCTAAACAGATTCCTTGATGCATTCAAAATATGCAACGGTATGCATCACTCAGCCAAAACACCCTGCTGTCTGCTGACTTGCCATGTAGATCAATCGATAGATTTGGGTCACACAGGCAATGAACACCTTAGAAGGGCCACCCTGGAAGAGATCATCACCATCTCCAAGTCACCCAAACACAAGTCAATCAACTGCCTCGCCTTCCCCGGTCCTTTGCCAACAGGAACACCGCTGGTCTCCGACGATACCTTGGACCGCGTTTGTTATTCAGCAACATGGTCCCACCACATGCCTAGGAAAGCGGCAGACATGTCGTCGCTGACATGGACTATTGCTGCCACTCTGTCAACTTAGCACCACATACACGTTGACGCGAATGGTTTCAGAACGGTAGTAGTTGCAACTTATGGTAGGAAGCTTTGGGCGTTGATCCGACGAAAGGACAACCCTTCTTCATCAAGGCCTATTGACTGGCAGAAGATGACATTGGCTACAATGATGCTGTTTTGGACTCAGAAGACTAAAAAGTGTCTTATGTGATTTTGGAACTGGGAATGGTGCTGTAACTCGAGTTGCCCTTGATATTGTATCCATTGCTGATTATTAAAAAAGGGTGATGCTTGGAGGGTGCCCTCACATGGTTGTATCCCTTGAGGACTCAACCATGTTCTCAGGGAGCCACTTTTACCATGGGAGGAGCATCTGGTGTCACATGTTCAGCCTCATCATCTCTGTTGCTATGCCCAACACCACGAACACTGAGCACAATGAGTGCACAATTTCTATCATTGGGTGTGTAGTAGAGATGATAGGAAAGGCTTGCCTTATGCCCAACGTCGTTCCTGGTAAGTCTGCTTAAAGAGTCTTTATTTTATTTTTTTACTCATCTTTTTCTGAGATAGATAATCTATGGCACCATCTGCCCGAAGTCTCCACAATGGAGGCATGAAGGATGTCCTCGTCGTTTGTGTGGTAGGCCAGCTTCTTCCAGTCTTCTTCTCTCAGCAAGTCGAATGTCAGGATGAGGTTGCTGTCATCTCCTCAAATGCTCTCAGAGTGGCACAGCAGATCCAGGCTTCAGATAGATTCAGGTTTACCTTCGCTGGCCAGCCTCTGAATTTCATCAGAGATATTTACGAAGTATATCTGCAGCAAGTCTGCAGGATATACTGCCACTTGCTTTTAGTGTGGGAAGATCCTATCCCACTTGAACAAATACAGTGTTTACCTGAATGCCACAATTTTGAGCTGGGATTCCAGAGTGGGCCTGGCAGCGGCAAGGCTCCTGAACAGCCAGATAGCCTTCCGGATTTGTGTTTGGACTTGGCTGTGGAGTGTTTCGTAGATTATGTCTTGGAGAAATAGTCGTATTTTTTGTTTATCATTGTCGTCTTGTATCATTGTACTTGTTTCTTTTTTTAGTTTTATCAATCTTTCTCATAATATAAACAATTTTCTAACGCAATCGCACTGCAATATTTCCAAAACTACTCTGCTCAGTGCGTCGCAGGCATTGTTTGTTGGGCATATAAGTGCGTGAAACTTTGTGACCCAGTCAATGATGTAATGCTGTATAGTTGTGACAAGTGGCTGAACCCTAATAGCGATAAACATACTGATGGTCTTATCTACTGCTGTATATATAGAAATATAAATACTATGGGTGCTGAGCCCATGTTGACTGCCTGGCTCTTCATGCATGACAGACAGGAGGTCCATGACCTTGTACAGCTCCTACTAGCTATAGTTCCCTGGACTAGGTCAGGTAGTCCATCAACCCCCACAAACCCCTGTGGAAAGGGCCGGGAACCTGCTAGTATTACGGCTTTCAATAGTATACTATTGGGGGTCAGGGTGTCAGTCAGTATATCAGGTGTCAGGGTATTGGATGTTGGGTGTTAGGTGTCAGTCATGTGTCAGGGTGTCAGATGTCAGGGTGTCAAGGTGTTATGGTTAAGTGGCAGTATGAAAGTTGCTATAGAAGGAACTTGGATGAAACAATCTTGTGTTGAAGCACTGGACTGTTTCAATGAGTTCTCTTCAGTCCCCCAAGCTCAAGTACTTATACTAAAGGTTGGATCTGACAGTCTGGAGCCTTATCAGTTCAGATACCTTACCATGTGGTCTTGTTCAGTCCATTAGCTTGGTGCTATGCATCATGTGGGAAGCTGATGCCTGATTGGAATAGATAAGCCATGTGGCATGTGCTTATCTTGAGGCTAGACTGTACCCAGGTCCATGGCATGATATGGCACCATAGTGATATCATATGTCATCAGAGTCTATTTTTTGTTTTTTTTTTTTTTGTTGAGCGTTAGTAGCAGTTATCCTCCGTCAGTGCCAGAGCTTCCCTGCCTGCTGTTACCTCCGGGAAGGTTTCCCCGGAGTGATGAGTTGATATAGTTAGAAGAACCACGAGGAAATGCTTTTACGCACGTTGTGTGGGACTCGGAACCGGTCTTGATGCCTCCCCTACTCCCCCTCCCCTTGGTTCGGCCTCGGTTTAATACCCACTAAAACCCCATTTAGTTTTGTCCAGTTCCTCGGAAGGGTTTTTTCTTCACTGAGGGCGCCCTTCCACGTTTGAAGGACGACTTTGGTTTTGAGCTTGTGTTTTCCTAAGTTTTCGTTTGTCATTTCGCGATCGAGGTCTAATCGGGCGTTCATTGTGGCCAGCCACCGGTTATTTACTTCCTGGGTTGTGAAAGGGGTGTTTTCATTTTGTATGACTCTCTCGCATCTTAGTTTCCATATTAGATATGCCGACTCTGACACTATTATCTCCTTCCTTCCACCTATGCGCCACAGTTGTAGACTGCCACCATAGGTTGCACTTGCCCACAATCGTAGATTGACGGCATGTCCATTACTTTTCTCCCTTTCGATCGTCGCTGATGTCCCATCCTAATAGCCAACCCATATTGCAAGATCACTTTTTTTTCCTTTCTTTTCCCTCCTCTTCCCACGTAATCTTTGTAAATACTCAACACTCAACCTTGATAGATACTCCCAATGTCACTCACCGCCGAAGAAGTCCATAAAAATCCCGACCTGCTCTGTCGCAACTGCTTGAAGCCTTTGGCAACCTTCACCTACCTCGATGGCACCATGGGGGCCATTCTATTTAAAGGCAGAGCATTTATAACCA
Source organism: Pleurotus tuoliensis (assembly GCA_036872985.1). NCBI lineage: Eukaryota > Fungi > Basidiomycota > Agaricomycetes > Agaricales > Pleurotaceae > Pleurotus > Pleurotus tuoliensis. The sequence continues at coordinate 365,599 of JAYMDH010000011.1, read as the reverse complement.
CCCCCAATGCTGACAACATATACGAGCCAGTTCTCAAGCTCACGATCATCGTCCAACTCAAGCAGGATGGCAGATTCGGCACAGAGGACCCATTTTTGCTCCCTCAGCAGTACACCCAAGAACACCCTCATCTTGCATGCATCCGCCAACCACCCATCCAGCGAGAAGATACCAGTGATGTCATGTTCACAAATCCTGTTTATCACAACCACTTCCGTGCATTCTACCAATCCTGAATTGGCCAGATGGATCACTGCCTCGTCGCTTGGATCTGCGAGCCAGCTGTTCTCGTTAAATGATACTACGCCTTCATTGACTCGAGACCTGACATCTTGCAGAATCGCCGGTTCCATGGACACGCCACGCAACTCAAAATTTGAATTGGATGCTTGGAGAGCACCAAGGCGTCCTGGCCAGACATTTTGTTCTCATTTACTCAAGCGCAGAGGCACTTCCTCGAATTGGAAGCATATTTGAAGTACATGCAGGTCTGAAAACCCCTCATGGACTTGCCTGAGTACAGCAGGATACTCAAACCTACGGCCAACTTTGTGGGCACGGTGACCAATACAGTCATCATAGTTGAAGAGTTTGCCAAGGCCGGTGTCTCTGTCTGGCTCATCTGACCTATCTGCGAGTTCAATGCAAACACGCGCATCGACACCGTCATCAATCCTACTCCCGCTGAGGCCATGAACATTGAGCTGTGACCTTGGCGCAGCCACAAAACCATCGTCTGGAACACGGATGCGGCTGACCCGCAACGTCACAATAACCTGATGCTTTCCGGCCATGAGTTCTTCATGTACACTGACTTCAGTCGAACGTCTGCTGTGTGGGACACCATTGAAAGGCTGCCTCCAGTGCCAAGCTTTGGCCACGATTACTCTGTGGGTCCTTCTTGCATGGCCAACCCACACCACGAGGCTAATCAAGGTGAGTTTACCCTCAAATTATCCTTTCCATCTAACCTTTATGCCCACAGACTCGGAGCTCAAGCCACGCCTTCTTATAAACCCGGCGGACACCTTCCATTTCCGGCCCAACCGCCATCGTTTCATGCTGATCATGATAGAGGCCTGGGTACATGGCCTTTCCACCATTGCGGTGAAGAAGAAATTCATCTCCCCACAATACAAAGAGGGAGCAAATGGCTTTATCTTTCCTCCCCCCACCACGTTTGTGCCACTTAACTCTGACGCCAATCTCAAACCAAGGTCCTACACATATACATCACCCACCTCAATGTGCTTCTACTTCGCATGGCACCTCAACTGTTGCCAACACCCCTCTCATGTAACAACTGGGATTTCCTACTGGGACCTGAGAAATCGCAATCTCAACCCAAACAAGGTGACGCAACTTCATTGTAGGATGCCGACTTGAGCCAGCCCGTGCAGAAGAAGATCAAACTCCGCAAGTACACCCTTTGCCGCAAAAATATGCAAGATCTCCTCGCCAAATGGATGGAAGAAGTCAACAAGGATCACTAGGACCGCAATGGCGATCTGAACTGGCATAGCGAGGCTCTTCCATCTGACAGATGGCCTCACAATCGTGTCACCGAACACATCATGTACGAAATCATCGAGACCAACTTTCGATGGGAGCTTTGCATGCTCGACAGCCAAATGCTCGCTTTTGATGTCGACCCCATCGCGCACGATGATCTCATCAATCAATGCTTCCCATCACGCAGTTTTGCAGGCAAAGGTAGCAGCGACCACAAGAACGTGACGTACCTCATGGCCTGGAGCGGCCTCTCCAACCCGGATGACCTCGAGTGACGCAAATATATCCTCGCGATCTCACGCGTCATGCTCGACTGGAAGGAATGCCCACCTCAAATTGTGAATGATCTGCAACAGAAGGAATCCAACATCGACTTCATGGCGCTTGAGTGCCCCCTTGCATCCTACTATTGCAAGTGTTTTTTCTTCCATTTCACCCATGCCCTGACTGTCCCCCATCACACTATGATTGACCCTTCAGAATACATCATGCCGTGATCGTTGCTCGATCGTTGCTTGTATTTTGTAGACACCGCCTTGTCATCTTGTCCGCATGCTCCTCTATCCCTCATTATATGTACATATCGTAATATCATACCGCTTTGTACTAAGTCCATGCATGATAAGATAACTATGATTGCAGATAAACGCCCAACTCTTACTGATAAGATAATCATATTGATAAGATTCAACCCAAATATGGTTTTTTTGGCTTCATCGCCAACTGCAAACAAAGAAGTTCAAGTCCAACCGGTTCCTCCCTTTGTCTCTTCACTGTTGTCCACATCAAGCAGCCCAGTAGGGGCCTCTCGATCGTCAGATAACATAGCGATATGGTCGTAGACTACCTTGCTGGCCTAGATACATCTCCCTCATCCTCTGGCACCCTCTCGATGGACTCTGATGGACGCCGATGGACAACAATGGACACGTAGAATTTGTGGTTGAACAACATTGAGCAGCCCAGTAGGGGCCCCCAATCGTTGGATAATACGACCATCTCGCTGCTATTTTTCGCCCTTATTCCGCCCTGGGAGGTCCTTGATTGTCGAGAGGTTAGCGTACATCAGTGAACAATGACTGTAAGCCCCAAGCCTCCCCAATCCCATAGATCGTCTGATAACTTACTCATAGCGACGCAGATCACTTCCCTGATATTTCTCCAACCTTTTCACGCGCTGGGCTGCACTCAATGGTCAGTTATGGGCAAAACACTCAGAGATTGGCAACTCAGATGCGCCTTCACCCATCCACCTTCTCCATCTAAACTAATACAGTAGCTACAGCACGGTGTTTCTACATTCGTCACAGAACATTTGGGCAGATCTGTATGCCTAGCGTCAAGGGTGCTCGCACATGCTGGGAGTGCAAGCGAAAGCACACCCGGTGTGGCGCGGGTGAAGATATCGACATTTCGACGAACAGCGTTCTTGGGCGGATGGCGGCAAAAATATCGGACCTCACCATTGCCAATGCACACATAGAGAACACGATCGAGCACATCGAGGGGAAGGTCGACGGCCTGATTGCGATGATGAAGGTAGTCATGGAGGCCATCGGAGGAGTGGAGGCCATGGAGGTGCAGAAGAGGCAGGTCGAATCGGAGTGGGCACGGTCACCAGGTGGCATGAGGTTGGTGAGTGAGGAGGGCACGTCAGAGAAGATGGAAGTCGAAACAGCAAACACGCAGTCCACCAGCGACTCAGACGAGGAGGGCGGGATGGAAACAGACGAGGAAGAGGAAGAGGAAGAGGAGAATGAAGAGAAGGAAAGAAAAAGGGTGTTTGTTGAAGAGATCGATGCGGAGGAGCACGGGGAGGATGAAGGGACGGACGATGAGAGTGAGGACGAGTGAACACGGGAGCCTTGTCTATCGCAGTGAATTTCATCGATATTGATCATATACTGTAGTCTTTACTGTGCAATTATTAACTAGGTCAAGCATTAGTGATTGAATCTAAAGATAAAGTCTTCGTGTAAGCTTTCTGTGTTCATAATAATGGAACCACAGAGCGTGGTCTCCCAGAGATAAGTTGCACGGATAAACGCGGTCAGCTTCTCATTCAAAAAGATAGGCTTACGAATTGGAAGGTTGAACTGGAAGAGGTACTCGGACGAGCGTGCTTCACGCCTGGTCAGAAGTATTCTAAATTGTTGTGATCAGTAGTAGGCCTTCAAGATAGTGGTGCCAGATGCAGAAAGCCTCGAAGATGGCCAGAAGTTGCTATAATTCAATTATGTAGAGCTGAAACTAGGTTAATGACACGCGACTGGGTGTATTTCACCGTTGGGAGTGTAGATGGAGAGGAATCACACCGAGCACGTAATCCGAGGTGTGCGTCTCGATGACGAGTGAAGCATCCGGTACCCAGTGCATAAGTACGGGGGCTGAGGTGAAAGCTTGTTTCAGAGTTTCAAAGAAGTCAAGAGTAGATCAGTATGTCCTGAAGCCTACTAGCTATAGTCCTCTGGACTAGGTCAGGTAGTCCATCAACCCCCACAAACCCCTGTGGAAAGGGCCGGGAACCTGCTAGTATTACGGCTTTCAATAGTATACTATTGGGGGTCAGGGTGTCAGTCAGTATATCAGGTGTCAGGGTATTGGATGTTGGGTGTTAGGTGTCAGTCATGTGTCAGGGTGTCAGATGTCAGGGTGTCAAGGTGTTATGGTTAAGTGGCAGTATGAAAGTTGCTATAGAAGGAACTTGGATGAAACAATCTTGTGTTGAAGCACTGGACTGTTTCAATGAGTTCTCTTCAGTCCCCCAAGCTCAAGTACTTATACTAAAGGTTGGATCTGACAGTCTGGAGCCTTATCAGTTCAGATACCTTACCATGTGGTCTTGTTCAGTCCATTAGCTTGGTGCTATGCATCATGTGGGAAGCTGATGCCTGATTGGAATAGATAAGCCATGTGGCATGTGCTTATCTTGAGGCTAGACTGTACCCAGGTCCATGGCATGATATGGCACCATAGTGATATCATATGTCATCAGAGTCTAGACTGTTCTAGATTCTTGTGTTGGTTAGGATTATGAGATATAAAATTTGGTTCTAGAAATGGATTAGGCAGGGAATTTTTTTGAACTAGGGTAGGGATGGTAGTAGGGAAGAGGGAAGGGATGGTAATAGGGAGAATGGTACGGAGGATGGTAGGGAAACAGTAGGGATGGTGGTACGGAAATATCTGGAAAATGGGATGAAAGTGGTGGGAAATGTCTTGTGTCATTTCACAACACTTGCTTGAGATAGATGTTGAAGGGAACTCTCTGTGTGTACCAATATGGCAGTCCTGGACTGCATGGTATGGTTGCATCAACAGATGGAAGAGGGGTTAATGTTTCATCCATGTAATCTTGCTTCAGAGAGATCATGGGAAACAGAAGCTTGGTTTCATTAGTCCGAATCTGCCATGGAAAATGCCCAGCAACACATGCTGATCCATCTGGGCCGGTCGGAAGTGTTCCATGATCTGTTCAGGTTGTGAGAAGCTGTCACTGATCTGTTGTAGCTTGTGGGAGGATGTGACATTGATCCATAGAACATTGCGGGAAGTATCCACTGATTCATTCAGTTGTGTGGCAATCATCTGTGTTTACCTATCACAACTGGAAATGTGTGCAGTATCCTCAGTGTATAGTGTCTGGTACTCCCAGATGGATAAAAACTACCCCCCCCATACTTCCAGGGCCATCTGGATCTGGCTGGGATATATCCGTCCCTGGTACTCCTGGGAAACTGGAGTATATCAGTTTCAAGACTCCTAGTGGGGATAAATTATATCTATCAGAGACTCCCAGAGGGATATATATGTTCACAGATTTATCCATAGTGGTACTCTCAGTGAAAGATATTTTGATAATATCCATGGGATTGGTACACCCACTGTGGATACTCTGCCCCACTGAATATTCTTGCTGGGTGTACAAGTGGTGGATAATTTGAGAATATCCATCTTTTGGTACACTCAGTGAGGATATTCCCACTAGCTAGATTATCCATGCTGGGTGTTTCAGCAGTGGATAATGTCAGAATAGCTTTCTTCTGATATGCTCAGGAAGGATATTCCAGCTGGTGGGAATATCCTCACCAGGTGTACCAACAGGTGGATAATCTAGGAATATCCACCTCTTGATGCTCTCATTGGTGGGGGTACTCCACTAGCTTGAATATCCTTCCTAGGTGTACCAACAGTAGATAATCTCCCAATATATAACTGAGTATTGTGTTGATGCTAACTTCGCAAGAAGTTCTCTACTTTCTATGTCAAATAGCTTGGACAAGCCCAATGCATCCACTATGCTGCACAGCCTTCCTTCCCTTCCTTCTGAACTCTTTCCAGACAATTGCCATTTTATGGCAGTAAGAAATCAGCCCCCACCTATCTCAGTGTCTGAGTCCACTTATCTGACTGATACTGAAACCACTTCAAAGCCCATGTCACTTCTTTCTTCAACAGTATCATTTTCTCCTCTCATCGATCTCTCTGCGCCTTTGCTCAGAGGTAATTGATGCAGTAAACTGAATGTTTCTGTGTTAGCTTCACCATATGGGCTGTTCTCAACCTCTTCTTAGATATCAGCACTCTGAGGTCCCTAGAACCAAGCCAAACTGTGAGACAATTGATCAATTCTGTTGGCATGTTCAGCATCACCTTTCATCTGCAAGTCCTTGTCCCTGTCAATGGGTTTCCACTTGTTTCAAGCACTCAGCCTTTTCAAAGCTTCCACTGCTCCCTCATATATATCCACCTGTAGATTAGCTCCAGCATCATAAGAGTTGATGCTGCTCCACACTCTTATAACATGTTTTTGTGACCGATCTCCATGCAAGACCTTTCAAAATTGTAGTCATTTTTTGCCAAGTGATATCCAGAGATTGTAAAGCACATCATTAATCTGTGCTTTCCAAAGTTGGACTTTCTGTGATGCTATTTTTGTCCACCCCCATCAGAACTCACTCCTCAACTGTGAAGGCAGAAGGCAAGCAAAATGCTCATTTGCTCTGGTGTTTGTCCAATGCTTTCTAGCTCTGTATCTTGAGAGCCCAATGATGGTCTGTAGTCATCTTTATCATCTCTGTCCTCCTCACCTTCATTACTATCACTATCTTTCTTTCCATCACCAGAATCATGATCCCCAACAGTATCCAAACCCATGAACTTTTCACCTTGCCAACAGTGCTGTTCTATGTTCCTTTTCATAATCCTCTGTTTATCAGCAATAGTGTTTTTCTGAGGGATGGTAGGAAAGTTTCCAACAGATTTGATGAACACATGGACTGTAAGCTGTATCTAGGCCAACATCAAGACAGGTACAAATACCAAAGTGCCCATTCAGGATGACCAGAGACTGTAAGCCATACTGTACCAAACCGGGAAAGGGGTCAGTAAGCGCCGAAATCATAGTAAAGCGTGTATTGTGAGTAAAGGGCTTCGTGGTTGAGTTCCGGAAGTAGTACACAGCTACTACGGGTGCTTCCCCACAAGTACATACCCTTTATAAAAAATTGGCTAGTCTATAACACTTTCCATGAATATTTTGCTCAAGCATCTCCATTTCGGCACTCAGCCAGGATTCCGGTCACACAGTCACATTTGTGACCCGAGGTCAAGGAAGTGTTCGGAAACATGAAAAAATAACATTGGAGACGTGCGGAAGGGATACAGAATACAACATGAGATAGCAGACAAGTAGAAGTCATATATATAACCATGTACATATGTACCAGTACCGGAAAATGGCCTTTTCAAGCCCTCGCACCAGCTGCTGCAGCCCTGGACCGTGTGACACGTTGATTTGCAGCGGGTGGGGCAGTGGGTGGGGCAGCAGATGTGTCGGGAATCAGGTTCTGGGCATCGGAAGGACCCATAGCACCGGTAGGAACAGTCCTGTGGCTGGACTGTGGTTCCACAGGCTGTGAGGTGGAGGGAACGGAATCGTTGTGTGGAACAGCTCCAGGGATGGTGGGAAGGCATGTCCGTGCAGCGCGACTTCTTGCGAGTGCTGCATTGATGGAAGGGATATTTTCGGAATGTGGTGGGGGTGGGGCAAGGTGGAGGGATGGCTCCGGAGGCCGTGCGAGGCGGCGAGGGCGGGGACGAGGGCGGGGCTGTGGTTCTGCCTCTGCGTGGGTTGATGGCATGATGGGGGCTGGCGCAGGTCCAGTTTCTCGTGCTGACCCTTCGTCCGAGCTTGAGACGTCCCCGAAATCTTCACCCATGGATTCTGTATGTACGGATCAAGAAGCATTTAAGTCTGAATTGATAGAATATGCTACTCACCTGCATTAGCAACTTGACGACGACGACGTGGTTGCTTTCGCCCTAGCCAGTTCTCTGCTGCACGGAATCCAGTCATGGCCAACCCCAGAACCTTGTCCATGGCCTTCTGGGACCTTTCCTGCTCTTTCTTCGCGGCCTGTTCATCTCGCTGACGTTCTCTCTCTTGTTGTCGATCCACCTTTTCCTGTTCCCGAAGCATTGGTTGCTGTTCGTGTTGCTGGAGTGCGTTGAGATGTTCTTCGGCAGTAAGTTCACGGGCACCGGATGTGTCCAGTGTCTGTTTCGGTTTTGCCGCCCACCCAAATGCCGCCTGACGGAGCTTGTCATTCTCGACTTTTGCGAAGTGGAGGCGGAGTCGTTGTGTTTGAATCTCGTTGATGAGTGTCTCCGTGATTGAACGAAGCTCAAGGTTTTGGGAGATGAACATCTCCTTCGATGCGGAGTGGGGGATTAGCGGTGGAGCACCAAGAAACATGGCAGCGGGGGTCTGCGTAGCACGATGTTGGTGATTCGGCCCAGCGTCGGTTTGAAGGTGAAGTTCGGGTGAAAGTGTTGATGGAGCATCAACATGAACGATCGAGTCATGTGTGAGTTCAGGGGCATTTAGGAGAGGGTCAGATTGTGTTGTTGTATATTCTGCTGGGCCAAATTGGTCGTCTGAAATAGCATTGCGATTGATAGGGTGGATGCCAGTGACTTCAAAGGCCTTGGAAATCGTACTTTGCTTGAGTGCGATGTCCCTCGCGCTACTGTATACTGCAGCTACAGTATGTTTGGTTACTTTGCCAGCAAGCTTCACCGCCTTCCGCCATGCCTTTTGCAGTGGTGAGAAAATTAGAACGTCGCAGGGTTGGAGTGCGTGTGTTGTATGAGAGGGTAGGCAGATGATTATGATATTGTGCTCACACGCAAATGAGCAGAATTTGTGCGTACAATGGCTATTGTGACCATCAAGAATTAGAAGTCGGTACTCCTTGGATCATTGAGATGCTTCCTCGTTTCAGGCTCAAAGGTCTTCTCCATCCACTTGGATCCAAGCTCCTGGTCAGTCCACCCATTGGGTGACACCGCAATCCTGTAGATTTATTAATAGATAGATAAATCAGAATCATCAATTACGCACGTAGCATTGCAGGGATTCTCTCGTCCCCACTCCAGATTGATCCGGGCGCCAGGAAATATGAGCATTGGTCGCATCGCTGCTCCTGCAGCTGAGAAACACTCAATTGCTGTTACCATTTCCCGAGCACCATCATTGATATCATACAGTGTCTTCTGATCCCGGTCAACCAGTGCCTTTCTGCGAGCACTATCCCCCAGCACTAATCCTTTCTCATCCATATTCCAGATATTCTCAGGACGGATACCATATTTAGTAATGACTTCTTCTAAAATATCGAAGTAGTTATTAACATTGGTGCAGTTAAGAGATCTTGCTCGACATGCTTCCAATGTTGTAGTAAGCTTCACCTATTAAACAAATATAGTCAGTTTAAATGTAGATGATGAATTAGATATAGAACCTTAATCTTAATCTCTGGGTGACGAGAGACAAAGCGGGATGGCCAATTCTCGCCGACAGGCTTGCCTAAAGCCCCTGAAGTGAAGTCACGCAGACTGGATAGGGTCATTGGTACTCCACGATGTCCGAGTGTTCTAATCCAGTCCACCAAAATAGCCTCCTGCTCCGGTGTGAAGTGCTTCTGATGGTCATGTGCATCTTTCTTCGGCTTCGCTCCATGCCACCGACCAGTAAGAGTTGACCTAGGCACACCAAAGTCTTTTGCTGCCGCGCGCAGTGAATACTTGGGATTCCCGTGGTTGTCTAAGCCTGATTCCTTGACGGCAGTCAGTGCCTTTTGCAGTAAGGTCTCCCGAGACTCAGGTTCATCGTTGTCATATTCTGTACCACTTGCATCTGACAAAGGCATGGGTTCCTCTGCTGGGGATGAAATGATGGAGCCCTCGGTGTCCGACTCTGATGGAGATGATGGCGGGTTTATGGCACTCTCAGGGAGCCCATAGAAGGAGCTATACTCGCCTGAGCTTGAGCTAGAGATGCTAGATGCAATGGAGGAAGGCATTACAATGATAGTTTGAAAGAGACTTGCTTTCACCTTGTTTCCCAGTGAATCGTGCTCTTTGCAATGGGCCTCCATGCATCCATGAGTATTTAATAGATGCTCATGCAATATACAGCTTATCTTATCTTGAAAACTTGCGGGCAAATGGTGTAAATGGTGGTGTTTCAGCAGCCCCTTTTCTGCTCCTATTCAGAATCTTGGCTAGATTCAAGTGCTAAGATAAAATAAAATAAAATAGATAAAAATGGTAAGGCTTTATATAAGTGATATATATATACATATCTTCAACCCACACCACTTTCTGTGCTACCTTGAGACTGTAGAAGGCCATGGTACCACCAGACATCAAATACATTCTTCAGAGTGTTTTCTCTTCTGTTTAGGGAATAAATACAAGATATATACATCTAATACTTATCTTTATCTATATAATCAAAGCTCATAACTCCCTTAGACACTCCACAGTCCATGCAGGCTGTAATAATGTCCATAGGAATACCGAGCTCTTGTTTGTCCTTGTTTTTCCGGGGCTTTAACTTCACTGGACCATGCAAAATGCCTTCATATCAAGCATGCACACAGACTTTACACTTGAGACTAACATCAGATATGTATTCAGTATGTTTCATTTCATAGCACTAATTTCCTCTGCTATATTAGCCCAATTTAGGCAACAATAGATGATTTACGCTCCAGATGACCGGTTTCAAAGTCCGACCGGAATCCCAATTGGGCACAGTATGCCAACATCAAGACAGTGAAGTATACAACTGCTGCATCTTGTGGCTGCTGCAGTAGTATGAGTACCAACGTGACCATCCAGGACAACCAGAGACTGTAAGCTGTATATATGCCAACATTAAGGCAGCAGTGTCTAAGACTGCTGCATTTTGTTGCTATGAAAGCCAGCTGCTTACTCAACAGAATATGCCACCCTAGACAGCCTTCATCCTTCAGCTAATCTACACCCTGTTAAGGACCATATCAGAGGGGCTCCTGACTTGTCTGTTAGGGGCTTGGGAATGCGCAGGAGCACGGAATGCGCAGACAAGAGGAGCATATGGGACTCAGCTTCAGCTTTGATGCTGTGCCCTCCTAGCTCTGCAGTTTCCCGATTTCAGAAAGAGCAAGGGTGAGAGGTGGGCTCCATGGAGGAGCCCGCAGCAAGAACAAGAAGACAAGAGGTGACGGAAAGGAACTAAGATTCAGAGCAGAGAACACATGTCTACTAGTGCTACTATAAATACTAACTAACATGTGTACAAAGTAAGGCTAGTAGTAAGCAACACATGTAGATGAAACATGTAACAGATGAATCCTAAGTACTGCGCACCATGCATAAACCTCGAGGGTGGAGCCTGAGGGTTTCTGAAGGTTGGAGAGTCCAAAAGGGGTATAAGGGGGTGAGGATCAGTATATAACACATCCACTGATACGAATGACTGAATATTTCACATATAAAAATGACTGTCTGTCACCCCTCTCTTGTGCCACATTGGATGTCTGTCCAGGACTGCAATTGGCTCATCAAGTGTCTCCACTGCACCAGATATTTTTGGGGCTTTTTGTGTTCCATGGAAGAAAGAAACCAGGCATTGATTATTAATACATATTCTTTTAACATTTTGGAAGACCAGCCTCTCAAACAATCATACCAAATACCCACTTTTCAGTGTTATTGCCAAACAGCTATCTCAGACTTAGGGTGCTTACTCAATGGGCTCTACCCATTGTCTGAAGTGATTGGACACGTGATACATATCAGGGGAAATCCCTATCTCGAATGCCTCAAAGCCAGCTGGACTGCTCATGCTCATGATCATGGGTGTCTTGGTGTACTTTGCGAAATAAATTACGAATGACATGTGTTGTTCTTGAAGGGTCTTTGTATGTAGAGGATGACATGGGTCGGCAAGGATATTTTTTTTCTTTATAAATCGGGAGGTGTAAATCAGCATTGCAGCCTTAGACTGCCCTGCATCCCTTCCGCTGGGAGCCTATCAAATTGTGATGGATGCCTCACTAAGTCTAGGCCCAGTCAAGATGTCTGATCCCAGAATTAAAACAGCCTGTAGGGCACGAGGCAGGGACTAGGGGTTTCTACTGCTGCATGTTCATTTCTTTCTCATTTCTACATCGACCACCTCACCACTCACCCTGCCATGGCCTCCTCTTCAACAAACCAAGGCTCCAATCCAACCCAATCTGAGACACGAAGAACGGAGGTTAGAGAGATTTTGAGAGTAGCAGAGGAGCAAAGGCAGGAGTTGTTAAAGGACCTGGAGGATTCACAACAGGAGATGATGGAGTTGAAGGAAAGTCGAGGCTTCTCTTCGAAGCACTAGGGAGGAGCTGGAAAGGGACCTTGGTGATGATCAAGATGCCTTGGGCACTCTCGTCCTCCTTCTCATCGCCAACCGCACTGGGGGCCTGTCCAATGCAGAAGTGGAGCAGCGTATCCTTCTTGCTCAAAGATGCACTGATGCAGCTGAAAGAATAATGGATTGGGAGTTAAAGGAGGAGGATATATGGTTTCGGATGGAAATCCACAAGGTGAAGATTAGGGAGGAACAGGCAAAGGTGGAGGCTCTCGAGCTCAAGCTCCAGATGGCTGCCAGGCTATTCAGACTCAGAGATGCAGAGGGCTCCACCTAGAGTTTCTGGGGGTTTTGGGGGTTCTGGAGGAAGCGATGGGAAGGACGATGAAGTAACTGCCCCTCCTGCTCTGGAGGCCTCAAATGAGTGAACAATGGAAATCGGTCAGCCCTCCAAAGAGTAAGGGTCTGTTTGTAAGTATCTCTTGCTTTGGTCCACACCCAGCATGTACCTATGTATACCACATAGTATACAGCTAGTTTTCCCCTCACTATTTGCATTGCGAAGAGTTGAGTCCAGTGGTGCGCACGCCATGCCTTCTGCCTCTGTCCTCTGTTCCTTTCATCGAGTGATGTTCAGATTGCCACACCATTCCCAGTCCTCACTTTCACATGGCAAATACTAATTTGTAGCTGCATTGGTTCTGTGAGGCATAGCCATAATAAAACTACAAATATATTGACACCAGAATGTTCATGTATACAAATTTTCCTGATGCTCACACCTCTGGCCAAAACTCTGTTTGTTGGGAAAGCATCCAAAGGCCTCTCTGCTAGCAATGGCACAATCTGTGTCATGCTTCACCTTCAATGCAGGGTTATGCTTGGCCTCCGCATCGTGCTGCTTGTCTGACACAGGCCTGTTTTCTACCTAGCAGAAGAGTCTGCCTGCAGAGTACTGGGTGACACTGTACCTTGTCTCCCCACCATGGATCAGAGTGTTGGAATGCCTCATCGAGGCTGACTGGATGAGAATGGTGGCGCTTGGCAGGAACCGAATGACTAGCATCAAGTCCCAAAGGACCAGGTGGCTGCCAAAATCAGGGTTGAATTTCCTGAGGGCAGTGACCCTGCACCATCCCCATGGCAGGTTCCTGCTGTCGAGGTGGGGGAAGCAGACGGTTTGGGGCCCCATATTGAAGGTCATTGCCACCCAAGGGGAGTTCTTGAAGTTTCGATGAAGGTCGCTGTGGCTGGCCAGCAATGCCTCCATCGTCCAATTGTAGCAGTCATACGTCTGTGGGGCATATGTTGCAAACTCACCTGAATAGTAGGGGTACAGAGTAAGTAATATTTAGAAGGCACAGGTGGTGGGGCTTACTGGCAGCAAACTCTGCCAGGTGCTGGGATTGCCAAGTGAAACATTGCCAGTGGACTCAACTACAGCACCAGGCTGGTTGTCATCCACATCCATGGCATCAGAATCAATAGGTTCCTCTTCATAGTCTGGTACAGCATGATTTTCATCATAGCCAATGACTGCAGCAGAGTCATTGGGTTGCCTTGGAATGACATCAGCAACATTCTTGAATGCATGGCAACACTCATTGCAAGAATGTCCCTCTGCACTGTGGATAACTCCATTATCACCAAGTTTGATGTAGGCAGCAGCAACCAGAGCATTGATGGAGAGATTGTCCTCAAAGACAATCTGGCGCTTGTTGAACTTAGCCATCTGCTGAATAGACTCCTCTACAAAGGCCTTCCAGACCTAACGATGTCCGAGTTTGAAGGTACCTCTACTTAGCTTGACAAATGAGAAGTTCCAGAACTCCATAATGACACTAGTCAAAGCATGGTAGCTGTAGTTGGCATTGACAATAGCCTGAGAGACAATGCCGTTAACCCAGACACTTTTGCCAACCTTGAGATACTTGGCATTGTTGAGATACAAGCACAAGTCATCACTGTTATTCTGGGTGAACCGCTCATGATCCACCCAGTAAAGTGAGTTGCAGGAAGAACATTGGCCAGCCAGAACAGGGACATTCTCCAAGCACTGACTCCCCTGAAGCAATGTGACATGAGAGATATCACATTCCCAGAGGTCCTGAGTGAGGCTGTGGTTGTTGCAGTCAAGAGTTGGATAAGCCATGATGAAGGGTGTGATGAGGATGATAGGTTGAACAGAAGCAGCGAAGATGGGGCGAAGTTTGGACTCGAAATTCCCAAGACTGGAGTGTGAAGCAAGAGACAGAGAGTGGCTGAATCGGCTGAGTTTCTTGCCTGCTAGTGTAATTTGCTGCTGCAGAGATTGTGAGGTTCGCAAGTCCTCAGCAGTGAAAAGAGAGCTAAAACTGTTTTCTGAGAGCTTGGCTTTAATGGTACGGACCAGGGCAGCCATCTAGCTAGTATACTCTTGTTGCTGAGATACCTGCTGTTGTCCATGAAGGTTGAGAAGGTCTGTATTACTGACCAGAGTCATCAGAAGCATCAAGACAGTAGACAGCTTGATCTTGGGACCAAAGTTGTCCTGAATGCTTTGAGCAAACTTGGTGAAGAGCATATTTGGAAATGGATCTTGTTTAGGTGCTGCAGCAACACATGGAACAAGTCCAAGCAAGAACCACACCAGCAGCAGCATCATGCAGGTCTGTAAACAGAAACTAGGCAAATCAGCAAGTGCTGAGATGGGATAAATGATTCAGATGCCAGCAAGACATAGTGCAAGACATATGCATTTTCAATAAATACAGTAGTACAAAAAGACATGCATGGAGGAGAAATTCTAAGTTGTATGAAGCTGTCAACTTACTTCGATTTGGATGGCCCAGCCTTTTTCTTTGTAGCCCTCTTCTCTTCTTTCTTCCGGTCAGCGTTGATCCGTTCTACAAGTTGGCCCAAGGTCGCCTTGCCAGGCTTAACTGAACCCCACAATTTCTTGTAAATGGTGAAGCCTAATCCGGCGTCACTTTCCAGGTATGCGAGAATATCTGGATGTTGAATAGCAGCCAGAAAGAGAGGATTGTAGTTACTGAAGCTGCTGGGATTCATGTAGATGGCACGGCAGTTTTCGACATTTGGGAAGGGAGGAAGAGGAGGTGATTTGGAATCGTGAGCATCATACTTGGCCTTAAGTCGTGCTCGAGCAGTGCTGGAAGCTTTCCAATGCTCATATGCCGACATGATATCTCCATTGTTGGGCTTGGTGTTAGGAATCAAGGAGAGGGGAACCTCAAGAAGAAGGGCATGTGGGATGAGGTGCTGCTTGGTGGAATACACTGCACGGATATGATCAGAAGCTGATGGAAGTGTTCCTGCAGTGGCAACACCAACAGATGAGATGGATGCAGACGGCACAATAGACGATGGAGCAACCAAGCCACCAGAGTGAGATGAGATGAGAGGAGGAAAAGCAGGAAAAGCAGAAGCAGATGTTGTAGAGATAGGTTCCTGAGTTGTGGAGTTAGAAGTGCTCAGGTATGGATGCGGACAAGCTTACCAAAAGCATGAGCAACCTGGAGTCATTATCCCAGATCACATCCATGTCATCCTCTAGTGCAACGGCAAAAGGGCCAGCAACCCCCCATTCCCCATCGACATCGAAGAGTGAGATAGCAGATTCTACATACTCAAATTAGCATGCACATCAGGCTAGAAAAGGCTTAAATGACTAACCTGTCACAGTCAGAAACTTCCTGGCAAGGATCTTGAGAATTGGCCCCAGAGTAGGGAAGCGGGCCATAGTCACAGAGTGAGCCCTGTCAGTCATGCCTGATGTGGTGTGCATGACTACCTTGCCCTTACCATGAGTCTCAGTGGGGGGGACATCATTAACAGAAACTAGAATGAAGGTAAGCACGAAACAGCAGAAGTCAGGTTGAGAAACTTACCAAAATCAGCCATGTAAGAAGCAGTGCCAAAGGCATTGCCACATGCAAACCCACCAGTGGTTCGTGAAGCGCCCTGCAATTCCTGCAAGTTGTCGAATGGAGATGGGGACCAAGAAGGCACAGGAAGAGAAGCAGCACTGGAAACAACACTGGAGTGGGAGACAGTACATCGCTGGGCCTTACTGGTGTGCTTGTCAGTGAGTGGGGACTGGCTAGCATCACGTTTGGAGGCAGGCTTGCGAGGAGTGATATTGACATCAACATCCATGATTGTAACATTATCCTCATCATCTCCATCACTTCCATCACCTGCACCAGCAACTTCACCCTCAGCAGCTCCAGCAGCCTCTTCATTGTCACTCCTCATCCTCCACATCAGCATCAGCATCAGCATTAGCATCAGAGTCCTTGTCTGACTCTGCACCAAAGTTGTGCAAGTCCCGAGCTTTACCTTTGCCCTTATCCTTGTCCAAAGCAGGTTCTTCATCATCACTGGAGTTAGAGTCGTCCTTGGAGTCAGCCTCAACCTGCGAGGCTTCATCGTCACCTGAGTCAGGATCAGGACGATGGGCACGGTCAGAGACAATGCAGGGGGTAGTGGAAGGGAGCTGAATCCCAGTTCCAGCAGAGCAAGGCAGTGGAGCTACACCAGCCCTACTTTCCTTGAGAATCTTGGATTTACTACAGTTAATCAGTATGGTGGCAGACATCACAATAAGCATACAAATATGTACAGAGTCATGTTCTTCTTAGTGACAGCTTTCACAGCCTTGTCCTCTGCATCACAGTTGGCAGAGGTCCTACAAGTACCAGAAGTTAGCAACAGATACAAGCAAGCAATACATACTTCTTATCTTTCTTGGTCTTCATGGCCTTCTTTGCAGCAGACACATGGGTCTTCTTAACTGGCTGCTCTTCTTCATCTCTATCAGACAAGATTCAATTAATTTGTGTTCATATTTAGAAATTTATTTATTTAACTATTATTACTACTGTATTACTACTGTACTACTACTACTGATGATGGGCTATGACACTCACACATTGTCTTGAGGTGCTTCTGCGGCCTCTTGTACTGCCTTTGCAGCAAGAGTGGCTGACTGGGTAGACCTAGGCTTGACAAAACTAAAGAATGCCATCACGAAGATGGGTGCGGGGGTGGGCATTGATGAAAACAAGGTGTGGGGGGTTGAAACTGAGGGCACAGGGGTGGGTGTCATTGAAAATAGGTGCGGGGGTGGCATTGACAAGAAATGTTGGAGGTGAGCATTGACGGAAACGGGGGGCATGGGGTGGGTGTCATCGAAAATGGGTGGTGTGGGATGTGTGTGGTGGTCATCGTGGGTGGGTGTTGACGAAAATGGGGTGCGTGGGGTGCATGGGTGTGAAGGTGGGGGGGTGTGGGGTGCATGTGGTGGGTGTCGTCGAAAACGGGGGGCGAGGGGGAGTGTCGTCGTTGACGTTTGCAACGGCATGGGTCAACGTGGGGCATTGGGTAGCATAGAGGTGGCACGATGGGCGCAAATGGGGCGGAGGCGGGGTGCGATGGCCGTGGATGGCCGCGGGGGAGTGTGGGCACGGTGTTGGGTGTCGTTGTCGGCAATTGCGAGGGCATGGGGTGGTTGTGAGGGTGTGCGGGGTGAGGATGTGGGGTGGGAAGTGGAGAGAGAAGGGTTGGAGGGTGGATTTGTCAGAAAAAAGAAAAAAAAAGAAGGGGGCACTTACACTATGTTGCTCTCCTCCTCCTGGTTCCTGTTGGTTCCTCCACCTCACGTCGACACTGGTTTTGCATTGCTGGAGCTTCGGGAGGGCATCACTGCTTGATTGCATTGGGGGGAAGGCGAGGGAGCGAGGCGGTGATGGTGGTTGAAAGGAAAGAAGTGTCGTGGTACATTGCCACGTCGCAGTCACATGCACCCACATGCGCCACAGCAATTGCTGGAGTAGACACCTAAAAAGCGCCCAATCGAAAAGAAAAAGAAAATAAAAGGAATATTAATAATTGTGAAAAAGCGCTTATTGAGCATGCATCTGAGAAAAATGACTTATCTTCGGCCATGTCTTGCTAACTCATTTCTGGCCATCCCAAAGCGGTAATTGCCTTGGAAATGGCTCCAATGACTCATATAAATTCATGGAAATTCATATGAAGCATATGTATCTTTCAAATTTATGTCTCAACCAAAGCTACTTCATGTGAACTTCATATACAGCACATGTTAATATTCATATAAATCATATGTAAAGTTCATATACCATATACAGATAATGTAAAATGAATGTAGAGAAAATGTAGAAGAAATGTAAAAGAAATGTATGGCAAGTAGAAGAAATGTAAAGTATTCCCTGCCATTTCTAAAAAACTAATCTTCACATTTTTTGTACATGAAGTCCATATAAAGCCTATATAAAGCACATAACTTCATATGAAGCTCATATGAACTTCATGTATAAATGTGGTAAACCGTCAGGTGCTCCTGTATCAGACTATGAAGAGGAACCTATTGATTCTGATGCCATGGATGTGGATGACAACCAGCCTGGTGCTGTAGTTGAGTCCACTGGCAATGTTTCACTTGGCAATCCCAGCACCTGGCAGAGTTTGCTGCCAGTAAGCCCCACCACCTGTGCCTTCTAAATATTACTTACTCTGTACCCCTACTATTCAGGTGAGTTTGCAACATATGCCCCACAGACGTATGACTGCTACAATTGGATGATGGAGGCATTGCTGGCCAGCCACAGCGACCTTCATCGAAACTTCAAGAACTCCCCTTGGGTGGCAATGACCTTCAATATGGGGCCCCAAACCGTCTGCTTCCCCCACCTCGACAGCAGGAACCTGCCATGGGGATGGTGCAGGGTCACTGCCCTCAGGAAATTCAACCCTGATTTTGGCAGCCACCTGGTCCTTTGGGACTTGATGCTAGTCATTCGGTTCCTGCCAAGCGCCACCATTCTCATCCAGTCAGCCTCGATGAGGCATTCCAACACTCTGATCCATGGTGGGGAGACAAGGTACAGTGTCACCCAGTACTCTGCAGGCAGACTCTTCTGCTAGGTAGAAAACAGGCCTGTGTCAGACAAGCAGCACGATGCGGAGGCCAAGCATAACCCTGCATTGAAGGTGAAGCATGACACAGATTGTGCCATTGCTAGCAGAGAGGCCTTTGGATGCTTTCCCAACAAACAGAGTTTTGGCCAGAGGTGTGAGCATCAGGAAAATTTGTATACATGAACATTCTGGTGTCAATATATTTGTAGTTTTATTATGGCTATGCCTCACAGAACCAATGCAGCTACAAATTAGTATTTGCCATGTGAAAGTGAGGACTGGGAATGGTGTGGCAATCTGAACATCACTCGATGAAAGGAACAGAGGACAGAGGCAGAAGGCATGGCGTGCGCACCACTGGACTCAACTCTTCGCAATGCAAATAGTGAGGGGAAAACTAGCTGTAT
The DNA here is from genome assembly GCA_036872985.1 of Pleurotus tuoliensis. Lineage (NCBI taxonomy): Eukaryota > Fungi > Basidiomycota > Agaricomycetes > Agaricales > Pleurotaceae > Pleurotus > Pleurotus tuoliensis. The sequence goes on along the minus strand of JAYMDH010000011.1, from coordinate 346,051 downwards.
ACTATGTGGTATACATAGGTACATGCTGGGTGTGGACCAAAGCAAGAGATACTTACAAACAGACCCTTACTCTTTGGAGGGCTGACCGATTTCCATTGTTCACTCATTTGAGGCCTCCAGAGCAGGAGGGGCAGTTACTTCATCGTCCTTCCCATCGCTTCCTCCAGAACCCCCAAAACCCCCAGAAACTCTAGGTGGAGCCCTCTGCATCTCTGAGTCTGAATAGCCTGGCAGCCATCTGGAGCTTGAGCTCGAGAGCCTCCACCTTTGCCTGTTCCTCCCTAATCTTCACCTTGTGGATTTCCATCCGAAACCATATATCCTCCTCCTTTAACTCCCAATCCATTATTCTTTCAGCTGCATCAGTGCATCTTTGAGCAAGAAGGATACGCTGCTCCACTTCTGCATTGGACAGGCCCCCAGTGCAGTTGGCGATGAGAAGGAGGACGAGAGTGCCCAAGGCATCTTGATCATCACCAAGGTCCCTTTCCAGCTCCTCCCTAGTGCTTCGAAGAGAAGCCTCGACTTTCCTTCAACTCCATCATCTCCTGTTGTGAATCCTCCAGGTCCTTTAACAACTCCTGCCTTTGCTCCTCTGCTACTCTCAAAATCTCTCTAACCTCCGTTCTTCGTGTCTCAGATTGGGTTGGATTGGAGCCTTGGTTTGTTGAAGAGGAGGCCATGGCAGGGTGAGTGGTGAGGTGGTCGATGTAGAAATGAGAAAGAAATGAACATGCAGCAGTAGAAACCCCTAGTCCCTGCCTCGTGCCCTACAGGCTGTTTTAATTCTGGGATCAGACATCTTGACTGGGCCTAGACTTAGTGAGGCATCCATCACAATTTGATAGGCTCCCAGCGGAAGGGATGCAGGGCAGTCTAAGGCTGCAATGCTGATTTACACCTCCCGATTTATAAAGAAAAAAAATATCCTTGCCGACCCATGTCATCCTCTACATACAAAGACCCTTCAAGAACAACACATGTCATTCGTAATTTATTTCGCAAAGTACACCAAGACACCCATGATCATGAGCATGAGCAGTCCAGCTGGCTTTGAGGCATTCGAGATAGGGATTTCCCCTGATATGTATCACGTGTCCAATCACTTCAGACAATGGGTAGAGCCCATTGAGTAAGCACCCTAAGTCTGAGATAGCTGTTTGGCAATAACACTGAAAAGTGGGTATTTGGTATGATTGTTTGAGAGGCTGGTCTTCCAAAATGTTAAAAGAATATGTATTAATAATCAATGCCTGGTTTCTTTCTTCCATGGAACACAAAAAGCCCCAAAAATATCTGGTGCAGTGGAGACACTTGATGAGCCAATTGCAGTCCTGGACAGACATCCAATGTGGCACAAGAGAGGGGTGACAGACAGTCATTTTTATATGTGAAATATTCAGTCATTCGTATCAGTGGATGTGTTATATACTGATCCTCACCCCCTTATACCCCTTTTGGACTCTCCAACCTTCAGAAACCCTCAGGCTCCACCCTCGAGGTTTATGCATGGTGCGCAGTACTTAGGATTCATCTGTTACATGTTTCATCTACATGTGTTGCTTACTACTAGCCTTACTTTGTACACATGTTAGTTAGTATATATAGTAGCACTAGTAGACATGTGTTCTCTGCTCTGAATCTTAGTTCCTTTCCGTCACCTCTTGTCTTCTTGTTCTTGCTGCGGGCTCCTCCATGGAGCCCACCTCTCACCCTTGCTCTTTCTGAAATCGGGAAACTGCAGAGCTAGGAGGGCACAGCATCAAAGCTGAAGCTGAGTCCCATATGCTCCTCTTGTCTGCGCATTCCGTGCTCCTGCGCATTCCCAAGCCCCTAACAGACAAGTCAGGAGCCCCTCTGATATGGTCCTTAACAGGGTGTAGATTAGCTGAAGGATGAAGGCTGTCTAGGGTGGCATATTCTGTTGAGTAAGCAGCTAGCTTTCATAGCAACAAAATGCAGCAGTCTTAGACACTGCTGCCTTGATGTTGGCATATATACAGCTTACAGTCTCTGGTTGTCCTGGATGGTCACGTTGGTACTCATACTACTGCAGCAGCCACAAGATGCAGCAGTTGTATACTTCACTGTCTTGATGTTGGCATATGGCTTACAGTCTCTGGTCATCCTGAATGGGCACTTTGGTATTTGTACCTGTCTTGATGTTGGCCTAGATACAGCTTACAGTCCATGTGTTCATCAAATCTGTTGGAAACTTTCCTACCATCCCTCAGAAAAACACTATTGCTGATAAACAGAGGATTATGAAAAGGAACATAGAACAGCACTGTTGGCAAGGTGAAAAGTTCATGGGTTTGGATACTGTTGGGGATCATGATTCTGGTGATGGAAAGAAAGATAGTGATAGTAATGAAGGTGAGGAGGACAGAGATGATAAAGATGACTACAGACCATCATTGGGCTCTCAAGATACAGAGCTAGAAAGCATTGGACAAACACCAGAGCAAATGAGCATTTTGCTTGCCTTCTGCCTTCACAGTTGAGGAGTGAGTTCTGATGGGGGTGGACAAAAATAGCATCACAGAAAGTCCAACTTTGGAAAGCACAGATTAATGATGTGCTTTACAATCTCTGGATATCACTTGGCAAAAAATGACTACAATTTTGAAAGGTCTTGCATGGAGATCGGTCACAAAAACATGTTATAAGAGTGTGGAGCAGCATCAACTCTTATGATGCTGGAGCTAATCTACAGGTGGATATATATGAGGGAGCAGTGGAAGCTTTGAAAAGGCTGAGTGCTTGAAACAAGTGGAAACCCATTGACAGGGACAAGGACTTGCAGATGAAAGGTGATGCTGAACATGCCAACAGAATTGATCAATTGTCTCACAGTTTGGCTTGGTTCTAGGGACCTCAGAGTGCTGATATCTAAGAAGAGGTTGAGAACAGCCCATATGGTGAAGCTAACACAGAAACATTCAGTTTACTGCATCAATTACCTCTGAGCAAAGGCGCAGAGAGATCGATGAGAGGAGAAAATGATACTGTTGAAGAAAGAAGTGACATGGGCTTTGAAGTGGTTTCAGTATCAGTCAGATAAGTGGACTCAGACACTGAGATAGGTGGGGGCTGATTTCTTACTGCCATAAAATGGCAATTGTCTGGAAAGAGTTCAGAAGGAAGGGAAGGAAGGCTGTGCAGCATAGTGGATGCATTGGGCTTGTCCAAGCTATTTGACATAGAAAGTAGAGAACTTCTTGCGAAGTTAGCATCAACACAATACTCAGTTATATATTGGGAGATTATCTACTGTTGGTACACCTAGGAAGGATATTCAAGCTAGTGGAGTACCCCCACCAATGAGAGCATCAAGAGGTGGATATTCCTAGATTATCCACCTGTTGGTACACCTGGTGAGGATATTCCCACCAGCTGGAATATCCTTCCTGAGCATATCAGAAGAAAGCTATTCTGACATTATCCACTGCTGAAACACCCAGCATGGATAATCTAGCTAGTGGGAATATCCTCACTGAGTGTACCAAAAGATGGATATTCTCAAATTATCCACCACTTGTACACCCAGCAAGAATATTCAGTGGGGCAGAGTATCCACAGTGGGTGTACCAATCCCATGGATATTATCAAAATATCTTTCACTGAGAGTACCACTATGGATAAATCTGTGAACATATATATCCCTCTGGGAGTCTCTGATAGATATAATTTATCCCCACTAGGAGTCTTGAAACTGATATACTCCAGTTTCCCAGGAGTACCAGGGACGGATATATCCCAGCCAGATCCAGATGGCCCTGGAAGTATGGGGGGGGTAGTTTTTATCCATCTGGGAGTACCAGACACTATACACTGAGGATACTGCACACATTTCCAGTTGTGATAGGTAAACACAGATGATTGCCACACAACTGAATGAATCAGTGGATACTTCCCGCAATGTTCTATGGATCAATGTCACATCCTCCCACAAGCTACAACAGATCAGTGACAGCTTCTCACAACCTGAACAGATCATGGAACACTTCCGACCGGCCCAGATGGATCAGCATGTGTTGCTGGGCATTTTCCATGGCAGATTCGGACTAATGAAACCAAGCTTCTGTTTCCCATGATCTCTCTGAAGCAAGATTACATGGATGAAACATTAACCCCTCTTCCATCTGTTGATGCAACCATACCATGCAGTCCAGGACTGCCATATTGGTACACACACAGAGAGTTCCCTTCAACATCTATCTCAAGCAAGTGTTGTGAAATGACACAAGACATTTCCCACCACTTTCATCCCATTTTCCAGATATTTCCGTACCACCATCCCTACTGTTTCCCTACCATCCTCCGTACCATTCTCCCTATTACCATCCCTTCCCTCTTCCCTACTACCATCCCTACCCTAGTTCAAAAAAATTCCCTGCCTAATCCATTTCTAGAACCAAATTTTATATCTCATAATCCTAACCAACACAAGAATCTAGAACAGTCTAGACTCTGATGACATATGATATCACTATGGTGCCATATCATGCCATGGACCTGGGTACAGTCTAGCCTCAAGATAAGCACATGCCACATGGCTTATCTATTCCAATCAGGCATCAGCTTCCCACATGATGCATAGCACCAAGCTAATGGACTGAACAAGACCACATGGTAAGGTATCTGAACTGATAAGGCTCCAGACTGTCAGATCCAACCTTTAGTATAAGTACTTGAGCTTGGGGGACTGAAGAGAACTCATTGAAACAGTCCAGTGCTTCAACACAAGATTGTTTCATCCAAGTTCCTTCTATAGCAACTTTCATACTGCCACTTAACCATAACACCTTGACACCCTGACATCTGACACCCTGACACATGACTGACACCTAACACCCAACATCCAATACCCTGACACCTGATATACTGACTGACACCCTGACCCCCAATAGTATACTATTGAAAGCCGTAATACTAGCAGGTTCCCGGCCCTTTCCACAGGGGTTTGTGGGGGTTGATGGACTACCTGACCTAGTCCAGAGGACTATAGCTAGTAGGCTTCAGGACATACTGATCTACTCTTGACTTCTTTGAAACTCTGAAACAAGCTTTCACCTCAGCCCCCGTACTTATGCACTGGGTACCGGATGCTTCACTCGTCATCGAGACGCACACCTCGGATTACGTGCTCGGTGTGATTCCTCTCCATCTACACTCCCAACGGTGAAATACACCCAGTCGCGTGTCATTAACCTAGTTTCAGCTCTACATAATTGAATTATAGCAACTTCTGGCCATCTTCGAGGCTTTCTGCATCTGGCACCACTATCTTGAAGGCCTACTACTGATCACAACAATTTAGAATACTTCTGACCAGGCGTGAAGCACGCTCGTCCGAGTACCTCTTCCAGTTCAACCTTCCAATTCGTAAGCCTATCTTTTTGAATGAGAAGCTGACCGCGTTTATCCGTGCAACTTATCTCTGGGAGACCACGCTCTGTGGTTCCATTATTATGAACACAGAAAGCTTACACGAAGACTTTATCTTTAGATTCAATCACTAATGCTTGACCTAGTTAATAATTGCACAGTAAAGACTACAGTATATGATCAATATCGATGAAATTCACTGCGATAGACAAGGCTCCCGTGTTCACTCGTCCTCACTCTCATCGTCCGTCCCTTCATCCTCCCCGTGCTCCTCCGCATCGATCTCTTCAACAAACACCCTTTTTCTTTCCTTCTCTTCATTCTCCTCTTCCTCTTCCTCTTCCTCGTCTGTTTCCATCCCGCCCTCCTCGTCTGAGTCGCTGGTGGACTGCGTGTTTGCTGTTTCGACTTCCATCTTCTCTGACGTGCCCTCCTCACTCACCAACCTCATGCCACCTGGTGACCGTGCCCACTCCGATTCGACCTGCCTCTTCTGCACCTCCATGGCCTCCACTCCTCCGATGGCCTCCATGACTACCTTCATCATCGCAATCAGGCCGTCGACCTTCCCCTCGATGTGCTCGATCGTGTTCTCTATGTGTGCATTGGCAATGGTGAGGTCCGATATTTTTGCCGCCATCCGCCCAAGAACGCTGTTCGTCGAAATGTCGATATCTTCACCCGCGCCACACCGGGTGTGCTTTCGCTTGCACTCCCAGCATGTGCGAGCACCCTTGACGCTAGGCATACAGATCTGCCCAAATGTTCTGTGACGAATGTAGAAACACCGTGCTGTAGCTACTGTATTAGTTTAGATGGAGAAGGTGGATGGGTGAAGGCGCATCTGAGTTGCCAATCTCTGAGTGTTTTGCCCATAACTGACCATTGAGTGCAGCCCAGCGCGTGAAAAGGTTGGAGAAATATCAGGGAAGTGATCTGCGTCGCTATGAGTAAGTTATCAGACGATCTATGGGATCGGGGAGGCTTGGGGCTTACAGTCATTGTTCACTGATGTACGCTAACCTCTCGACAATCAAGGACCTCCCAGGGCGGAATAAGGGCGAAAAATAGCAGCGAGATGGTCGTATTATCCAACGATTGGGGGGCCCCTACTGGGCTGCTCAATGTTGTTCAACCACAAATTCTACGTGTCCATTGTTGTCCATCGGCGTCCATCAGAGTCCATCGAGAGGGTGCCAGAGGATGAGGGAGATGTATCTAGGCCAGCAAGGTAGTCTACGACCATATCGCTATGTTATCTGACGATCGAGAGGCCCCTACTGGGCTGCTTGATGTGGACAACAGTGAAGAGACAAAGGGAGGAACCGGTTGGACTTGAACTTCTTTGTTTGCAGTTGGCGATGAAGCCAAAAAAACCATATTTGGGTTGAATCTTATCAATATGATTATCTTATCAGTAAGAGTTGGGCGTTTATCTGCAATCATAGTTATCTTATCATGCATGGACTTAGTACAAAGCGGTATGATATTACGATATGTACATATAATGAGGGATAGAGGAGCATGCGGACAAGATGACAAGGCGGTGTCTACAAAATACAAGCAACGATCGAGCAACGATCACGGCATGATGTATTCTGAAGGGTCAATCATAGTGTGATGGGGGACAGTCAGGGCATGGGTGAAATGGAAGAAAAAACACTTGCAATAGTAGGATGCAAGGGGGCACTCAAGCGCCATGAAGTCGATGTTGGATTCCTTCTGTTGCAGATCATTCACAATTTGAGGTGGGCATTCCTTCCAGTCGAGCATGACGCGTGAGATCGCGAGGATATATTTGCGTCACTCGAGGTCATCCGGGTTGGAGAGGCCGCTCCAGGCCATGAGGTACGTCACGTTCTTGTGGTCGCTGCTACCTTTGCCTGCAAAACTGCGTGATGGGAAGCATTGATTGATGAGATCATCGTGCGCGATGGGGTCGACATCAAAAGCGAGCATTTGGCTGTCGAGCATGCAAAGCTCCCATCGAAAGTTGGTCTCGATGATTTCGTACATGATGTGTTCGGTGACACGATTGTGAGGCCATCTGTCAGATGGAAGAGCCTCGCTATGCCAGTTCAGATCGCCATTGCGGTCCTAGTGATCCTTGTTGACTTCTTCCATCCATTTGGCGAGGAGATCTTGCATATTTTTGCGGCAAAGGGTGTACTTGCGGAGTTTGATCTTCTTCTGCACGGGCTGGCTCAAGTCGGCATCCTACAATGAAGTTGCGTCGCCTTGTTTGGGTTGAGATTGCGATTTCTCAGGTCCCAGTAGGAAATCCCAGTTGTTACATGAGAGGGGTGTTGGCAACAGTTGAGGTGCCATGCGAAGTAGAAGCACATTGAGGTGGGTGATGTATATGTGTAGGACCTTGGTTTGAGATTGGCGTCAGAGTTAAGTGGCACAAACGTGGTGGGGGGAGGAAAGATAAAGCCATTTGCTCCCTCTTTGTATTGTGGGGAGATGAATTTCTTCTTCACCGCAATGGTGGAAAGGCCATGTACCCAGGCCTCTATCATGATCAGCATGAAACGATGGCGGTTGGGCCGGAAATGGAAGGTGTCCGCCGGGTTTATAAGAAGGCGTGGCTTGAGCTCCGAGTCTGTGGGCATAAAGGTTAGATGGAAAGGATAATTTGAGGGTAAACTCACCTTGATTAGCCTCGTGGTGTGGGTTGGCCATGCAAGAAGGACCCACAGAGTAATCGTGGCCAAAGCTTGGCACTGGAGGCAGCCTTTCAATGGTGTCCCACACAGCAGACGTTCGACTGAAGTCAGTGTACATGAAGAACTCATGGCCGGAAAGCATCAGGTTATTGTGACGTTGCGGGTCAGCCGCATCCGTGTTCCAGACGATGGTTTTGTGGCTGCGCCAAGGTCACAGCTCAATGTTCATGGCCTCAGCGGGAGTAGGATTGATGACGGTGTCGATGCGCGTGTTTGCATTGAACTCGCAGATAGGTCAGATGAGCCAGACAGAGACACCGGCCTTGGCAAACTCTTCAACTATGATGACTGTATTGGTCACCGTGCCCACAAAGTTGGCCGTAGGTTTGAGTATCCTGCTGTACTCAGGCAAGTCCATGAGGGGTTTTCAGACCTGCATGTACTTCAAATATGCTTCCAATTCGAGGAAGTGCCTCTGCGCTTGAGTAAATGAGAACAAAATGTCTGGCCAGGACGCCTTGGTGCTCTCCAAGCATCCAATTCAAATTTTGAGTTGCGTGGCGTGTCCATGGAACCGGCGATTCTGCAAGATGTCAGGTCTCGAGTCAATGAAGGCGTAGTATCATTTAACGAGAACAGCTGGCTCGCAGATCCAAGCGACGAGGCAGTGATCCATCTGGCCAATTCAGGATTGGTAGAATGCACGGAAGTGGTTGTGATAAACAGGATTTGTGAACATGACATCACTGGTATCTTCTCGCTGGATGGGTGGTTGGCGGATGCATGCAAGATGAGGGTGTTCTTGGGTGTACTGCTGAGGGAGCAAAAATGGGTCCTCTGTGCCGAATCTGCCATCCTGCTTGAGTTGGACGATGATCGTGAGCTTGAGAACTGGCTCGTATATGTTGTCAGCATTGGGGGTGGTTATAAATGCTCTGCCTTTAAATAGAATGGCCCCCATGGTGCCATCGAGGTAGGTGAAGGTTGCCAAAGGCTTCAAGCAGTTGCGACAGAGCAGGTCGGGATTTTTATGGACTTCTTCGGCGGTGAGTGACATTGGGAGTATCTATCAAGGTTGAGTGTTGAGTATTTACAAAGATTACGTGGGAAGAGGAGGGAAAAGAAAGGAAAAAAAAGTGATCTTGCAATATGGGTTGGCTATTAGGATGGGACATCAGCGACGATCGAAAGGGAGAAAAGTAATGGACATGCCGTCAATCTACGATTGTGGGCAAGTGCAACCTATGGTGGCAGTCTACAACTGTGGCGCATAGGTGGAAGGAAGGAGGGAGGAAGGGAGGAAGGTGGGAGCTAATGGGATGACAGGACTTACCATTCGGACTTGTCGTTTTTCATGATCAACAATAAGCGCCATATGGCAGCATTAAGTCGTCTGATTGAACTCCGATCGTTCCCCGATCAAACACCAGAGAGTAAGGTGCTTATTGTCGGTTCGTCCTCCTGTCCCTCACCACCTCCACACCATCCTTTGGATATGGGTTCACCCACGCTTGTAGAGTGACGGTGGACTCCAAGGTTGCCCATGGTCGTAGATTACCTGCTCCTGACCCATTTCCACCAACCCCGAGGCTAAACTCAATACATTCTTGCTCTTGCCAAGCGACACTCTGGCGAGACAGGCGACAGGAGCTGATAAGGCCTCGGGTTGGCCACCGGCCAGAAGGACAACGAGGGAATGGATGAGGGAATGATTAGGGTCGAAAGTTGGGGTAGAACAATAATTGAATGCACGGGGTACGTTGAGTTTCATTGATTTTTCTGCCCCTTCACCTTTTTTTCTCAGATCGTCAGTGAAGACATAGGACGTGCATATGACACTGGGCATGGGTTATTGATTTATCTACTCTGTAAGTATTGGCTGCCTCGATATCCAGGCCCTCGTGAACTGACTTCGTAGGTTGGCGTCAGCTTTGTCCTCAGATGTCATTTCCTTCGGACTGCACCTGCGGAGGTATGGCTGAGTCTTGCACAGGATTCAGGCTGTTCAGTATCGCACAGATGTAGTTGTTTGACCCAAAGTTTGCCCTTGTCTTCGCCTGGGGCCTCTGGCCGTTTTGTCTACCCACCACCCCCTCGCCAGGGGGCCCCTGTCTGCTTGCCCGTAACCACCCCCTCGGGCGTGATGCCCATGTCTCACATGTGCTTGTTCACGTGTCTGCCCTCAGCCACGATGCCGTGTCTCCCATTGGCTGCAATGCTCATAACCACCCTCTTGCCGGGGGCCCTTGTCTCACATGTGCGTGCTCACATGTCTCCCCTCAGGCTCGATGCCCGTCCATGTGCTTGTTCACACATCTCCCCTGGGGCACGATGCCCGTAACCACTCCCTCACCAGGGATTACCCTGTGCTCCTGTCTTTCCTTCACCCCCATTCGCTGCAATCACTGCTCGACTTCTGGATGCAGCCTCCTTCAGTGTGGTTCCCTAAGCCTGCGTGCGCCGGTCTTACAAGTCTCGCATTCCCACTACATCCCTGCTGAGTCCAGAACTCTAACGCTAGTAGTTTGTACGCGATGGTGAGTCCGAGTAATTCTGCACTCACCTAACCTAACCAACTGAGACAGTCACCCATAAACGAGCTCCAGATATAATATACCAAAACCTGAAACCTCAACCTCCTAATAACCTAACACCATAAGGCCCTAATCCATTGGCTTTCATTCGATGGTGAGTCCGCATTAGAGCTCGTAAATGAGCTCTAACGCTTATTGTTCTTAGGCAGTCCTTAGTCTAAAAATCATGTACTCAGCTAATGTCATCACCAAGATGGTCACTTGTAACGGAGCTCCATTGGAAATATATGTGAATCCGAAGCTCGAGCCTCCTAAGTTTCTATCTCTGAAGGCCTTAATTCGTAGAAGTTGTTCGATTTCAGGTGAATAAGATAGGATTGCATGCATGAGAAGGGGTGGGATTGTGTTAGAGCTTGCGTTCGCAAACTCTAACCCTCTAATGCTAAGCAGCCTAGCTCTCTAACCTAGTAGTTTGATAAGGAAATATACATACTTGTAAGATTCAGAACTGGTTTCCAGCCAATAAGTGATACAATAAGGTAAAAAAAGCAGGGAGGGTAGCCCAAAAGTATTGGTTTTGGGCCAACCTAACCCAGCATTAGGCCGGGACTCAGTGGATAGGCTGGAGTAGACTCTGTGTCAGCGCTGAGAGTTGCGGTGTTTGTTGGTGAGGATGGCTATAGGTGGAAATCAATCATGCGGTGCCATGAAAGGAGCGAAGAAGAATATGTGTCATCATTCAACCATGACTGTAGCCCTTCATTGGTTGATTCAGATTCATCAAATTCACCCATACCCTCTAGACATGCCCGAACAATCACACCAACCCACCCACTGACCTTCTTCACCATCCCCGGCCGTGCTTCAGAGAGCAACACCATGAACTCAAGTGTAGCAAGGCAAAGCGCAGCATGTTCATCGTCATCTGTCGAGTCATTCGGCTCCGCAGAAGGGTTGTGCGAGGCTTCGCCGCTGGAAGGTGCAGGTGGCGATGCCGGTGGGAAAACGAAGGCTATCTGACGTCCATTACCACCACCATCACTACTTATAGGATCACGTCATTCCCTTCCTTGATGCCCATCATCAGCCCATTGAACCAGGAATACACCTCGTCTTCTAGAGGAGGTCAACAAGGTGTCATCTTGAGCCAAATCGACATGATCCACTCTCCAGGAGGGATACTCCTAGAGCAACACTCGGTTACGCACCCGCAAGCCCAGTGACACTCTCCCTGCTCTCTCTCGTGCATACTTCAGCACGAGAGACCACATGTCATTGGTCTCCTCGTGAAGACCACTTATCACCCACCCGTTGTCAGCTTAGTGTCCTGGATGATTTATTCATGACGCCGCCGATGAGTCTAAGGATCACAGCCTTAATATGATACTCCTTTCACAACGAGGTGTGCAAGTAACCTGGCCACCGTTGTTGCAGCAGATTGCCTCACAAAGGGTATGGTAGACGTCATCCTGATGTGGATACTCTGTGCACTACGACTTCCTCAGTATACTCGTATGGGAGTGCCTGTGCTGACACTAACTCTCGCTTGCCACTGTCCTCACTACTGACCTTTCACAGCCTGACATCCCATCGTGTTTGGGGTTCGACACTGACTCACAACCAGCACCTGACAACATGAGATACCATCCTCTCACTTCGTGCCGCTGTGCTTGTATCCCGTCAACCTTGTGATTGTGCCTCAAATAACTGTCTGGGTTAGGGTTGTATCGATCATAGGCAAGAACAGGGGATAAATTGATGACATGCGACTCAGATCATCTGCTGGGTTCACCTGCTCATACGAGCCCAGTAGATCAATGCACACAGATTCTGTTCCATTAATCATTGTTCAAGGCTGCTGCACTGTGCTCAAAAGGCTGACCGGTCTTGCCCCATCTCCTCTTTACGTAGACCTGGAGTGCAATCCAAGATGGGGATAAATGCTTAACAGCTGGGTCAAGTTGATAGATAGTATAGACTATTGCGCAGTACTGAGTGGATGAGGTGCGACGGTCAGGACGGACTTGCTATAGGTACATAGTCTGAAATGAATGAGTTAGCCACGCCACGCCACGAGCATGAGAAATGAGAAATGAGCAAGGCATACAGGATGGGGGGATAGCAATCTTTTAATGCACATTCCATTCTTCATCTTCTAACTTCCCACCATCAGCTCCTTGTGCCGCCTCAACACCACTAACGGAAAGTTCGTCCTCCAGAGAAGCCCACCAATGTGCTTCGTGTCTGATGCTTATGGCATTACAGCTAATTCCTTCTAATGTGTGTACTGTGCCAAATCGGGAAATCAGTCACTAAGCGCTGGATCTGAGCAAAATCGCTTGTTGTAGCTGAAGGAGAGGATGGTTTTGTCTACAAATTAATCTACGACTGCTCTAGGTATTTATTGTATTTTAAAGAATGTTGTCCAAAATTTAGCTAGCCAGACTTACATGCTATGAATATTTTCTCTGAGCCTTCTGGATTTGGCGCCCACCACAGATTCCGGTCACGGTGGGGGTCAGTGCAGGTTCTTTTTCTCGTGCTGATCCCTCATTCGAGCTTGGGCTGTCTCCAAAATCCTCCCTGGAGGATTCTAGAGCTGTTAATCATGAAGTTTGTAAAGAATAGACCATGTTACTCACCTGCATTGACAGCCTGACGTCAACGACGTGGTTGCTTTGGCCCAAGCTGGGTTTCCGCTGCACGGAATCCAGTCATGGCCAATCCCAGCATCTTATTCATTGCTTTCTGCGACCTCTCCTGCTCCTTCTTGGCAGCCTATTCATCCTGTTGACATACCTGCTGGCATTGTCGATCCACCTTCTCTTGCTCACGAAGCATTGGCTGTTGCTCATGTTGCTGGAGTGCGTTGAGATGCTCTTCTGCGGTGAGTTCACGGGCACCGGAGGTATTCAGTGTCTGTTTGGGTTTTGCTGCTCACCCAAATGCTACCTGACGAAGTTTGTCGTTCTCGATTTTCGCGAAATGGAGTCGAAGTTGTTGTGTTTGTATTTCATTGAGAAGCGTCTTCATAATTGATCGGAGCTCAATGTTCTGGGAGATGAACATCTCCTTTGAGGCAGTGTGAGGAATAAGTGGGGGAGCACCAAGGAACATGGCCATGGGTGTTTGAGTAGCGCAATGTTCGTGGTTCGGCCCAGCATTGACTTGAGGTTGAAGTTCAGGAGGAAGCGTTAATGCAGTTTCAACATGGACAATCGAGTCATGTGAGAGGTCAGGGGGGTTTAGGAGAGGGTCGGATTGAGATGTTGTATTGACTGCTGGGTCAAATTTACCTTCTGGAATAGCGTTCCGATTTAAGGGATGGATACCAGTGACTTCAAATGCCTTGGAAATAGTCTCGGGTTTCAATGCAATGTCCCTTGCAGTACTGTATATTGCAGCAACAGTATGTTTGGCCACTTTCTCCGCCAACTTGACTGCTTTGTGCCACGCAGTTTGGAGTGGTGAGAAAATGAGGACATCACATGGTTGTAGTGCATGTGTTGTGTGAGATGGTAAGCAGATAACGATGAAGTTATGCTTGCGTGCAAAGAGGCAGAACTTGTGCGTACAATGGCTATTGTGGCCATCAAGAATTAGGAGTCGGTACTCATCAGGACTGTTGAGGTATTTCCTCGTTTCCAGCTCGAATGTCTTCTCCATCCACTTGGATCCAAGCTCCTGGTCAGTCCACCCATTCGGAGACACTGCAATTCTGTGGAACATTGATAAGATAAATAATTTTAATCCATCCATTGGAATACTCACATTGCTTGGCAAGGATTCTTGCATCCCCACTCAAGATTGATCCAGGCACCAGGAAAGATAAGCATTGGCTGTACTGCTGCCCCTGCGGCTGAAAAGCATTCAATAGCTGTTATCATCTCACGTGCACCATTGGCGATATCATACAGAGTCTTCTGATCTCTGTCAACCAATGCCTTGGTTCGAGCGCTATCACCTAGTACCAGCCCTTTCTCATCCATGTTTCAGATATTCTCAGGCTGAATGCTGTATTTGGTGATGACCTCCTCAAGAATGTTGATGTATTTATCAACATTGGCATGGTTGAGGGATCTTGACCGGCATGCTTCCAATGTGGTGGTAAGCTTCACCTACAGGTCAAATATAGTTAGTTTTACTTTAGATGAAGTGTCATATTAGTACCTTAATCTCTGGATGACACAAGACAAAGCACGATGCCCAGTTCTCACCGATAGGCTTGCCTAAAGCCCCTGAAGCAAAGTCACGCAAACTTGATAGGGTTATTGGTACCCCCTGCTGTCCTAGTATTCTGATTCAGTCTACCAGAATAGACTCCTGTTCTGTTAGGGCGACACTGCTACACTACAAAGAGTGCACACAGGCTCTACAAGAATATACGGTTGAGTAAAGTTGATAAAGAGAAGAGGATAGACGGAGGTGAAGACGATGACTTAGGCACTATAGTAGTGGGAATCCCAAGAGAACGAGTTAACCTCTCTGGGTATGATATTCGGACTTATATACTGAACTACATGCATGGTCCTCATGTCTACGTACACGCTGTAGCCTGTCAGCTTTCCATGGAATGATTAGTGCATCATCGCGAGGCATGATGTCATGTTGTGCCCATGCGTCTACGGCGAGGTCTGACTAAGGTTATTATAAATACAGGCTGGTGAGTAAGCGTGGTATCATAAGCTAACTACGTATCCATCATGTGATATACAGGAGAAAGAGAGAAAGGAAAGGTCAAACCGTAACATGTTCCAGTGTGAAGTGTTTCTGATGGTCATGTGCTTCTTTCTTGGGCTTCGCACCATGCCACCAACCAGTAAGTGTTGATCTGGATACCCCAAAGTCTTTTGCTGCTGTGCAGAGGAAGTATTTTGGGGTTCCCATGGTCATCCAAGCCAGATGCAGGGACGGCAGCAAGTGCCTTTCGAAGTAAGCTTTCCTGTGAGTCTAGTTCATCATTATTAGACTCAGTGTTGCTCCCACATGATGGTTCTTCTTCCTCTGAAGATGAATTGATGGAATCCTTGTTGTTAGACTCAGATGGAGAGGATGGCGGATGTAAGGCACCCTGAGGAAGTCCATAGAATGAGCTATATTTGCCAGAACTTGAGCTAGAGCTGCTAGGTGCAATGGATGAGGGCATTGTAATGGTAGGTTGAAGTGTGTGAATGCTCCCTCATTGTACGGTCATTGTATGGCAGTCTTGATGCCTCCATGATTGCATGAGTATTTAATAGATATATGTTCTCCATGTGCATATCTTATCTATCACAACTTGTGCACAAATGGCGGGAATGGCAGCATTATAGTAGCCCCCTTTTCGCTTCTATTCAAACCTTCAGTCAATTGAAGTCTCAAGATCTAATCAAATAAATAGGGAAAAATAACGGCACCCTACTGAAGTCTTATAGAAGTCCATAGCTTCAACTTGCACCATTTTACCCATGACTTCAAGCACATTCAAGCCCATTATGCACTGTCCATTTGGAAGCATTCTCGAAGTCCTTGTTTTCCTTGCTGAGACATTGATATAAGATGGAGACATCAATTGATCTAATATTACTTATGTGTGTTTAGCCAACTGATATCCAAAACTAATTCCAGCACTGAGCAGTGCGTAGAGCGTGTAATATTGTTATTAGCAATGGCTATGTCTTATTTGTACACGTTTTTCAGCGGCTTTGAGCTCTGATATTTGCATAGAATAGTGGAACCACGTCGTAGTGTGGAACACTCGAGGAAATGAGAGGATCAAAGATTGGAATTGTAATGGTCGTGGTACGGAAGTAAGTATTGTACAAGGCGTCGCTACCGTTATATAGTAGTGCCCTAGTCACATGAGTCAGGAGCGATCAGGGGAAGATGTAAACTAGTTTACACTCGCCCACCCTCTAAATAAATGAGTGAACAGCAAGCCAAGGGAAAGGGGGAGCGAAGATCAACACGAAAGGAAGGGGGAAGAAGTGTCGAAAGATAAATGAAAGCCAGGTGGCAATGACTTCAGGAAGGACAATAGAACCGGCGCCGAGATCTTCTTCGACTTTGTGCGACGACCACGCGTCTGCCCCATTACTTCAAAAAAAAAAAAGAAGATATCACAGCTCCGCTACTTCACATAGGGTTCTCGGAGGTAACGACCCTAAGACCCTAGGTCACCACGCCCCATCCCTGCCCACATTCCCCATTCCCCGCCTTTTCCCAGTTCCTTCCCCGCCCTAGCTCGCCCATTCTGTCTCCCAGAAACCTCCTGTCTATACCCGTCCCCTTGTCCACCCGGAGTCGCACGACTAGTAACAATGCCCCAGCACCCTTGTCTACAACCAGCACCTCACAACCGACACGTATCCATACAAAATCCGCGCCAGTTCGCATCCCTGCTGCCAAGAGGATTCGACTGTCTTCACACGTCACCCTCGTTGTTCCCACATCCATCGATACTGTTGACGAGCATTTTCAGACGCATACAACCACTCAGGCGGATTCCCCTCCATCTGTTTTCACCCTTCCCTTCCAACCCAAGGCCGTGATGGGTGTCCACGCCAAAATCGAACAATCCGCACCTAACAGACCGCCCACTATGGGCGAAGGCGACATTGATGCCAGCATTCTCTGGGATTGGTTCGTCAAGTCCGAAACCTTCCTACGACACAAGAACATGTCTGCCCAAGATATGGTGAAGACTGTAGCCTATGGCATGACGAGCGTTCACGCTATCAGGTGGCTCGCAGCAAACGGCCCCGTGTTGCCTTCTATGGACTGGGACACGTATAAGGATCAGATGTGTACCCTTTTCTTACCTACAGACTGGGAATATACTGCTCGCATGGCTGTTCTCCGCCTTAAACAAGGGTCCCGGCCATTTATGGACTTCGCTCTCGACGCTATGGGTCGCAACAACCTCCTCGCCGATACTCCGTCTTTCCTGAACGACGATTTCCTCCGTGACGCTATTGAGGCTGGTATGGAGCCAGAGTTAGCCCAGGAGTGCCATAGGGAGAACACGAATCGATTGACCAACTTCCGGCCTTGGCTCGATGAAGTTAAATGACTCGACGAACGACGCAGGCAACGGTTCGACGAGATTGCCAAAGAATTCGCGCGCTTGAATGTGTGCACCACCGTTCCTGGTCGCGTTCCGCCTAAAATGGCCGCCTTCAACGCTAAAAGTTCCTTGTCTGCTTCTGCATCGTCCTCATCCTCTGCCCAACGGGCTTTCGTTCCCATTCCTAAACTTTTAGAGTCTGAACGCACATTGTTACAGGAACACGGCGGTTGTTACAAGTGCCGAAGGTTCTACGCCGGGCATATTGGTCTGCGCTGCCCAAATCCTCCAATCAACGGTGCCACGTATAAGACACTCATGGCCGCTGACGTTCCTGCTCGCCCCGCCAGTTTCGCTTCCTGCAGCGCTTCCTCGTCCTCAGCTCATGTCGCCACCGTCGTTGGTCCCCCAGCTGAAGAAGAACTTATCAGCTTCAGCGAGAGCAAGATTGATACCATTGCCGCCGTGCTCCCTCACGCTGTCTCTGCGGTGGTCGATACGGGTTCGCCAGATTATTCTGACGATGAGTGCGCCCCATTCTCGTGTTCTAACCTTTTTTGGTCCTGCCATCTCTCCGCCCCATCTCGCTCCCCCCTTCCCGCTATCACTGTTAAGGGCCTAATTGACGACGGGTCCTCTGTAGTACTTATTAAAGAAAGCGTCGTCAACCACCTCAAGCTCCCAATCTTCAAGGCTTCAGATCCTTTCCTTTGCCAAGCTGCCTTCTCAGGTAGCCAGTCCTCTCTTTCTCTTTCCCCCTACGTTAAGATCCAACCTGTCTCTCGATGGACGTTTTTCTTCTCGCACCCTCCGCGCTTTTGTTTCGCCTTCCCTCGTTACAGACCTGATTCTCGAACTCCCTTTTCTTAATTCGAACGCCTTGCTCATCAACCATGGACGTAATTCGTGTATCGTTAAATTGGACAATCGAACTTCGTACAATTTGTTACATCCCGCTGCTCCTGTCACCTCAAAGCCAGTGCCCCTCTGGAAATCTAATCACGTTCATGCTAGTGAAGTACGCGCGGCTCGGCGACGTGCTCGACCCGCGGTACAGGACGTCCTTCTTGGTGCTGAGATGGCCTCGCGCCTACGCCCCAGGTTGGACGCCCACCCTGCGCATGGTCAACGCAGCTCGCGCGCTAGCAATATTGTCGCGGCTCTGAAGGAACGAATCAAGGACCTCAATAGTTTCAAGGTCTTCGAGGTGCAGCTCAGATGACTGGATGGTGAGATGAAGAAGAAATACGCAGATCTCTTTCCCGACGATATCCCCCCCGTTCACCAACTTCCTGACACGACATACCACCATTTCATTCTGAAGGATGCCCATCGCATCGTGCGAAAGCGCGAATACGCTTGCCCTCGCAAATGGCAGGACGCATGGCGGACACTACTGGAAGGCCACCTCGCTGCTGGTCGCATGCGCCCTTCAGATTCTGAATTTTCTAGCCCAGCCTTTCTCGTGCCTAAGGCGGACCCGACCGCCATGCCCCGGTGGGTGAACGACTACCGGGAGCTGAACGACAACACTGTTGCTGATAGATTCCCGCTGCCACGGATTGCCGATATCCTCGCGGATTGTGGCAAAGGAAAGATTTGGGGTAAGCTGGATATGACTAATGCCTTTTTCCAGACGAAAGTTCATCCAGATCATATCAAGTATACCGCCGTTCGTACCCCTTTCGGTCTCTACGAGTGGGTCGTCATGCCCCAGGGCTGTCGCAACGCCCCTTCCACCCACCAACGACGCATGGTTGCGTCGCTGCGACCTTTGATTGGGAAAATATGCCACGTTTACCTTGACGATATAATCATATGGAGTGCTAACCTTGTCAAGCACATTAGGAACGTTGAAACGGTACTGAAGGCGCTCCGTGAAGCTAGTCTCTACTGCTCGTTGAAGAAGACTTCCCTTTTCATCCATCGAGTTCCTTGGCCACCGTATCTCCGCTGATGGGATCCAGGCTGATGCATCCAAAGCCGCTAAGATTTCGTCTTGGCCTGTACCTAAGACCGCTTCTGACATCCACCAGTTTTTAGGGCTTGTGCGGTACCTGTCTGCATTCTTGCCCCGGCTTGCCGAGCTTACAGCGATCCTCACGCCTCTTACGAACAAGGTCGCTGGAGGTGAACACATAGTTTGGCATGACGTTCACCAGACCGCTTTCGAGGGCATCAAGGACTTGGTCGCGTCTCGAGAATGCCTTACAGTGATCGACCACAAGAATCCAGGCGAGAACAAGATCTTCGTAACGACTGATGCGTCTGACCTAGGTACTGGCGCTGTTCTGTCGTTCGGTAAAGACTGGGCCTCTGCCTGTCCGGTCGCCTTCGAATCTAAGCAATTATCTCCAGCCGAGAAGAATTACCCGACTCATGACAAAGAGATGCTTGCTATCGTACGGGCGCTGCATAAATGGAGAAACGATCTACTGGGAGCTGAGTTCGAGGTGTACACTGACCATCGGACCCTAGAATTCTTCAGTAAGCAACGCAATCTGTCCAAGAAGCAATCACTGCGGGCATTGCCCGAAATCATCGACGGTGATACTGTGATGACACGCGGATATTATTTAAGTTTTAAACACCGTACTTCCGACAGCAATATTTAATAGTAAATTCTGAATTTCAACCAAAATAAAATCAGCATATCTCGGGGCCTAAAATTGTAAATACAATCACCATGTACTTGAAGGCAGAAATGGTGATTAAATGAAGATAAAAATCAAAAATTCCTCTGAGAGTATATTCTAGAATTATCTTAGATGAAAATCAGAAATACCTTGGGTGACTAAAATCAAAATATCCCCAAGCTTTTGTTAGGGAGGATATGCTGATGATATTCAGTATATCCTCTCAGGTATCTTCTTCATTTGATCACACCTATTAAGGAGATCATACTCTGAGTATCAATCAACATATACTCAAAATATCACCGGCCGTTTTTGATCGATCGATCGATGTGTATTCATTCCAAGTTGTAAGTGAGATACACGCAGCACGTAGCAAGAAAAGATTCGTATGCATCAAATCCCCGCATTAGAGACCGAATATGAGCAGTAAGTAGTGTGTCCGGGAAGCTCTACGGGACCGCGTGTGCCGTCGTATGATGCGAATTCGGGGTCATCGTTACCGTCGACGGTTATTGTAGCTCGCAACAATCCATTGCGACATATACATACGGTCACCGATAGTTTGATTACCGCAGATTCCGACGCGCCTCTATACTCCGAGTCCTCAGTCGCTGAAACATGATAAGAAATGGCGATTCTTACGTGATAAAGAGCGCGTCTCGATTCTTGATGCCATTGCCAAAGGGCAGAATCGCGGCGTTGTAGACGTCCATCGCGAGTTTGTGAGTAACGTCGGGGGTATAGTATGTTTGGTTGATTGACATGATTCTGTGAGTGAGTAGGGGTTAGAAGAGGCAGAAAAAAGTGGTAGGGAAGGCAGAGCATACCTTTCAGCGTTGTTGGTGGTGGTGGTGAGGAGGGAGGTTTGATGGCTCAAAGCATTTATTTGTACCTTCTTATCGTTTGTCGTACCTACTAGCCATCGCAAATACAAACGGAGACACACGATCTATAGAACAAGCCCTTATGTTGACGCATGAATTGCAAACGACTACTGCCTACAGTAGGACACTCTATCGTACGCTCTCGCGGTTATCTCGATCGCCCTTTGCGCTACAGCACCGCATCTAGAAAAGAAGTTGGTGTCACTGCACACCCTCACCCTCGAGTGCCGCCTCCCATCATCCCTCTTGCAGATTCCGACTATCGCCTCGACGCGCCTTCCGAGGCATTGCGCCCCTCCGTCATGGGTTACCAGCACCTGCAAAGCGAGCATCAGGTCAGTAGTTGCGAAATCGGGGAGGGGGTGCATACATGAGGAGAAACGGCGAAACCGGGAAGAAATGGAACGAGGAACGGAAGAACGATAACAGGGAACGAGGATTTGTAAAGCGGGGAACGAGAGGAGGGGAGATGATTGAAGGGAGTGACGAGGCTAGACACCCAGTCTTCCTGCCTTCATCCAAAGTCCAACTCCCCGCCGCCGCTCGCTAACGCGTTCATCCCTCGCGATCGCAGCGTCGCCACGTATTCAAACCCATCCTTGCATTATTTTTGGTGTTCCGTCTTTGATTGTTATCCGGTGGAGTCTGGTGATTTGTTTGGCGAGTCTGCTCCCGATCTCGACGTTGATTCAATGCTGATTGCGCTTTGTTGGCAGCTTGCTCGTTGGTTGGGGCAGTGAATTCCTTCGATGGCCGACAAGGGACGAGTGACGCATTGAGGGGAGACGGGGTGGGGACATGGAGTGGGATCGCGACGGCGCGACGTGCTGCGATTTCGAAATCAAGGTAAGCACCCGAACGGCTGTTCGTGGACGTGCACTCACCTGTTCATTGCGTCTCGCCAGATTCCTCGTTCCCTCCCTCCCGTCGTTCCCTCTGGCCTCCAACCCGCTTTGTTGAGCGTTTGAATTGGTGAGGGCACGAGCTTGGAGCCGGCCCGAGCGCGTCGAGCCTGTGGAGCTCAAACTGGACATGGATATAAGGAAGATGATAGACGAGGATATGTTGACGACTCCATTTGCATGGGAATCAAGGGGGACGTGCGTCTGGAAGCGTACAAGGCGTAGGAGAAGAGCCAATCCTGCTGCATAATTTCGACTTGATATCGAAGATAAGCCAGCCGCTGGGAGATACGCAGCAACGGCCGCGCCGACTTTCCATCAACTGCGTCGTGCTTGACTTGAGTTCAGAAGAGTTGGCGGGGCGTGAAGACTTCCGGCAGGACAAACGGACGTGGAGTATCGTCCGCCCTTTCTTCTTCACAACGCGAGATCAATGTGATCCAACCCAATCAGACGTGGTGCCAGTAAACTCGGCCCTATTCACCACTCTCGCATGAGTCCTCGTCGTGTTCCCCCTCCATTGTCCGCGCCCTTTGCATTCACGATCTGCCCTGGTGCAACAGGCTGGCGTCTGGCGGAATATATGTGCTCGCGAGTCGGGGAGGTCGCCCACGGAATTGAATTGGATCGCAGTGATGGCCTACACCGATCAACTCGGTGCTTTGATGTCGGTTTCGTGTGTTGAAACACGCGAAACTGTGACAGATTGGTGAAGGAGAAGGCTTGCTTACAGAGTCTTGGGTGGTCACCCCTGTTTCTTTCTAAACATGTGCAAATACGACTAAGCGCGGCGTCACGGTCAGCATGTGATACATTCCCCTTTTTCAACCCCTCTGCCCCTGACTGGACAGAAAAAATGTTACAAAAGTAATACATTGAACATTCAAATTAATACATATATATGTGAGCCAACTTGGAGTAATCCTCATGAGACCCTTCCTAATTCTCCTTTAATCACTTTCTGCGCACCACTATAATAAGCCATGCAACAAGATATCATATACTTGAATGAATCTGAACACAACTTGGGTATGGGCCAATGCAGGCATGTATGGGTCCTTTACTTCTTTAAAGACATGCTATGAACACTTGTAAAATGCTGTATTTGGAGCTCATGGCACAACTTTGCCTGAGCTTGAATGACACATGTACTTGTATGCTCTCGGGTGTACTTCTGAACTCCCCTGATCATGTGTACATCCATATATATACTATGACCCTGACATTTGGTTTACTTACTTCCTGCTTGTATCAATACTACCACCTTCTTGAATTCAAATACCATAGTTTGATCCATTTTTTCATTGTTTCCCACAACCCCATGAGACCACCCTACCATGACTTCTGTATATAAAGAAATGTAGGTGTGACAGGGAATTTACAGGTGTGTGAATGTGAGGACTGGAAAGGGTGTGTTCCCACCAAAAGACAAAGTAAGAAAGAAAGAAAGAACACAATCCAAACACTACATAACGAAGGGAACAGAAGAACTGAACCACATGACTGCCTGTGACTTGACTCGCAACACAACTAAGAAGGAGGAAAACTTCTTGTGCATAGGTATATATGTAGGTACTATATATACTAGTAGTGTATGTATGTGTGTGCTAGTAACTAAAGTATTACCTAAGAAACCACGTGTTGCCATAAACAACATTGCCTTGGCTCAGTTCCCCCACCGGTCCTTGCACCCATCCTTTTGGCATTGAAACATGCATACACCCACCCTACTTCCTTCCCCTGCTCCTGCGCAACCTTCCTTTCCTCTGTGGCCACCCCATTAACCCCTGCCCACATGTTTTTGTGTGTGTTTCGTCCCCACACTCATCGAAACGCCCCCTGCATAATGAATTCCTGTTTCAACCCTCTGCCCCATCTCCTCACACTCAAGACCACTCCCAAACCCATTTTTCTCGCACTCTTTCCACTTTGTTCCACACGTGCACACCCACCCTCCATTTACACCACTCCCGTCGTTATCCCACTCTCTGTCATCCCTGTTCACACCAACTACTACCACCTGCACTGACCTTGGTCAGCTTTCTGCAACTCTCCATGTGTGTTGGCGTACAATCCCCCTCATCACACTCACCATATCCTCCCTCATCGCTCCTTGTCTTGGCCGCTCTGGTAGGCTCATTCTGGCTCATTGCTCGCCACCACAGCTCTCATTTTTGCAACACCCAATTTTGCCCGCTATTCATTAGAAGCAACCAGGGAGGCCAAATTTTCCACCATTTCTTTTCCTTGGCCAACCCACGCACAGTGTGCAGCACAGCATGTGTTGCGCTCAGGCCTGGCGGCCATGGAGTATGGGCCTGCCTCCCCCTTCCAATGGCCCCCCTTCCATTGCCTTCAAGCCTGCTGCCAGTGCATGCCTCAAGGCTATCTTTATCCATATATCTCTCTCCTCAGGAAGCCCACCAGTCTCCAAGCAGTCTCCAAGCCTAAGTGGTGGGTATGCACCACAACACTGGTCTGAGGTGCAAAGAAGCCTTGCTTTCCTTCCCCATCACACACCCAGTACAACTGTAAACCCCCTACCCCTTTCCCCTAATAGCTAGTACTTACATGTGACTTGGGTTACATGTGCCTTGTTTATTATCTCACGTTTCCAAACGTGAAGTTTTGATTACTATTACAACTTACCCTTATCCCACTCATTACGCAAGTACGTACTGCAAATATACGCTTTGATATTCCTCTGTATGCCAATAGCAACAGAAAGCTTGCAACTGCTGAAGTGGTGCTTCAATTTTGTGAAGTCCTCCAATTCCATCAGAATGGATCGTACATGACAGGGGATGCCTTTGAATTCTTGAATCAATTTATCAACAAGCTCAACCAGTGGCTCAGATGATGTTTGGCAGTGAGTTACTCTTTAACCTCAGCTATATGCTCTGGAGTACTATGGGCCAACTTGAAGGCAATGGAAGTGGAGACCAATTAAACCAAAGCATGTAGCTGAGGTTAAAGAGTAACTCACTGCCAAACACCATCTGGGCCACTCACTGCCAAATGGGCCAACTTGAAGGCAATGGAAGTGGAGACCAATTAAACCAAAGCATATAGCTGAGGTTAAAGAGTAACACACTGCCAAACATCATCTGGGCCACTGGTTGAGCTTGTTGATAAATTGATTCAAGAATTCAAAGGCATCCCCTGTCATGTATGATCCATTTCAATGGAATTCAAGTTGGCCCAACTTAAGGATATTGGGGGTGATGTTGGGTGTGCTTGCAGTATGCAGTAACCTGCAAAGATGATGATTGTCCACTTTCACAAGATATCCCCTTTGGATATGATCATAAATGGGCTTTTGAGAAGAAGTCGGTATTTCTACTTCTGGCTCTGGTTCACCTTTGAGTCGAACTTAAAGGTGAACATCAACTATATAATCTTCATCCACCAGGCATAGCACAGTTGACATAGAAAGGGGAAAGGGGAAAGGGGAAATTTATTAGTTTGAACTCACTTAGTACTGCTTTCTATTAATACTCATGAGACTTGAGATAAGAAGATAACAATAGCACATGCATGTATTCATGATTAACCACAATGGGAAAGCTTCAGAGATGATAAAATAGACTCAGAAGATAATCTATAATCAGATAGCACATGTATCCAATCAAAGCTCTAGATCCACACATGAGAAAAGTCTTAGGGGTTTCAGTTGGCCACATGCCTCTAATACCCTGTACCCTTGTGGTGCCCAGGCATATAGCCCAGGAGTCTAGCTCTTTGCAAACATAGCATGTGACAAATGCAACACTATCCTACCTTGCAGATTTTCTCTGCACCCTTCACTGCAGGCATTGCCCAAAATCATCAATGCTGATACTTTGATGATACACAGATAATATTTAAATTTTAAACACCGTACTTCTGACAGCAATATTAAATAGTAAATTCTGATTTTCAACCAAAATAAAATCAATGTATCACATGCACTGAAACTGTAAATATCATCATTGTATATACTTCAATGGAGATATAGTGATTAAATGAAGATGAAAATCAAAAATTCCTCTGAGAGGATATCCTGGAATTATCTTAGATGAAAATCAGACTTACCTTGAGTGATTAATATCAAAATATCCCCAAGCTTTTGTCCAGAAGGATATGCTGAATATCATCAGCATATCCTCTCAGGTATCTCTTTCATATAATCACACCTATTAATGAGATCATAACGTGAGTATCTGTAAGGGCAACCTCAAGATGGCCGACAGCGCAGGCCTAGCAGAGGGAGAATCCAAAGATATGAATAAGACTGACTACAATACATAAGAGAGCTGCTCACCTAGCAGAGGGAGAATCCAAAGAGAACAGGATAAGGATTCTCCATGCTAGGAAGCGAAGTATATACTGTAGCAGCTTGGGAGGAATGTGGAATAACTGTACAGTACACCAGCCACAAGTCCGAACGAATATCACAAGGTATGAGGGGACGTGTGATAATGAAGTGGAGGGTAAATGCACAGGAGTCATGCCAGCGACCTGGGGAAGTGAGAGCAAGAAGCAACAAAGTGGGGAAAGAAGGTAGGGGTAGCCTGGACAAGCCCCGAAGTGTATGTATGAGTCCGAGTGAGTCCGAGGCGTGGGAACACTCCGGAGTCATCAGACATGACTTGGATGCGAAGGGAGTGGGCAGAAGGAAAGTGGAAAGGAAAGGGGACGAAAGGGAATGAAGGGGATGTAGGTAAGAGTCTGTGTGATGAATGAAAAGAGAAAGGAATGAGGAGGAAGGGAGAGGGACAGGGGGGATAGGAGAAAATAGGAGTGTTCCCTTACAGTATCAATCAACATAAATTCAAAATATCACCGGCTGTTTTCGATCAATCGATCAATATGTATTATATTCCAAGTGGTAAGTGATACATGAGGCAAGAAGAGATTGGTATGTATGGGATACAAAGGTTTAGAGACCGAATCTGAGCAGTAAGTAGTGTCCAGGAAGCCCTACAGCACATGTGCAGCCATCGTATAATGCAAATTCGGGGTCATCGTTACTGTTGACTGTTATTGTAGCTCGCAACAATCCATTGCGATATATATATATATGGTCACTGATAGTTTGAGTCCCGCTGATTCCGGTGCACCCCTGTACTTACAGAGTCCTCAGTCGTTGAAACATGATAAGAAATGGCGATTCTTACGTGATAAAGAGCACGTCTCAATTCTTGATGCAATTGCCAAAGGGCAGAATCGCAGCATTGTAGATGTCCATCGTGAGTTTGTGAGTAACGTCGGGGGTATAGTATGTTTGGTTGATTGACATGATCCTGTAAGTGGGTAGGGGTTAGAAGAGGCAGAGAAAAGTGGTAGGAAAGGCAGAGCGTCAGTGTTGTAGGTGATGGCCAAGCTTCGTCGTCACCTTAGAAGCGCCACCTAGGATATTTGGACATTTGAAGCTGACCATATAATTCTGCCCGATGTCCCACTGAGCAACGGGTCTATGGTGAGTGGTAGTCGAAAGGGGCGTCGAGACCTGCTGCGGCCGTCCCTACCCCCGTCGCAGGTGATGACAATGAAAGCAGCTGAACCTTATCGACTGGAACACGATCGGTGGATATGCCATCCGTGGAAGTTGAGCAAACTTGTGTGATTTCTACTTGCCACCCTAATCACCAGTGGTCTACTTAAGGCAACGCAATCGCAACGGCAGCACTCCAATTACAAAGCTGTAGTATCGGTGATCATAGCTCTCAGACTGTGGATGGGATTGATCCTCGATTATGAGATGCACACTGCACACGTGTTGACTGCCAGTAATGACCCAAGGCAGTATAGCGTTGAACACTGTACTTCTCGAGAGCAAAGCATGCAGGTACAAAGGTGAATGTTTACAGCTGGGCCTTCGGTTTGCGATAACACAGTCACCTGACAGTTAGGGCCCGGTCTGCTTGTCGAGATGTTAGTCCCTACCTGCCAAATTTGAGTCCCACAGTTGGACCAAACCTGGCCTAAACCTACTCCAAACCGATAGTTTGGTCTGCTACACACACGGGTCTTGCGGGTGGTTAGGACCTTCACATCATTATGTCAGCACATCAATGAATCAGGTAACGCCTTGTATTCCTTAAATTATCTTTCTCTAGAATAAAAATTACTATTGCTTGTTCTATCTAGTTCTTAATAGATGCGGATAGTAAAATAGCAGAATGTAGAAATATAAAAACCTGCTATTGCGTGGTTCAAACCTGCAACCTTTTCGTGCCAAAAACGGAGCTCTCAGACGCACAAACCACTCAGCCATCAATACACAATAGTAATCTGTTTGAACTGGTATATGACATACAGAGCCCGGATCATTACTCCGCCTCTGAGAAGTTCCAAAAGCAGAAGTTTGCATATATTTACTTTCCAACATTTGTATCTATTGCTCCATTATATTTGTGACCATTTCCAAGTGCCCTTGGGGCAGACTCCATCGCTAGGTTTTGTCAACTTCAAAGTCCGCCAACCCCAGACCCGAGGGACTAACATCTCGACGAGCAGACCGGGCCCCTAAGAGCCCAGAACCTCCCAGAACCAAATAAAAATATTGTAACTCAGCCTAATTAGCTCCCTTATATGGATCCAATTTATGTGCTACTTATTTTAACCCAAGATATAAATAATATTATGTAGATGAGACACGAAAGGATTGAAACTACAAGAATGCAAAGATAAATGCGCTTGACTCCCCGATTATTCCTGCTCGTCTGCCTTAACTGGCTTAGTCATGGGCACGTTTCCCAGTTCTCCCTTGGCTCCCTTAGGACTCAGCACAGCGGGCATACTCCCCAACTCTTCCTTTAATTTCCTTCCAATTGTTCCTGATCTTGCTTGTCCACCATAACCAGTGCTTCTTTAGGACCCTTGGAACTCAGATTGGTGAACCACGCTCTAATCTGTTCTAACCTGTAAAAGACAGTGAGGGCGAGAGAAACCACCGTAAAGGCGATCAAGTAGTGCGCAACGATAGATATGCTTGGTTCTCGTATAGTGATGATCCGCTCAGTCATTTGAATGACGGTGACAGTGGATGGCGGTGTGGCTTCAAGTAGTGTCGTTGTAACGACAAAGGTGGGAGTGCCCTAGCCAATGGGGTCGCTGGGTGGAGAGTCGTCGCAGTTGGCCTCGATATTTGCAGAAGATTCAAGTTCTGTGCGAGTCAACTCAGGCGAAGTGACTCTAGACTCTGAGAGGTGTAAAGAGGGGGATAAAAGAGGCGCCGAGTTGGTCGTCGGGGCTGATAGAACATGGGACTGTGAAGCTGATTGGTGGGGAGACATGTCCTCGCGATCGGTGGGGTCTATACGAAGTGTTGAAGACGCTGGGCGGCTTGCTGGTGCGGCGGGATCAGATGCAGCCACGGGCTCAGATGCAACCACAGGCTCAGACGCAACCATGGGCTCAGACGCAACCACGGGCTCAGACGCAACCACGGGCTCAGACACAACCACGGGCTCAGACGCAGCCACAGGCGCAACTGCTGGAACAGACGCGACCACTGGATCAGGCATGGCCTGAAATTTGGAGGGAAGGCTGAAGGGAAGGTCGACAGCGATGTTGTCGGGCCAAAAACGGACAGCAGCTGGAAGGATAGCGGACTTCCGCAGCGCGACCCCAAGCATTACCACGAAGATCCCAACGCAAATCTTGCCACAACCCAGCCCAAAAATTCTTCCCTTTTGTGTATCTCGAGCCGAAAGAGAAGACTCCAAGAATTGGAGGATGTGACAGTTGATATTCCTAGCGTTGCTATCTGCGGTTATAAGCCGGAAAGTCTGGTCTCTGGGTTGGCGAGTGACGTCCTATAAAATAAGAGGTCAGCCTAGAGTGAACCTTGAGGATACCGTCGCGGTAGTTCATACCAATCTCCGCAGACTACATGACGAGGCATCCCTAAGAACAGGTGCAGATATTGAGTCATGTTTGCTTCCTGTCCTAACGTTTGAGAACGTGAGGATCGACTCGGCCCCTCCTATGGCAACGGTGTCTGAATCGACGAAGACCATGTCGACTCCGTATATATGATCCTTCCGGATAACGCCGTGTTCGTATATCTCTTGCTTGAGGAGAAGAGTGCGGTCGGGAATTGAGTATGACTCCGCTCCAGAATGCACATGCACAATAGTGATAAGATCCTGTGTTGGAGACATTGCCGCTGTGAGGCTACGGTGGTTTGCTTCATAAGTTAGTACCTAAAGCGAAGGTTCGAAGCTTACATGGTGTCCGAGGCTGTGGTAAAGATGGTCCATAGAGTTCCAGGACGCCGATCGTCGGTGGAGTAGGCACTGCGAGTAAAATGTCAAATGCAAAAGCAAAGCAAAAACCTCTGAAGACACATACGCTGCCGCTGGAATCTTGTTAGGTAGGTTGAGCAGAGAAATAACAACCAACGAGTTGGTATTGTAGTAAAAAAGCTTCTGTGGCTTGGTTCGAGGCCGTATACTTAGATCGTGTTCGTGATATTTGCCTGATATATAAACATATATGAGGCTGCTCCTGCTGAATGAAGGGCTTGACTTACCGAATGACCGTCGTTTGATGATCATAACTTGCTCCCTGTATGCAACGGCAAACTGAGACCCTGACGGAGAAAATGCGATGTCGTATATCGGGCCATCGAAAGAGAGTTTATGGTGCGGATCCTAACTGGGGTGTTAGACCAATGTATATGCACAGGTTGGGCTTCGTTCGCGAGTTGAACTCGCGAATGAAGACGTACCTTCGTGTGATCTCTCATATCTTTGTCAATGACATATCCAATGACGTTGCCGTTGGAGAATCCGACGTAAATTTCTGATTCCTTGGGATGCCATTCCAAAGCTCGAATAGCATTTGGACTACTTCCCAACTGAGAGGCAGTTTTGTGACGAATAATTGTGAGGTCTTGGGCATCATGGATCTTATGAGATAGATAAGGTCCAGAAAACTGATTTCTGCATCTCCGTAGTCACGTACCATCAGAGTCCCATCTAAATCCGCCACCGCAATCAATCTATGGGCGGGAGATGAGTACTTGATCCTCGTAACGGAAATGTGCGGCGGCCCAAGTCGGACTTTCGCTTTCTGCAGAGAAACTGATCCAAGGAAAGGCAAATTTGAAGACATATGTCGAATTCGGGGCGCGAAGTAGTATGCTATTTCCACAGGAAAAGGAAACAATACATTATATAGTATCATGGAAACGGATTCAAACGTAAGTACATGCACACATGAGGCCATGATTGATCGCGAGAGCCCGTGCGTTGCTTCACGTTGTAGCCTCATCAATGAGTTGAACTCGTTGATGATGCATGCATACGGTCACGGTCATGGCCCGACTGCAGGCAGCGCAACATGTCGCCACGATCGGCGGACTTTGAAATTGGCTCGCCTCTGAGGCATGCGTACCTTACACACTAAACGACGTGTCTCAATCAGACCATCAACGAGTTCAACTCGCTGATGAGACTGCAATGGAGGCCGATCTAGATCTTCATAACGGCTGCATGTATATGCATATGTATACGTAGGTGAACATGTACATATGCACTTTCTTCAAGCTTGCCAATAAAGCACCATTATTGAATGGGAGAAACGGATACAACGACGGAGTCCGAAGCTACTAGCTATAGCTATGCTAGCTACAGCTATGCAGCGAGCTTCGCAACCGCATCCTCCGGCCGCGGTAACCCTGCGCCGCCAACCCACGAAAGCAACGGATCGACATCCCACCACGGTCATGCTCTAACTAGCCCTAGACATACGCGTACGTGGGTCTGACTTTGCGCTAAGGACTCACAAATAAATACTATGTGCTGACACATATACTCTAGAGCCCAGAAAGAGCTACTCAGAATTCGCGGCCCGTATCTCTTGTTTCCACTGGCACCAACAATGTACGCTTTCCTTCTTTGTTCAAAAGCTTTGAAAACATATATGCATATATTACATAGCTGTGGATCCTACGGGTCCTGCGCACATTTCAGGCGTGGGTCCGGCTCGTAGACTGCGTGGCAAACCAGGTCAGTCATGTCGGATGCAGATAACTTTCACTGTCACGGGCCCTAAACTCTAGAGGTCCCAGTCTGTAGCTACCCGAAGCGGTCTCACTCAGTGGCAGCCAATTCTTACTATCAAGAGGCTGGCCTTTCAGAAACTTATAGCTGGCGAGCTGAATTTGAACCATCTCCTCCCACGCGACTGCAGTCAATTGCAACACGCCAGCGCCAGCATTCGTCGACTCCCAAACCAGACCCCGGCCTTTCAGCCCTTGCAAGTCGACAAAGGAGAACTTTCTTGATGACACGCGGTGATCCGGGTCCTGGTATCCTTCTCAGTATACAAGCAGCCAGCACTTCTTCTGGCGGCCGATCAGAAAGCCCTCCTATCATGGATTCCCAAGGAAATCTGGTGGTCCACCCAATTGCAACTGGTGGGGAACATCCTCCACAGACTGACGACGCCAATCAACAAAGAATCCATTCGCAGACCACATCACGTGGGACGGACCCTGTTTTCCTTCATCCCAATACACCCTCCGCTTCTGGCGGTTGTGAATTACCACAGAATCCTCAAAGAAGTCTCGCCGGCGAGACCCAAGCCTTTAACAACCATTCGCCTGCTGCTGATGGTCACAACTCGATGATTAGTCCAGGTACATGTCTTCTATTTATTCGCGCTCCCTGGTTAACTCTTTCTTTCAGAGGTTGCGCGTTCTTTAGGCGTTGCCGGTGACAGCAACAGCGGCTGTGAGTGGATGTGGATTCATGAAAAATATCATTCATATTGATTAAAGTATGCATAGCTGGCCCCACCTCGCAAGCCATTAGACTCATTGGCCAAATTCTGACCACTTCATTCACTGCGGCTCACTCTTTAACAACGTACACGATGAGTCCCAAGCACCAAGTGCGAGTCGCTGAAATGACGCCCGGGGCGCTCGACGACTTGCTCGACGAAATAGACATACCACCCCCAGGGTCGCAGGCGAATCATTTTCCGGTAGCGCGTGCCGCGAGCGATTGGTATAGCTCATTCCAGACGAACATGGAATCAAATCGATACGTTATGATGGGAGAATCACTCCGTGATCAAGATCTCAAAATGGGCTCTCAAAATGACGGATATCCTGGACCTGAAGGGAATTTGCAGAGGGACGAAGAAGGACGAGCACAGGATGTCCAGATGGGCGATGAAGAACGAGCACAGGACGACCAGAGGGGTGGTGAAATGCAAGGCGGACAGAAGGACGATGAAAGAGCAGCAGGCGGCCAGAGGGGTGCACATGGTGAAGGACGAGCGCAGGATGTCCAGATGGGCGATGAAGAACAAGCACAGGACGACCAGAGGGGTGGTGAAACGCAAGGCGGACAGAGGGACGATGAAAGAGCGGCGGACGGCCAGAGGGGTGGTGAAACGCAAGGCGGACAGAGGGACGATGA
The DNA here is from genome assembly GCA_036872985.1 of Pleurotus tuoliensis. Classification (NCBI taxonomy): domain Eukaryota; kingdom Fungi; phylum Basidiomycota; class Agaricomycetes; order Agaricales; family Pleurotaceae; genus Pleurotus; species Pleurotus tuoliensis. The sequence goes on along the minus strand of JAYMDH010000011.1, from coordinate 312,570 downwards.
AAGAGCGGCGGACGGCCAGAGGGGTGCACATGGTGAAGGACGAGCACAGGATGGACAGAGGGGTGGCGAAGAACGAGCACAGGGCGGACAGATGGGTGGAGAAGAACTTCCGCAAGATCGATGGAGGGATGAAGAAGATCGCGATCACCCACAGGGTGGTCCCGCTTACCAAGAGCAGGGGGCGGGTCCTCAGGTCGAGTTATATGGTCACATCCAAGGGTTGGTCGACGAGATGCGGGCGGATCGTCAAATCCTTGTGCAACAAATGAGTATCGGGCTTGAAAGAACGGCAGACCTCATTCAACAGGTTCTAGGACGTCGTGTTGCAGAAGAGACATCAATACCCTCCGGTCGAAGCAAGCACGGCGAACCAAAGATTGCAGGCAACGCGAAGCGAAGGAGTCCAGACGTAACCCTTCTTGCAGTGCGCTAAGTGCCCAATCCACTTTTTCTCTCATTTTATTAACAGCCTGTATTTGTAGTCTCAAGTTAGAAAGTTCTTCACCCTGCTTGTCGGGGAGGATAACTTGCTACAACCATCAGTGGGCGCAGAAGAAGCCCAAAACTATGCGAATATGTGGAACGCCCGCAAGGGTATAAATGTCCCTCCTTGTTGCGACAAAGAAAATTTCCGATATGATCTCCTTGGGACGCCAAGAAGCCCATGGAATCAATCCGCAGCGCAAGTATTTGCAGTAGCGTTCCGTCACTGGGCCCAAGCGGACCTGGACCATACCGCGACCATGGACGCATTTTTCACTTGGATCAAGTCCTTGAAGCAAAATTACAAGAAATCACAATTGAACGCCGCCGAGCAAGGTCGCACCCAGTCTTTGGCTCGACGCAAAACTCGCAAGAGAGCGGTATGTCAGTTTAGCTTTGTAGACTATCCCTGAGTAATTACCATGAGTTCAGTTGTTTCATTTACGGCTGGAAGCGGCCCAGCAACACCCCTTCCTACAGCGTCATGTAGACATCATGCAACATTTGGGACCCGATGGCATGTCTAGCGACAAATCCGATGTAGAAGACGGCCATGGAGGAGAAGACCCAGCTAACCCAACGCGCCCAATATTTCGGGTGGTTGCCCCCGGCTGGAGAGCGCGCGAAGTAGGTGAATGGCTGGAACCCTTTGACGCAATCCACCTGTTTTCCCGCCGTAACAGCGACGATCTCCGCAGCCAGTATCCTCGACTTCGGTTACGCACCCCACTTACTGTTGATCGTACTGCGAGGGCCGTCAAAGACCTCCCCGTCAATGCCTATGATCCAGCGTGGCTTGAGCAACAAACCCAGGCTGATTTCACCGTTCGTGCCACTAATCAACGTTACGAATTCCAGCATGACAATAGGCTGTTCAGGTGAGTTGTTGCTATATATTCTCATCAAGTCATTGGTCACCAACAAGAATGTATAGGTCGGCTCGCTGAAACTTAGTTTTAGCGTGGCCCTGGTGGTCCTCTCGATCAATGATGATAGGCTTTTGTCCATTGATTTTTTTCATACTCTCATGTCAGTATTCTCAGTTCGAACTGGCGTAAATCATGCATGACCTTCAAAAATATACCTAATTATTTATATATCTTCGATGTCAATATAAGCTGTGATTGACGCTGTGATTGACGTCAGCTACGGTCAATTCATGTTCCCTGGACCCACAATACATCATTGGGCCGCCATGTTTCGGACCCACATTTCTAGATTGTTCTCACAAGATGGCTTTGAGCTTACTTCCTCGAAGCCTCATTATATGCGCATATACTGTGTAGCGACCCATATTATAATTCCGGCGTGTTGAGATACGTGACAATCAAGGTAACCTCGATTTCTCGTGGTAACCTCGGTGCGTGCCACGTTTGTGCCCTTTGTTCGATTTTTCGGGTACGTGACTTCGGCGCGTGCCACGTTCACGCCCTTTGTTCGATATTCCGGGTACATGGCCATGGTTGGCTGCAATGCGACAATCATTGAATAATATCTACGTGAATACGGCCGAAATTGTAAGTGTTTTGGGTGGACATCTCAGGGGCTCACGTCTCAATAGACATTAATATTGCAGCTAACCATCAAGACGGTTCATATGTGGTGCATGATTGGTTGGACCATTCCCCGAGTCAGACTCATGTAGAGTCTGGCATGACATTTCATTCGCGATCGACGGTGCTGGCCTCATATATTGCAGGCGCAAGGTCTCATACGTACATGATATCCGGCAGTACATTCCCCGAGTCAGTATCAATCCTGAGAGTGAGCTTGCAATGAGCTTAAGCGCGTGACTTCAACGAGTAGTGAAATATACACGCGCCCTTTGATCATGATATCGACGCGCCTTGCAAAGACATGCAAGTACAGGCGGCCGTACGTGTGAAAGTTTCATCTGCAGCTGGAGGCAAGAACAAAGCTTAAGGGGAATAATCATGAGACACAACGCGCCGCCGCCACATGCGTACAAACACGCATTGACGCAATATCTGCCTTTGCTCGCGAGCTTATCGTGGGGGATATAGTGCAACAACATTAACTGGCTCTTGATTATATATAGATCTCTGGCCACCGATGTCGACTTCAAGAAATCTCATTTACACCAATCTTCTCATGCATATGATCATCACAAGCGACATATCTAGAGCAATTTATCAAAATTTGAAAAGTGTCAATTAGTTATCTTTCAAGTTATTGTGCGTTCTAAGTAGTTGGCAGCTGCCGCATTTGGAAAGCAAATAATCGGACATTGAATTTACGCCGTTGGAGCGTTGGGATTTCTATATGCCCGATATACCCACATAGGTGACTTAGGCTTTGCGCCTCGTACATTCTCGCAGCACGTGCGTGATGCAGAATATGGCGGCTCCATCGAGGTCTAGATCTGTGGCATTAAAGATAAGGATTCGCGTCGATACAAACCTAGGAAGATACTACTCACCACATACCGTGTCTTCCTTCTTTCCAGCCAGGGGTCAGGCAGCTCATGCGAAGGTAGTCGCCTTCACCGTTATTTAAGACACCATTGGTGGTGTTTATAGTCGCAATTTGAAGCCTGGAACAAGGAAATGATAGAGGCAGGGGTATTTGCGACATTCACTGAACTGAGATAGCCCGGCGGATTTAGATGCTTCTGTCGAGCGCGAACAGTGACGGCTACGAGCATGTATCAATAGAGGGATGTGATAACATACCTTGAGAACCCATAGACTCGCTGGCGCTAGCGATTGTATTTACCAACGATACGACCGAGTCTTTGTTTTTGACTGAGTTATGAGAGACATCTGTCTCATCTGAGTCCTTAGATTCCAGGAAGTGTCGGCGTCGTTATCGCCATCAAGGCTGGCGCCATCGAGCCAAAACTAACTGCAGCCTCCATGTCGCCGCCGTCCGTAAATTGAGAGGGCTGCAGGTCGGCTTCACCGACAAAGGGCGGGCAGAAAGGGTGGGCAGAAAGTGACCCTCCCGAAAGTATCGTCGATCCCGCTCACTTTCCACACAATCGGTCAGTGCTCACCGCCCTCCTGCGCTCCTCCAGCAGACAATTGCAACGCGAGATCACTGTGATCTAACCCAATCAGGCGTGGTGCCAGTAGACTCAGCCCTACTCATTACTCTCTCATGAATCCTTGCTGTGTTTCTTCCTTCCTTTGTTGTCCGCCCCCTTTGCATTCGCGATCTGCCCTGGTGCAACAGGCTGGCGTCTGGCGGAATATATGTGCTCGCGAGTCGGGGAGGTGGATCGCAGTGATGGCCTACATGGCTCATCTCGATTCTTTGATGTCGGTGTCACGCGTTGAAACACGCGAAACCACGACAGATTGATGAAGGGGAAGGAGCTGGTATCTCGGTTACGGTAGACGGGAGCTACGAGGTACATCTGCACAATCTAGTACCTACAGAAGACACCCAAAGGCAGAACACAAAGGTAAATCAATTGTAATCTAGTTTGTGGGTTCAAGAAAGTCACAATCCTTCCGGCGCTGTGAACCACAACAATCTGGATATGGGCGAGAGCAATTTTTACATGTTCGAGTTTTTCGAACAGTACGCACAGCACCGCCAGCATGGGATGTCACAGGAAAGACAGAAGCAAAGGAACCTGCAGCGACAGCAGGAGTGGGTTGAAACCCTGATGGTGAAGGTGCATACGTATGGGGATGAACAGCGTAAGGATATGGAATAATATGTGGTTGCGAGTAAAAATTGGTAGACATGGGCAAAGTCCCAACATAAGGAGCAGGAGTGACCATAGGGGGCTGCACTTCACTGAGAACATTAAGGACGGCACTTCTGAAGTCAGAGTGTGGGTTGGATGCAGCAGAGACGGGTGCGCTAATATCACATCAGTATCGTGGCAATACCAATGTAGTAGAAGACATACCTATTTGCTTGATTTGAAAGAGCACCGTCTGTTATATCAGTTTCCTTAGCTTGGATCAGCTGCTTCTTGAAGACTGATAGTGCCATCCAGCAGTGGAACAGAAGTAGTGATAACTCGAGCATATCCTTGTTTGTTTGGCGGCAGGTGCGAAGGTTTTGATCAACTTTGATGCATCGTTGAAGACTCTGAGGAGCCAAGAAGTCCATGGCAATTTTGGCACATGGTGTAATATTGGAGACCTTGAGGAAATCAGTATAACGGGGTGAGGAGGAAACAGACAGCTAGCTGCACAAACCTGATGAGCACAGCCAGCTGGGATGAATACAACATCACGATGGTGCTGCTCAAATGTGAATGGTCATACATTGTAACGAGCTTTGAGTGTTTTGAGATGTTCGTCGGTAAGATATACGTAATAGGAGCTGATAGAATCGATCCGGGAAAAGCTCTGTTGGTTGTCATTCCGCAATTCAGAAATAATGAACTCCTTAAGTGTTTCCAAATGCTCGCTGGAAAAGATATGCCAGAGCGCCTTGCTGTCGTCAACCATAATATTAACCGCATCAGAGATATCGATGTGTAGGCGGGTGCTTCCATTCTGGCGGCTAGTCATTGCCGCATATAGCTTGGGGCCTGGAGTAACAGCTCAACAAGGTAAACCATGTAAAAGTATAAGCTCACACACCAAGGTCGGGCATGCAAGTAGAGTTTGCCGGGAAAAAATTCGTGATATTCAAACGACCATATTCGCTGGTGTATTCGCGTACAGGAAGCGCCCTTTGAAAGGCCCGGGCGGGTATGGGTGCTTTGACTTTGAACGACGTGTCGGTGGGATAATCCTCAAGATGTCGAGGCTCAGAGTTGTATAACTGACATGGGATCCCAGGCCAGGCGTTACCTTCAACTTCCATACATTTGGCCCAGATGCATATGTAGACATCGATCGCAGGAACGAATCGACAGTGTCTTGGCGTGTGCCATAAGGCTCTTCACAATCGACCAGGGTACAGCTGTCGGGGCCGAAACATGCAGCTAAGTAATCCGAAGACCATTTTCCGTCCGGTCGAACAACGTCCCTACACACGAAAGGCAGGCCCCGAATCCAGAGATAGTCGAAGTTGGAGAGTCCGCATTCCCCTTCAATGATTGGGATGTGTCGGTGATCATTTGCGGCTAGAACCACGGCCTCCAGGTTCCTAGGAGTCGAGGGGCTGAGACCGTGGCTAGGAACAGGCATTCCCTGCGAGGCGACCTTTTGAAGATCCGCCACCAGTCTATGCATATCAACAGGGCTGATTGCTGATACAAGTAAGTTCTCCTTGTCGCAGCACTTCTGATGTGAAGGTTGACACAATAAGCAATAGTGTCGCCCGCACAACTCGCAGATCCAAGATACCAAATCTAACGTCCAGCTACAAGCATCTATGAAAATGTATTGTAAGTAGTGTATATACCCGAGTAAGCGAGCTGTTACTTACCACATTCGTCCTTGTAGTACGGCGACCTTGTCATCAGATTAAGAGTTTTTCGATAAGCATCGACAATTTGAACTTGCTTCTGAATAATGGGTAGCAAAGCAGGAGCTAGATACGACTTTGAGAACCGTGAGTAGGATTCAATCCAAGCGCCATTAAAATGCATACACACCTGCAGGAACAGTATAACGTCAACAGTGACACCCTTGTCAAATATCTCTCTTTCATACACAAAATCAGGATATTCCGCTCGTAGGGCGCTATCACATTCGAAACGCGTAAATCGGCCTCCCTGAAGATCAATATCAAATTTGGACTGGGGGAGCTCGTGAACTCGACGGAGATCTATGGTATGTGTTTGGTGAACCGAAAAATTTCCATTATATAAGCCTTACTGCGAAAACAGCATGTTGTCCTATCACTATCAAGCGAATGACATATGTAGCATAACGTGAGTTTCGTGTATTTTTTTCCTAGTTTCTTTTTGAATGCGACGCAGTCGGTGTCTTGAACCAAAACACTGAGGTTGGCTTCCCCTTCCGATTCGGTCAAATCAGATAGCTCTGAGTTCGACTCCGGCTCCGGCTGCATGATAAAGCGCGGCGTGGAATATACGCCCGAGTGTAATGTTGAACTACGGCGAAGCGAATTATAGCGTGTGCGTAACGTTCCCGAGGGGAAATGGCCGAATTCTCGGGCGGAGTACAGCGTTGAACACTTTACTTCGGACTCGCGAGTAGAAGTACCTGTAGGTGTAGAATCAGATAATGAGTGTATATGTATTCAAGTTCGTTACCTGGTAGCTTAAGCTTGCTGTAGTGTCGTCAGTTGATCCTACGGCGAAGCGAATTATAGCGTGTGTGTAGCGTTCCCGAGGGGAAATGGCCGAATTCTCGGGCGGAGTACAGCGTTGAACACTTTACTTCGGACTCGCGAGTAGAAGTACCTGTAGGTATAGAATCAGATAACGAGTGAATGTATTCGAGTCCGTTACCTGGTGGCTTAAGCTTGCTGTAGTGTCGTCAGTTGATCGCTGCTCTTCGCAAAGAAGAACTAGACCAGGCGCGTACCGGTTGACAAATCACGTGATCATCGGACTCCGAACTTTCGAAAACCACGTTGATCGAGCCTTATAAATGGCGGCAGCGGAAAGTATGTAGAGGAAGCCCTGGTGGCCACGTGCGGTAGACGTGTGGCGGCGGCTGGTACAAAAATAAAGAGTGAAAATCCGTAATGTATCATAGAAAAGCCCATACAAAGTACATAATAAGACATCAAGAAAAAGTACAAGTATTTCTTTCGAAGATGCACACTGAATAAGGTATTGGAAGATGCTGTAAGGGTTGTACCCTTCCGTTCGTTGTAAAACATTCCCTCCTATCTCCTATCAAACCCCTGTCAATTACTTGGGCTCGTACGCACATGACTCGGCCGTCACGGATCCATCTCGGCCGCACGTGATATCGGATTAAAAGACTTCGGACCAATATTCATCGGCCGCGCATGATAACGGATCAAAGGCCCTCAGGCCGACATTCATCTCGGACGTACCTGGTAACGATTCAAAGTCTTCGGACCGACTCGACATCATTTCTTGTTTCACACTCTAAAAACTTGACATCTCTACCCCCATTCCTCTTTCTTTATCGACTCATAGTTCCGATCTTACTTACATTTGATATTCATCATACCTACAAAATACTCATGTACTCGTAGCTAGAAAAAGAAGTCAGTTTTCCCCCATTTTCGAGTTAGAGTCTAAGAGAAACCATCCGAAGCCTTCGTCCCATCTTGTCGTCCGATTCCTTTATCACCCGAGTCCGAGTAAAACATCCGTCGTCACTTTCTCCTGCCGTCCTTATCATTCTCCTGCCTTCCTTGCCGTATCTTCTGAAGCCGAGCCATCCGTTCTCCATCCGAACTATTTGTACTACATCCGAAGCATCCGTCATACATCCGAAGATATCCGAGTCCGATCGAACTCATCGGAAAACCATTACTTCACGTTCGTCACCTCAGACCTATCTATTCACACATTACCTCACCCGGGTGTCACACGGACTTGTCCTGCCGGAGGCGGACTCTCGTATTATAGATTGATCTACTTACAGATCACAACGTACATTCACTACTACATTCTGGAGCCCACTGCGAGGGATTAAAGTTCAAGACACCCCCGTCTTCGTCACCTTAAAAACATCATTTTCCACCATTGAATTCGAATTCCCTCCCGATCCCCTCCACGACATCTTTCCGGACAGTCCTACTCCGTGCGTCATCAACTTTCTCTTCGAGCATACCTCCGCATACTTTCCTTTCAAAATAGTCCGCTCTTGGGTTCCCGATTCCAAAACAGTTATCTGGCAGTTTGCACTTACCGCCCGACCCGAATCCGAACATCCGGATATCCTATCGCGCCCTGTCCCTCCGAGTCTAAGACATAGTCTTTTTCATAACCCAGCCGCCGGTATCTATCTAGACACCCCTGAATCAACGCCAGCCACATCCGGAACTCCTTCTTCTCTTACAGAAACATCCGAAAGTCTACCCCCTTCTACTCCCACTACTATGACGACAACTTTGCCCGTCCGCGGCCACCATACCACACCAAAATTTAATGGAAAACCCGAAGGACTTCATCGTTTCTTTTCTGAAGTGGAGTACCTCGCTGCCCACGCTCAGGTCGAAGGCCACGATCTCATCCGAGCCACTATCGGGTATCTTGACGACTCGGACTGGGAGATCTGGCGCAGCAGTGGCGATGCAGCTGACGGAAGCGATTGGGAAGCATTCAAATCATGCATAGGGAAGCTCTACCCCAGATCGGACAACGAACGACAATGGCGTCCTTCCGATCTTTCCCGTATCGCCACTCTTCAGTCCCAGACCCAGATGCTCACGAAAGACGATCTTGGGGTCTATCACCGAAAATTCCTCGTCCCTGCAAATTGGCTTCTGTCCAAAAATAGCGTTTCCACTCAGGATGTCGGACGTGACTATCTCGCAGGGTTCGACCCGATCACCCGTCAACGGATCAAGGACAGATTAGCGATGGTACACATGCAGCATCATCCGGATGATCCTTACACGATCATGGAGATCTATACGGAAGCTAGCTTCATCCTAGGATCTGCTACTCCAGCCAGCCTTGCCACGACGTCCGCTACCTCGGGTGCAAACCTGACAACTTCAGCTCTAGTCAAGAACGAGTCCGCTGACATCCGTGCTCTACAGGCTATGATGCAGCAACTCATGGCGATCCAGCAAGCGCACCCGCAGTATCCTCCTCCTCCTCCCCAATATCCTTACGGTCCAAACTCGTATTATCCATATCCTCCCCCTCCTACTGCGCAGACGTACGCCTATCAGCCGGTTCCTCCGCAACAAAATTATCAATACCCGCCTCAGCCGGCTCAGCCCTCCCAAACCCAACAAACGTGGCCTCCCCCCCCTCTGCAGCAAGGCACCGACCCGAGACCCCCTCGGAAGTGTCATTTCTGCCATTCGCTCTACCATACAATGGGGACGTGTCCGGATGCTGTTCGATATGAGCGCAATGGATGGATCAGTCGCAACGAAGAAGGTCGATGGATGGTCCTTCCGAGCAGAGAAACCATCAATCGTTCCTTCCCCGGAGACTCCTTCAAGGATCAAGTCGACAACTGGATGAGGGCCAACAACAGATCACAGGATCGCGATGCGCCTCCCCATCAGACCGTTACCCCAACCGCAACTACATCTGGCGTAGCATCCACGAACATGGTCGAAATCAGCACTTTCCACTATGCCGAGTCCGATGAGTCCGATTCTCGGGCGTTCATCGAGGAGCTTCCGAGTCCGTTCGATCTGGAAGAAGAAGAGAAAGAAGAAATCTTCTTGCAGGTTCTCATGCAGCGGATGCCGGAAGTCGCAAAGAAGTACACTTCCTCCCAGAAAAAGAAGGATGTCCGATTCGCCGACCCGATCGAGAGCACTCCCGCAACTTCGGCAACAGTCCCGGTCGCACCTGTACTTCCTCCTCCCACTCCAGTGCCCTTCCCTTCCACGTCCTCCCGTTCTCAGCTTGCAGAAGCCATTGAAACCGGCCGCACGACGTATCGGCCGAACTATCGGGTTCAGTCCAACATTGAGAATCCGAAGGTAGCCGCCGACGTCCTCGAACGCGCGCTTGACACCACTCTCATTATCACTCAGCGGGAACTATTCGCGCTCTCGTATGACGCACGGAAAGGACTTCGGGACCTTATCTCCTCGAAGCGGGTCTCCCCTGAGTCTAGCTATGCATCTGTCAATATGGCCTCTTGCTACAAGAATAATGAAGACATCGTGGAAGTTCTCATGTCTGCCACTCGCGATCCGAACAAAGATTGCATTGTCGCCGCCCCGACCCAGTCTCTCCGGATCATTCGGCCGATCTTCAACGATCGCTACGAGGTTGAATGTATTCTAGACACCGGCTCCCAGATCATCGCGATGCGACGTGATGTCTTTGACAACCTTGGACTTCCCATCGACATAGATAAGTTCATTACCATGGAATCAGCAAACTTATCCTCAGACCAGACCATCGGACTCGCGCATAATGTCAAGATGTCACTTGGCCCTGTCGATCTTTATATCCAAGCGCAGATCGTGAACGATGCTCCATATGAAGTCCTTCTCGGACGTCCCTTTTTCTGCCTCACATCCGCCTTGACCCGCGACTATCCTGACGGCCGCCAGGATTTGACCATCCATGACCCAAACTCCGGCCGACGATTCCTCATCCCGACGTTCAAGAGACTCCACCGCGACCGAAAATCTCAGGACCATTTTTAGATACTGTCGAGGAACCCGTGTGGCGAGGCGATATTAATATACCCCCGTTGTGCTCCGCTTTTATGATATCTCTTCCAGTTGTGATTCCTCCTTCCCTTCCCTATCGCTCGATTACCTATCCAAAAAGCCTTTTATATGATACATCTCCATCTCTCTCCTATCCACCTTATCCCTCTGATCCCTCCATTTCCTTTCTGTCTGCCCCCCCTTCCATGAACCGAAAAAGTACTTATAATACTCCCCATGACGTCGTTCCCGATCAAATGACTCCCATGTATACTTGTAGCTCCGACTCCGTACCTAACAGTGGACATTCTCGCACGTATGACGATTTGCCGGATGCGCAACGGATCTCTACAGGTCTTGTTGATATCGTTGAAGATGGCATTATGCGGAGTGCTTCTTATTTTGATATCCCACTTTCGGCTACTTCTTCATATGATACATTTACTTCCTGGTTCACTTCGGCTGACCCGAAGTCCGACTCCACCAACCTGACTCCGGTTGCGGAGGTCTTCGCCATCACACCTCGCATGCCCACTTACGGAAAGAAGCCTTACAGGAAGGTCGCCAACCGGACTGTACCCGTGTCCACCACACTCCCTGAAGAATATCGCGTCGTTCGTCGGGAACCCCCAAATATCCTCGCTGACCTTATTCCACTCCCTACTCGACCACCCGACTTCCTTCCGGGTCTTCGATATACTCAAGAACGCGCTGATAAGCAGGCCGTCGACCCGGACAACTGGCTCTCACCCGAGGAAGTCAAACTCGCTCACTGGTTTATTCGCACTGGCGAGGACGCTTTCGCCTGGTCCGAGGATGAACGAGGCAAGTTTTCTGACGAATGGTTCGACCTGGTTGTGATGCCTACCATCGAACACGTACCTTGGGCACTCCGAAATATCCCTATCCCACCTGGCATCTATGATGAGGTCGTCAAGGTCATCTGCGACAAGATCAAGTCTGGTGTCTATGAGGAGTCTAGCTCTTCCTACCGCTCCCGCTGGTTCTGTGTCCTGAAAAAGGATGGGAAGTCTCTCCGTCTGGTCCATGATCTGCAACCTCTCAATGCGGCCACTATCAAGGATGCCTCTATTCCTCCACGTGTTGAGACTTATGCTGAAACCTTCGGAGGCCGCTCCTGCTATGGTGTATATGATCTGTTTGTTGGATTTGATCAACGGAAGCTCTCAGAACGTTCTAGAGACCTCACAACTTTCCAGACCCCTCTCGGAGCAAAGCGCCTCACTGTCATCCCTATGGGTTTCACCAACTCCGTCCAGATTCAGCATGGTGACCTCACTTTTATTATGCGCGACGAGATTCCTCATGTCACCGACCCCTACATTGACGATTGTCCCGTCAAGGGCCCGATCACCCGATATGAACAACCCGATGGGTCTTGCGAAACTCTTCCCGACAATCCCAATATCCGCCGCTTCGTATACGAGCACATCGCGAACATGCATCGCATCGCTCATCGGATGAAGAAATTTGGCGGAACCTTCTCTGGAGTTAAGTTGCGTATCTGCGTTCAACGAGCTTCCATCGTCGGGCACATGTGCACTTATGAGGGAAGAGAGCCGGATGATGACAGAGTTCAGAAGATTCGTGATTGGCCTGTTCCCGAGAATGTCACCGACGTCCGCGGCTTCTTGGGTACCATCGGAGTCATGCGTATTTTCATCCGAGATTTCGCAAAACATGCTAAACTGCTTGTACAATTGACCAAGAAAGATGCAGACTTCGTCATGGGTCCGGATGAACTCTCCGCCATCACTGCTTTGAAGGATCTGGCCATTAACTCCCCAGCTCTCCGTGCTATCGACCACTCTTCCGATCGTGAAGTCATCCTCGCCGTCGATTCCTCTACCGTCGCCGTCGGTTTCATTCTCTCTCAAATGGGCACCGACAACAAGCGTTACCCTTCCCGCTTTGGCTCCATTACTTGGAACGACCGAGAATCCCGCTACTCTCAATCCAAAATCGAGCTCTACGGGCTTTTCTGCGCACTCCAGGCTACTAAGCTTTGGCTCATCGGAGCACGCAGTCTCACCGTCGAAGTCGATGCGAAATACATCAAAGGCATGATAAACAATCCTGATATTGTTCCGAATGCAGCAATGAACCGCTGGATCGCCGCCATCCTCACTTTCTCCTTCAAACTCAAGCATGTTCCCGCTCGTGATCACGCGCCGGCCGATGGCCTTTCCCGACGAAGAAGAGCCGACGAAGACCCTGTAGTGGTAGAGGATGTTGAGGGTTGGATAGATGAAGCGTGTGGCTTCACTTTACAGGTACAAAGCAACGCCTCAGTCTCTCGGGTTTCTCAAAACTGCTTTCGCGCACATCTCGGGTCGCTGGTCCGCACATTCATTTATGACGAAGACTCGACCGGCTTCCGGGACTCTGACAACTCTGAACTCATTCCCCGCTCCCCGAAGGCAACAGACAAGGACACCCGAATGCTCGAGATAGAATCATTTCTCCGAACTAGCGAGGCACCATCCGGACTTCCTGAACCTGCTATGCGCAACTTCGTTCGACAAGCACTGAATTTTTTCTATCGAGATGGCAAGCTCTGGCGCAAGGATACTCACGGCAAGCATAAGGTCTACATCCACCCAGATCGACGGCTCTATCTCATCCGAGCAGCCCACGACTCTCTCGGGCATAAAGGAATCTTTGTTATCCGGACCCGTCTCCTTGAGCGATTCTGGTGGCCCTACCTCGACCACGACGTCCGATGGTTCGTCAGGACTTGTCATCAATGCCAGATCCGCTCCAGCTTCAAATTACACATCCCACCAAGCCCGACCATCCCCCTTTCTCTTTTCCGACGTGTGCACATCGACTGCATGGTTATGCCGGCCGCCAACAAATTCAATAAGATCGTCCACGCTCGCTGTGCTCTCACTTCGTACCCGGAGTGGCGCGCACTTCGCCGGGAAACCGCGGAGACCCTTGGCTTGTTTATTTTCCAGGAGATTCTATGCCGCTGGGGCGCCATTGAAGAACTTGTGACGGATAACGGTACCCCGTTTGTGAAGGCAGTTGAATATCTAGCCAAGAAGTATGGCATCCAACATATCCGCATTTCTCCCTACAACTCAGCCGCCAACGGACTTGTCGAGCGCAAGCACCGCGACGTTCGAGGTTCACTACTGAAGACAGCTGATGGCAACGAGAAGAAATGGGTTGAAGTTGCACCATCCGTCTTCTGGGCCGAGCGTGTCACCATCTCCAAAACATCCGGTATGTCGCCTTACTTCATGGTCCATGGCATCGAGCCTCTCTTTCCATTCGATCTCCACGAAGCGACATACCTCGCGCCTCCACCCGACAGCACTCTTACCACAGAGCAGCTCATCTCCATGCGCGCCCGACAACTCCAGAAGCGGCCGGACGACATCGAACATATGCGACAGAAGGTTATCCGGAGTCGGATCGCCTCTCTCGAAGAATTCGAACGTCGGTTTGCTCGGACTATCAAAGACTTCAACTTCCTGCCTGGACAGCTCGTACTAGTACGTGACAAAAAGATCGAAGGTGACCATTCGCTTAAACATATGCCTCGCTACATGGGACCGATGATAGTCGTCCGACGCACTCTTGGCGGATCCTACGTTCTCTCCAAGCTTGATGGCTCTATATCCACCCTACGCTATGCAGCATTTCGTGTCATTCCATATTATGCCCGACACCGTCACCTCCTTCCCATTCCCCAGCCCGATACTTCCGATGACTCCGACGACACTCCCGAAGACTCGCCCGCTGCGAATTTCGCAGGGCTACACATTATGACGAAAGACCGAGTTTGGACGCCTTCGCGGCAGCCTAACCGTCGAGTAATCTAAATATTTTTTCCACCCGACCAGGGTTCGCCCTGTGTTATAATACCAGACTCCGGTCACGTCCTGTCTCTCTCTTTCTCTTTTGCTTCCACGTTATCAGCTTAATCTCACTTTCCTCACATATTGTCCGCAGATCTTGTATATTAAAAACCGAAATAAAGTATCATAAAAAAAAACAAAACAAAAAAAAAAAATTTATATGTATATTTTTCCCCTTCTTTTTCTCTCATCCGTCCGGGCCCTCTACTTGCTTTCCACTCTATTCCTCCGCCTCCTACTCCTCCGACTCAGTGTCCTCTGCCTCTCCATCCTCCTCGGTTGCCTCACTCACTTTGGCTTCCTCGCGCTGTGCTGCAGCCGCCCGTTGGGCCTCCCGACGCAGGATGGCCGCTGCAAGTGTCCGCACCGCGGCGGTACGTTCCGCGTTTACCTCCTCGAGTGCCGCCATCAGGGCGGATGCGCGGGCATCGGCGGTCGCCAGTAGTTGCTGCAGGATGCGCAGCTCGTTGTCGGTGTGCTCCGGGTGTAGTACCGGCATGGTACCTGTCGTGCTCGCCCGCGCCGTTCGACTCGTCTCCCTTTCGCCCGGTCGTCGCCCCCGAGCTTTCGCGGCCTTCGTCGCTTTCGTCGCTGGATTCTTCGCACCAGACGCCTTCGCCATTCCTACCTTGTCGGGTTTCTCCACGCGTTTTCGGTTCTTCGAGTGCGAGCACTCGCTCTTCTGGCCCTTGCATACCTGGCACGCACGGCATCCGGACCCGATGCACCTCGCACCAGCCGCCTGGCAGTGCAAACACCGCCGTTCCCTCGTAAACTCCACGACCAGGTGCGGGCACGCCTTGCTCCAGTTGGGCCCGGTGCCGCAGCCCCATTCGGCCGAGTTGGGGTGTCCTCCGCGATTTGCGCAATGTGTGAGTACAATACGGGTGGGCGGGTACTTGGCGCTTACCTGACGGATTGTACTCACCGTACACCGCTACATCTGTCTTTGGAGCGGTCTCCCCAGCCTCCGTTTGTTCGCCCGTCAAGCCCATCGCCAGCCGCTTTCGTAGCCGTGGTCCCGCCGTCGTTGGTGTCGTTTCCTCGGGTTCCATCTCCGCGGCCTTTCGCTTGCCCTTGTCACAGGTCGTTGTTGGCTGCCGTCGGAGGGTGATGGTATCGGCTGGGTTTGCGTCGACATCGACGGCCGGCCCACACATATCCCCGCCCACCGTTGCCAATGGGGTATCCCGCTGCCGCGACTCGACCGCCTGCTGAATCTCCCTCTCCCGTCATACCTCCTCCGCACGCCACTCTGCCACCTTCGCTTGAGCCCTGATCAGCTCCTCGGTCGCGCTCGCCATCTTCGCCCGGGTGTCGTCCTCGAAGCTGCCTAGTGCTACCAGCTCTACCAGTAGCTCTTCCGCCTGCATCAGCCAGGTCTGCGCGGACGCGGTTAGTCATCATCGAAGCGAGTGTTGTATCACTTACCTGCTGGTGCTCCATGTCCGCCACCGCGATCTCCACGTCGTCTCGATGGTCGTCATCGAGCTCCGGCATGATCTTGCCCATATCCGCGAAGTACTCGGCCTCGAGTTCGTACGCGCTGACGATCGCCTTGCGACTCGTGAGAGCTCGGAGTTGGGGGATGGTGTACGTTCGGAGGTGTGCTGGCATCGTTTGAGATGATTCGTCGGGTAAGACAGAGAAGAAGGTCTCAAGATTAGACTTGCGAAAATAATTCAACCACGCATCATGTGACCGCGCTTGCACTTCCTCCCACACCCCTGTTCTCCTTCACCCGCCCGCCTTCCCACTTCGCAAGTCTTGCTCGTCGTGTACGTTGCCCCGGAGGGTCAACACATAATGTTCCCGGGGGATGTAAGGGTTGTACCCTTCCGTTCGTTGTAAAACATTCCCTCCTATCTCCTATCAAACCCCTGTCAATTACTTGGGCTCGTACGCACATGACTCGGCCGTCACGGATCCATCTCGGCCGCACGTGATATCGGATTAAAAGACTTCGGACCAATATTCATCGGCCGCGCATGATAACGGATCAAAGGCCCTCAGGCCGACATTCATCTCGGACGTACCTGGTAATGATTCAAAGTCTTCGGACCGACTCGACATCATTTCTTGTTTCACACTCTAAAAACTTGACATCTCTACCCCCATTCCTCTTTCTTTATCGACTCATAGTTCCGATCTTACTTACATTTGATATTCATCATACCTACAAAATACTCATGTACTCGTAGCTAGAAAAAGAAGTCAGTTTTCCCCCATTTTCGAGTTAGAGTCTAAGAGAAACCATCCGAAGCCTTCGTCCCATCTTGTCGTCCGATTCCTTTATCACCCGAGTCCGAGTAAAACATCCGTCGTCACTTTCTCCTGCCGTCCTTATCATTCTCCTGCCTTCCTTGCCGTATCTTCTGAAGCCGAGCCATCCGTTCTCCATCCGAACTATTTGTACTACATCCGAAGCATCCGTCATACATCCGAAGATATCCGAGTCCGATCGAACTCATCGGAAAACCATTACTTCACGTTCGTCACCTCAGACCTATCTATTCACACATTACCTCACCCGGGTGTCACACGGACTTGTCCTGCCGGAGGCGGACCCTCGTATTATAGATTGATCTACTTACAGATCACAACGTACATTCACTACTACAATGCTATGGCACTTTTGGTCCCAAAGTTGAAGCGATGAGAGGGATGCGGATGAGAGGATATACGGAACAAACTGATATCATCCATGCAAGGTATAACCTGAACTGCGAGATGAAGAGAAGGCAAATGCGAAAGGATATGCGAGGTCCGCCGCCGTTCATCGCCGCGCGTTGTATTCTTTGTCAGGGAAGTTGAAAAGGCGTTTCCCGTTGTTCTCGACTTGGACTTGGATGGTAACTTCTTTCTCCACGCCGTCAACTATTCGCTTAACGACTTTGCAATGATGCAAGCACTACATTACTCACTCTCGATAACTGGACGTTCGTACCCATATGTTCCGTCCTCTACTTGATTTCCCTCTGAAGAGGGAGAGTGAATCGTCGAGCTGGAGGAGCTTGAGCACGATCAGGTATAGACCCGAAGCTTGATATTGGGTGCGAGGAGTTTCCCTTGCGCCAAGGGGTGAACCAGGGGGTGTTGCTTTGTAGGCGCCAATCGCGACTTTCCTGATGCGCATGATGGAGTGAGCGAGCGTGGACGAATGATGAGTGATAGTTGTAGAGCAAGAGGTCATCTTTGTAGAACCGCGGCGAAGCGAAGGAGCAGGAGTGGGGATGGAAGATATATCCTTCGTGCCGATAGTGGAGTAGACACCTTTCGAGCGATGAGCGCAAGCATTGTGCTTCCGGTAAACCTCTTCCATCTCCGGACGGGCAGCTAAATCAGAGGGATCTGTGTCAACTAAGCCATAGACCGTCGCTGTCCATGCGTTCGAATCATCTGTCCATCCACGAATCTCTTTGAGAGGCTCCGGGGGGACGATATAGCAAATCGCTGTCACTTTCGAGGCTTGGGGACAAGACTGTGTAGCGTCTTTTTAGCATCGAAGGGCTTCGAGGGGACTAAGGGTGAGATTTCCCATTCGTCCGCCGATGAAGGCGGTGATATGGAAGTCGAAGTGACCAGAGGCGGAAGAGGTGGAAGCGGGAATAGAGGAAGGAAGCCGTAACCAGAGCTGCTGCTGGACTTTCACGAGGTGACTGTCGAACTGGAGGTGTTCGTGGGACTAGACAAGGAATCAGGTGAGCGCGAAAGAGGCTCGGAAGTGGTAGCGTGGCCGAGAGGTTGGATGTCGGATGAGAAGTGCATGTCGGCGACCCTGCACTTATCGGAACAGTAGAGTGGGAGCGGGGCGGGGTCGATCACCAATCGGGTATGGAGAGGTTGTGGCTTGAGAGCGCTGTTGGGCTTGACGTGGCCCGTTCCCTGAACAAGGCCGCCAGCGACGCCAGTGCGAGTGGTTTTTTATTTTTGACCGTTGGATTTGGTGGCTAATGGATGGTAGGGATGAGGAAAAGACTGATCAGTGAAGGCGGGGCGGGACTCACGAGAAGACTGGGGCGAGCTCGGGGGCTCGTTCGTTGAGAAAGCGGACATGTGCGCACTGATAATGCATGCAAATGTCAGAAGGCGCGCCGGTAGGAACAAACAAACACGATTACCGAAGATTGGACTTGCCTGACAGCTCAAACGTTCAAAAGCAGATGACAGCAAATGTGAAGACATAGGAGGTTGACGGTGTCGTCACTGTCAAATTGTGAGTAAGCTGGTGGATAGAAGAGCGGCAAGACACGGGAGACCCCAATAAGAAATGAACGATCATCTAATCGAACAAATAAGACAGATCTAGAATACCTAACAGCCAATAGGAAAACGTGAGAAAGGCTGTCTGGCCAATGGGAAGTAGGTGCCTAGCGCTTAGCCCCTACAACTTTCTAAAAGCTTAGCTGGCATTAACGAACCTACATCCATTCCATTCCGGTCTCGTAATATAGCTGTAGACCTCTCTACGCGTCCAACGTTTCAATTTCAGCTTCTAATAGGTCCCAAAACGGCCAGCTCGGCCATCCCCTCAAGAGATCAATTCGCCGTTCGATCTGTGCGATGCGACCGACGTTTCGTGAACCGTGGCCCATGTACATGCAGCCAGGCATGGCCTCTCTGCGCGTTCAATGCCAAAGAGCTGTCCCAATTGCAAGACATGTCCAGCTAGATCTACCGTCCACTCAAGACGGAAACCAGGCCAAGCCGATCGATATTCGCCGCTTGACCTGTGCGATTTGACCGACGTTTCGTGGACCGTGGTGTGTATATATGCAGCCAAAACCGTCGTATCATTTCCCCAAACTGGCCCCAAGCCTTATTATCACTAATTGATCAACGCCTCTGGATAATTATACAATGGAGCCGTCCCCTTCGACCGATCATGAACAACCAGTTGCAGATCTCGCGCGCAACCGGTCGCAGGATTCTATAGCATATGCCTATATGCTAACAATTATGAAATACATGGTATGCACCTCAAAACAGAAATTGTGATATACCTGTATGCAGCAAGCTGAGTTAAAATTGCAGGCATATATGCATGCATATTGCATGCGTGCTCACCATATGCATTCTCTATATATTTAGGGCCTTCTACAGTAGGTTTATGCCAATAGCTATTATATACTTACCCTTCGCCAACATGAGACTCGACCTGCAGCGCTTCAACGTCAACAGGTCCCCAAGCGTCCAACTCCTACCCTTTGGGCCTCCTAGATCGGCCAATTCCCATGCGGCGGCGGCGGCCGCACGCTCTCAGCGGATTAGGGCGAGTCCTCCTGCGCCCTCCACCTATGTGTGTATCTTTTGTCTAATGCCTGATTACCTCTAGAACGCGAGGTGCGTGCAAGGCTTTTTGTTTGCCCACCACAACCACAGATGTCGCATGCGTAACTTCCCCCTTTCCGCTTCCAACAACATCAACAAGCTTCCGGATATCGACGTGAAGAAGGTGTTCCAAAGCTACGGCGGTGCTGCATACCGCGTACATGACGCCACTGTCTCCCTTGCCAGCTCCCATCGTCATCAATTCAGGATCTATGGGTACAGCAAAGCGACATGCGATGTAAACCAAGCATTGCTACGAATTGCGCCCCACCTTCCGTGGAAAGGGGAGCTCGCCGTGTTCCGTCTCGGCGAGATCGTTCCATACCTCGCTTCACCTATGATTTCCAGCGTCATCGTAAACAAAGCCGTCAGAATGTGCCGCGTTTCCCTACCCGTTTCCCCAACACTAATGAACCTACAGGTTTATGGCCTCGGTGGCTACATCCATTGATTCAAACACGCCCTCTCCGAAGCAGATTCTCGTAAGTCACATACTATATGGGTTATCCTGCTTTGATTACGCTACTGCTATAGGAATGAAGGCGAATCATGAATTCGGCTCCTTTGCTATGCATCGTTAATCGATATATGTGCTCTTAAGCTTGTATGTGTTGTACTATGTCTCTCGATAGCCCAACCATGTATTCCTCTTTCGTGCTTGTCTTCTTTAATGTATTGTAAGTTATCCCTCGCGCGCGGTGCAAACTTTCATGCTGAAATTCACCCAGACGGCCATGGCCAGCGGGTCCCACGTACGATACCCATGCATAGCATGCATTGCATGCATCTCGGGTTTAGGTCAATCGTCACAGATCGAGTAGATCTGTCGCGGAGCCGACGTGGCCACGAGTCCGGACGCATTGTAATTGCTCGACTTCGTGTATGTTTCCGATCAACACCGCGAAGGAAGAAAAATTTGTACATCGCCAGGCAGCTAGTATGCATATGCATGTTGGTGTCGCATGCATTAGTCACGTACACAGTCTTTGTTTTATAAGCCTCAATCAACAACTATATGTAGCTATAGGCCTAGGGTGACCTGCAGCGATATCGTATACCACACACCCCAGCTCTACATCTAGCATCATGACAGGCTTGCTACCTATCCTGGTGCAGATTCTGCAGATCCTACGCCTCTCCTTACACGCCATTAGGGCCTCCGTGGCTGTCATGATGGCGTGTGTACTTTGGCTTCTCATAATGCGCCCAGCAAGAGCCAACATGCATGTTTACCGGGGTATTCGTGACGTCTGGAAGAGGCATTATGCTCAGAAGGTGAGATGGTTCCGTTCCATAAATTGTCTTCTACCTTACTGAATTCGTTATGTATGCAAAGGATCACCCGCACGCGATTCTCTACAAAATCTGCACCAAGCAAATCCAGCTCGTCCCCCTTCGACCAAGTCAATATCGCCGAAGCGACGCACTTGGCATGCGCCTCAATGAAATTGATGTAGCACCCTATCTCAGCGGCCCTGCTAACGATCCAAATATCCGCCGAAACCGCTTCAACTTCGTCTTCCGCCCTTTCCCGTCGCTGAAAGATATAGGCGCTCTCGTACCTATCGACCCTTTGGATGAAGGAACTCATCCCTTCCTTCATCCCGATGACTACGCAGAGCACGTACCACGCCCGAAGAAGAACACGTCTTTCACTTTTCTCTTCGAACCCGGGGAAGTCGCTTATGGGGTCAACTCCCTTATGGTTGATCGTATGAGCGATGCTAATGGGTTTCGCGCTTGGAGCGGATCGGTTTTGGTCGTCAAGACGAGGGGTCCATTGT
Organism: Pleurotus tuoliensis; assembly: GCA_036872985.1. Lineage (NCBI taxonomy): Eukaryota > Fungi > Basidiomycota > Agaricomycetes > Agaricales > Pleurotaceae > Pleurotus > Pleurotus tuoliensis. The sequence continues at coordinate 290,900 of JAYMDH010000011.1, read as the reverse complement.
CGGACGATCCTACCACTCATTGGAGCGGCAAGGCGCTTGTAGAAAACGCTGTTGAAGCCGATATCCCCTTGGTGGATAATTGTATCTTGAAGTGAGTACGAATGTCATTGAAAGTTGATTTCTAAATAATCATCCGCCTAAAAGGCTTCTCGACTTTAGGCACGAAGTTCAGAACGAAGATGAAGAGACAAACTTTGCCTTTTAGTCACCGTTTTGCCGTGCGCATACCTATGTGATATCCACAATATTTACTTTGCCATTTGTCTATAAGCCGAATAAAATATTTACTTTCAAACGTGCAATTGGAGCAGTATTAGACGACGATCGCGAGGTATAGTACTTACTACTCCCGATGTTGCGCCTAATAGCATCTATATTTAGCAAGTTAGATAGTCGGACTTTAGAATTTGCGCCTTCACCAATTGCGAAATCCCAAACCAGAACAGCTACATGTACGTCACAAAGTGAGCATTGTTCTCTTTAATTTGCCTCGCTGACAGTCCACTTGTGGTACAGATGTTTCCCGCTTACTTTAGAAATGCCCTCCTCAAACGCAGCACCTGTCAGGTAACGAACCAAACTCGAACACGTCGCAAGAACGAGAAACACGGCTCTTCGCGGGTCACAGAACCTGCCACCTGCTCTCGTACGCGTGGCTTGGGAGCTCGCACCAGAGCTGAGGTACATGGCCAGGGGCTTCGTTCACCATGAGCACCCATCTCTCGCCATCAAGACAAACGAACTTCACCTTCTCGGAGCGACGAGGCCTTAGCTCCTACTTCGACACCGATCAATGGTGTCTCTACATTCAGAAAATGTTTCCTGATCCCCCTCGTAAACCCGACGCCAGAAATCAAGCCAACATCTCCCAGTCATCGCTAGCGCAATTGGTTTGGGCAAATCAAGAATCCCAGGAACCCGCAGACCACTCTATCCTGTATGATGAGGGCCCAAGGTCGGGTTTGATGCTGTCGTCGACCTCTAGTACTCTGAGGGGAGCAAACATTGCCCTCGATGACGAAATGAAAGAGCAGCTTGACTCAGACGATGACGATGACGGGAACGCTTTCCTGACGCAAATCGTGGTAATTATGATTTCGTTTGTTTCATTCCAAATGTTGGTCTCATACGTGCAACAACTGCAACAGTGTTCGGCAATACGAAATTCAAGATACCTTAACTTCAACACTAGAAATTGATATGCCTGGCATCGCAAATCTCCGAAGTGTACAACGCTTCGGAGAATTGCTTGGTCGCGAATCTCAATCACACGAAATGGCAAGTCCAACGGAATGCATATGCCAGCGTTGGCTCACCATGATCGCAATAGACGCGGAGGATCATATGTGCTATTGTCAATGTGGCACGTCGACCATACGTTGCAGACGTGCGAAGGAAATTGAAGCGCGAGCAGCTCATCAGACCCACCTACGGCAGGCGCCTGCTTGGATAACACGTGACCGTATCCATCGCCTTTCACGCGTACAAGTACACAAAGAGCCTTTGGCCGCACAAAGCACTTCATAATCAAGTATAAATTGCCGCTACTAGAGGTACTATGTGTATCCCCTCCCCCCAATTAACATGGATACTTTCATATGTGCTAGCGTTGCGGTGGCGTCCGCCGCGCTTTTACCACGTCGAACCGTAAGTTAAATAACCCAATTGTGTCGCATCAAGACATTGATGGATGGGTCCATTAGGCATTCTTCTCTAGCTCTAACCCCCGCGCTGAAGGCATCCCAACCGTACACGCAAAACCGGGCGTCGAACCCCACAAACGGCAGTCCGGATCCCCAATGCTGGATCGCCAAGATAGCTCTGAATCTGAGGACCAGCAGCCTCCCCCTTCCGATGGTTCTGAATTTAATGAGCACTCGCTGCCCCCATTTGATAGTCCCAACGCCGATGAGAAGTCACCTCCCCTAGTTGATTCTGAATTCGCTCCTCCTCCTGCCGAGCTACCGCCTCTACCCGATCAACCGTCTCCTCGCCCAGCTCATAGCTCTGGATCTGATGATAAGCCTCCTTCCTCTCCTGCCGAGCTACCGCCTCTCCCCAATGGCTCAGAATCCGATGAGCAGTCCCCCCCCGTGGTCGACTCTGAATTCACCCCTGCTGCCGATGACTCTTCGACCTCGCAAGCGATGATCCCCCATGACAAGTGCAATGTCCCTTCTTTTCCCGGTTCGCCCAAGCGCAATCCTGATGATGCGAAGGCACTGGAGTGGGTGAAGGTTTAGACAATCTGGGTCAATAACTAAATGGATGTCGCATAGGGAGCCACCTAACGACATCGAAGCGGAGAAATTCGCCAAGGCAGGGCCTGTTTCCCCTGGCCCAAACCTGATCCAAATACCCATAGATACATATACGCATTTACTAGACCAAATGACGTGTATATTTTCTCGCCTGCACATCTCACCGCCCCCTGCGCTACCAGCCGCAGTTGCCCCAGCCATTCAACAGGGCTATTTCCCTCAAGAACCAGACGTACTGCGTGTCGTAGAAAGCTTTGAGGCTTCAAGCAAGGTTTCGGTCACCATTGATGGACTCCTCTCCGAAGCTTACCTCTTTGTTTATCAGGCCCTACGGGGAGATTTACGGGGGGCAAAACGGACAATGGCCAATCTAGTAAAGACTTTCTTAGATTCGTCTGACGTTGTTCACATCTGCGGACCAGGCTGAAACTTTGGAGCGCTCTACACACTCCTTCGTCTCTCAAGCCTTACAGGAAGAGCTGCACGGGGCGAAATACATAATTGCCAATCTGGTAAGCACTGTTTGAGGTTTGTCTGGTGGTGATATGGTTGACACAGCTGCGGACCAGGCTGAAACTTCGGAGCGCTGCGCAAAGCCAAATGTACGTACTCATGACTGTGCCCTTCGTTTCTACCTATCCAATGAATGTGTAGGTGGCATCCATCATTACACGGCAGCAGGCCATGGAGATAGACATCGCAACTCTTAAAAAAGAAGTAAATCCCACAGCGTCCTCAGCGTTGCACTTGCATGTCCCACTCATTCCTGTTCATAGACTTCTAGTCTCCACGACTGAAGGACGGCCATCGCCCTTGAAGAGAATAGAGTCGACGAGCTGCGTGAGCGGAGAGTGTATCATGCTTTCGCAATTTGTCTAAATGCTTGTGTCCTCGTTAGGCGTCTGATCTGAGGCAGTGTTTAGAAACCCAGGTCAATACACCCCTCACATCCAAAGAAGACATTGCTCACATCTGTCTGACAGTTTGAAGTCAAAGAGAACAGTTTTGCACTCGAAAAGCAGGAGCTTGAACTACAGGTAGGCTGCTGTTTGCCTTGGAATTGAATGGCCCTCACAAAGGTACTGCGTAGGTTGCGCAACTCAATGAGGCCCAGAAACAGGCTGCCCAGCAGAACGACCAAATGACTCGCGAAGTAGGTGTCCCCCTGTCCGTAATCTACATATGATGCAAATCTTGTCAGCTCAAATATCTTCGACGCGATTATGAAGCAGAAGTTCAGAAGGTCGGTTGTCGAGATACTAGCTACTGCTGAGACGCGACTAAAAGTGATGGATTCAAGCTTGAAATCCGGAACGCAGTCACCCGTGCTGAAGTGAGTTTCTCATTCTGATAGATATATATATATCCTCACCATTTCCAGGCCGTACAGCGTGCGGAGCTACTTATTACGGAAAATAAGGTCCTACGGGCTCAGGTTCATGTCCCTTTATATACTCCAACAGAGTTCGCTGGATTTGATGATTACGCGCTAGAACTCCGAGATTACAAGTATTGCAGTTAATCAGGCAAGCAAATTCAGCACATATTATATTTTCTTCGAGGTTGACGATTGTAGATTGGCGGCCTGCAATCTGAGGGAGCGCGCCTCCAGGAGGAACGATCTTGGGTTGGGGAAAGGGTCAGTCGCCATGTGCTCACATGTGATCGTTCGCTGAGAAGCGCGCGTACTTAATCTAGGCGAGTGAGTTGATCAATAATTGCGCGGCATACGAGGCCGAGAACGCGCGCCTACATACCCACGTAAGTTCTATAATAACCGTCCATGCGTAATGCTGATCATAGTTCACCGACAAACTCATGCATTTAGGTGAGCGAGTTGATCAGTAAATGCGCGGCTTATGAAATCGAGAACGCGAGCGTACATACCCAAGTCGGGAGCCTACATACCCAAGTAAGTAATCAAATAATAACTGTCCATGCGTAATGCTGATCATTGTTCATTGAAAATTTCATGCATTTAGGTGAGCGAGTTGGTCAGTAAATGCGCGGCTTATGAAGTCGAGAACGCGCACCTACATACCCAAGTAAGTAATCAAATAACAACTGTCCATGCGTAATGCTGATCATTGTTCACTGACAATTTCACGCATTTAGGTGAGCGAGTTGGTCAGTAAATGCGCAGCTTACGAAGTCGAGAACGTGCACCTACATACCCAAGTAAGTAATCAAATAAATAACAGCATGCATAATGCTGATCAAGCCATCGTTCATCATCAAGTTTGCTTCTGAAAATCAACATTTACGAAACGAGGTCAGTCCCAACATATCCCATTGTTACAATAGGATAGGATATTGAATGTTAGTAGCTTTCTCAGCGTATTGGTACAATCAACACGATACACAGTTGTCTTGCCATTCTAGCGTCCCCTGGCCCAGCAGAATATGACACTACGTTGGTGCCCTCTGTCGTCGTAATCGGTGCGGACCCGATGGCCGAGTCAAAGCAGTGTCTCCAATACCTTAAGAAAATACATCACCAAATAGCAGAAAAGGTACATGATAGTCCATTCGAAGGGCGTAGATGATTGTTGACCTCATATATTGCGATGCAGGCATGTTATGCGCAAGAGAATCGCCGTCATTTGCCATCCACCACGAATGTGTCCCACGAATCAGTAGCCGTTCAGACTGAAGGGATCCTTACAGTAACAAGGGAAGCTGGGGCTCAAGCAGGTAGATCCAACGATACGCACCGGACCCAGTCGTCTAAGGGAGTTCAGGTTGAAGTGGTTCGCTTTGAAAGTGAACCTGTTTTGCATCAAGGGATTCAAACTGAAGAGACTCCCGTAATCTCAAGCGAACCTGAGGTACAAGCAGGTGGACTCAACGATGTACAAGTCCAGTTGTCTCTTACTGTTCCGTGCAGCGAAATTCATCCCGAAGTAGTCACTAAGGAAGCTGAGGTACAAGCAGGCGGATCCAGCGACGTGCCGCTCCGTCTACCCCCGGCCGTTTTGCACCAAGGGGTTCAAACCGATGAGACCCCCGTAGTCTCCGTTGAAGCTAAGGCACAAGCAGGTGGATCCAACGATACGCACCGGACCCAGTCGTCTAAGGGGGTTCAGGCTGAAGTAGTTCACTTTGAAAGTGAACCCGAGACGCACGCGGACCGATGCAGCGACCCATCATCCCAGTCACCACCGAGCGTTGACACCTCTCAAGACGAGGGGGCTCTTACTCAGGAAATTCTCGTTGTCTCTGGCAAACGAGAAGATGGACGCGATGATGCAGCACCCCAGTTGCCATCAACATCGTCGGAGGTGAGCGTGCATGTACGTCAAAGGATGCTCTTACTTCTTTATCATCTAGCTACCCACTGTAGAGGCTCATGGGCCTCCTCATGACTCAGACGGAGCTCAGAATGGGACTCATACTCCCTCATCATCACCACCGCAAACACCAGCTTTCCAGGCATTCAGATTCATGCTGTTGACTCCGCCGCCACACGATAGATCCCTCATAGGACCTCTGTCGCCCATGTCGCCCTTATCAAGCAGTCCTGAAAACTCTCCGGTCAGACGGAACGTCAAGCCTTCGCGAAGAACTTGGTCCAAGCGATCAACTTCTAACGACCAAAACTCCGGGCAACTCCCCGAACCTTCAATGATAATTAGTCCGCGACGGACTCGGTCCAGCATGCGATTGACTTCCAACAACCGAATCTCCAACCAGCTTGCTCCAGGTATGTTGTTGTTTTCAACTTGCGGACATCTGACGACTTGGCTTTGATATATAGGTGGAAGTTTGACGTCAAAGCGTAAGGCTACTCCAAACTCCTCGGCCCCCCAAAAGCGACGGAGAACTGGCTTTGCAGCTAGCAGGTTCGAAAGGAGGCGGGCCACGCCCAAAGAAGTAGATTCAGAGATCTCTGATCATGATGCCGCCTCTTGACGCTGATGGTAGTAATATATGTATGACCCTGTACTTTTATCGATGAACTCAAGCGCCCGTCTTTATCTTTCGCGAACACCACCATGGTCCATCGGGGGGCAATTAGCAGCCCACATCCGCTGGATGACTACAAGCCATACGAAGTCGAATTTGACGTACGGGCCAGATCTCATTGGAAGTTTTCATCTTAATATAATTGCAATATTCCAGCTTCTCTGTGATGATTTCAAGAATATCTACATCAGTGACATACTGGGAGAGGGGGGTACTGAAATGCCCGGTGGTTACCCTGCAACACCCTTGTGCGCTCCATATTGTCACTCCTGGGCCAAACTTTTCATAAACGCTAACAAGTACTAGGAAGCCTCCTGTTCGAACAGTGCCCGGAGCGCCCATTCCCATAATCAAACGGTCGCCAACACCCCCGACCCCACGATCAATCGATCTGCAGAAGCCAGTCCCAACCAGGAAGCAGGACATCTTCAACTTCCTCCAGCGATTATGTTCACCGAAGATTACCGATTTAACCATTGAGCTTTGCGTGGCCCCACTATCGGAAATCGGGGATAAATACGCATTATTGCTCCAGGCGTCTGTTCTGGCTGCAAGCCACCTTGTCTTGCCAGAAAATGGAGCTGTTCCGGATCAGGTGGAATCCCTTGTCCGCGCGCTAGAGGCTAATCTATCCACTGCTGATATAACCAGGTGAGTGGCGGGATTGTTTCTCAGTTGATATCGTTCATGAACGGGATCGTTCTAGGTTACCCACTGTCGTGAAACGTGAAGTCGCCGACGGATCCGCTTCGGCTCATCATACACCGTCAAACATACGCGACTCTCACTCACAAACCGCACCCCACGTATCCTTCGCCCGTACGCAATCACATGGACCTTGTGATCAGGGTGCCCAGTCCGCCACCTATCACGTACCTCCAGCACAGCAGATATCGTCACCAACTCACCCCGTACCGGCTCACCCATTTGTAACCGTTGACACACATTCGGGGTCCTCTCTTTACCAGCACCCGTCATCCATCAAATTTCAAGATCCTTTCCCTCCGCGTGCAGACATCATCCCAGCCCAGATCGCGATTGACTCAATTAGCGGCCACGGTCTCCTCGAGCAACAAGTTTATCATCCTCAGGTATCCCCTGGTATCTCTACACAAATGCGGCACAGAAGCATGAGCCCTGCGTACAATTATGAGCCCCAAGGACGATCACTTGTTGAAACAGATCATCGCCGGTAAGTTGTAATCCAGCTTGATTAGTATTTGGTCTATTTAATCCTCGTTTTCGTGGGTAGGATTCCCCAGATAGGGGCTGTCATCAACCCTTCAGCCCCTCCCAATGCCACGCCACACCCAGCTCAGGCACCTCCCCGTTCTAACTACTTTATCGACAAGGACATGAAGGTGTTCTATACTGAACAAGGGACCGATAAACTACTGGGCCAGCTCAAGCTATACAACGCTGACTCCAAGACCACAAGTGACAGAAAACCCCGATGCATTGATTGTGTGCGTTTAGGTGAAGGCCTACTTGACTTTCCCTTGGTCCCAGCTTCTTGGAATTTGTTACCAGGCGACATGTTCTTGCTTCATAGCGATGTCAAAAACATGATAGCTGAGCGTATGTGGCTCCTGGACAAACGCAGCATCTGGCAGGATATCACTCAGCAATGGAATTTGCGCAACGGCATTAACAACATGCTTGTGCCCCACCCAGCTGAAACGGACGCATATCTAACCTGGGGCAGGGGTGATCGGCTAAACTGGGTAAAAGGCGAGACTATGAAGCAGAAAGCGAAAGCATGAGCGGTTATTACATTAACGAGATCCTATGCCGTTACACGACTGTGCACTGTATACGTAGCTAATAACCCCTGTTGCCGTTATATGTGCGCTAAACGACTTCGAAGTTTCTATTAGCTACTAGAAATAGAAATACTAGAATTCAAGTTCCGGTCGAAGGTAAAGGCACGTGCTCGTGACACGTCGAGATGCAGCTGGTCAAACTCTGACTCGGCGCCGAAGCCAATCGACGCAATTGAGCTTTCACGACGTTCAACGTCGGAAAGTTTTGATTTGTACGCAACATTCGCGCTATGCCTGTTGATACACACGTAGGGATCCACTGTCAACTTATTTTGCCTCAGAAGTGACACATGGCCCATAGATTCAACCTAAATCCTTTTCATTTGCGCGCAGACATGGGAATCACTATACTGTCGTTAACAGTTGCACGGAAGTCGTACCATTCCCTCCTGCAACTACGATCCACCATATGGAAGACGACCTTTCAATCTTCAAGCAACCTAACTGGTTAACCAACGTGTTCCCCTACCTTGCGTTGATCCCTAAACACCATTCTTGGTCTGGCCCGCTTTTTCAACCACTCCATGTATCATCATCGTCTCTCAAATTTTGGAAGACTCGTGACGGATGCTATGTGCTCGTCAAGACAACTAGAGACACTTGGCAGGCCTTGGAATACGCTCTTCAACGGTTCATCAAGTACCTTTTGAACGAAGTCCGTGGAATCAGTAACTCCTTCTCATTCTACTCCTTTCCAAGTCAATATGGCTACTCTTTTAAGCACCCCACGCTGGAGGAGGCCAGGGATTGCTGCATGCAGTCTCGTGACGCGTTTCTCCCACTCATCGCGCTGGCCACATTCTGCATCATACTGGCCGAACGTCACGAAAGGGCGCTCCCTACTTTTCGTTGGAGGGACTTCGTGTCATCCGCAGCAAGCCTTCATCCTCAATTCATTGCCGACCTCGAGGCTTCGGTTATCGGTTCTATCCATGCATTACGACAAGGCGGATTCATCAATATCAACAATTGCGACTTCCTGGATGTCATTCCGTCTCTTTTCCCGTACAATATGCCACTGTACTTATATTGGGGACCTGAGCACAACCCTCCTTATCCCCCTCCTGCTATATGTGGTTGGGGAGCCTACCTCATTCCGAAAGAAGTTTATAACCCAATTCGCAAAGATTTCCCGTGGGCAATGGGCGCAGCGCAGCGCGCGCCGCTTGCAACAACTACTGCCGTTTCCGGGGGTCCAGTTGCTTCGTCCGCCAATTGGGGACCACCACCCTCGCCACCCTCTCAGAGCTCTAGTACTGTTGCTTCTTTTGCTGTCGACCAAGGTACTTCCCAAAGGCCCGGCGAGTTGATGTCCGATTTCTTTGCTCGGAGAGAGAAGCATTTCGAGCGCTATGTCCTGAAAGAGACACCGACCCAAAGACAAGCTCGACTCGCCCGTGAGGAGGCTGCAGCACACCAACAAGTACCTGGAAGGAGGGGAGCTCTTGTTTTCTACTGGGAAGATGTCGACGGTATTCGCATTCGTCGTTTCGGCACTCGCGATCCGTCTCTTTGGTTGCGTTACTCACGTAATCAGAGGCGGTACAATTCAGCTTTCGATGAGTGGGATCTATGTTCCGAATTTGCCCCCGAGGAAGGCGCATCTGAGCTTGGCGATTATGACGACAGCGATGACGACGATTTCCCCCATGTACTACATGCCGACCCCGCGACTGACAATAGTGATGCACGATGTAGCGACGATGCTTCTACGATTCAGAGTGCATTCACAATCCATCTCGATGATGATCCGTTATTGTCGTCGATGATGCGACGGGGGCCCAATCCGGAAATGCGGCATCTCTATTCTCTCGACCAAGAATCTGCCCCTCTCGACTCTGATTCGTCTTCGGAAATGCCTGAGTTCTCCACCTTGCAAGTCGCATATGAAATCTTCGGTTTCACTGACTCCGAAGAGGACCAATGCCAATCATCAGCGTCGACATCACAGGTAGATTGGGCTCTCGCCAAGAAGTGTATGGGGGTGTCATGGAAGGATGTCGGAGGCGATGTCAACGAAAAAACCGAATCTCAGCTTTGCAAATTCTTCTCTTGTCTAACGATGGCGTCGTCTTGGTTGGAAATGCCACGGGACCTTCTGGACATCCGCCAAGTTGATAGCATTATCTCGTCATTTTGGATGGCTGATATTCCCTTCCACTTCGAATCGAACGGCGCCATCAGTTACGCTTTTGGAGATTCAGCTAGGCTACAAGTCGTTGTCTCAAACCCTCTCGCAGTATTATACGTCGCGCGATGCCATCGCGATTGGGATTCGCCCTCTGTATCTACCATTGCAACAAATCTTGCAGGAATAGGCTATGTGTTCTCCCTTCGCTTGCCCACTGGCGCAGGCTCAGTCCCGATGTCTATATCAGGGGGTAACAACGCCCTAGGATATCGTCCTCCGGACTACATTCCTAACAAATGGGATTATTTTGCATACGTTACTCGATGCGATGCTCTCCTCAAGTCTCCTCGGGGATGCTCTGCACTCATGACCGGAGGACTAGTTGGTCGCATGGCTCGTGCCCTCATCCCTCCCGATTTCTTCTCAGCATTACTATGTAGTGAGGACATTGACCCTGCCTTCCTCAACCCTTTGACTTCGACAGAGTTAGACTTGATCTGCGGCGTATACTGCCAGGAAACTGGTACGCATCCGTATGAGGTGAATAGATAATTGATACTAACGGACCACCACAGGCCAAGTTTCATCAAAAGGGGAGAAACAGGTGACACGTAAATCCTGGTGGCCTCCCCATCACCTATGGATTAAGCAACAGTTTGGCCTTGCTCAGTGGACGAACGATGCCGAGTCTTGGTACCAACGCCATCATGAAAAACTCAGTTCGGGCAACTTCGAAGCTGCGGACCTTATGAACGGTCCCTCTTGGAGAAGTGCCTTACGCCACACTCCGGTGGCAAAGAAGCTTATCTCTAAAATGGAGGAGCTGGCAGCAGCGTACATACAAAGCAACACTTAGATCGGGTTGCGACACGCAGTGGAAGATCCCTGGATACCATATCAGGAAAGGCAAACACATGGGGGGCTCTGGGGGGCGTAGGTGGGCACATGGAGCCACCAGAAAATTTGTACATACAGTATATAGTATGAACCAACTGTGTGCCAGAGCTCGAGTGGTCGGAGTAAGTATACGGAGCAGGAAGTAGAAAACAAGGTCAGAAATGCGCACACAGGGGGGAAATACTTAGCCTGTGTGCCAGAAAAGCATCGAGCACTTAGTAACTCATGGGACACGCTCTATCTCGCCATTGTTTCTCATCTAATCTGCTAATGGCTTGCTTAGATTGTCCGGAAATATTACAGAGGGCTCGGTTACCGTATCTACAGCTTCCCGCCATCATTTCCCCCTAATTCGCGCTGAGGAGCGTCGGTCGTCGTCCTCGCCGCTCGCCACAGCGCTCCCCGGGTCGCCCTCAGCCACCGTGTCCCGGGACATGCTCTTAGTAAGCGCCCCCGCCAACCCTCCGTGTCCGTTGTACAACTAAGCAGGATATCTGTTGCATCTGGGGTTAGAACTAGCTCTCTGAGTTTCAAATCTATACTTTCTGAGTTTCAAGGCTTCGCCGGACAATAAACTTTAAACCTGGTTTTCGCGTTAACGTTGCCAAACATTGTCTCGAGATATCCTCCGAAAGTGTGTCAACACTTCGGAGTGCTCTTACTACGCCTTACCGTGTTTGTTATCCTCCGAAAGTGTGCCAACGCTTTGGAGTGCTCTTTACTAGGCCTTACCGTGATTGATATCCTCCGGAAGTGTGTCAACACTTCGGAGTGCTCTTACTAGGCCTTACCGTCTAACTATGGAATCAGAGAGACGCGAAAGGTCTGTCCTTCTTTTCTACGATCGGATTCCAACGATAATAAGATCACCTGTCCTTAGGAAAACGTACGCTATTTGTCGATGCCATAGTCATTGTCGGCAATGGGATCACGTATCTCAGTCTTTCGTCGGTGATGGAAAACTTGTAACGCGCTGGACAATGGACAATCACCGGAAAGATGATAGACTTTCAATTGGCCAAGCTACCTTGCAGCCTGCCGCCGCGACGACTGCGCCCACCACTGACCAAGGCCCTGATGTCGGATGGTTACAATTGGTTGAGCAAGAACTGGCCCTCTTCGATCTCCTCCCCTCGTCTTCTCCCCTCCATCCATTGAGATTCATCAATAATCCTTTGACTTCCGGTGAATACAGCTGGGAGTCGATGGACCCCCGCAACGTCAATGCTGGAGTTCATTCACTTGACACTAAAAGTCGCGCCAATGCAGCATTTCTCACCACTGAGCTACGCCTTGCGTATTTGCTTACAAAGGCGGCCCAACTCGCATATCCTCACAACGTGCAGATACTACCCCAGCTGCGGTCTCAATGGGACCGCTTGAACCGTGATAAAGAGCTCCACTGGTCAAATCAACGGAAGATGGAGGACAAATCTTATGTCAACACAGGTACCTGCATTCAAACTCGTTTTAAGTTACTTTTCGTGACTGATGCCATCCGTAGATATATACTTCCGCTCTCTCTTGAGCCGCAAGCCCGTAGCTACCCAGGTCGCCTATGTCATGACGGCGGTAATGCAGCACTTCTATTTTGTGTCGAGGCGGGCGCTGCGTTTGCAGCTATCTGGGCTCCGCGACCTGATGGGCGGCACTGCAACGATCCCAACCGAGATCGCAGAACTTATTTCGGGGGACCCACGGATGGCGACCTCACATTTGCACATTGACCCCGTACTGCGAACATTCATATGCTGCACTTCTTGCCATTCAATCTATCCGTACAATCCCAACGAACCTTCGAACCCTCCTCGATGCGTAGGAAGGCATGCGCCTGAGTCCGCCCCATGTGCTGCGCAGTTATGGAAGGAGACGATTGTTGGAGGTCGACAGCGCCTTGTACCGTGTATGCTATACCAGCACCAAGACTTTAAACACTGGTTAGCAAGGATTTTGGCTCGCAAAGGTATCGACGACCTGTTGGACTCCTACCCATCCGAGCTTCGCTCTGAACATCAACCGATATCGGATATTTGGTTAGCAAACATTCTCTCGCAATTGAAAGGCCACGACGGAAACCCGTTCAGTGGCCCCGGCCGCCTCGTTTTCGGCTTGTCTGTAGATAGCTTTGAACCAAATGCCTCGCGACCTGGCCACACACCCCAGTCCTCAACTGGGATTTGGATCGTCTGTTACAATTTCCCCCCACACCTGAGATACCTCCCCGGCAATATTTACCTCGCGGGTGTCATTCCTGGCCCTAAGAAGCCCTCGATCGACGAGATAAACCCATATATCCAGTTGATTGTTGATGACTTCCTGCAATTTTGGAAGCCTGGAGTGTTCTTCTCGCGCACTCATGGTTCTGCGAGTGGGCGAACCTACTTCGCAGCGCTAATTCCACTAGTATGTGACATGCTCGGAGCTCGTCAAGTCGCTGGTAAACCGGCACCCGGCTCTCATAACACATGCACCGTTTGTGATATCGATATTGATGATATTGATGTTTTGGATCCACTAAAATGGCCATCAAAGTCGGCTCAGCATCTACGAGACGCAGCTAAAGCATGGCGAGACGCACCTTCAGAGCGTCACAAACAGATGCTCTTTGAAGCTTTTGGGCAGCGCTGGTCTCCTCTCTTCGACCTGCCCTACTGGGATCCAGTCAGATTCATTGTCATCGACAGCATGCACGCGCTGGACATCAATTTGCTCAAGAATCACCTCCTTTATATGTTTCAGATTGACACATCCCATCCGGGAGGAGATGCCACTCCAATTGCCGCGAGTGTGCGCGACAAAATGGCGCTCAACAAAAATCTTGCAAAGCTCCATACAAACTGCAAAAAGCTGGTCGCAAGTAAACCACCAAACTTATTGTTCAAGCTATTAGAGTTGCATAGGAGGGTCCTTTATGTGTTCTGTGCGGAAATGGGTATTGTTGACGCGAACGGCGAAGTGCTTGGAACACGATGGGTTTTAGCGCAAATCATTCACCACTGGGTAATTAAGTGCATCTGACTCTACGAGTACCGACTTCTGAGCCCTTTTTAGAGATCTGATGAATCGAATCTGTCCATCCGTCAATTCATAAGGAACAATTCTAATGAAGGCGGTGGGGATGGAAGGCAAAGGCGTGGTCGTGCGGCAGGAGGCGAACCTGCGCCTAGTCAACCGAGACCGAGAGCCCTTTACCTCCGAGATTCTGGTTCCGATTCTTACTACGGATCGGATGAGGAGGACAATGCCAGCGATCGCAACTCAGCAATCGATGCCAACGAGCCCGCAGGCCCAGGACAATCCGATGCCAGTGACATCGAGCTTCTTGAACCTGATCACGGCTCAGCAATCGGTGCCAATGAACCAGCAGGACAATCCGATGCCAGCGACATCGAGCTTCTTGAACCTGATCGCAACCGCCAGTCGAAACTTGTCATGACCGCCATCCGCATCCTTGTAATGTTCTTGTAAGGGGACACTCCTATTTTCTCCTTTTCCCCTGTCTCTTTCCCTCTCTCTTCATTTCTTTCTCTTTCCTTTCACTCCACGGACTCTTATTTACTTTCCTTTCGCTCCCTTTCCTTCCTACCATCCATCCGAGCCTTATCCGTCACATCCGAGCAACATCCGTCACATCCGAGCAACATCCGTCACATCCGAGCAACATCCGACTCATCCGATGCATTTCCCGCGCCTCGGCCGCACTCGGCCGCACTTGCGCATGCCCGGATGCGCTTCGGATGTACGTATACACTTCGGGGCACGTCCGGGTGACCCATACCTTCTTCCCACACCTCTTTACTTCCCATTCCTACTTCCCTGGGTCGCCGGCACGACTCTTGCATATTCCCTCCATTTTTCTATCACATGTGCCCGCTCGTACCTGTGATATTCTCCGGACTTGTGGCGGGTGTACTATACAGTTCTCCCATCTTTCTCTCACACTTCTACAGTATATACTTCGCCTCCTAGCATGGAGAATCCTTATCTTGTTCTCTTTGGATTCTCCCTCTGCTAGGTGAGCAGCCTCTCATGTATTGTAGTAGCTCTATTCATTTCTTTGGATTCTCCCTCTGCTAGGCTCGCGCTGTCGGCCATCTTGAGGTTGCCCTTACAGTTCTTACGTGAAGACCAGCATCTTGATGAGACCTTAAGGCGGGAAACCCTGAAACACAAGATCTCGAAAATAAGTGTCAGCCATCTCGAGCAGATTTGTCGCATCATTGATATCGACCCTAGCAACATTCCAAAAGATGGGCGACAAAAAAGAAAAATGCCCTTCGTTGATGCAATCTTATCCAAAGTAGGTTGTTATACATCAGTTATAATTCATTTTTTGATGTACTCATACTGTAGGTGAGCTCTGATGATCATACCCTTCAAACCCTCAATGTATGCATTCAGCAACTTCCTGGCTCTAACAAGCGAGCCCCCGTCTTGGGGATCGATGTTCTGAGGCATGTTTGGGAGGACATGGAACCCACGATGCTGCTGAGTTGGACCACCCGTGTTCCAAGAAACTGGTCGTCGGTCACGGATTTATCGGCGGATCAGACGCGGATATTATGCACAGTCCACCTACCCATCACTCTCATTCGGCTGTGGCATACGGCGGATGAGCGCAGGCACGACCTACTCTCGAATTTCCTAGATCTCATTTGCGCTGTTGTTATCGCAAATATGAGGACCACTTCCCAAGAGCACATATCGGAATACAATCGATACATCGTCAAATATATGACAGATTCTCGTTTGTTATACCCCGACGTCGCCCTCAAGCCCGTTGATCACGCCGCCCTTCACCTAGGAACAATGCTGAATGATTTCGGTCCTGTTCATGCTCACAGCTCCCCCTATTACAAACGATATATCAATTTCCTTCATCGGGTCAACACGAATAGGAAACTAGGTGAGCCAATCATCCATCTACTTGGTCGACATGTCGGATTCTCATCATCCGTAGGCCAGAGCGAGACTTCCATGATGGTTGCATCTGCCCGTAGTGCCAACCTCGCTGCGTTGTTGTCCGATGATGAGACCCTACGAACTCACGTTCCCAGGATTGTTGAAAGTTTATCCAAGATAAGCAGCGAAGACCCACGAGCGTTCTATCGCCTACATGAATTTGACATCCCAAAGCTCAAGTTAGGGTCAAAATCCGAACCGTTGAAATTGGACGATCAATGCTACCACAAGCTCCGCTCAATAACCCCAACACCAGAAGTGTCACGAAATGTGTTAGCCTTTGAAGAAGTTTTGTGGTGAGGCGTTCCATACAGGCGTGCAAATTCCGCCAAATATTGAAACAGCTCTGTCATGTTCAGATCATCAACACGCTCCAGGAATGGAAGTCCCAGTCTCCTAGCGGGCACTATTGAAAACATCCTTCAATCCGACTATCAAAACGCAACTAGCGCTGTGTATCTCTCTATACAAGCCTTCACGCCAATTGACTCAACGGTGGATCCTTATTGTCTGCATGGATTTGTGGCGGGGTTTTTATGCGACAGAGAAGATCGACAGCATCATCTTATACCACTTTCAAATCTGGTATCACATTGCACGTTAACTTTCATGGATGCTGCACCCGGAATGAAACTCGTTCATATATTACCACTTGACCGGGTAAGAGCCTTGCTATTATCACTCCTGACCTACTAGTCAGACTAATAGATCATACTAGCTCAGGCAGTCGTTCGGGGAATAATGCATATGTTGATCGTTCAAAGATGTTGGATAACCTGTACTATGACTTCCGTGTCTCTATGTGTTACTATGAATCCGCCTGACGCTAAGACGGCATTAGACATTTTCGTCCCGGTGGTCAGGTTTACAGAAATTACTTACCGACCCATTTCTTCAATCTACGAAGCCCTTCAGTGACTTCAAGGACACCAGGCCAAAGAATTTCGGTGTACGTAGAGATTGTCTGTGCATGACATTTATCCCACATCGTGTTTCCAATATTAGCTGCAATTTTGACTTCGCATACGTCTTTTGGGGGGACCACGAACTATCTGTCACAGTTAGCATCATGAACTCCCGCAAATATGACATCTTAATACAGACATCGGACCATGTGAGCTGGACGGAGAGTTTTTGGACGTGAGAACATCGGGTGAATAACCAAGGTCTAGGGATGGTATGGGCTGGTTTAATTTGCAACACAGACAACACGTTTTTCCCCCTCAATAAATAGTTACTTATATACTATAGGGGAGCTATTTTTGCTGAGCTACAATGTTTAGATTTCTTTATATGGGCTCAAAATTTCCGTCATGTGACATTGTTGACTGGCCGTTGCGCGGCGTCTTCTCACTTCATTTACACAACGTTCATTCCGAGTCTCGAGAAGTACAGTGTTCAACACTGTATTTGAGACTTGGACGAGGCCGGTTTCGTCATTAATTCATTGCTCTTGGGTGGTCAACTCTCAACTTTCACGCTCCTGTACATGCATGTAACGTACCAGTAGGAAATGATACTAGATCGCGGTTCAGCCTCGCGCAACAATTGGTCACCACTCGCTGACTCGGGCTGTTCTTGGATGAGCTCGTCTTTTGGATACACACCGCTTAATGAACCTAGATCTATCTTGAAGTTGAAGTTGGTGCCGGGGTTCCGCCTGCTTTGATGATCATGAAATGCTCAGTAAGTTTTTTCTCCTCGCTGTCAGCATGGAAGTAGACTCTACACGAGATTTTGCAAGCGCGAAGGATGTCGACTCACTAAAATCAAAGGTGACTGGTGAGTCGGGACATTGCCTTCATTCAATTGAACTGAAATATATGTCCTAACTTAGGGCTGGTGCGTACGATGTGGCCGACGGCCGATGCACATTTTGACAGTGCGGATAGTGGGCTATGATTGAGTGGGCGTCAGAGCACGCGGGGGAAGCGGGCAGCAGGGGCTAGTATTTCTGAATTGAAGGGGCCATGTGACAAGCGTGTTCGATGACTTCTGAGCATCGCACGTCGGGCACTAGACAGTCCAAAGGGACGCCATGTGAGTCTGCCCTGCGCTTGCTTATGGAAAACGACAGCTCATGATCGGTGTCTCGTCAAGCAGCAATAGTCGAGAGATGAGCTGCAAACAAGTCGGCAGCATATCAACCATTGATGAGTAAGTACTAGCACGAGGAGAGCGACAATCGACTCACCGCTGTATTTGATAGGCCACTAGATCGACACCCCTGCCCACACCGTCTCCGCCGTTGTCCACCATTTGCGGTCACCCCACTTAAGGCTCGTTTTCGTGCAGAGTTATCCAAAATGACCAACGTCTTGGATGAGCGCATGAGCGTAGTGGGACCCTACACGAAAATTACCATCAGCCAAATAATAGAAAAGAACAAGTCTGCGTCGAATGCGCCCATGGAGTCGTGAGGCCAAACCTTATCCCGACCTCATTCCTTCCCTCCTTCATCCCAAACGGCGTAGCTGTTTGACACAACGTAGAAGGCTGTGGATATGACTTGGACACGCCTAGAGACGTCGCGTTGTTGTCGTCGCCCTGTATTCGAAGATGGCAAAGAGGAACTGAAGGTGGTGCAGGGCACAGTATTTGATGGTGTCGTAGAGTTCAGAGACCTGGGAAGCATCATGCTATGTAAACAGCGTTGGTGTATACGATAACGAAGAGAAAAACGTACTTGTGATGGATCAAACTTTTTCTGTTCGACGTCGCAGAAGTCTTCAAAAATCTTCTCCCACCGCTCCCTGGACAGGAATGGCTTGTCGCCGCAACACCATCGCTCTTGGATCTCATACACATCAAGGGTCTCGTAGTTCTTCCTTATTATGTCTCGGAAAGAGCTCAGCAACTCGATAACTTCCTAAGAAGGCAGAACGCCGAGGTCAACGCGCTGCTCCCTTCGAACGACCTAGATCTTACCTTGACCACTTCGACAGGTTCCTTGTTCATGTTCTTAGGCCAAGTGAGTTCGGGGCGCTTCTCAAACGCTTCTTGACATCGTCCATCAAATTAGCAGCATTGGAATCATCCAGCAAGTCTTTTCGGATAATCAGAGCTGGAGGGGCTCTGATGGGTGACTTGCTTCGATGACTATTGTTGCCACTGCCATCGCTGGAAGACCTTGCTGAGCGAGGGGTCGGGGATGAAGACGAGGATGCGACGCTTTTATTGGACGTGGGAGGCGAGTCGAAGAGCGCAGCATTATCCAGGTGGATCGTTTGGGTGTCAGATCGAGTTAACGACAGGGGAAAGTGGAATCAGGCGGATGCTGGATAAGAAAATGGGGCACAGTACATGACTGGCCATTGAGCGACGAGCCAACGGAGGCGCATCCAAACGTCGTACGCATTCGCCTGCAAGCACCATGCGAAAGACAGAACGGCGAAAGAGGAGAAAAGGAGACAATGGAACCGCGTAGATGAGATAACGCCAAACGGCGATCTCTCGCGGTCAACAGGCCTGGGCAGCGCCTGCGCGTCAACTCCCCCTTCTCGATTTCACAGAAACACCCGAGTTCATTTAGGACTCGTGCTTATACGTCGTCGTGACGTCGCTGGCCATGGGGCACAGAAAAGACACAGACGGAGAAACACAGACGAAAGGAGGAATAGTAAGGAATAGAGAAATTTTGGGAAGCGGGCAAACGGAGAAAGGAGAGGAGAAATAGTAGAGAAAAGAAACTAGAGAGCATCAATTACTCACTTGCTCGATCTTTAGAAGAGCTAGCTGTACATGTACATGTCTACAATGTACCACTAAGTCTACTGTTGATCGATCGATCGGAACGACCGGCGATGATATTCTGGATATATGTTAATTCATATTCAGAATATAACAGGTGTGATTATATGAAGGAGATACCAGAGAGGATATGCTGAATATCATCAGCATATCCTCCCGGACAAAAGCTTAGAGATATTTTGATTTTAATCACCGAAGTCAGTCTGATTTTCATCTAGGATACTTCCAGGATATCCTCTGGGAGGAAATTTTTATTTTCCTCTTCATTTACTCACCATTTCTGCCTTCAGATGTATGGTGACTGTATTTACAATTTTAGGGCCTGAGATATGCTGATTTTATTTTGTTTGAAAATCAGAATTTACTATTTAGTATTGCCGTCGGAAATACGGTGTTTAAAATTTAAGTATTTTCTGCGTATCATCAAAGTATCAGCATCGATGATTTCGGGCAATGCCCGCAGTGAATTACGCTGGCAAGAATTCCTTGCAGACTTCAACTTCACGATCAAATATGTCCGCAGCGAGGACAATACCGTCGTGGATGTGTTGAGTCGCCAGTTCTCCTCTGATACGGCTGTTGTCGCGCCTGTTCTTGCGGTCTCCACCGATTCCGACCTTCTGCGTTCTATCAAAGACGGTTATGGCTCCGACCCCTGGTGCACGAAATTGCTCACGGACGGCATCAAGGTCATGGGTGTCAGCCGACGTTCAGGACTGCTTTACGTTGCAGACCGTTTGGTCGTGCCCCGCGTCGCATCGGTACGCGAGTCCATCTTTCGCCTCGCTCACGACTCTCTAGGTCACTTTGGGGCTGCTAAATCATACAAGGCGCTACGGGATTCCTTCTACTGGCCGAATATGCGACGGGACCTTGAGCAGGCCTACATCCCGGGATGTGTCGACTGCCAGAGAAATAAGGCGCCTACCTCCAAACCCGCCGGCCCCTTACACTTGTTACCTGTCCCTGACGGACGTTTCCAAAATATCGCCCTCGATTTCGTCGGACCTCTCCCAGAGGACGAGGGATTCAATTACCTGCTGACAATCACAGATCGACTGGGAGCTGACATCCATCTGATTCCCTGCCGCCAGAATGTAACTGCAGAACATGTTGCAGTCCTTTTCTTTAAGCACTGGTATTGCGAGAATGGGCTGCCAGCGACTATAACTAGCGACAGGGATAAGCTCTTCGTATCCCGCTTCTGGAGCGCATTACACGAACTAACTGGTGTTAAGCTTAGGCTCTCCAGCTCCTTCCACCCTGAAACCAACGGTGCGAGTGAACGAACTAACAAAACGGTAATCCAGAGCCTGCATTTCTTCGTGGATCGCAACCAGCGAGGCTGGGTCAACGCGTTACCTAACGTGTGTTTTGCTATCATGAACACCGTTAACGCCTCGACAGGGTTTTCTCCATTCGCATTATGGTTCAGCCTCTCACCACGTGTGGTGCCTCCTTTGGTGGAAAAGCCTCCATCCGATGTTCCCACCTCCGCCATCGACATCATCTCTCGACTTAACGATATCACAGCCGAGGCGAAGGATAACCTTCTCGCCGCCAAAATATCTCAGATGATCCAGGCAAACGCTCATCAACGACCCGACGAGAATTTCGCCGTAGGCGACTTGGTTTTCTTATCTACATCTAACCGTCGCAAGGAATATATGCACGCTGGAGACAACTGCGTCGCAAAATTTATGCCTAGGTTTGACGGTCCTTACGAAATTATCCGTGCAAACCCAGAGAAGTCGTCTTACACTCTTAACATGCCTAACACTGAGAATGTTTTCCCTACCTTTCACTCTAGCCTCCTCCGTGCATTCGTCACAAACGATGGTAACCTTTTCCCTTCGCGTGATCTCGAGCATCCTGCTGCAGTCACCGGGGATTCAGGTGATGATGAATACTTCGTCGAGGAGATAATAGATGAGAAGCGTGGGCATAGAGGCATGGAATATCTGGTGTCGTTCCGGGGTTACGGTGCCGAAGAAAATCGATGGCTGCCTCGCACGGAAATAGAAGAGTTGGAGGCACTGGATAGATGGTTGGCTGCACGGCCTGAAGTAGGCAGTGTGCAGACGCATGGTCGTCGCACAAAGTCGAAGAAGATCTCGGCGCCGGTTCTATTGTCCTTCCTGGAGTCATTGCCACCTGGCTTTCATTTATCTTTCGACACTTCTTCCCCCTTCCTTTCGTGTTGATCTTCGCTCCCCCTTTCCCTTGGCTTGCTGTTCACTCATTTATTTAGAGGGTGGGCGAGTGTAAACTAGTTTACATCTTCCCCTGATCGCTCCTGACTCATGTGACTAGGGCGCTACTATATAATGGTAGCGACGCCTTGTACAATACTTACTTCCGTACCACGACCATTACAATTCCAATCTTTGATTGGAATTGTAATGGTCGTGGTACGGAAGTAAGTATCGTACAAGGCGTCGCTACCGTTATATAGTAGCGCCCTAGTCACATGAGTCAGGAGCGATCAGGGGAAGATGTAAACTAGTTTACAAATAGCTTCGTGTGGGGCATTCATACATCTAGCCTAATCAAGGCTGATTTCAAATGAACTATACTACATATAATATTTGTAACTATCACTTTGCTGCCTCATATTTGTCCAATTCGCAGCTATATCATAGGATTTATGAAAAGGGTGACCGGTTTCGAAGTCTGACCTGAATCCCGATCAGGCACAGTAGATTCCATGCAACCGACGTCAGATTCAAGTCATTTATGTTCTTCAACTTGACCCCCACTTTGTGGGGTTGCCGCGACAGAATGATGTTTATGGAACGGGAAACAAGCTCCTCATCGACGAAGGACAGCTGCGTATGCAGAATCTCGATCGTCAGTGGGTTTCTGAAGGCGCTCTCGGGAACGCCCTTCTGCGAGCAGAACCCCTTCACCAAGAATTCATCTGGCTTGTTCTCCAACATGATGTGAGATACTGGATTCCTCTTGAAGGCCGCGGCCATTTGCTGCTGGCACATCTGGAACAGATAATAATAACGAGACTCGTAGTGCTCGTAGTCTGTGTAGTCATCATCCTCGCCAGCGGCCACTGTGAACGTGTCGGGCTGGCACTTGAGAGCCACCAGGAAGAGGAAGCACTTGCTGGCAAAGTCCCGGATGGTGAGAGAAGTGAGCCGAGGAAGATCAATTGCTTGGATTTCGGACAGCGCAAAGTTGCAGATGTCCAGTGGGATGGTGCCGCGTATATTGAGGTCTACCAAAGAAGAAATCTGGGCAAGCACAGACAAGAGATGCACAAAGCTGCTGTCAGACTGGTAGGGCTCTCAATGAGCTTTATCTGGCTCACTGTACAGATAAAGATGTGTCAGCTTCGTCCACATGGTTGATATCTGGCTGAGCTCGCATCCACCCATCAGCAAGAGCATGGTGAGTCGCAGGGGTGCTGTCCCCCAGAAGGGATTGACAACAATAGGTGCGTCCCCACCCACGACCTGAAGTTTGAGGTATCCCAAGAGGGGGGTGTTGGCATCAAGCAAAGGGAGTAGGGCAGGAGTGTCTTTGCTGTTGAGCGAAATGTGGAGTGTTGCAATGCAATGCAGCTGTGCAAGAATAATCTCTGCTGCATCCCTTGAGGTTACTCTGTATGTGTCGTCCTCATTGTCGCACTTTTTCTCAATGAGCATGATCAAGAGCAGCATTTTTTGCGAGAGCGTAACGAGTTCGCATATCATCGCAGGCGGCTCAACCCTGCAGATGATCGTCCACAGCTGCGGTGCGCCCAGAATGATGGTTCGCCATGTCCCGCAGACATGGCTGAGTGCGACGAGTGTGTATGCTGCAGGCACAGTTCGTTCCTCATAGAGGAAACAGTCTGTGGAAGCGAGCTTGAAGATCTCCCCAAGGAGTTCGAAGGAGAGCTTGTTGATTCCGCGCCACTGCAGGGGGTTCACGATGGTCAACATGAGTATTGGGCAAGAAGAGGAACCAAAGTGGGTGCACTGAACAAGAGAAGCAATTGTGGCTAGAGCGACTTAACACACCTGGGTTTGGATACCCAACAACACCAGGTATTGCCACCACATATAACCACCTCGGCACACTGTATGCGGAAACAAATGAGAAAAGGATTGGACGACACAGATGTGCAACGGTCAAACAGCCACTGCTGGCAGTGTCCTTGTCGTGTCATGAGCATTGACACATGGACAATTTGGGTATTCCAAAATTTGTGATGTACTCAATGCGTATCTTTAGGAAGGATCAAATATTATTCAATGAATGTATGTATATGAAAAGCGGAAATGGACACACACACGCACACATATATATATATTTCGGGCATCTGCATGCACACTGCAGTCCCTCGAAAATCAGCTAATAGGTCTTGGTCAGATTAGAGCAGTTGCTGAGTGAGTGAGTGTACCTGTACAGTACGTCGGCATTCGACTAGGCTTGGTGACTTGTAGGCGTTGTTCTGGAGCAGAAGTGGAGGCAATAGAGAGGTTTTGCATCCACGTTCAGCTGTGTGGATTTCGACCTTGAACTGGCATACGTATTCTGCAAAGGAAGATTAATCGTAGGTCATAAATACCTTACCCCCAAGGATAAAAGTCAAGCAAGACTCACCCATGTTGTTGATTTCAACTGCACCTTTTCGATCGCGAGTGTATCACCTATTCGTCACGAAGGTATATCCATGGGTGTTCCTGCCGAGTTCCTGTTGAATCCGGCCCTGCAGAGTATTCATCATCACAGATAGACAATCTTAGGTATATGCCAGCAGTCTCCCTCTCATCATCGTCCTCCAGGCTGGCTTTTGTAGACCCCCCTGGGATTGGCTCAGAAGGGAGGGTTGTCAGGGGTGTTGTTGGGGATGGTGGAACGGAGGACAGCGG
Source organism: Pleurotus tuoliensis (assembly GCA_036872985.1). Lineage (NCBI taxonomy): Eukaryota > Fungi > Basidiomycota > Agaricomycetes > Agaricales > Pleurotaceae > Pleurotus > Pleurotus tuoliensis. The sequence continues at coordinate 266,239 of JAYMDH010000011.1, read as the reverse complement.
TGACAGCAGCTCATCCCAGGCAGAGGCTGTGCGGGATGTTGAAGCCCCAGCCCCCTCGTCCATGCAGTACTCTACCTCCTTTTCGTCGTCCAAGTTGACACGCTCTCTGGCTGCATCGAGAGCCTTGTGCTCCCTTTGCTCTTCAAACAGCCGTTGGCTGACGAAGAACGATTTAGCGCCCACAATGGGCTGCCCAAAGGGGTTTTCGGTAGGCTCCTGCACTGAAGCCGTTGTGCCTGTAATGCAAGTCTCTGTGAAGCAGAGAACAAAACACGCAGGGTAAGTAGCATCCAATGCTTCCCCTCCTGCGTACAGGGGCAACCAAGGACCGCTTCACCACAGGGAGATGTGGGTCAAGGGTCGTCCCCACGTCTCTCTGTAAGTAAAGCTGACATGGCTTTTCCTCTAGCAAGCAGGAGGGGAAGCCATGGGATTAGCTGATGCTGCGCCACCTATCTAGCCCACAGCAATCGACCTTGACCGCGCGCAGACATGGGTCCAGGGACGTCCCCATTTCCATGTACGGGTAGGTAACTGTTGTGCGGCTAGCCAGGTGGGATGGCAGCAGCAAATAGTAGCTTAAATTGGAGAGCGTACCGTTCATAATTCTTTGAGGTGTGGCGGCTTTGGAGGAAGATTACGATCAACCAATCAACAAAGGCGCGTGACCGGACGCGACAAGTCACAAGACCCCAACCTCCTAAATACCAGTCAGAGCACTACTCACGTGGCCTCTATCGCAATCGTCGGGGCCCTCAATACCCCAACAACTAAGTAAACTCAAAAATGAAAGGGGGGGTAGAGCCCAATGAAATATAATAATTGTGTTTCGTACCATGGGGTACCGTCATGCCACAGAAGAAATACAATATATTCAAAGACACATGTCGGCCGTGCATATTAGACAATTCATTGTGCTACCTACAGGAGTAGAAACACCACAACAAGGTAATGAATTTGAAGGTAAAACGGCTGCTCGCATCGATGGCCATCTCAGCCGTAAGGCGCTTATTCGATGGGTTTTACCCATCAACTGAGGGATCCAGGCACATGATAGAAACCAGGGGCCTCCTATCTCAATGACCTTCAATTGACTGCCTGTAGCTTGGGCATTGACTCAATGCACTGTGGTATAAACTGGAAGACAGTTGCTCCTGGATGTAGTAGACATTAAGCAATTGTTATGGAGGATTCGCTGCTTTATCTTCTGGTTTCACCGCTAAGCAGTACTATTTCTGCAGGAGATAGTAGTACTTAGCTGCACGGTGCAGGATTTCCTGGACGACATGTGCCAGTGAGTGTACTTTTTTCTTTATGGTAACTATGCGTCAATGCCATCCCGGACTGCCATGGATCGTCCACTGTGGTGCAACACGGTGGAATGTATGGCAACAGTCCTCGACGGTCATTGTGCCAGGCGGTATCCTTGGTGAATGATGCTGGTCTTTGCGCATGCGGTTTGACTTTATGGTGCTCGCCTGTCATTGTAGCCCTGCGCTGACATGGGTGATCTACTGCTGTGCGACATGGTGCAACTTATGGCAACAGTCCTTGATGGCCATCGTGTCAGGCCATATCATTGATGGACGACATAGATTATTGCAACACGCCTATCAGACAGTGGCAGTCCTGGATGACGTGAGTTGGTGTGTCCCCTGTGAATCCTCTCATTGTTACACGCCTATCAGACGATGGCAGTCCTGGATGGTCCTCCCATCAGTCAGTACCTGCTGAAGTCACTTTCGATGTAGTCAACAATGAGGCACCTTGCTCCCGAGGCACGTATGTTCACTTTTTCCATGGCATGGGAATTCTATTATGAACTTGTCATTCAATGTTGAAGTTGTAAATTCCAACAAGCCAATCAATAACTCACCAAGAATATTATTTTAAGAACTTGTACGTCTAGCGTTCAAGTTCTAACTTACGACAGGCCAATTAATACTTTGTAAAAAAAGCACCAACAATGTCTTCAAACGCAGCACAGCAAATGACCACCTTCGATACCAACAAGCAGATGCAGCTCACTGAAGGGCCGCTTGCAGCTGGGTATAGTCACAGCCATTCGATAAAGTAGATGTACTAATCACCGTCATCCCAGAACCATCAGCAAATTCTTAGAAGCTGTACACTGCCTTGGGCTCTGTGACCTCCCTTGGATGGTCCCATTGGAGCATGTCGACAATGCTTTCCCGGTAAGCTTTCACAAAATATGCACGATGACATCACCCACTGACCACTTCCTCAGTCAGATGAGCTTTCCCAGTGGACCCTCGGTGCAGAAAGGGCACTGACTGCTTGGGCGTCAGACCCTTTACATGACAACTCGGACACCACCATTTCTGTTGGCTTGATAGGGACTTTCGCTTTGCTGGCCGCCAGCAAACTCAACTTTTCGATTGGTCACAACCTGTGCCCCCTGTCGCCACAGGCGGAGGGCTGCATCAAGCTCTCAGGCACCAGTGTCCAGACCATCGCGAAAATGTACGATTGGCCGCTCGTAGTCAAGAAGGCACTCTGCACCATCATAAAATTCAAGACGGAGCCAGCCGTGTCGTCGGTGGCACTTGGGCCCGACGCCATGGCGAACCTGTACATGCTTTTTCACAATTCGAAAAAGCAAGGAAACGCGTCCAAGATAGTCACTAACTTTGTTCTTGCAGCTATGGCACTGAGGTATACCATCGAGGTGAGTTCTCGCCTCAGCCATATAGCCATATTTCTGACCCGTACGCCTCAAGGGAAAAGAGGTCCCAGACACATGGGAGAAGGTCCAGTCCCTCAAGTCCAACGAGCTATTGGAATACAGGTCGGTTCACAAAACCTCAGGGCCCATAATAATCCTTCTGCCCCTCCATCAATCCCTCACCGTCTCCCCTATGTTACTTTTGCAGACGAAGGATCTGACGGAGAAGTGGATAGCACGGCATTGGCATCTAATCGTAGGTTCTCACCTGGTGCCTTTTTTTGTATGCTGAACAAAAGTGTTGTAGATGTGAAGGCACCTAGGTCCCGATCGACCTGCACTCATCGCAGCTATAGAATGCCACATCTGGAATGCAGTGGTTCGACTTGCACTACACCCAGGATTGGTATTGGAAGTAATGAAAAGCCTGTACGATGACATCAAGCTGGAGACTCAATATGATGAGAAATCCCACGCGATGCAAGTCGAAATCCCACTGGATGAACTACAGTTCTTCAGACAGCTCGAGTCTCTCTTCCCCCCTCAGAATCCCCCCGCCCCATCAACCTCAGCACCCAACCCTCCCCAAGCCCCACTGGCCGGTCCACCGCAGAACCCACCATCCACTTCCAGACCCCCTTCGAGGGCTCCAACCCCACACCCCCCCCTCTGCGACGACCGGGCTTAAGGCCCACCGACCAGACTTCAACGCCAAAATCCGGAGACGGCTCTGGCAGTGACGTCGACATGGGGCCCGTTGATAGGGGCGTTGGAGGGGATGATGGGACATAAGGTGGCGATGGCAGAGACGTTGAAATGGAGCCTGCTAATGGGGACATCAGAGGGGATGATGGGACGGAAGGTGGCGATGGTGGCAACGGCAACGGGACCGGAAGTGGCAGTGGCAGAGAGGGTCAAGGGGCTGGCAGTGGTGATGGCAGAGAGGGTCAAGGGACCGGCAGTGGCGATGGTGGCGACAGTAATGAGACTGACAGTGGCGGTGGCAGTGACAGTAACAAGACGCTTCGAAAGCGGAAAAACTCATTTGACAAGGGAGGCCAAACTGATGGCCTGTCTACCAACAAGAGGACTCAATTATCTCCACTGAACATGCAGGGGCAAGGCAGCTCCAAAAATAAAAACACCAGGTCGAGATCAACAACCACGGCGCCCAAGGTCCTCTCAGAAAAACTGGCTGGGTCCCAGCAAGATGAGCGGGGAGGTAGGATGAGCTGGAAGCACTATGCTGATCAGGAGGCAAAGATTCAGATGCCTTGCCTCATAGGCACATCTACGGCCAAGGTAGGCTGCCCAAGTTTGAAGATGATCCTCAATTTATTAACTCCCCTTAAGTGTTTCCGTGCCTGCTCCGAATGCCTCTTTGATGTTCACGGGGAAAGCATGAAAATAAGCCCATCATTCCATGTAAGTAAAGCTTTACCCATGTGTCTCCGATGTTGGTAACATCGTTTTCAGTTCGAGGAGCACTTGGAGTGCTTCCACGCCCTCCTCAGAGCGATAAGGAGGACGTGGGGAGACACTCCTCCCAATTACATGACGGGCGATGGGAGCGGTTGTATGGTGCAGGCCATTCCATACACCGACTACCTGGAATATTCCCCGGCGCAGTTGGGGGAGATTTTGAAAACTAACGCCATCCTGTTGACAGGCCTGCCTGTGCAGACAGATGGTTTTGAGAGTGCGATGAGGGGTCTTAACCGACTCCTCGAGGCCTCCATCATATGCAACAGTAAGAGCCACTGGGCCGAACAATCACGCTGCATGCTGACTCTTCGTGTAGATCAATTCATTGAGATGGGTCCAAATGGTATGGAACAGCATAGGAAAACGACGATACAGGAGATAATCAACATCTCCAAGTCCCCGGAAGCAAAGGCAGTCAACTGCCTGGACTTCCCAGGCCCTTTGCCGGCCAAAGTACCACTGGTACTTGACAACTCCTTAGACCGCATCTGCTATTCAGCGATGTGGGACATGGACCGGCCCAGAGAAACGGCAGACATGGCAGCTCTGGGCTGGAGCATAGCTGTGACGCCATCAACATGGCACCACCTCCACGTCGACACAAACAGCTTTGGCACGACAGCTGTGCCGACCTTTGTCAAGAAGCTGTGGGCTTTGCTTCGGTGAAACGATGACCCATCCGCTTCACGGCCCATCGACTGGAATGACATGCTGGACAGCGTCAACAAGAAAGTTCTGGACTCGGAGGAATACGAAGCCTCCTACACCATTTTGGAGCCAGGCACCGCTCTGTAAGTCCCATCAACCTTAAGCCTTTTCGTCTATTTCTGATCATTGCAAAAGGGTGATGCCAGGAGGGTGCCCCCATATGGTTTTCACCCTTGACGACTCCACCGTGTTCTTGGGCAGCCATTTTTACCATGGCCGGTGCCTACGGCGCCACATGTTCAACCTCGTCATCACGGCCGCTTTGCCTGACTCCACAAACACCACGCACGATGAGTGCGCCATCTCCATCATCGGCAATGTGTTGGAGATGATTAGAAAGGCCTGCCTCAAGCCTGAGGCCATCCCTGGTACGTCTTCTACATACTCACGCTGTCTACTCAACTTTCATACCAAAAGAGATTCCATGTGGAACCACCTGCCCGACGTCAGGACCGAAGAGGGAATGAAGGACGCCCTCGTCCTCTGCGTCGTGGTGAGGCTCCTCCCCGTCATCTTCCACATGCTCCAAGAGTCTAAGGATGACGTACACATGATATCCGACGATGCCCTCAAATTGGCAAAGCAAATCAAGGCCTCTGAGAGGCATCGGTTCTCCACGCCGGCCGGCCGCGATCTCGACTTCTCCGACGACATATACGAGGTATACCTCCAGCGAGCACTGTCCGTATATGTCAGTATGTTGGCTACAGGTGATACGGTCGCTGACAGGCCCGATGAGGAGATCGCGCATATACCAGAAGCCGAGGGGTACGAAAGGCACTCTACACATACCCCAGGTATGTTTGGTCAGAGGCTTCCTGAGCCGACAGGGGATGGCCTTTCCGACATGACCTTGGATCTGGATGTAGACTATGACAGAGGTTTTGTTTTCGCTTTAGCAGACTTAGATTAATTCGAAAACCATGTACCCTATTTTTTGTACCAATTCACAAATGGTTTCAACTCAATCAAAAATTGTCCCTTTCGTTATATTGCGCCACAGGCAAATTGTCGAGATCCCTCCAGTGACTGGGTTGTTAACACAAAGGTGTAAGGCAGCCAGTGTCTCTCTTATGGCTAATATGCATAGGCACAGATTATTGTGCAAGGCGACCGTCTTCACACCGTCTTCACATGTGCTTTCGCAGAGAGGGCGTCCAGGACGGCACTTTTTTGTTAGTCCCCCTCCTACTAGCTATAGTCTCCTGAACTACGTCAGGTATTCCATCAACTCCCACGAACCCCATGGAAAGCGGCCAGGAACCTGCTAGTATTACAGCTTTCAATAGTATACTATTGGGGGTGTCAGGGTGTCAAATTATAACAAGTGATTTCTGAGGGTTTCAAGACATTCTGAACACATTCCAACAATATTTTCTTTTTTGGTTGTCACCTAGGTCTCAAGATGTCAGAGTGTCAGATGTCAAGTGTCAAGGTGTTGGGTGTGTTGGGTGTCAGTTAGTATATCAGGTGTCAGGGTATTGGATGTTGGGTGCTAGGTGGCAGTTAGGTGTCAGGGTGTCAGATGTCAGGGTGTCAAGGTGTTATGGTTAAGTGGCAGTATGAAAGTTGCTATAGAAGGAACTTGGATGAAACAATCTTGTGTTGAAGCACTGGACTGTTTCAATGAGTTCTCTTCAGTCCCCCAAGCTCAAGTACTTATACTAAAGGTTGGATCTGACAGTCTGGAGCCTTATCAGTTCAGATACCTTACCATGTGGTCTTGTTCAGTCCATTAGCTTGGTGCTATGCATCATGTGGGAAGCTGATGCCTGATTGGAATAGATAAGCCATGTGGCATGTGCTTATCTTGAGGCTAGACTGTACCCAGGTCCATGGCATGATATGGCACCATAGTGATATCATATGTCATCAGAGTCTAGACTGTTCTAGATTCTTGTGTTGGTTAGGATTATGAGATATAAAATTTGGTTCTAGAAATGGATTAGGCAGGGAATTTTTTTGAACTAGGGTAGGGATGGTAGTAGGGAAGAGGGAAGGGATGGTAATAGGGAGAATGGTAGGGAGATGGTAGTGATATGGTAGAGAATCAGTAGGGATGGTGGTAGGAAAATATCTGTAAAATGGGATGAAAGTGGTGGGAAATATCTTGTGTCATTTCACAACACTTGCTTGAGGTAGATGTTGAAGGGAACTCTCTGTGTGTACCAATATGGCAGTCCTGGACTGCATGGTATGGTTGCATCAACAGATGGAAGAGGGGTTAATGTTTCATCCATAGAATCTTGCTTCAGAGAGAGATCATGGGAAACAAAAGCTTGGTTCCATTAGTTCAAAATCTGCCATGGGAAATGCCCAGCAACACATGCTGATCCATCTGGGCCAGTCGGAAGTGTTCCGTGATCCATTCAGGTTGTGAGAAGCTGTCACCGATATGTTGTAGCTCGTGGGAGGATGTGACATTGATCCATAGAACATTGTGGGAAATGTCCACTGATACATTTGGTTGTGTGGCAATCATCTGTGTTTACCTATTGTAACTGGAAATGTGTGCAGTACCCTTAGTGTAAACTGTCTGGTACTCCCAGATGGATAAAAACTCCACCCCTCCATACTCCCAGGGCCATCTGGATCTGGCCGGGATATATCTGTCCCTGGTACTCCCAGGGGAACTGGAGTATATCAGTTTCAAGACTCCTAGTGGGGATAAATTATATCTATCAGAGACTCCCAGAGGGATATATATGTTCACAGATTTATCCATAGTGGTACTCTCAGTGAAAGATATTTTGATAATATCCATGGGATTGGTACACCCACTGTGGATACTCTGCCCCACTGAATATTCTTGCTGGGTGTACAAGTGGTGGATAATTTGAGAATATCCATCTTTTGGTACACTCAGTGAGGATATTCCCACTAGCTAGATTATCCATGCTGGGTGTTTCAGCAGTGGATAATGTCAGAATAGCTTTCTTCTGATATGCTCAGGAAGGATATTCCAGCTGGTGGGAATATCCTCACCAGGTGTACCAACAGGTGGATAATCTAGGAATATCCACCTCTTGATGCTCTCATTGGTGGGGGTACTCCACTAGCTTGAATATCCTTCCTAGGTGTACCAACAGTAGATAATCTCCCAATATATAACTGAGTATTGTGTTGATGCTAACTTCGCAAGAAGTTCTCTACTTTCAAGCCCAATGCATCCACTATGCTGCACAGCCTTCCTTCCCTTCCTTCTGAACTCTTTCCAGACAATTGCCATTTTATGGCAGTAAGAAATCAGCCCCCACCTATCTCAGTGTCTGAGTCCACTTATCTGACTGATACTGAAACCACTTCAAAGCCCATGTCACTTCTTTCTTCAACAGTATCATTTTCTCCTCTCATCGATCTCTCTGCGCCTTTGCTCAGAGGTAATTGATGCAGTAAACTGAATGTTTCTGTGTTAGCTTCACCATATGGGCTGTTCTCAACCTCTTCTTAGATATCAGCACTCTGAGGTCCCTAGAACCAAGCCAAACTGTGAGACAATTGATCAATTCTGTTGGCATGTTCAGCATCACCTTTCATCTGCAAGTCCTTGTCCCTGTCAATGGGTTTCCACTTGTTTGAAGCACTCAGCCTTTTCAAAGCTTCCACTGCTCCCTCATATATATCCACCTGTAGATTAGCTCCAGCATCATAAGAGTTGATGCCACTCCACACTTTTATAACATGTTTTTGTGACTGATCTCTGTGCAAGACCTTTCAAAATTGTAGTCATTTTTGCCAAGTGATATCCAGAGATTGTAAAGCACATCATTAATCTGTGCTTTCCAAAGTTGGACTTTCTGTGATGCTATTTTGTCCACCCCCATCAGAACTCACTCCTCAACTGTGAAGGCAGAAGGCAAGCAAATGCTCATTTGCTCTGGTGTTTGTCCAATGCTTTCTAGCTCTGTATCTTGAGAGCCCAATGATGGTCTGTAGTCATCTTTATTATCTCTGTCCTTCTCACCTTCATTACTATCACTATCTTTCTTTCCATCACCAGAATCATGATCCCCAACAGTATCCAAACCCATGAACTTTTCACCTTGCCAACAGTGCTATTCTATGTTCCTTTGCATAATCCTCTGTTTATCAGCAATAGTGTTTTTCTGAGGGATGGTAGGAAAGCTTCCAACAGATTTGATGAACACATGGACTGTAAGCCATATCTACGCCAACATCAAGACAGGTATGAATACCAAAGTGCCCATCCAGGATGACCAGAGACTGTAAGCCATATGCCAACCAACATCAAGACAGCTATGTATATGACTGCTGCATCTTGTGGCTACCAAAGTAGTACAAGCACCAACGCAACTGTCCATGATGACCAGAGACTGTAAGCTGTATATATGCCAACATCAAGGCAGAGATGTTTAAGACTGCTGTATTTTGTTGCTACAAAAGCCAGCTGCCTACTCAACAGAATACGCCGCTCTAGATAGCCTTCATCCTTCAGCTAATCTACACTCTGTTAAGGATGGTATCAGAGGGCCTTCTGACTTGTCTGTCAGGGGCGTGGGAATGCACAGGAGCGCAGAACACACGGACAAGAGGAGCATATGGGACTCAGCTTCAGCTTTGATGCTGCGCTCTCCTAGCCCTGCAGTGTCCCGATTTCAGAGAGAGCAAGGGTGAGAGGCAGGCTCCATGGAGGAGCCCACAGCAAAAACAAGAAGACAAGAGGTGATGGAAAGGAACTAAGATTCAGAGTAGAGAACACATGTCTACTAGTGCTACTATAAATACTAACTAACATGTGTACTGTAAGGGTTGTACCCTTCCGTTCATTGTAAAACATTCCCTCCTATCTCCTATCAAACCCCTGTCAATTACTTGGGCTCGTACGCACATGACTCGGCTGTCACGGATTCATCTCGGCCGCACGTGATATCGGATTAAAGGACTTCGGACCAATATTCATCGGCCGCTCGTGATAACGGATCAAAGGCCCACGAACCGACATTCATCTCGGACGTACCTGGTATCGATTCAAAATTCTTCGGACCGACTCGACATCGTTTCTTGTTTCATACTCTAAAAACTTGACATCTCTAACCCCATTCCTCTTTCTTTATTGATTCATAGTCCCAATCTTACTTACATTCGATATTCATCATACCTACAAAATACTCATGTACTCGTAGCTAGAAAAAAAAGTCAGCTTTTCCCCCATTTTCGAGTTAGAGTCTAAGAGAAACCATCCGAAGCCTTCGTTCCATCTCCATCGTCCGATTCCTTTATCACCCGAGTCCGAGTAAACATCCATCGTCGCTTTCTCCTGCCGTCCTTATCATTTTCCTGCCTTCCTTACCGTATCTTCCGAAGCCGAGCCATCCGTTCTTCACCCGAGCTATCTGTACTACATCCGAAACATCCGTCATACATCCGAAGATATCCAAGTCTGATCGAAGCCATCGGAAACCCATTACTTCACGTTCGTCACTTCGGACTTATCTATTCACACGTTACCTCACTCGGGTGTCACACGGACTTGTCCTGCCGGAGGCGGACCCTCGCATAATAGCTTGATCTACTTACAGATCACAACGTATATTCACTACTACAGTACAAAGTGAGGCTAGTAGTAAGCAACACATGTAGATGAAACATGTAACAGATGAATCCTAAGTACTACGCACCATGCATAAACCTCAAGGGTGGAGCCTGAGGGTTTCCAAAGGTTAGAGAGTCCAAAAGGGGCATAAGGGGGTACCCTTAAGGGGGTGAGGATCAGTATATAACACACCCACTGAATATGAATGACTGAATATTTCACATATGGAAATGACCGTCTGTCAGCCCTCACTTGTGCTGCACTGGATGTCTGTCCAGGACTGCAATTGTCTCATCAAGTGTCTCCACTGCACCAGATATTTTGGGGGCTTTATGCATTCCATGGAAGAAAGAAACCAGGCATTGATTATTAATACAAATTTTTTTAACATTTGGGAGACCAGCCTCTCAAACAATCATACCAAACACCTGTTTTTTGGTGTTATTGCCAAACAGCTATCTCAGACTTAGAGCACTTATTCAATGGGTTTTACCCATTGTCTGAAGTGATTGGACACGTGATACATAAAGCTGGCTGGACTGCTCATGCTCATGATCATGGGTGTCTTGGCGTACTTTGCAAAATAAATCACAAATGACATGCATTGTTCTTGAAGGGTCTTTTTATGTAGAGGACAATATGGGTCAGTGAGGGTATCTTTTTTCTTTATAAATTGGGAGGTGTAAATCAGCATTGCAGCCTTAGACTGCCCTGCATCCCTTCCGCTGGGAGCCTATCAAATTGTGATGGATGCCTCACTAAGTCTAGGCCCAGTCAAGATGTCTGATCCCAGAATTAAAACAGCCTGTAGGGCACGAGGCAGGGACTAGGGGTTTCTACTGCTGCATGTTCATTTCTTTCTCATTTCTACATCGACCACCTCACCACTCACCCTGCCATGGCCTCCTTTTCAACAAACCAAGGCTTCAATGCAACCTGATTTGAGACACAATGGGTGGAGGTTAGAGAGATTTTAAGGGTAGCAGAGGGGCAAAGGCAGAAGTTGTTAAAGGACCTGGAGGATTCACAATGGGAGATGATGGAGTTGAAGGAAAGGGGGAGAGACGTTGAGGCTTCTCTTTGAAGCACTAGGGAGGAGCTGGAAAGGAACCTTGGTGATGATCGAGATGCCTTGGGCACTCTCGCCCTCCTTCTCATCGCCAACCGCACTGGGGGCCTGTCCAATGCAGAAGTGGAGCAGCGTATCCTTCTTGCTCAAAGATGCACTGATGCAGCTGAAAGAATAATGGATTGGGAGTTAAAGGAGGAGGATATACAGTGTCGGATGGAAATCCATGAGGTGAAGATTAGGGAGGAACGGGCAAAGGTGGAGGCTCTTGAGCTCGAGCCCCAGATGGCCACCAGGCTATTTGACTCAGAGATGTGGAGGGCCCTGCCTTACAAGTTTCTGGGGGTTTTGGGGGTTCTGGAGGAAGCGATGGGAAGGACGATGAAGTAACTGCCTCCTGCTCTGGAGGCCTCGAATGAGTGAACAATGGAAATTGGTCAGCCCTCCAAAGAGTAAGGGTTTGTTCATAAGTATCTCTTGCTTTGGTCCACACCCAGCATGTACCTATGTATACCACATAGTATATATATATATATATACATACAGTACTACCTATAAATACAGGCTAGTTTTCCCCTCGCTATTTGCGTTGCGGAGAGTTGAGTCCAGTGGTGCGCACGCCATGCCTTCTGCCTCTCTCCTCTGTTCCGTTTGTCAAGTGGTGTTCAGATTGCCACACCATTCCCAGTCCTCACTTTCACATGGCAAATACTAATTTGTAGCTGCATTGGTTCTGTGAGGCATAGCCATAATAAAACTACAAATATATTGACACCAGAATGTTCATGTATACAAATTTTCCTGATGTTCACACCTCTGGCCAAAACTCTGTTTGTTGGGAAAGCATCCCAAGGCCTCTCTGCCAGCAATGGAAGCACAACCCATGTCGTGCTTCGCCTTCAATGCAGGGTTGCGCTTGGCCTCTGCATCGCACTGCTTATCTGATGCAAGCCTGATTTCTACCCAGCAGAAGAGTCCACCTGCGGAGTACTGGGCTCCCTGTCATGGATCAGGGTGTTGGAATGCCTCATCAAGGCTGACTAGATGAGGATGGTGGCACCTGGCAGGAACCGAATAACTAGCCCCAAGTCCCAAAGGACTAGGTGGCCCCCAAAATCAGGGTCAAATTTCCCAAGGGCAGTGACCCCGCACCATCCCCATGGCAGGTTCCTGCTGTTGAGGTGGGGAAGCAGATGGTTTGGGGCCCCATATTGAAGGTCATCACCGCCCAAGGGGAGTTCTTGAAGTTTCGACGAAGGTCGCTGTGGCTGGCCAGCAATGCCTCCATCGTCCGATTGTAGCAGTCGTATGTCTGTGGGGTGTATGTCACAAACCCACCTGTTTAGTAGGTGTACAGAGTGAGTAATATTTAGAAGGCATGGGTGGTGGGGCTTACTGGCAGCAAACCCTGCCAGGTGCTGGGATTGCCAAGTGAAACATTGCCATTGTGCTCAACTACAGCACGAGGCTGGTTGTCATCCACATCCATGGCATCAGAATCAACAGGTTCTTCTTCATAGTCTGATACAGCCTGATTTCATCATAGCCAATGACTGCAGCAGGGTCATTGGGTTGCCTTGGAATGACATCAGCAACATTCTTGAATGCATGACAACACTCATCGCAAAAATGTCCCTCTGCAGATAACTCCATGATCACCAAGTTCGATGTAGGCAGCAGCAACCAGAGCATTGATGGAGAGATTGTCCTCAAAGACAATCTGGCGCTTGTTGAACTTAGCCATCTGCTGAATAGACTCCTCTACAAAGGCCTTCCAGACCTGAGGACATCCAAGTTTGAAGGTACCTCCACTTGGCTTGACAAATGAGAAGTTCCAGAACTCTGTAATGACAGCAGTTGAAGCAAGGAAGCTGTAGTTGGCATAGCCTGAGAGACAATGCCATCAGCCCATTCCCATGGGTACTGTTCTGCGTGAGGCGTGAAAATAGCTGTCCACTAAATTGTGTCTGAATTTGTTTAGCTCCTGAGCAGCTTGGGAACATGCCAGACATCATTCTAATGATGGCTGTATATCTGGCGGTCCACCACATGTTCACGTGACACCCATGTGGCGACCACCCATCCACTTTTTGTCTCTTTTTTGCCACATGAATACCACGTGGATACCACTTTTGCCACTCAATTCCACTTCTGTTCACTTTATTCCACTATTTTACCACCTGGTAACCACTCAAAGACCACTTTATATAATATTATACTAAGTAGACTTGTCTATGTGGTCTCCGTGTGGTCACCAGATGATATCCAGGTGGTGAAAAAGTGGCAGGGTAGACTAGACAGTACAACATCATTAAGCTCTTAGCCAGGTGGTGTTCAGGTGGTGTTCAGGTGGTGTTCAGGTGACATAGTCAGATGGTGACCATGTGGTATCCGAGCGGAGACCATGTGGTATAAAAGTGACTAGAGTACTACAGATACCCTTACAGCCATAGAGTAGAAGCTCAGCTGATACCAGGTGGTGAACAGATGGTGTATACGTGGTATTAATGTGACTCGCAGATTTCTAAAAAAATATACAAGTCCAAAGTGATACTCAGGTGACTACCATGTGGCATTCATGTGGTGTATATGTGGGTGTTCTGTGGTAGTCACCTGGGTACCACCTGAATATCATGGAGGACTTATGTGGTAATGCAGTGGATCTCTCAGTCAAAGCAGTGAAGTCCATGAAGTGTTTCAGTGGTTTTCATGTGGTTACCACGTGGTGTTTAAGTGACAAAAATGTGATATTCAGATGGTCTCCAGGTGGTATCCATGTGGCATATATGTGGACATTATGTAGTCATCCCTTGAATACCATCTGAATACAACGTGGTACTCAAGTGGTAACAGAGTGGATGTGTTGGCAAAAATATATACAAGTCCACACAGATAGTTAGCCTTCATTCCTACTCATGTGTCATAATTGTGGCATTCATGTGGTGTACATGTGGATATCATGTGGATGCCAGGAGATAACCAGATGGGCTCCAAGTGATATACAGGTGGTATTTATCTGGATATTGTAAGGGTTGTACCCTTCCGTTCGTTGTAAAACATTCCCTCCTATCTCCTATCAAACCCCTGTCAATTACTTGGGCTCGTACGCACATGACTCGGCCGTCATGGATCCATCTCGGCCGCACGTGATATCGGATTAAAGGACTTCGGACCAATATTCATCGGCCGCTCGTGATAACGGATCAAAGGCCCACGAACCGACATTCATCTCGGACGTACCTGGTATCGATTCAAAATTCTTCGGACCGACTCGACATCGTTTCTTGTTTCATACTCTAAAAACTTGACATCTCTAACCCCATTCCTCTTTCTTTATCGACTCATAGTTCTGATCTTACTTACATTTGATATTCATCATACCTACAAAATACTCATGTACTCGTAGCTAGAAAAAAAAGTCAGCTTTTCCCCCATTTTCGAGTTAGAGTCTAAGAGAAACCATCCGAAGCCTTCGTCCCATCTCGTCGTCCGATTCCTTTATTACCCGAGTCCGAGTAAACATCTGTCGTCACTTTCTCCTGCCGTCCTTATCATTCTCCTGCCTTCCTTGCCGTATCTTCTGAAGCCGAGCCATCCGTTCTCCATCCGAACTATTTGTACTACATCCGAAACATCCGTCATACATCCGAAGATATCCGAGTCCGATCGAAGCCATCGGAAAACCATTACTTCACGTTCGTCACCTCAGACCTATCTATTCACACGTTACCTCACCCGGGTGTCACACGGACTTGTCCTGCCGGAGGCGGACCCTCGTATTATAGATTGATCTACTTACAGATCACAACGTACATTCACTACTACATTCTGGAGCCCACCGCGAGGGTTTAAAGTTCAAGACACCCCCGTCTTCGTCACCTTAAAAACATCATTTTCCACCATTGAATTCGAATTCCCTCCCGATCCCCTCCACGACATCTTTCCGGACAGTCCTACTCCGCGCGTCATCAACTTTCTCTTCGAGCATACCTCCGCATACTTTCCTTTCAAAATAGTCCGCTCTTGGGTTCCCGATTCCAAAACAGTTATCTGGCAGTTTGCACTTACCGCCCGACCCGAATCCGAACATCCGGATATCCTATCGCGCCCTGTCCCTCCGAGTCTAAGACATAGTCTTTTTCATAACCCAGCCGCCGGTATCTATCTAGACACCCCTGAATCAACGCCAGCCACATCCGGAACTCCTTCTTCTCTTACAGAAACATCCGAAAGTCTACCCCCTTCTACTCCCACTACTATGACGACAACTTTGCCCGTCCGCGGCCACCATACCACACCAAAATTTAACGGAAAACCCGAAGGACTTCATCGTTTCTTTTCTGAAGTGGAGTACCTCGCTGCCCACGCTCAGGTCGAAGGCCACGATCTCATCCGAGCCACTATCGGGTATCTTGACGACTCGGACTGGGAGATCTGGCGCAGCAGTGGCGATGCAGCTGACGGAAGCGATTGGGAAGCATTCAAATCATGCATAGGGAAGCTCTACCCCAGATCGGACAACGAACGACAATGGCGTCCTTCCGATCTTTCCCGTATCGCCACTCTTCAGTCCCAGACCCAGATGCTCACGAAAGACGATCTTGGGGTCTATCACCGAAAATTCCTCGTCCCTGCAAATTGGCTTCTGTCCAAAAATAGCGTTTCCACTCAGGATGTCGGACGTGACTATCTCGCAGGGTTCGACCCGATCACCCGTCAATGGAACAAGGACAGATTGGTGATGGTACACATGCAGCATCATCTGGATGATCCTTACACGATCACGGAGATCTATACGGAAGCTAGCTTCATCCTAGGATCTGCTACTCCAGCCAGCCTTGCCACGACGTCCGCTACCTCGGGTGCAAACCTGACAACTTCGGCTCCAGTCAAGAACAAGTCCGCTGATATCTGTGCTCTACAGGCTATGATGCAGCAACTCATGGCAATCCAGCAAGCACACCCGCAGTATCCTCCTCCTCCTCCCCAATATCCTTACGGTCCAAACTCGTATTATCCATATCCTCCCCCTCCTACTGCGCAGACGTACGCCTATCAGCCGGTTCCTCCGCAACAAAATTATCAATACCTGCCTCAGCCGGCTCAGCCCTCCCAAACCCAACAAACGCGGCCTCCCCCCACTCTGCAGCAAGGCACCGACCCAAGACCCCCTCGGAAGTGTCATTTCTGCCATGAGCTCTACCATACAATGGGGACGTGTCCGGATGCTGTTCGATATGAGCGCAATGGATGGATCGGTTGCAACGAAGAAGGTCGATGGATGGTCCTTCCGAGCAGAGAAACCATCAATCGTTCCTTCCCCGGAGACTCCTTCAAGGATCAAGTTGACAACTGGATGAGGGCCAACAACAGATCACAGGATCGCGATGCGCCTCCCCATCAGACCGTTACTCCAACCGCAACTACGTCTGGCGTAGCATCCACGAACATGGTCGAAATCAGCACTTTCCACTATGCCGAGTCCGATGAGTCCGATTCTCAGGCGTTCATCGAGGAGCTTCCGAGTCCGTTCGATCTGGAAGAAGAAGAGAAAGAAGAAATCTTCTTGCAGGTTCTCATGCAGCGGATGCCGGAAGTTGCAAAGAAGTACACTTCCTCCCAGAAAAAGAAGGATGTCCGATTCACCGACCCGATCGAGAGCACTCCCGCAACTTCGGCAACAGTCCCGGTCGCACCTGTACTTCCTCCTCCCACTCCAGTGCCCTTCCCTTCCACGTCCTCCCGTTCTCAGCTTGCAGAAGCCATTGAAACCAGCCGCACGACATATCGGCCGAACTATTGGGTTCAGTCCAACATTGAGAATCCGAAGGTAGCCGCCGACATCCTCGAACGCGCGCTTGACACCACTCTCATTATCACTCAGCGGGAACTATTCGCGCTCTCGTATGACGCACGGAAAGGACTTCGGGACCTTATCTCCTCGAAGCGGGTCTCCTCTGAGTCTAGCTATGCATCTGTCAATATGGCCTCTTGCTACAAGAATAATGAAGACGTCGTGGAAGTTCTCATGTCTGCCACTCGCGATCCGAACAAAGATTGCATAGTCGCCGCCCCAACCCAGTCTCTCCGGATCATCCGGCTGATCTTCAACGATCGCTACGAGGTTGAATGTATTCTAGACACCGGCTCCCAGATCATCGCGATGCGACGTGATGTCTTTGACAACCTTGGGCTTCCCATCGACATAGATAAGTTCATTACCATGGAATCAGCAAACTTATCCTCAGACCAGACCATCGGACTCGCGCATAATGTCAAGATGTCACTTGGCCCTGTCGATCTTTATATCCAAGCGCAGATCGTGAACGATGCTCCATATGAAGTCCTTCTCGGACGTCCCTTCTTCTGCCTCACATCCGCCTTGACCCGCAACTATCCTGACGGCCGCCAGGATTTGACCATCCATGACCCGAACTCCGGCCGACGATTCCTCATCCCGACGTTCAAGAGACTCCACCGCGACCGAAAATCTCAGGACCATTTTTAGATACTGTCGAGGAACCCGTGTGGCGAGGCGATATTAATATACCCCCGTTGTGCTCCGCTTTTATGATATCTCTTCCAGTTGTGATTCCTCCTTCCCTTCCCTATCGCTCGATTACCTATCCAAAAAGCCTTTTATATGATACATCTCCATCTCTCTCCTATCCACCTTATCCCTCTGATCCCTCCATTTCCTTTCTGTCTGCCCCCCCTTCCATGAACCGAAAAAGTACTTATAATACTCCCCATGACGTCGTTCCCGATCAAATGACTCCCATCTATACTTGTAACTCCGACTCCGTACTTAACAGTGGACATTCTCGCACGTATGACAATTTGCCGGATGCGCAACGGATCTCTACAGGTCTTGTTGATATCATCGAAGATGGCATTACGCGGAGTGCTTCTTATTTTGATATCCCACTTTCGGCTACTTCTTCATATGATACATTTACTTCCTGGTTCACTTCGGCTGACCCGAAGTCCGACTCCACCAACCTGACTCCGGTTGCGGAGGTCTTCGCCATCACACCTCGCATGCCCACTTACGGAAAGAAGCCTTACAGGAAGGTCGCCAACCGGACTGTACCCGTGTCCACCACACTCCCTGAAGAATATCGCGTCGTTCGTCGGGAACCCCCAAATATCCTCGCTGACCTTATTCCACTCCCTACTCGACCACCCGACTTCCTTCCGGGTCTTCGATATACTCAAGAACGCGCTGATAAGCAGGCCGTCGACCCGGACAACTGGCTCTCACCCGAGGAAGTCAAACTCGCTCACTGGTTTATTCGCACTGGCGAGGACGCTTTCGCCTGGTCCGAGGATGAACGAGGCAAGTTTTCTGACGAATGGTTCGACCTGGTTGTGATGCCTACCATCGAACACGTACCTTGGGCACTCCGAAATATCCCTATCCCACCTGGCATCTATGATGAGGTCGTCAAGGTCATCTGCGACAAGATCAAGTCTGGTGTCTATGAGGAGTCTAGCTCTTCCTACCGCTCCCGCTGGTTCTGTGTCCTGAAAAAGGATGGGAAGTCTCTCCGTCTGGTCCATGATCTGCAACCTCTCAATGCGGCCACTATCAAGGATGCCTCTATTCCTCCACGTGTTGAGACTTATGCTGAAACCTTCGGAGGCCGCTCCTGCTATGGTGTATATGATCTGTTTGTTGGATTTGATCAACGGAAGCTCTCAGAACGTTCTAGAGACCTCACAACTTTCCAGACCCCTCTCGGAGCAAAGCGCCTCACTGTCATCCCTATGGGTTTCACCAACTCCGTCCAGATTCAGCATGGTGACCTCACTTTTATTATGCGCGACGAGATTCCTCATGTCACCGACCCCTACATTGACGATTGTCCCGTCAAGGGCCCGATCACCCGATATGAACAACCCGATGGGTCTTGCGAAACTCTTCCCGACAATCCCAATATCCGCCGCTTCATATACGAGCACATCGCAAACATGCATCGCATCGCTCATCGGATGAAGAAATTTGGCGGAACCTTCTCTGGAGTTAAGTTGCGTATCTGCGTTCAACGAGCTTCTATCATCGGGCACATGTGCACTTATGAGGGAAGAGAGCTGGATGATGACAGAGTTCAGAAGATTCGTGATTGGCCTGTTCCCGAGAATGTCACCGACGTCCGCAGCTTCTTGGGTACCATCGGAGTCATGCGTATTTTCATCCGAGATTTCGCAAAACATGCTAAACTGCTTGTACAATTGACCAAGAAAGATGCAGACTTCGTCATGGGTCCGGATGAACTCTCCGCCATCACTGCTTTGAAGGATCTGGCCATTAACTCCCCAGCTCTCCGTGCTATCGACCACTCTTCCGATCGTGAAGTCATCCTCGCCGTCGATTCCTCTACCGTCGCTGTCGGTTTCATTCTCTCTCAAATGGGCACCGACAACAAGCGTTACCCTTCCCGCTTTGGCTCCATTACTTGGAACGACCGAGAATCCCGCTACTCTCAATCCAAAATCGAGCTCTACGGGCTTTTCTGCGCACTCCAGGCTACTGTAAGGGCAACCTCAAGATGGCCGACAGCGCGAGCCTAGCAGAGGGAGAATCCAAAGAAATGAATAGAGCTACTACAATACATGAGAGGCTGCTCACCTAGCAGAGGGAGAATCCAAAGAGAACAAGATAAGGATTCTCCATGCTAGGAGGCGAAGTATATACTGTAGAAGCGTGAGAGAAAGATGGGAGAACTGTATAGTACACCCGCCACAAGTCCGGAGAATATCACAGGTACGAGCGGGCACATGTGATAGAAAAATGGAGGGAATATGCAAGAGTCGTGCCGGCGACCCAGGGAAGTGGGAATGGGAAGTAAAGAGGTGTGGGAAGAAGGTATGGGTCACCCGGACGTGCCCCGAAGTGTATACGTGCATCCGAAGCGCATCCGGGCATGCGCAGGTGCGGCCGAGTGCGGCCGAGTGCGGCCGAGGCGCGGGAAATGCATCGGATGAGTCGGATGTTGCTCGGATGTGACGGATGTTGCTCGGATGGATGGTAGGAGGGAAAGGGAGCGAAAGGAAAGTAAATAAGAGTCCGTGGAGTGAAAGGAAAGAGAAAGAAATGAAGAGAGAGGGAAAGAGACAGGGGAAAAGGAGAAAATAGGAGTGTCCCCTTACAGCTACTAAGCTTTGGCTCATCGGAGCACGCAGTCTCACCGTCGAAGTCGATGCGAAATACATCAAAGGCATGATAAACAATCCTGATATTGTTCCGAATGCAGCAATGAACCGCTGGATCGCCGCCATCCTCACTTTCTCCTTCAAACTCAAGCATGTTCCCGCTCGTGATCACGCGCCGGCCGATGGCCTTTCCCGACGAAGAAGAGCCGACGAAGACCCTGTAGTGGTAGAGGATGTTGAGGGTTGGATAGATGAAGCGTGTGGCTTCACTTTACAGGTACAAAGCGACGCCTCAGTCTCTCGGGTTTCTCAAAACTGCTTTCGCGCACATCTCGGGTCGCTGGTCCGCACATTCATTTATGACGAAGACTCGACCGGCTTCCGGGACTCTGACAACTCTGAACTCATTCCCCGCTCCCCGAAGGCAACAGACAAGGACACCCGAATGCTCGAGATAGAATCATTTCTCCGAACTAGCGAGGCACCATCCGGACTTCCTGAACCTGCTATGCGCAACTTCGTTCGACAAGCACTGAATTTTTTCTATCGAGATGGCAAGCTCTGGCGCAAGGATACTCACGGCAAGCATAAGGTCTACATCCACCCAGATCGACGGCTCTATCTCATCCGAGCAGCCCACGACTCTCTCGGGCATAAAGGAATCTTTGTTATCCGGACCCGTCTCCTTGAGCGATTCTGGTGGCCCTACCTCGACCACGACGTCCGATGGTTCGTCAGGACTTGTCATCAATGCCAGATCCGCTCCAGCTTCAAATTACACATCCCACCAAGCCCGACCATCCCCCTTTCTCTTTTCCGACGTGTGCACATCGACTGCATGGTTATGCCGGCCGCCAACAAATTCAATAAGATCGTCCACGCTCGCTGTGCTCTCACTTCGTACCCGGAGTGGCGCGCACTTCGCCGGGAAACCGCGGAGACCCTTGGCTTGTTTATTTTCCAGGAGATTCTATGCCGCTGGGGCGCCATTGAAGAACTTGTGACGGATAACGGTACCCCGTTTGTGAAGGCAGTTGAATATCTAGCCGAGAAGTATGGCATCCAACATATCCGCATTTCTCCCTACAACTCAGCCGCCAACGGACTTGTCGAGCGCAAGCACCGCGACGTTCGAGGTTCACTACTGAAGACAGCTGATGGCAACGAGAAGAAATGGGTTGAAGTTGCACCATCCGTCTTCTGGGCCGAGCGTGTCACCATCTCCAAAACATCCGGTATGTCGCCTTACTTCATGGTCCACGGCATCGAGCCTCTCTTTCCATTCGATCTCCACGAAGCGACATACCTCGCGCCTCCACCCGACAGCACTCTTACCACAGAGCAGCTCATCTCCATGCGCGCCCGACAACTCCAGAAGCGGCCGGACGACATCGAACATATGCGACAGAAGGTTATCCGGAGTCGGATCGCCTCTCTCAAAGAATTCGAACGTCGGTTTGCTCGGACTATCAAAGACTTCAACTTCCTGCCTGGACAGCTCGTACTAGTACGTGACAAAAAGATCGAAGGTGACCATTCGCTTAAACATATGCCTCGCTACATGGGACCGATGATAGTCGTCCAACGCACTCTTGGCGGATCCTACGTTCTCTCCGAGCTTGATGGCTCTATATCCACCCTACGCTATGCAGCATTTCGTGTCATTCCATATTATGCCCGACACCGTCACCTCCTTCCCATTCCCCAGCCCGATACTTCCGATGACTCCGACGACACTCCCGAAGACTCGCCCGCTGCGAATTTCGCAGGGCTACACATTATGACGAAAGACCGAGTTTGGACGCCTTCGCGGCAGCCTAACCGTCGAGTAATCTAAATATTTTTTCCACCCGACCAGGGTTCGCCCTGTGTTATAATACCAGACTCCGGTCACGTCCTGTCTCTCTCTTTCTCTTTTGCTTCCGCGTTATCAGCTTAATCTCACTTTCCTCACATATTGTCCGCAGATCTTGTATATTAAAAACCGAAATAAAGTATCATAAAAAAAAACAAAACAAAAAAAAAAAATTTATATGTATATTTTTCCCCTTCTTTTTCTCTCATCCGTCCGGGCCCTCTACTTGCTTTCCACTCTATTCCTCCGCCTCCTACGCCTCCGACTCAGTGTCCTCCGCCTCTCCATCCTCCTCGGTTGCCTCACTCACTTTGGCTTCCTCGCGCTGTGCTGCAGCCGCCCGTTGAGCCTCCCGACGCAGGATGGCCGCCGCAAGTGTCCGCACCACGGCGGCACGTTCCGCGTTTACCTCCTCGAGTGCCGCCATCAGGGCGGATGCGCGGGCATCGGCGTTCGCCAGTAGTTGCTGCAGGATGCGCAGCTCGTTGTCGGTGTGCTCCGGATGTAGTACCGGCATGGTACCTGTCGTGCTCGCCCGCGCCGTTCGACTCGTCTCCCTTTCGCCCGGTCGTCGCCCCCGAGCTTTCGCGGCCTTCGTCGCTTTCGTCGCTGGATTCTTCGCACCAGACACCTTCACTGTTCCTACCTTGTCGGGTTTCTCCACGCGTTTTCGGTTCTTCGAGTGCGAGCACTCGCTCTTCTGGCCCTTGCATACCTGGCACGCACGGCATCCGGACCCGACGCACCTCGCACCAGCCGCCTGGCAGTGCAAACACCGCCGTTCCCTCGTAAACTCCACGACCGGGTGCGGGCACGCCTTGCTCCAGTTGGGCCCGGCGCCGCAGCCCCATTCGGCCGAGTTGGGGTGTCCTCCGCGATCTGCGCAATGTGTGAGTACGATACGGGTGGGCAGGTACTTGGCGCTTACCTGACGGATTGTACTCACCGTACACCGCTACATCCGTCTTTGGAGCGGTCTCTCCAGCCTCCGTTTGTTCGCCCGTCAAGCCCGTCGCCAGCCGTTTTCGTAGCTGTGGTCCCGCCGTCGTTGGTGTCGTTTCCTCGGGTTCCATCTCCGCAGCCTTTCGCTTGCCCTTGTCCCGGGTCGTTGTCGGCTGCCGTCGGAGGGTGATGGTATCGGCCGGGTTTGCGTCGACATCGACGGCCGGCCCACGCATATCACCGCCCACCATTGCCAATGGGGTATCCCGCTGCCGCGACTCGACCGCCTGCTGAATCTCCCTCTCCCGTTGTACCTCCTCCGCACGCCACTCTGCCACCTTCGCTTGAGCCCTGATCAGCTCCTTGGTCGCGCTCGCCATCTTCACCCAGGTGTTGTCCTCGACGCTGCCTAGTGCTACCAGCTCTACCTCGACTGGGTGTTACTTCAGTCATTAAAGTACTCCAACATGGATCCAGAGCAGGGGCTTCTATTCTTCTATGACATAGCCTGTCAATACAGTGTCCATTTCCAGAGGCGGATCGGCCACCGGCTCCCCATCGGCCTTGACACGGACTTTGCGATAGGCCAATTCCACGTCCATGGGCACAAAGAAAATTGCCTGTTTCGCTTCTCGTCTATGTTCATCCCACAATCTGGGGTCGTCATAGGCGAGATTTTGGAATCGCTATGGGCGAATCTCAATGCAGTGACACCGGCGATGAGGACGGCCACACTCGCTCACCGAGCGGAAATGTTGGACGACCGTATATCTGGCGGTCCACCACATCTTCAGGTGGACCCCAGGTGGACACCAGGTGGGCCCAGCCAGTCCACTTTCGACCAGTTTTTTACCACATGAATGCCACCTGATCACCACTTTTTCCACGTAAGTTCACTTCAGTTCATTTTTGTCCACTCTTTTACCACCAGGTGGTATTCAGGTGGTAAAAAAGTGACTAGATGAACTACATAGTTCAGAATAACTAAGAGACAAGTTCAGGTGGTATTCAGGTGATTAGGGGATGATCACCAGGTGGTGTCCATGTAGACCATAGATTTATACAGGTCTTAGCTTAGGTGGTGGTTGGAAGGTGTTCATCTGATATTCATGTGGCATTCATGTGGACTGTGTGAGAACCATATGTTAGTCACCTGGTTACCACTTGGTATTTAAGTGGTGTTTGTGTGATATGATTTTGACAATATTCAAGTACAACCTGATATTCATGTGACTACCAACTGGTGTTCATCTGGTCTAGACGTAGGAACCAGATGGTGTTCATCTGAATACCACATGAATGTCAGTTGATACCCAGATGGATGGTTTCCAGGTGAGATTCAGATGTCATATAGGTGGCAATCACTTGGATACCACCTGAGTGCCACACATATTCAGGTGGTAATAAGGTGGTCATCTCAGTAAACATATACAAGTCTATGTAAGTAGATATGGATGGCAGTCATATGGTGTCCTTGTGGCTTCCAAGTGGTATGCATGTGAGTGAATATCAGGTGGGTGCCAGCAGATAACCAGATGAACTTCATGTGGTATACATGAGATTATCAGCAGTGTCTCTGTAAAAGTAATACAAGTCCAAGGTGGTGTTTATCTGATGTCCAAGTGGTATTCATGTGAGCTATAGGCAATGCAGAAATACAAGTACAAAGTGGCATTTAGTTGACCACGAGCTGGTGTTCATGTGAATTAGATGTGAGAACTATGCAGAGTCCACCTGGATACCACTTGAGTACCAAATGATTCCCAGGTGGTAAGTAGGGGATTGCTAGTGTTTCAATGACCTCACACTCATACAGCAGCAGTATATCATCAATTCCAAGTGGTGTTTATATGGTATCCAAGTGGAAGTCATGTAATCATCAAGTAGATATCAGGTGAATGCCAGATGGACTACAGGTGAAGTCCATTTATCTAATACTCAATAATATCCTCATCATCACTTTCCTCATTCTCAACCACCTCTTTTATTCCTGCTGCCTTCTTAGTGTTCCTCTCCTCCTGCCTGGCAATAACTCGCTGGGTGTGCAAGAACAACAACACATGCATGGTGAAGTCAAAGTTGCTGACAGTCATCCGGTTGAGGACTGTCTGGAACCCACCCAACCATGCATTGAGCTGTTCACAAGCCTAAGTACAAATTAGACAAGTACAAGTGGCTGAGCAGTAGAATCACTTACCTGAGTGTTGAAGGCCCTCTTGTAGTAAGGGTTGCCTTGTTTGTCTTCATCAACCACCACCAAGTTGGGGGCATCTCCATTCAGAGGTGCAGGATTGCACCAAGTCCGACAGAGTGACCCGGTGGTTGTTATAGTGGTAGGAGTCAACAATGATCTGAGTGGTGGGTTTCCAAGCAGGCCAGTGGCCTTGCCTGACAATGTGCTTGAGTAAGGCACACCCCTTGTCAATGGCAATGTAGCTGGGGCATGAGGCAGGATTGGGATAGACATCTTCAAGTAAACGAAGAATCTTGGCCACTCCTTCTGCCTTGGCAAACTTGTGCCAGGCAATCACCACACCACATGGAGCACAGATGGTCTCCACACAGTAGAACCTAGGAGCAGAGAAGTAGTTGTTGTACTTGGTGCCACTGACCTCTTCAACCTCCTGCTCTGCAAGGTTGTCATGCTCTGGCACCTCTGCTGCCCCACCAGCAGGCAACCACTCCTGCCTCTCCTCCTGAGCCCTCCTCAACATCCGCTGCACTCCTAGAAGTGAGGTGTTGGCACAGCATCCACGGAAGGTCCTCCACTGCTCCTGGTGATCTTCACATGCCTGGGTGAGACCAACCTTATTTTTGTTGCAGTTCTTCATGTGGCAACGGTCCTCCATCTCCTCCTTGTGCTCTTGGCAAAACACTCCGGTCTGAGCATTAAGCAGCCCTGCCTCACACCCAGCAATGGCACAGTGACATGGCCCCATGACAATGCCATCAATGACAATCATGCGGACATCTGCATTTGTGTGAAGTGCAACACCTCCAGCAGGTTCAGGTGCATCATTGGCTGGGACATTGTCAACATCCATGGCCTCAGCATCTGCAACAGCTGCTGCCACAGCAGGTCCTGCATACTCTGGCACATCACGATTTTCATCATGACCAGCAAGAGCAGTGGGATTGTCATCCTGGTTGGGAATGACGTTAGCCACATCTTTGAATGCATGACAGCACTCATTGCATGAATGGCCAACTGCACTGCAGATGATCCCCCCATCTGCAAGGTACAAGTAGGCAGCGGTGACAAGCTCACTGATCTTCAGATTGTCCATGAAGATTATGGTCGAGTTGCTGAAACCTGCAAGTAGGCGGATGGACTCCAAGACAAAGGCTTTCCAGACTTGTCTGCGAGTGAGGGTGAATGAAGCTCCACTGGGCTGGACAAACGAGTAGTTCCAGAACTCCGTTATTGCTGCTGTCGAAGCATGGAAGCTGTAGTTGGCATTCACGACAGCCTTGGAGACAATGCAATCCACCCAGACCTGCTTGCCAACTTTGAGGTACTTGGCATTGGGAAGGTAGAGTGCAAGTTGTCAATTGTCGTCAATGAAGCTCTCATGGTCTGCCCAGAACATAGTGGAGCACTTGGGACATCGACCAGCCAATACCGGAACCTTCTCAAAGCACTCACTTCCACGAAGCAAGGTGACTTTGGAGATATCGCGTTCATGGAGGTATTGAGTGAGACCATGGCCATGACAGCCAGCAGTAGAGCAGCCCATGACAGGAGGGGTGATGATGATGACTGGCTGAATTGAGGAAGTGGAAATGGGGAGGAGTTTGCGAGGTAGCTGGCGTTTATCGTTATGCGTGTAGAGATCCAGAGAGTGGCAGAGAGAGTCGAGTTTTTTACCAAGTATGATGGTCTGGCTCTTTGCAGAACATGATTTGTGTTTGTCGCTGGCCAAGAAGAGAGTGTCAAAAATGGTCTCAGTATTCACAGAAGTGTCAGAGGAGCCAGAGGAGCCAGAGCTAGAAGAGCCAGAGGAGTCCATGTCTTCATCAGATCCAGAGTTGGAATTATCGTCAGAGGCATCCATGTTGTCCTCAGAGGACCCAGAGTCTGGATTGTCATCCCCAGTGCCAGCATCATCATCATCATCGTCAGAGTTGTCAGGGACGTCAGAGACATCAACCTGAAGCTTGCCTTTGATGGCACAAACAAAGGCTGCCATCCAGCTAGTGACCACCTGGTTGTTACTACTCACAGCCCTCTGCTGGCCATGCAAGTTGAGAATGTCGGTGTTGGTGGTGATGCTGAAGAGAAGCATCAGAACTGTGGCCAGACTGATGTTCTCACCAAAGGTCAGCTTGAAAACTTTGGCAAAGTCAACAAACTGAATGTCTGAAAACGGATCCTCCAGAGGGGCTGCAGCGGCACAGGGAAGGAGTCCCAGCAAGAAGGAGAGCAATAGCATCATCCAAAAGGCCTGTAAACATAAACTAGGCAAGTCAGTATTTGTTGAAATTGATTGAAGTTCAGACAAAAAAGAACAAGTGAAATGACTGTTGCATTTACACTAATACAAAGAGTAAGCTACCTACTTTGTAGCCTTCTTAGCCGCAGACTTCTTCTTTGCATCTCTGGCCTTCTTGGCCTTCTCAGCCACAACTCTTGCCTCCTCTGCTCTAAGCTCTGCCTCCAACTCATCCAGAACCTTCCCCAGAGTCATCCTGCCAACTTCACAACCTCCCCAGACCTTCGTATGAGCCTCAGACGCAAAGTTGTAGTCGGGATTCTGCAACATGTCCATGAGCATGGGGAACTTGAGACAGCATTGGAAGAGGGCTCCGTAGGTGCCGAAGTTCGTCCTCTTGATGAAGATGGAGCGAAGGAGAGCCTCCTCGACAGGAGCTCCATCCCATGGGGTGGTGAGTCTGTTCCACTTGGCCATGGCACCTACAGCAAGCTGATAGCAGGCATACATGTTGACCAGACCACCATTACCCTTGCCACTGTTGGTCATATGGAGTGGCACCTCCATACGAGTAGCAATTCGTAGGAGAAGAGGGTCGTTGGGAAAGGCAGAGATGAGAGTGCTGACGGGGGAGTGGTGGAGGTACCAGCGACGGAGATGGAAGCGGAGGGGGTGATGGAGGAGACTGCTGAGGAAGTGGAAGAGGAGTTTATGGAGGGGGAGGGAGGCGGAAGATAGGAGAGGTTAACCTCAGATGATTGCTGGAATCAAGTCAGAATTTTTTTCAAGTCAAGTCGGATTTTACGTACAATTCCAATTCTGAGTATATTCTGATCATCCCAGATGACAGCCTCATTGTCGTCGACAGCAATGGCATAGGGGCCCTTTGCTTCCCACATGAGGGTCTGAGCATCCCAGAGAAGGATGTCAGAGCCTGTTGGCAAGCAATAAGTCAAAAACGCGAAGTAGAAAGAAGAAAATTACTAGTAAGGGCCACCATCTTCTTGGCAGCGGTGGTGAGGACAGGCTCCAGAGTCTTCTTGATGGGGACTTTAACCCCAACAGGCCCGGCACCCTCCAGAGGTGATGCCCCATTCTTAAAGACGTGGAGCATGCCCATGACAGGCGGGGCATCAGGCTCCTTGTTGGTGTCTGAATATCAAGTCAGAATTGAACTTGGTGGAAAAAGAGAGAACTTACCAAAGTCAGCCATGTTCAAGGCAACACCCATGGCCTTGCCTCTAGCAATGCCACCCATGGTGTGGGATGCGCCTTGCAAATCCTCAAGGTTGTCAGACGTGGGAGAGGGAGGAGCTGGACGGGAGGAAGCACTGGCATGGGTGATGCCCTTGCGCAAACCCTTACCCATCTGACGAGCGGTGGTGGGTGAAGTGCTAGCCCTGCGCTTTGAAGCGGTGGTGGGTTTGGCGGGGGTGGTGGGGCGCTTGGGAGTGGTGGGGTGCTTGGGAGTGGTGGGGTCAACCTCCATGGTGTCATCGTCGCTGTCTGACAAGTCAGCAGGCTTGGTGACCTCACCGTCATCAATCTCGTTGTCGTCCTCATCGTCAGTCTTCTTCAGCTCACCATCTTCTTCATCACCTAAATCCACATCCAGGTCTTTCTCCTCCTCATTGTCTGACTTATCTTCCTAGTCTTCTTCTCCTTCATCTATCTCCTCCTCTGCATCCGATGAGCCCAAGTTGGTGAGGTCTCTACCATTGCCTTTATCTTTGCTGGCGATCTGCAGTACATCGTCTGGCTCTTCACGCCTGATGCGAGACGTGGTGATACTCGGAGTGATTGGAGCCAAGGTGACTCCAGTCCCAACTCGACGAGCAGGCGGTGCAAGCGGTGCACCACTCTCCTGGAGGGTCCTAGCGGTACTGGTGCAAAACGATAAGCTATACAGTTACAAATGATGGCGAGAAACAACTTACACAGTCAAGTGCTCCACCATAGTCTCATTAGCTTCTTCATCAGCTGCATCACGGTCAGCAGAGGTCCTACAGGCAGTGAGCACTCCCAGACAAGGAGATAGAAGCATGAAGGGACTTATGTAAGTTTCTTTTTCTTTGATTTGGTTGGTTTCTTGGGCACAGGGATCTCCACACTATCAGACAATGTTTGTTAATAGTTTGTTAATTTTTGAAGATTTAGATATAATTTATTTTAATTTATTTAGCTACTACTAAATTTGTACAACTACTACCTACTAACAATGAGCAAGACTCACAAAACATCCTGCTGCTGGGCTTTGGTTGTTGACCTAGTAGACCTGGGCTTGGTGAAGGGCCTGTGAGGTCCATGTGAGGCATAGGAGGTGCATGGGGGGCGCAATGGCGAGTCGGGCGATGATGGGTGGTGACGGTGTGTGGAGGCAGCGACGGTGTGTGGGGGGTGGGCAGGTGTTGACAAGTCGTGGGGGCATGGATGGGCGTGGGGGGTGTCGACAGCACATGGGGAGTGTGGGGGGGCGTGTGGAGGCCGTGGATGGGCGGTGATGGCGATGGAGCGGCGTGGGGCGGTGTCGACGAGGCGTGGGGCGCATGGATGGTGTTGAGGAGGCAGCGACAGTGCATGGGTCGCGTGGATGGGTGGCGATGGCGATGTGGCGGCGTGTGGGGGATGTTGTCGGGCCATGGGGAGTGTGGATGGGTACGGGGGTGTCGTATATGGGCGTCGTTGGGCGCGGGGTACGCAGGGAGGAGTGGGGGTGGTGTGGATGGGCGCGGGGGGCGACGATGGGCGGCGACAGCGTGTGGGGGAATTCGACAGCATGTGGGGGGCGTAGGTGAGTGTCACCGGTGTGTGGGGGTGGCGCAAGGGGGCATAGGGTGGCGTCGATGAGCGTGGGGGGCGTCGACGGCGTAGGTGGCGTGTGGGGGGCATAGGTGGGTGTCAATGGTGTTGGGGGGCCGCGGGGGACGCAGAGGGGGTGTCGACGGCGTTGGGGGGTGTAGGGCGGCGTCGACAAGCGTGGGAGACGCAGGGGGATGTGAGGGGGGCATGGATGGGCACGTGGAGGTGGTGGGAAGGGGTGGAGGTGGTGGAGTGCGTCAGGTAAGTAAGAATGGAGGGGCGGGGCCACTTACGTTGGCTGCCCGTCCTCCTGGTTCCCTCCTGGCAATCCACCATGTGTGGTCGCCATTTGCGTGCTCCGTGGCGCTCTTGGAGGCATTGTGCGTTCGTGGGGTGGGTGGAAAGCGAGGAGGATGGTGGTGGTTGATAAGAAAGCGGCGGCAGTGCTAGCGTGGCACGCCACAGTCACATGCGCATGGCGTCGCGCTGATTGCTAGTGATTGGCGCTGGATAGGCGCGTGTCTAAAAAAGAAAAGAAATAAAAATAAAAATAAAAAGAATATTAATATTCGAGTTTAAGTGCCCGTTAGAGGGAAAATGAGTTATCATCAGATAACTTCTGCTAATCTATTTTGGCTGTCCCATAGCGGAAATTAACTTGGATATAGCTACATTAATTCAAATAAATTCAAATAAATTGCAGGAAAATTATAGAAAATCATAACAAATCATAAAAAATCAGAGGAGTACTTATATGCCTCATAAAATCAGTTAAACTACTAAAATCCACATCAAATTCACATTTCGCCTACATGGTATTCACATTTGTGCCAGGTGAATACCACTCTATTTACCACTATTTACTATATGTGACATCCATATGGTATTAAGGTGGTATCCACATGGAAATCCATATAATTGGCACATGGCTACCACATGAATACAATTTGCTCAGTTTTGTTCGCTGGTGTTCACGTGGTAAAATAGTGACAAAAAGTGATCAAAATGTGATATGTTTCAGCCATTCCTGCCAAACCAAAATCCACTTTTTGATCACATAAATACCACGTGAAGACCACGTGACAACCACTTCACCACATGGTGCCACGTGGACGTCACATGGAGACGTGGTGAACTGTCAGGTGCTCTGATGGCTCCATGTTTCATTTTCGCTCCTTTTGCTTCCCTATTGAGACTGAGGTGTTCCGGTGCTTATTCTGGCCATCACAATAGAGGTCAATAGACCTACTAATGGGGTGCCAAACATGGGAATGGTGCATTGACCATGGGAGTCAGGCACTTCAAATTTATATACAGATTGCTAAAGAGTGCTTGTGGACTTTTAGCAATACTGTCAACACCAGTCATCCCATGATGAGCTGGGTTGTCCCAATGGATGTTGGCAGTGTCTATGGGTGGTTCCCAATTTGTGGGAACTGGGCACTTAACGTGCAGCTGCACAGCGCAACTTTGTTATACATTTGTACAACAAGTGTCTGCATCATTTCAACACATGGGTGTGATTAGAATGATAGGTTGGACAGAGGTGGTAGAGATGGGGCAAAGTTTGTGTTTGATCACCCCTATGGATGGGTGTGAAGCAGGACTTGAGAATGCCCAGACTGGGGTGTTTTGCAAGAAGCATGCGAGGAAGATGGAAACAAAGTGTCATATGAAAGGATGTAAGAAGGACAAGATTGGTGACACCAAGGTCTGTCAAGATCACTAGGAGCACTGGAGGATTCCATGGGCACTATGCCAACACCTCACTTCTTGGAGTGCAGCGGATGTTGAGGAGAGCTCAGGAGGAAAGGCAGGATTGGCTATCTCATGCTGCTGAAGCAGAGGCACTTGAACAAGACAACCTTGGAAACCAGGAGAATGAGGAGGCCAGTGGCACAAAGTATCACAACTACTTTCTGCTCCTAAGTACTACTATGTGAAGACCATCTGTGCTCTATGTGGTGTAGTCCTTGCCTGGCACAAGTTTGCTGGGCTGAGGGTGTTACCAAGATCCTTCGATTCCTTGAAGATGTCTATCCTGATCCAGCATCCTGCCCCAGCTACATTGCCATTGACAAGGGATGTGTCCTACTCAAGCATATTGTCAAGCAAGGTCACTGGCCAGCTTGGAAGCCCACCATCTGCATTATTGTTGATTCATACTACTACATCAACCACCGGTCCACTGACTATCTTTGCTGGACTTGGTGCAACCCAGCACCACTCAGCAGAGATGGACCATGATGAACGACCTATTTCAGGAGCTCATTACAGAAGGTGTGGTCATTATCTATCTGGACAACATCCTGATCTACACCAAGATGTGCGAAGAGCACTATTGGGTTCTCAAGCGAGTCCTGGAGATCTTTCAAAGGAACAAGCTTTTCCTTCGAGCAGACAAGTGCAATTTCAAACAGACCAAGGTGGAGTATCTCGGAGTTGTCATTTCCAAGGGTAAGATCAAGATGGACCCTGTGAAGGTATCTGGACTCGCAGACTGGCCAACACCTCAGACTCAGACTGAACTTCAATCCTTCCTTGTGTTAGTCAATTTCTACCACCGCTTCATCAAGGACTACTTGCATATCGCTCGGCCGCTTTTCAACCTCACTTGTGTGAAGGAATGGCAATGGAACAACTCTGCTCAGTCTGCATTTCTTCGGATCAAAGAGCTGATCACTTCTGAACCTGTTCTAGTATTTCTGAAGGAAGATCAGCCATCTGGGTTGAAGCGGACCTGTCGGACTATGTGACAGGTGCAGTCTTGTCGCAGCTGGATCTGGGTGATGGTAAATGGCATCCTGTTGCATTCTACTCTAAAAGTCTACAGGCTGCAGAGCGGAACTACGAGATACACAACAAGGAGATGCTTTCGATCATCCAGGCACTCGAAGAGTGGCAGCACTACCTCGAAGGCACCAAAGCTCCATTTGAGATTTGGACAGACCACAAGAACCTTGAGTATTTTATTAAGGCTCAGAAACTCAACAGGCCTGCTGGTCCTTCTACCTCTCCCACTTCAAGTTCACTCTCCAACATCATCCAGGTCAGACTATGGGTAAGCCAGATGCTCTCTTGCACCACTCGTATCACTCAGATGGTAAGAACAACAACAAGGATGTGGTCTTGCTCAAACCAACCTACTTTGCTGTCTGTGCCACAGGTGTCACTCTTGAAGGGGAGGAGAAGAATATCCTCTCAGCTATCCGGACTGGACTTCGTGATACAAAGTTTGAAGATGCAGTGGCCAAGGCAGCAGAGAAGTTGAAGAGGGTGCAGGGTAGTCGTAAGACTGTCTGGAGTGCAGAATGGTCTCAATTGGATGGACTTTTGATGTTCTGGGGTAAGATCTATGTTCCAGACTCACCGGACTTATGTTGGACAATTGTAGCCCAGCACCATGACACCAAGGTTGCCAGCCACGCAGGTAGATGGAAAACTCTCAAACTCGTCTTCCGTAGCTATTGGTGGCCAAACATGTCCCACTACATCGTATCCTACACCTAGCACTGCGACCTCTGTCTCTGGACGAAGGCTCAGAGGCATCCACCTATTGGTGAGCTCCATCTACTTCCTATCCTAGATGAACACTGGGACCAGCTGAGTGTTGACTTCATTGTCGAGCTTCCAGAGTCAGACGGATTGGATGCAGTCATGAATGTGGTTGACTGCGTAAGCAAACGTGCCCATTTCATCCTGGCTCACACCACCGTATCTGCCCTCAGGTCTGCCAACTTATACCTACAGAATGTCTGGAAGCTGCTTGGCCTCCCTCAGTCTGTCATGTCCGATTGAGGTCCACAATTTGTTGCTGAGTTCACCCAAGAAGTATACCAGATGCTGGAGATCAAGCTGGCTGCATCCACAGCTTACCACCCTCAGTCGGACGGGCAGACAGAGTGGACGAACCAGGAACTAGTGTCCTTGCTCTGGATCTTCGTCAACAAATGACAGAACGATTGGGCTCAACTTCTCCCTATGGCAGAGTTCACGTACAACAACCAGGTCCATGCATCCACTCAGCAGTCACCTTTCCTCTTGGATACAGGCCGCCATCCTCATCTCAGGTTCAAACCTCATCAACCACCATCTCGGATGGAGGCCATGAATAAGTTTGTAGACCGGATGAAGTCTGTGGTTGACAAAGCTCAGTCTGCATTGGTCAAGGCTCAGGATGACATGAAGCGCTACTACGATCAACATCGGACTCCAGCTCCAGAGTACCAACCGGGTGACAAGGTTTGGCTGGATTCATCGGACATTAACCTTGTCTGACCCTCCCAGAAACTCGGACATGCAGGACTCAGTCCCTACAAGGTCATCTGGAAGGTCAGCAAGGCAGCATATTGCCTCGAGCTCCCTCTGGGCTTATCCTGCCTTCACCCTGTCTTCTCTGTCATCAAACTCTCACCCTTCATTCCCGACCCCATCCTGGGTCAATGCCTAGCTGCTCCACCACCACCACAGCTTGTTGATGGAGAAGAGGAACATGAAGTTGAAGAAGTCCAGAATAGCAGACAGTTTGGCTGAGTGTTAAAGTATCTGGTGTGCTGGTGAGGCTATGGCATTGAGCACAACTCCTGGGAGCCTGCTAGCAACCCTCAGCACGCTGCCCAGAAGGTCAGGGACTTCCATGATCATCACCCAGACACAATCCGAGTACTTCAGATGACTCCAACAGCCCTCAACCAGTCCTGGGAGCATTGGCACAGTCGGAAAGCTCCCGGCTCTGTCCAGTCGTACTTCGACATCTTCTGGTAGCAATCTGTGGTTTCAGAGTTGGTAAATTCATGGCATAGCAGGCAGGAATCGTCCTGTCAGGTTGCCGCAAGCTTGAAAGGGGGGTAATGTAAGGGGACACTCCTATTGTCTCCTTTCCCCCTGTCTCTTTCCCTCTTTCTCTGTTCCTTTCTCTTCTCTTTCATTCCACAGACTCTTATTTACATTTCCCTTGCTCCCTTTCCACTCTACCATACATCTGAGCCACATCCGACACATCCGACATATTTCCCACAGTCCGGATTCGCTTGGCTGCACTCGGCCGCACTTGGGCATGCCCGGATGTGCTTCGAATGCATGTATACACTTCGGGGCATGTCTGGGTAACCTATACCTTCTTCCTCCACTTCATTACTTTCCCAGGTCACTGGTGCAACTCCTGCATATTCCCTCCACTTGCTATCACATGCACCTCCTTGAACCTTGTGATCTTCTATGGACTTGTGGCTGGTGTACTATACAGTTCTCTCACCTTTCTCCCATGCTTCTGCAGTATATACTTCACCTCCTAGCATGGAGAATCCTTATCTTGTTCTCTTTGGATTCTCCCTCTGCTAGGTGCGCAGTCTCTCATGTATTGTAGTAGCACTATTCATATCTTTGGATTCTCCCTCTGCTAGGCTTGTGCTGTTGGCCATCTTGAGGTTGCCCTTACAGTGCTACTATGCAAGGAAGAAACATGCTGTATGTGCCAGGCACTACAATCACGGATTGATAGATGGGTGAAGATGATGGCATTGAGTGACAGCCATGACGCCGTGAAGCAACAGGGAATATCAGCGTACCCCCAAAGTCAGGTTGGTGTATACCAGTCGTTGCTCTCCTGATTTACCACCCTGTGGGAGACACCCCCAGGGAAACACCCCCATCTCCTGGTGCTTGCACCTCCAGCAGAGGATGATTCAGTCATCAATGAGTCACTGATGTCTGAGCTACTTGGGAGGGCAGGAGCTGAGGCAAATGACAACAACAACAACAACAACAACAACAACAACAACAACAATGAAGGTGACAGCTGAAGGGGAAGCCCCTGTTCTCCTGTTCCGTTGGGACATGTATGGCCAGGTATTGCAGTAGGCAATACTGGAACGAGTCTTAAATAGGAAATATGCATGATTTGCCGCTTTACCACATTTATAATGAGTTTCTGAAGGGTAAAATGTCATTTAGCACGGAAATGAGTAGTAAAGTATACAAATAGACTGTAATTGTATTATATCAGCTATCATATAGGGATAATATCGACATGGGAACCTGGACCCATTATTTTGGTGCTCATGCTCACAGGGTTGATGTGTGACCACCAGCGTTCAGGATCTTCCCCGTCCGTCTCAGCCGACCATGGTAAGTAATTGAGTGAGTACGAGAGTTGACAGCTTGCGCCGTGGCCATACAGGTGGAACTTGGGGATGACAAACACAAGACACTCCTGTTCGTCTTCACTCAAGCGCATTTCGTCTGGCAGGTTAGCAATGCGATGCTTTAGATTCCGTGACCATTGGCAGCAAATGTCGTAGGAAAGGACGAGACGAGTAAATTTCTCACTCTTCAGCGTGTAGAAAACAACGAAATCTGTGTTGGCGTATCTATCATGAGGTTCGAACATAGCATCAGTCGAAACATCAGTTGAAATCATACAAGAACTTACCTTTCTCCCTTCTGCAAATTTCCTAAGCCGTTCCGCCAGACAAGACCATGCCGAGCGCAAACAACGCCAGCAACGCCAGTAGAAACATACCCTTTCGAACGCCTCTTGTTGGCATGGTCGACGGCACGAAGCTCAGAATCACAGAGGTTGGGCTGAACACGTGTGAGAAATGAAAAGATGGGCGCCCAAGTGCTCACCTCAGACTCATCATTATGTAAAGCCAGATACGACGTGTACGGCGCCTCCGGAACCCAATGCCCCCAACCATCGCCAAGTGGAGCATCGTATTTCATCCCCCGGTCCTTGTTTTTCAAGCGGAAATTCGCGCCGATAGTCAATATCAAACCATACTTCCAACTTTCAATAATTGTGAGCCAGCACTGCTCCTCCACAAAAAAACCCCATTGACTTACTTGTCGGACGCCGTTTGCCAATTTGCAGGTAGGTTCATTCCCAGCTGTGGGCATGCTGGGCACTCAACTGCACATTGGCCAGGCATTGTTGCAGATACACCTAAGGGATCAAGCCCACGCCCAGCGCGCCTGAGCATACGGATGTGACGGAATTCACGCATGCAGACAAGGAACTGGTTGTAATGCGACTGGAAGAGATTTGTTGAAGACGGTGGCATGGCATAGTACGTACGGTAGATATTCTCACCTGGATTTCAGAGCCACCCATGTTGTCTGTTTTGTGCTCGATAGCTAAATAAAAGTCATACGCCGACAACTTGCCTTGTAAGGTCAAAAAATGGAATGTGTTGAGAACGTTGAACGTGAAAGCAGTACATGGTCGAGATGGTGTTGCAGGATACAAGTGTTTGCGAAGCAGCTGGATGTCGTCTGGAATAAAACCACAACCACAGAAACTGACATCGATTACGTGAATACCAGAGATGTCGACGATGCAGAAGTCCTTTCAACGCTCTCCGGGGACACCGCAATCAGTGTGATCATGCCCAAGCTTGAGGAGTAACCCAAGCGATCCCAATGAAGTACGTGCAAAATGGCTGTCTTTCCATTCCTATCCAAATGAGTCAGAGGTCAATTGCACTGACAGCGATCTGATTTCAATTTGACTTACTTCAATACGATGAAGTGGTGTACTTGTATGTTGAGATAGTATACAAGACTGGCAGAATAATCCAGCTCCGATGCAGTCGATGCACTGATAAACACCATTAACTTCTGCTTGATGGTCTCCGCAACATGTCCTGTGGCCACATCGGCCATCTAACCGGTGAAACTCGTTGATATAGTGTTGTCTATCGTCCTGCGCCCACTTTTTGAGCTTCAGTCGCATTGTGTGGTATGTTTCGATGTCCTGAAGGCAACTGTACGTGGGTCAGTAGTTTGCAGTACAAATATAATACTTACTCTCTCTTCTATCTCCGAGGTATTGTCTCGATCATGATCCTGAAACATTGGTACATCATCTGGATTGCGATTGGGTGTGTCGCTAGAGTTCGATGTCCTATTAATCGAGTCCAAACTATTGCTAGCTGGCTGTTGGATGGTAGTGCGATGAACCCACCCTCCAATTACTCCTGCAGATCTACATAGTCGTCCTTGGGTCCTATGAATAGTAATTGCGATTGTGGGGTTTACTGTATCATCTGACGTCCGTTCGAGTGTCAGTTCAGATGGTTCGTCAACCAAGTCTTGTGGTTGAGAGATCTCAATGTTTGCCTTCTTGGAACGCTTGCGCTTCTGACCAGCCATAATTTGGATGTTGAAAGACTCAACTAACAGTATATCAGCGGCTACTTATACTTATACTGTAGAATTTGTACTCCATGTGGCATACATGAGGCCGTCACAAGGAACATGTCAATATCTGCATGGTTCATACTCTTATATCATGTATTCATAATAGGCATAGGACATAGGCATAGTTTTCGATACAACTTGGCTCATTGGTATAGAGATTGAGACGACGGATTAAATATTGAGACGACGGGTTTCTCCGGCTACCTCCTTCTTGTCGAATGTCGCCAAAGCATCTGCAAGATTCCTGTGCTTCGTTGCATAGCCAGAACCTTTGATTGCCTCAATGTATGCCCTGCATATGTGGTAGTGCAATGCAGACAAGGCGGACATTGTCACGTATCAACTGTCACAGAACACACGGAGTTTGTACCCAACGGTCACGGAGTACCACTCCTTGGTGTCTCCTTTGACAGCTCCTTGGTGTCTCCTTTGACAGCTCATATAGGCGGATAGCGTTGACGCAAGAGAGGGGAGACAGTGTATGCGTAGGCATAGCGTCTGTCGTTGTTAGAAGGGCGGCGATGCCATGGAATGTATTCACCAACGACTTGCTCCCCAAAAGAGACTGGCACATTTGCTGACGTGGACGCAACAACTGGCTCCGATGAAGCAGACTTCTTATCCTTGCCTTTGCAAGGGGTGGGCCAATTGGGGCCGTCATCGGATTCGTCCACGCTATCGCATTCACCGGTGTGGTCGTATTGACCGGCATCAGGGACATATATTTTCTGTTTACCCTTCTCCTTAAATGGGCTGGTGTTTTCGGCGATGTGCTGTTCGTGCTGTGGAGCAGGATGACCAGTGTTCTGGGCACAACACGGTGTCTTGGGAATGGCCAAAGGTTCCCTCTCGCCGAGTGGCTGAGCTGGCTGCTGATGTGATGGCAATCGATAATCGGCGGGCGGCATGTCAGGCATGCAGCGCACCATGACGGTCACACCATCGCCGTTTGGACTGACCGACACATGCACAATGTGGTCGTGCTCACTGCAGGGGACAACTAAGTTGATACGGAACTGGTTGGAGTGGTTGAGCTCATAAAGATGAGCAGGTTGCATTGTCGATCGAGCTAAATCGAGATCAGTCGCTTTCAATGGTGGAAATTTTTCAACTTACGAAGAGGGGCGATGGAAGTGACTTGATCACAATATACTCGAACGTCTGCAATTTATATATCAAAAACAGCCGTTATGCCTCGTGGTGAGTAGTTCATGTGCTCCACCTCTTGAAGTCCAAACTGTCCCTGGAACACTGCAGTTAAATTGACACAGCAACATCCAATGTAAATGTACACACCTCATTCTCTCGCTCTCTGTGTTTTGGAACATGGCAAGGACCAAAGCGACCACGAAAGCCCGTAGTGGTGGCAAACCTTGGACAACCGATGAGCAGTGAGAGTACCTGCATGAAAAAGTCGGAACGTACCATGCGCTTAGCCAAGCACGCTCGCAAGGGGGAATGAAGAAGTTCTGGGTGGTGTTGTATGAAGAGTTCCTCGGGTGTTGGCCTGTCGCCAATGACCTAGAGGTAGAAGCATGTAGCGATGCCGTGAAGAAACAGAAGGACGTACGTGTTCATCGTGTGTTCATCTTCGTGGTATTGTGCTGATTAGTACCTACCTAGCGGTTGAGACAGTGGTTTAATAACCACGCCCGTGCAAGCACCGGCAGCGGTTCACGCAAGGTCTTGAACCTCACTGGGTGAAAGAAGAAACGGCTAGCGGAGTGGCAGGGCTACAGCAGGCTGTATTTCAAGTCCAAGATCAAGAAGATTGTAAAGGAGCGCTGGGCTAAACATGAAGACTACGACAGCGAAAACCTGAAGATACCGATGCCGTTTCGGAATGCAGTCACACAGGAACTTTGGAAAGAGGCCTCGAAAGACAAAGACTTGAAAGAGGAGGTCCTCGACTTCATCAAGGAGCTGTACAAGCGAGACCCATACGCCGCTTCAGATATTGATAGTGATGACGAGGAGGAAATTGACAAGGAGGAGAAGGAGCGACGACAGGCTGCGCAGGGGTACCATCAGTAAGCCAAGTTTCTTGACAACACAGTGCAGCAACTCACTGATTAATGCAGGCGGGTTGAATGTCTTCACTTAACCATGGCTCGAACGCTTGAACAAATCTTAGCCAAGACCGGATTCTGCGGCATCATGGTCCTTGTTGGACTGGAGCCCAAGGAGGGCGGCAACTTGAAGGTTCTAATGTGAGCGCCATACGGTGGCCTTTGCATTCCTGCGTACTGACTCTTTCTGACGTACAGCGCAGATCATGGCGAAACGGAGGCAGGCAGTGATATATTTGATTTCACGCCTGGGCTGCACGACGGAATTAAGAAGGCGCTGTCGAGTTTTGGCAAGGCTGCGATTCGTGAGTTCAGAACCAATGTCCTGCCCGAAGACTTACCTATAATCACGATGTAGCACCTGCCGTTCGGGCGCGTCATTCACTCCCTGGGATGGAGGCTCGGAGGAATTATTCGTTCAACCAGATTCGACACCAGCTACGATAGACCCAGCAGGGACACAGCGACATTGAGAACGGGTTGCTGCACTTCTAAAGGAAACAATGCGAAAAGTAGATGCGAGTCGGATGGATGTCGATGAAGAGGACACCCACATGGCGGGAGTGAACGAAGGCGATAGCGAGAAGGACAACAGCATCACTGAAGGGGAGGAGGAGCCTGATGCATGTCCGGTCGACACAAATCCTGCTGTCAGCGATAACCCAATAACGACCGGCGGAACCAACAATGTACCTACCGAAAACACGAAGAAAGGGTCGAAGAAGTCTGCTGTCGAGCCATGGCCAGAGATGGGAGGGGAATATCTGCGAGGTTTCAAAGGCCATACATTATGGCCTGATCTTGTTGACACATTTCTCGCGCACAAGAGTTATGTCTCTAGCCCAGCAACAAAGGTGCGCCTGTCTCTACTTGCAGCTACAAAATGTCCTGTCGTACTTTCGGAATGGATTCGTGCTGGGCGC
Organism: Pleurotus tuoliensis; assembly: GCA_036872985.1. Classification (NCBI taxonomy): domain Eukaryota; kingdom Fungi; phylum Basidiomycota; class Agaricomycetes; order Agaricales; family Pleurotaceae; genus Pleurotus; species Pleurotus tuoliensis. The sequence continues at coordinate 224,361 of JAYMDH010000011.1, read as the reverse complement.
TGCGCTGAAAAGCATCAGAAGCTCAGTAATGATGGAGTTGAGACACTCACTCAGGAACTCTATGACTGGTGGTTCTCACTTCAACCTGAATCCCGCGTCCCCGATGGAAGTCGCCACAATTGCTCTGATCTATCACGCGATACTACAGCATTCAGCAATGATGCATGGGCGGAAGTGAATAAGGGAACGGTAAATGGAGTGTTTAGTGTCGTTGTTTGCATGGCCTGGTGGTTGGAGGGTTCTGATGGTTCTCCATCTGACGCCTTCGACTCGCTCATTGACGACGTACTCTGGGTTCTTCATCACCTCGTCACCATTGAACGGCCGGCAGTTGTGGAGGAGTCTCCTTCAGCTGGGAAACCACGTTCCACATCGTCCACAAAGCCGCGAAGTTCTCGTCGTCGTTGACAGCAAGTCGGCGGGCGCCTTTGCATATTACCTAATGGAGAGCACATTCAAGTTCCAAGTTCGTAGGTCCATGCCGCTTCTATTTTTTTCGTTCGCACTATCACTCGCATTGTCTACGTTCGCATTCACTTTAATATTCTAATGCTTTCCGCATCGGAGTCACCTCTCTCATTTACTAGTACATATATCACACTATTCAAATACTTACACTCATTCAAATCTGGACTTATATAATGTATATTTTACTTCATATTGGTGTTGCGTTGCTCCTTACCTACCTTCATTTTGGACCTCAACAAATGATACCCGTAAGTCAGAATGACAATGTCCTGAGGATTTTATATCTCTATGTTTATGTGTGAATAATCAACTACACCCACATCTACATGGATAAAGTTAACTGTGGTCTATGTGCATGTAATTAACTACACCTACACCTATGTGCGTATAGTTAACTATGGTTTATGTGTAAATAATTAACTACGGTCTACATCTACGTGCGTATAGTTAACTACACCTATGTGCGTATAGTTAACTACACCTACCTGTGTGTAATTAACTGCACCTACACCTACCTGCGTGTAATTAACTATGGTCTACACCTACCTGCGTATAGTTAACTACAGCTATATGCATCTAGTTAACTTTGGCTCAAGCATTTGCTGTGACGTAGTTAACTCCAGCTATCTGGGGGAAGTACAAACATGCTAACTACGTACAGCAAGGGCTTAATTAACTTATGTTACTCCCATTACTGTTTAGATAGTTACAAATGATGTACGTAGTATAACATGGCAATATTATAATTTCTGAGCGCACTCCCAAGGCCGGCGGCCGGTGGCGACGCACACATGAACAACATGGATTTTTTTGGGAAGGAGAAGAACTGCCGTCAATAGAGGCTGGGTATGATTCGCGGGCAATATCACGAATAATGCATCATGATGGTATATAAACCTATTATAAATAAGAGGTAGTGATGAATATAGGCGCAGGACGGTAGTACTTAAAAGGAATGATTGTATCTGCTGTTTTTGCTTGCAAGGAAGCGGCAGGACTTGGGTAGATGGCGTTGTCGAGATCGATGTTTTGACTCTCATACGCATCAATCCCAGTCCATGCCTTCTTTGAGGGAATACTTGCGGTTGATGGTGAGCTTTGTCGCTTTGTCAATGGGGACTTTGAGTCACACAGTGATAGTAGCTAGATTGATTGACCTGTGCTAAATAAACCCAATAATGAGGAAGGGAATTGCTGAGTATATGTGTGTGCACCAGCCTTAGCTTCAGTCCCGCCCTCAATCCCACATTTTCAAGCAAACTATGCACAACTTCGATGTTAAGCTCACACAGAGTCGTGAAGCGACTTGGGACACTTGTTTAAAATGTCTTCCATATAGTTCCATTTACATCTTAATACCACTGGTGATGGAAATAAGAAATTATTTATATTAATCTACAAGCTAACTTCTGGATTCCCTTGGTGAGGTTATGGGCTTATGCCAGCAGTGCCGCCGCCAAAATCTGGATCATGGCACTCACATTTCCAGGATACAATTCAGCAGATAACTTTGGGTGCAGGGTGGACGGCAATATGTTGTTGCCACCATGGTGTCCCTGAGATCTGCTGGCAAACCAATGGGAAGGATATTCACACTGAAGTTAGTGTGGGATGTGTGCACCCGTGATTGGAGACTCATTCAGTTACTGCCTAGAACCCAAGGTTTATCCGGTAGGTGCCATGGTACCTACATGCTGGAACATTTAAATACTACACAGATGTGAGCTTGTCTCACTTAGACTCTCGCCCCAGCTGGCCGTTATGCTGGCATAGTGCGAGGGTATCACACTTAGTCCCCTCACTTTCTGTCATTTGTCGCAATCTCCTCACCGGTTTATTTGATCTCTGGATACTGTTCCATGTACGTTCTCATCATTGTCTGTAGTATCAAGCTCACGGTCAACTCTCTCTATCAAGTTGTAGCTATATGGCTCTGCTACGCCTATCCTGGCATTGCCACTGTCTCCGACTACCTCATGGTTGGGGTCTACGATGAGGACGATGCTCGCCAACTATTGTCATCCACATGGGTGATGCCCCGCCCCAACCCTGTCCAGTCTTGTCTCCACACCTTGGTTGATGGTTGTCGATGGCCCAGTTATCAACACCAGTATTGTTTGGCAGCTGCAAGTTCTTTCGATGCTATGCACAACCTTTTGCTCTCACAGGTTCGTGGCATGTGCGCTCGGAGTCGCGGCCCCTTATTGAATGTCTTTGGGACTGTCAGGCTCTGGGATCAAGTCATGCACATTGTATGTACCTATAATCTTTGTCTTGATGCGGTAGCACGTACTGATCTTCGTGTTGTTCAGCTTGGCTTCAAGTCAGCTGTCTCAGTCCTCGCCATCGCTCAAGCATTCGCCATCCATCGTGCTCCATGTTGTTATTGTCTCGTGCAAGCTAGACTGACGCAACATGCTGTGCCCTGACTCCCCTCATCCTTCTTTCCGCGATGCTTCTCACCACTTTGCTCCCTTCGCTTTGGCGAAGGCCACTTCCACTGGTCTCATTGTCAAGCTCTCGCGGTGCTCACACAGCTGAGCTAACCATGCCCGCTTGTCAATCGACTTTGGAGTTGTGGAGAGTCCTCTGTCGCCGCGAAGTCGTGTCTTGCCACCAGGTCGCATGCCAAGGGTTTGATGTGCCGCCCTTCATAATGGTTTCATTCGAATTTCGTGTCTATTCATCTGTTGTATGAGTCCTTGTTCATAGTGCCGACTCGTCATCGCACTCGCAGTGCTGCTGGACATGCTGTTAACCTTCAAGTCATCAAGTCGGATTCACAGTGCATACCTTCCTTCCTCGCTTCGTTCACATCGTTCATGTCTTCTCGCTCAGCTTCCTTTTATCCTTTGACGACGGGGTGATACAGAATTTTCATCTCTCCGGGCGACGTCGCCAATGCTTGTCAATCGGTGTCCTTCCGCAGTTGATCGTGTCCATGTCGAAGCTCCGCATGGGCTCGTATTCATACCTGACATGTGGTAATCGAAGCCGTTACTGTTTATCGTACTTGCACAGGTGGTCAGATGCCCCTTCATGTGCTGCAAGGTGGCATGTTGAAGCTCACTTGTCAAGACTTGGATGTGCTTCCATTCATCACAGCGACGTAGGGAAGTACAACAGCAGGTCCGGCGTCAAGTGGTCCATCATCACCATCGGCATCAGCGTTCGGTGTAGTTCGTCAACCATCGATATCATGTTTGACGATGTGCGCCTGCTTTCTGTCCCCAGGCCTCGTTACCCTCATCGTCAAGTCTTCGTGCCTCACTAGGGTTACGTTTTCGGCTGAGAGTGGACTGCCATTACCTTGGACATGTCGTCAGCCTCAAGCGTCGGGGTATATCGTTAGTATGTACCTTGAGTGTTCGTATGGTGACGCCTACTGATTCTTGGTGTCGTCCAGCTAGCTTTCACATTGTATCTGCCATCTTCTACCCCTCGCTTCATTGCTGCTATCATGTCCGTGGTGATCGCCATCCATCCCTGCCCATGATCCCACAGTCCATCCGTCGTTTCGTCGTTTGTGGTGTTCGCCAATTCCCGGAATCGTTCAACGCGCTGTCTCTGTCCCAACGGCTTGTGTGTTGTTGTCACTCAGCTACTGTCTCCTAGCTGTGACATCCCTGTAGCCTGTTGCCAGGATGTCCTGCTTCCGTTTGGAGTGAGCTGCCCAGCTGCTGACATCGACCTGAGCGCCATGCAGAGTCTTTTCCGCAGTTGAGAACACCCTCCGCCTTTCACCCGCTCTCTACCTCGGGCTCGTGTCTGTTTGGGGATCGTGGAGTCGAATGCATGTCTGTCTGCGGCACAGAGTGATCGTATCGCGGCTTCGGCTGGTCCTGCAGGCATTCTACGTTGAGCACTGGGACTCGAGTCCAGATGTAGTGTATGTATCTCTGTTCTTGATTGAATATTTCTTACTGACTCTCCCTGTTATCCAGCTGGGTCCCATGTCTTCGTATCCTCGTATCCCCCTTGTCCTTCCTCTCTCAATCACGTGTATTTGCTGTCCGTCGTTACTGTCTCAGTTGGCAGCATCCCAAGCTTCGTTCAATGAGTTTCCATCGCCATCCAATGCTTCCGTCCCTTCCACTTCTTCCTGCACTGCTGGTGTTGCGCATTGCTGTAAGCCACATCGGAGGGGGATGGACCGTTGCGGTGTCGCAACTGCACTTGCTTCGAGCTGTCAGAATCAAGTCCAAGGTAGGTACATACTTGATTCTCCACGTGTGACTGTGTATTGACCTGTCGTGTCCTCTAGTCACAGGCTGCCTTTGCTGCGCAAGTACTTTATCCGCTAGCCGGGCCTTCAGTTGGTGGATCTTGATATGTGTCCCTCGAAAGTTGAGCTTGAGGCCTTGAGGCCACATCCGCTTGTTCTGTGTACAAAACGGGATTCATAAGGGGAACTATGCCAAAATGAAGCCATGTTTTGGGCACTTCGCCTATAGTGGTTTTCATTCCCACAGTCTAAAATAGAATTTGCATTGCTATAATCAGTATGCGATCACATCCGATTGGCTGCTCAAAATACCGTAGAACCCCAAAGAGAAGATCTTGTGTGAATCCATACATCCCGGCTGTACCGTGAGTGGGAGTCAAGCTAGAACATCTCACTAGACGACACGTCTTCTTCGACTCGAGTGGCGACGACAACGTCTCCGCCAGCTCCAGCACAGAAGATGACTGTGAGCACAAGACTCGACTGGTTGAATATGACGTGGACAACAGCGACAATGAGGCCGACATGTATGAGCGAGAGTTGAATGAGAACAAGGATGGAAGTGAGCAAGAGGGCGTATATGTGTACACCCATCCGCTTGAACCGATCAGCTATTCGGTGTCTGGGGACTTGGACAACTTGGACGATATCAATACCCCTTCGTCCTCTTCCTCGTTGCATCTTGCCCAGCCCACTCCTCTTCCTGTCGAGCTCGTCAGTATCCTACAGCCCCACCTGGACGCCTTCCGTTTGCTTGAGCTGATCAGCCATGGAATGTACAGCTCGTCTTCCTCAGACAACTCAGATGACAGTGCCTCCTTGTCTTCCTTGTCTTCCTCCTCTCTCGCCAAGCCTGTCAATGCCTCCCAGGATGCCACCGGTATGGACATCGACGCGCTCGCCGTCTCCTTCTCTTCCTCTTTCCTCTTCTTCATGTCATCGAGTCTCAAGCTTCAAGTTTTGTTTACGCGTTAAGTATGCTATGCACGCTATGCACTTCTCCACTATGTCTTCCTCTCTGTTTCGCAGCGTATGTCTTATATTCGGCATAAATCGTAGGTATAGTCCCTCGCTATTGTCCTAGTTACGGGTCCTGGAATGAAATGGAAGAAACTGTTTTACACAGTTGTGAGTATACGGGTGCTTGCAAAAGATGCAGGCAATCAACATACCCGGTTGCCAGTTTCTTCTTTTAATTTAGTTTACCTTTTAATTTGATTTAATTAAGCACACATGGAAGGTAACCACGTGTCATCAGGGGATCATGTCAGTTGCTGTATTAAGTCGCTTTCAAGGTGCTTTAGGGGGGTGCTCCTAAATTGTCAAAGAACATTATTCTCCTCCAACTAATGACACAGTGGGCTATAGAATCAGAATTAATTTGCTACAGTCTATATGATGAAAATCCTGTTAGTCCAGTTCCAATGAAATGATAGTTTACTCCAGCTGAGGAGTAGATGGTCATTCTATCAGTGGTTGAACTCAAGTGTAGATGTCCAAAATCCTATAGGAAAGTCTATTTAGAGCTGAGACAATGATTGCCATGGTAGGTTGCTGGTCTTTGGGACTTCAGGGGGGCATAGGGAATCCAGGGGCAGCCCAGGGGTACATATGAACTTTGCTGCATTAATTTCTCCCTATTGCCACTTTATTTGATGACCAGGACACTAGGTCAGTTCAGCAAATACAAGAGCTCACATGTGTGCATACCCAAGAACCGATAGTATAAGTAGTAGCTAGAAATCTAAGATGAGCCTAGTAAATATGGACAAGTCTAATTAGGAATGGATTGTAGCCAAATGGCTATGATATTGAAATGGACCCGTAATTGCCATGCTTGCAATGGCCCACATCTACAAGTATAGTCTCCCTTAATCATAGATACACCAATTGTTTGTCGCTCGGAGTTTTGTATTCATATGTAGTGTTCGATTCGTGCAATATATCGTGTTAGGTTACTTTGAGTTCATGATCGTGTAGCAGCGAAGCCATTACGAGGACTTCGCTGTCCTGGGGGTCATTTCAACATTCAATTTTCAAATCCAATGCGGAGCACTGAACACACTAACGAGATGCATACTCCGTCTTTCACACAACCAATAGTAGCAACGCCACGAACCCTCCGCATTCATTTACCTGCTACATTTGCTTCTCTTGCTGATATTCTAGTTGATATGTCATTGATATAGTATAGTAAATGGTGAATAGTAGGTACTAAATGCGGACAGCTTTGCTTCTAGATTCCTTCCATAATCGCCTGAGTGTTGATTGGTGCTGTTCGCCATGTTATGCCAGCTGATACGACATAGCTTCCCAGTCAAGACTCATCACCCTCCCATATTCAAGCAACAACCTACACAATCCCTCACATCAGTGACTCGTACTTTCGCTCCCACGTCCCTCAAAGCTCCTCTTCCCCTAGTCACCTATTACACTGATGAGCCACTCACCTAAACAGATATGCAGTCATATCCTCCTTCCGCCAATACGTCTTGCTCCACGCCCTCCCCACCTCCGCCATCTTCTGCGCCGTCCCGTCGTGGTTCCCCTTCCCATACATACCGCCGCGGAAGAACGCGAACACATCGTAGAGGTCCGAGAGGTCGACTTGGATGGGGACGTAGTGGACCCACGGCTGAATGTGCTCCAGCCACCTGTATATGGTTGACGTCAATGTAGGGCCGGGTGGGAAGTAAGAGAGGGATGGGAGAAGCAATGGGACATACCATTCTGGGTAATTCGTTGCTTTGAAAACAAGAGAGTTTGTCGTGATCAGCCTCTTGAACCGGCTTGACCAGCCATTACTGTCCACCTATGCACTCCGTTAGCGCATCGTAATTATTACAAGTGCTAACTTCCTGCAGGGTTTTGTCTTCTTGCTCCAAGAATGCCTTGTACTCCCCTTCTTGAACAAAATATGATAAGACTTGGGTCGCGAGCATCGTTCAACGCGGAGAGCCGTTTAAGGTGAAAGTTGGCGTCAATTGCCAAAAAAAGACCGTGGATCCAGCTACGTAATGTACTATGCCATCAGCTGTAGTCATAACTAAGCCATTGAACATACCTTTTGGAGGGTCCATACTGCTCCCAGTCCAGCGGGAGATTCTTCCCAGGGTGGGGGCACGTGGGACACAGAACGGTACATTCAAAAACTTGCCACATCGGATGTCCGGTAAGGGCCGACGTTTTGCAAAACAGGTTGACACTTTCAGCTGGTGAGTAGCTGGCATGTCCAATGGAGTAGTACACAGTACCAAGTCCAAAACGTCAGCGTATTGGACGTCCGGTGCAGGCTGACGCTTTCCGAAAAAGGCCAACATTCTCATCCAGTGAGTAGCAGGTATGTACTGTATTGTTATACATGATACCCAGACCAAAGCCTCCCCCAATTTAGGCAAAATGTCACCACCTCGGCTGCTCGGTATAGGCTGATGTTTTGCCACATAGGCTGACGCCTTTAGCCAGTGAGTATCAGGCATGTTCTATGGTGTAGTATACAATACCAAGTTCAAAACATTGGCCCAAGTAGGCAAAACATCAGCACATCAGACAACCTATTTGGGCTGATATTTTGCAATCACATCCAACTACGTCGGTCGGAGCATTTGACATGAGTTGCTGCGCACCAGCTAGATAAGTACTGGGCTGGTTTCTTGTGTATCTCTTACCTTACATTTTACTTAGTGAGGACTGTACTGGACATCCAATGGGCTGACATATTGGACTTGGTACTGTGCACTACACTGTCAGATGTGCCCGCTAATTAATGGCTGAAAGCGGTGGCCTGTTTCAGAAAATGTTGGCCTGTACCGGACATCCAATGCGCTGACATATTTGACTTGGTACTGTGCACTACACTGTCAGACATGCCAGCTACTCACCAGCTGAAAGTGTCAGCCTGTTTCGGAAATCATCAGACTGTACCGGACATCCGATGTGGCAACGTTTGTGACTTGCCATTATAAACTATACCATCAGACATACCTGCGTCTTACCGGCTGAAAGCTTTGGCCTGTTTTGAAAAACATCAGCCTGTAACGGACATCCGATGTCACGAGTTTTTGGGCTTGATACTATGTACTATGCCATCGGACATGCCAGCTACACACCAGCTGAAAGTGTCGGCTTGTCTCGGAAAACCTCAGCCTGTACCGGGCATCCGATGCGCTGACGTTTTGGACTTGGTATTATATACTACATCATAGGACATGCCAGCTACTCACCAGCTGAAAACTTCAGCCTGTTTCGCGAAACGTCGGCCTGTACCAGACTGCCGATGTGGCGACATTTTGCCTTAATCAGCAGTGGCTTTGTTCTGAGTGTCATGTATAACAATATGGTACATCCCTGCTACTCACTGGCTGAAAGTGTCACCCAGTTTTGCAAATTGTCAGCCTACACCAGATGTCCGCTGTGGTGATGTTTTGCACTGGGAATTATATACTACACTATAGGACATGCTGGCTACTCACCAGCTAGAAACATCAGCTCGTTTTCCACAACATCAGCCTGTACTGAACAGCCGATGTGGCGATGTTTAGCCTAAATCGGCTGGTGCTTTGGTCTAAGTATCATGTATAACAATACAGTACATATTTGCTACTCACCGGCTGAAAACGTCGGCCTGTTTCAGAAAACGTCGGCCTACACCAGATGTCCGACATACCAATGTTTTGCTTATTTGGGCAGATTTTTCTACTGATGCATCATCTATAGCATGCCAGTAGGTCTCGGCTACATGCTGGCTTAAACCATCAGCCTCAGTAGCAAACAATCGGCTTACATCAGCTGTCCGATGCTGGACCGATTCACTGACATTTTAGCCCCGCTGCATCAGTGTACCTGTATAGGAATGATTGAAAACAACCTAGCTACCTCACTAACCATTCCACAGCATTCTGCTGTATTGCCGGTCAATGTCTCGGGCCTTCCGATGTGCAAGCTGCTCCGCGCGGATGGTTCTTATTATATACATTGTAGACTTATCATATTGGGCAATTTCCGCTGGACTCTGCGCAGATTGTTCCTATCAATACAATGTATAACTCCGCTTTGATGGTACATTGTAACTCCGCTATGTGGACAATTGAAAGGAGCTTTGGGGCGAGCAGCACAGTGAAGATTCTAAAGGCACTGAAACACTTTCACCTGTCTTGATTGTAAAGGGAGGATCGAGTAATGACGACAGAGAAGATCGGGCAATCTAGAGTGCTCAACATTCTTTCCTAGTGGTAAATCATTGGCCTTTCCATAACATAGTATGCTATACAAGCGACGTCGAAGTTGTGTATCTCTAGAATACGTGCATCGACAACATTGAACGTGTTGCGCATGCACCTCCACATGACCATGACCATCAGGACATGAGTCAGACCGCAGTCTGCAGTAGAACTTCATAGAAGGATCTTACTAACGGAGTGAGTCATACCGACTCATACCGAGTGATACTGACCGGTATTGACTGCGGATCTATTGATATCATAGGTAGATTACAGTATATAAGGAGCCTGTATCTGTCTGCAATCAACCAGTGCTCTACCCAGAGAACTACTAAGTGTGTGCCTCAAGCTACCTAGCTACAAGTAGTATTAGCTTTATAACCAGTGAGTAGACATTAGTCTTTCACTCAGCGCATGCTCGTCCTCTCCGCTTAGGATTGATGGACAGATGCTCACTCAACAGAACGTTGTACAAAGCTCGGAGGATCACTTGCGTCCAATGGGAAGTTCGACAACTAGGTGACTGTGTGCGGGAAACAGGCAAACAGGCGCACACAATAGATACATCTAACCCGCAACCTCAACAACTCCTCGACAACTTTCCCGACTGATAACCCTTTCAATGTCATCAACACACAAACTCCAGCGATCGCAACATATGTCATACGGCCCCACTTCGTCTCCCCCAGAATGTCATCGACAGCTCAAGGCAGATGCAGATGGCGATGAGGGTGATGGGGAAATAAGAGCATTAGCACAACAAAGTGAGTTCAAATCCCTGTATAGCACAGTTGCAGACTCACCAACTGCCTCAGCTCCACCCCCCCCCCCCCCCTTCCACTCGCCACTCCATCGAATGCAGCCCCTACACACGAGACGCCACTTGCACAGACAAGACATTGTACCGCGCTCCGCTGCTCCTTGGGGCCAGCATCACACTACCGGGACCACCTGAATCCCAACTTGGGGAGGTGCCAACGTGGCAGCAGCCAGGGGCATCAACAACGACGCCATGCTGGCTCCCCAGAGAGGCCTGACTTCATCCCGCACAAGCCATGGACCGCCTGAAAGTGCAATCAAGTGAATGATACAGGCAAGCGCTCAGTCCGCAGACAACTTACCTGGCATACAAGCTGTGACAGCAGAAGGTGCAGGCGACTACATGCGAACGGTGATGATGGAGACGACGACTTGGAGGTTCAAAGGTGAAGAGAGCGAGTGATGTCAATGAAGGTCAGGTGATGGGACAATGGGATGAGGAGGGAGCGAGGCGAGGAGCAGGAGGTAAGCAAGTGATTTGCTGCTGCCCTCTGCTCGTATTCACCTCCCTTCTATAGATCTCCGTCCACCAACGCCGAATGGGCCTATCATCCAACGCACGCACATGCCCAGATCCCGCGCAGATCCCATGACATACCACACCTAACTGCCAAACTGCGAACCACAGAAACCAGAAATCCACGGAATCCACAAGTCCGGCAGAGTCCCACAGCAATATACTGTACGTGTTCTGTGCAAGTGTTGGCATGTGGGAGTGTGGGTGGAATGCATGCCGTGCTACACTGTGGTTGCAGGGGCACGTGCTCAGGATGCAGAGCGCCGGGACATGCATGTAAGCATGGATCTTGATACGCGAACCTGAGAGGCGGAGGGTTGCCCAGAGACAATGCGATCATGGAGATCGTTGCTCATCTCGCACAGTGCTAATTCTTTGCCGTATCCAAGTATCTAGGTATGTATGTCTTTGTTCCATTTTTAATCTATTTTTGGGCTTGACCTTGCCTTACTTCCCAAGTCCAGGGCGCTGATGCGATGGCAATGCGGGCTTGCCGATAGCCTCGCTCGTCACACCGCACTCCCGATGCTGCCACACTGCCACGCCCTCATGGTGACGATGTATTCCTCCCTCCTGCGTGCACCCTGCTCTGTTCTGCATCGACATGCAGGGCCCATCGAGAAGACCACAAGGGGGGGTGCACGGAGGGTATGCTACTCAGCATGGGTGCAAACTCGACAATGACAAGGATTGGCCGGCGATGCAGACAGCGACAAGTGTGTGGGCCCCGCGGCCTTTTGCAGGAGAGACAAACCCCCCTGTCTGCGCAGATCCTCCCCACCTCTCCCGCTCCTCCATCTCTCGTGTTCATGTTCATGTTCGCACTGGTATTGTGTGTGATCGCATGGGATCTGCGCACCAGTGTTCATCATGCGCACCACCCAGCTGGAGAGTGTGGCATTTGATGGCCGTAAGCACCCAGAGTGCACCCCCTGCTGGATCTGCTGGAGGACGGCAAGGGGGCGCTTGGCTGGTGCGAGTGAGTGACAAGACGAGTGAGTGACAAGAGTGGGAGCAGCAGATGCATGGAGGAAGGGGTGCAGGGCATGGAATGGGGTGTGGAATGGTGGAGCGGCGAATGTGAATGGTGGGATGGGGAATGGAATGGACTGACATGGAATGGAATGGAATGGGATGGGGAATGCGACCCTGGGCGATCGCGCAGATCGCATTCTGCGTTTGGTGGTAAGTTCTCCCCTGAACGAATGTGCACGTTCATATTCGGTTGTTGATGATCTATTTAGGGCTTGACTTACTTCCTGGATCCATGGCACCGGGGCACCGTTGCGCGGCCCTGCAGAAGGCACAATTGCAGCCTAGGTATCCGGCTTTCTGCTGTTTTCGTTGCGGAGTCCACACGGAGATAATGGCAGTGTTGGTTTGTCTGGAAGAGTAGATACAACCAGACGAGGCACGATGTACACAAGCAAGATAGTGTTGATTTCAATACTATGCGTCGCACAATAGGATGGCAGGAACTCACAGCGAAGATGCAACCTGTGCCGGGAGACGCAGGTGTCAATATGTGCCTGACCCCCATTTCACATTCCCCATTCGTCGCATTCAGCGTAATCTGCGTATTTTAAAGTGATATAACTGCGACTCAGCATTTGGAGACAGCCTGCCTAGATTTCTCAAGAGTCGGGATTTAGGTACACCCGCATAGGTCACCGTCCTTCCAGGCCACGCGTTCCACGATCTCCCAAAGCCCGAATTGCGGGCATGAGACACATTTTGAGCAGGTCAGTTCTCCTGTTTCTTTCGCTGGGAGCTACGGGGTTACTGATTCTAGATTCTAGAACGAACAGACGCGACAGGTGTTCGGCCAGATTTCCCCGACTAGTCCGCGCAAGATTTACATCTGCCATGCAGTTGCCCACAACTGAATGGGTGTAACGACAAGGTGAACGTACAACAGGATTCCGTTCAAACAGCTAAACATAGTGTTGTGTACGTGCCATGTACCATGCACTCCTGCCTAGAATCCTGCGGCTCAAAAATCAACTAAAAGAGAATATGAGTAAAGTCACGATACCTCACCATACATCTGCGAGCATTGTACGGGGAACTCACTCCCCCATGTCCTACGATTCGTTGTCAGGCGGAATCTGTTCATCTCAGTTTGAACGTGCACAAGCATGTACAGCGCCATCACCACCGTTGTTTCAGGATACACATTCCAGAATGTCCAATGTCTGAACCGCGGGCATGAGTAGGGTGCGACTGTCTTTTTCTTTTGCTGGGAACACATCGATAACGATTAGCACAGAGGATGGACCCATGGGTCCAACGCCGATGACATTGAGTAACGACTTTGCTGGACGATAGCCGGGATTGTTGATTTGCGATGCTGGATATCTTCAACCGAATGAAAGAAACACTCTGGGAATGCGAGCCAGCCTCGCTTGATTTTGACATTGGGGATAATGCATCCATGCGGAAACACTTTTCGCAGACTATGTATGGCCATTCGAGGTCGAGATCCTTACAAGCCTGCATGCAACCAATTTAGTCCCCATTTGTTGTCTTCAATGTTCCATGACAAGACTTTTAAGCCACCAAGTGTTACCGAATTGCGCTGTATGATAGCTAACTCTATTTTCTTGTCAGGAATAATTGGATCTAACTCAGAGCTATCAGGCGCACCTTGTGGAAGAAGCCCGTGTGGGCGACAACACTCAAGTCAGACAAGTGAGAGGATCAAGCGATGAGATTTCGTATGTAGACGTGAGAGTAAGGGAAGAAGGGAAGGTAAGTAATATCGTGGCGTGGCTCAGTATATAACGGAGGCGTGTGATCATGTGATCGTGATATAGGAGAAAGGGGAATCAGGGGGAATAAAGTAAAGTAGTAAGCAGAATGTTGACACTCGCCCATGCCCTAAGAAAGGAACACCGACAAGGGAGAACATGTGTCCAGAAGTGAAGCAATAATATCTGCGACCACTGCAACAGTACGCTTCTGCAAAGACCTTCTTTTCGCTGTGTCATCCACATGCCTGGCAGCGATCCAATCGTCCAAGGCCTCCAGATCCTCGACCTCAACCCTGCGCAACCAACAATCTTCATCAGACCCGTAGCCACGCCATCGCACCAAATATTCCATTCCGGAGCGTCCTCGACGCTGATCGATGATTTTATCCACAAACCATTCATCTTCGTTGTTGACAACAACCGCGTGCGGTCGCTTGAGCTCTCGATCGGGGAAGAGATCGATGTTATTAGCCGTGAAAGGTCGTAGGAGGGAGGAGTGGAAGGTGGGGAAAGTGTTTGGTGCGTTAGGCATATCCAACGTGTACGAAGACTTTTCCGGATTTGTGGCGATGATCTTGTAAGGCCCATCGTAGCGGGGCATGAACTTGGCAACCCGATTCTCACCAGCGTGCATGAATTTGCGCTGTCTGTTCGCCGTAGAGAGATACACGGAGTCACCCACATTGAAGGGTATCTCCGGGCTACGAGAGTTGTTAGCATTCAGAGACTGGGAGATTTTAGCAGCGAGAAGGGAGTCCTTAGCGTCAGCAGTAATCAACTCGATGCTTTTGATGACATTGGAGGTGTCCGTCCGAACGAAGGTGCCGTCGTCGACGAGAGGAGGTAAGACTCTAGGTGAGAATCCAAGGCGGAGTTGGAAGGGGGAGTAGCCTGTGGAATGGTTAACAGTGTTCATGATGGTGAAACGCACATGGGGCAGGGCCTTAACCCAGCCCCGTTGGTCTCGGTCAACGTAGTAGCGTAGCGCTTGGATCACCGTCTTGTTCGTGCGCTCACTGGAACCATCAGTCTGGGGGTGAAAGGCCGATGATAATTTAACCTTGATTCCAGTGAGCGAATGAAGGGTAGACCAAAATTTCGAAACAAAGAGCTTATCATGGTCAGATATCAACTCAGATGGCAACCTGTTCTCGCAGTACCAATGGTTGAAGAACAACACTGCACATCTCTCTGCAGATATGTCCTTGTGGCATGGGATGAGGCATATATCAGCGCCAAGCCGATCTGTAATCGTCAGAAGGTAATCGTAACCTTCGTCCTCCAGCAACGGACCCACGAAGTCGAGGGCCACACAGGATAGGCGAGAGTCGGGAACAGGGAGGGAATGCAGAGGTCCTCGCGGTTTAGTTGTTGAAGACTTGTTCTGCTGGCAAGGTACGCATCCTGGTATGTAGGCGTCCTCGAGGTCCCACCTTATATTTGGCCAGTAGAAGGATCCCTGCAGGGCCATATACGACTTGTCAGAACCGAAATGACCTAAAGCGTCGTGAGCTAACTGGAACAGGATCTCACGCACTTTAGTAACGCAGGGTACGACCAGGCGGTCACCAATGTAGAGCAGGCCAGCCCTGCGGCTGACGCCCACGAGGCCGACACCTTTCTCGACTAGTTGCGCACACCAAGGATCGGTGTCATAACCTGATTTGATGAGTTGGAGGAGCTCCATGTCCCCAGCGATTCGTAGCACCGGTGCAACAACTGGCGCAGAGGGCATGGAAACAGAGGCCAGGATAGCGGCGCAAGTAGTGGCGGAGGTATCCGAAGCTGGTGGGGCCATAGTAGAGAATTCTCTGGATAGCGCATCAGCCACTGTGTTGTTTTTGCCATGTACATATTTGATAGTAAAGTCGTAGTCTGCCAGAAATTCCGCCCAACGGAGCTGCTTCTTGGACATGTCGCGTTGCCTGTTGAAGTACTCAAGAGTCTTGTGGTCGGTGTACACTTCAAACGTAGCACCCAGTAGGTCCATTCGCCACTTCCGTAGAGCGCGCACGATGCCCAACATTTCCTTGTCATGCGTAGGGTAGTTCCGCTCCGCGTCATTGAGTTGTTTCGAATCGAAGGTGACGGGTTGAGCTGTTTCCCAGGTGGCCCCGAAGCTCAGCACAGCTCCTGTACCTAGATCGCTGGCGTCAGTTGTAACGAAGATTTTGTTATCTCCAGGATTGTCATGGTCGATGACAGTCAGACATTCATGTGAAGCCACGAGTTGCTTGATGGCCTCAAACGCATTGCGGTGCTTCAGTTCCCAAGGAACAGGGTCCTTTCCTAACACCTTGTTCGTAAGGGGGGTGAGAACGGCGGTAAGCGTAGCAAGCTTCGGCAAGAACGCGGAGAGGTATCGCACGAGTCCCAGGAATTGGCGGACATCTGTCGCGGTTTTAGGCTCTGGCCACTGCGCAATCTTCATAGCCTTGTTCGCGTCCGCCTGGATGCCGTCTCACGAAATGCGATGACCCAGGAAGTCTATCTCAGTACAGAACAAGGATGTCTTCTTCAAGGAGCAATAAAGGCTAGCTGCGCATAGGGCTCCCAGAACAGCCTGAACATTCATAATGTGTTCCACCAAAGACGAGCTCCAGATGATTATGTTGTCAAGTTATACATGGCAGATTTTGCCTATGAGGTGCCGTAGGGCAGCGACCATGCAGTGCTGATGCGTGGACGGCGCGTTGCGACATCCCTGAGGCATGACCGTCCATTCGTATAAGCTGAAGGGAGTACGGACCGCTGTGTACTTGATGTCGTCTGGGTGGACTTTGGTCTGAAAAAAGGCGTTGGTCATATCTAACTTACCCCAGATCGTTCCACGGCCGCAATCAGATAGGATATCATCTATGCGAGGCAGGGGGAACCTGTCGGGAATCGTATTCTCGTTCAGCAGTCTGTAGTCATTGACCCATCGAGGGAGAGCAGTTGGGTCGGCCTTGGGCACCAGGAATGCGGGGGATGCGTACTCATAATCTGAAGGTCTCATGCGTCCAGCGGCCAGTTGCTGATCGAGCAGGGTCTTTAACACGTCCCGCAGTCACTTGGGACATGTGTATTTGCGACCTGACACCACATGATTCGCGTCTTTGAGATGGAAGTGATGGTAAACTTGGTCTGGAAGGTGGTGAACCAGGGGAATATCATCGGGGAAGAGGTCTGAGTACTCACGTTTCATCTTGTTATCCATCCATTTTAATTGCACTTAGAATGTCTCCTTCGTGTTTATATCCTCAATGCATGCTTTCAGGGCAGCGACGATCGAATCCAGATCGCTGTCATGAGAGAGTCGCGAGGGATTATGCAGCAGTCGTTTTTCCAATTTGGCCGCCATTTCAGCGCCCAGTAGACATTCCCGTACCACGGGACGGGCCAATCGCCGCGCTGCATGTATTTCGCTGGTGCGAACATGTTTCGACTTCCACGCGGGGCAGGCTTTAGGTAATGGGGCAGCGGACGGGTGCAAAAGGTCGTAAACATTACGATTGTCCAAGGTAGTAGTACATGTAGAGGCTCCATGGTCCATGACGAGGTGGTTCGCAGAAAGAAAAGGGAGTCCGAAAATTATATCTGAAACAAGTGAGGGTGCGACAAAAGCGCGTATGGGAGTGGAAATAAAAAGTCCATCTAAAGAACGCGGGCGAATCTTCACGTAGCTCTTGAGCGAGTGTGACTGACTGGAGGAGGAGAAGGCGGAACTGCAGGTGAAGGGTTGGGACGCGGTGAATGCCTGGAGATTGAGGCGATCGACGATCTCCTGCCTAATAAGAACTACAGAAGATCCATCGTCAATAAGCCCTCGAAAGCAGAAAGACGATAGATCAGGGGACGGTAACGATGAGGAGAGGGGGGCGAGAGAGCAGTTCCAAAAAACGTTAGGACAAGCGAACGGGGCGTACTCATCGTCACTATAGTCCCAGGCGTCGGTGTCAACGGAGCACGCGGCGACATTGGGCAATACGGCAGCGACACTGCAGTCGGTGTTGGTAGGTTCTGCAGTTTCGGGTACTTCGACAATGGAGGCATTGGACGAGAACTGGTTTTGACTGTCGACCACGGCGGATACCGCGCTGCGAGAAAGGTTACCATATGTGCTGTAATTAGCAGGTCGTGGGGGAACGTCGGAGGCTGTCAAGGTCTTATACTTAGAACCATCCAAGGGAGGCGCGGTGCAGTGGGATCCGACGTGTCCAGCCCAGAACTTCCGGCATTTGTAACATCCACCGTTGGCGCTCAGGAGTTGGCGTCCAGGTTCGGTGAGTTTAGGCATTGGGGGGAGGTGGGGGGGCTTGTTCGCCTGTGGCGTACCGTGGCGGATGAAGGGTGTCCAAGTCGAAGAGGAGCCAGCAACGGGGCGAGAGGAAAGCTTGGCGATGGCTTGAGACATTTCTTCGAAACCTTGACGGCATTTTTCGTCAATGTGCTTTACCTTGTCGAGCCACTCGGAAAACTCCACAATGTCTCCCAAGCCTTCCCTGTTGCATTCGCGAGATAGTTCCAACTCGAGACCGGCTTCGATGGTTTCTCTCATGAACTCGTCGTTCATGAAGGAGTCAGTTCCCACCAACAGATTATTCTTACCCATGAGCTCCAAGGCGTAATCGATGAAGACCTTGGATCCCTGGCGGAAGTGGAGAATGTCCATATGTATTGTGTGTTCCCAGTCCGAGGGCAGGAATAAGGAACACATCTGGGTTTTATATGTGTCCCAGTCCATGTCGTGGAGCAAGGGACCGGAGGCGGCAAGCCAACGAATGGCCCGGACACCGCTCATGCCGTAGGCAACTGTTTTCACCATGGCCAGTCCCGAAATGTCTTTATGCCTGAGGAAGTTTTCGCATTTTGTGAACCAATCCCAGAGGACACTGGCATCGACATCCCCCTCCCTGAGGGTAGGAGGACGGTTTGGCGTGGATTGTGTGATTACGGCCTTGGCACCCATTATCGTCACTTCCTGGAAGGGAGACACGAATCTAAGGGCGGGTGTATGCGTGCAAACCGAAGGTGTATGCGCGACGACGGGTCTTTCAGAGGTTATGCGGTTGAGAGGTGCAGGAGAGGAGCGACGAGGTCGAGTCCGAGTGGCACGTGGAGCCGATTCTGGGTGGGGTGCAGACTTGGTACGAAGCCGTGGGTGAATGGATGGTGGGGAGATGATGGTAGTACGACTCCTGGTAGTCAGAGAACGCGGAATCGACGGTTGAGTTTGGAAAGGCAGGTTGGTAGTCAAGAATAGGTTTGATGGGACTGGTGAAGATGTACGGGAGAGTCTGGTCCAGGTCGGGGTGGGTTTTCAGGTCAGGGCGAGTTCTGGTTGAGGTGGAACAGAACGAGTTCGAGTCAAAAAGGCCTCAGGTAAGGGTTTGCGAAAGGGCAGGGAACAGCGGGGGAGAGTGGGGAAAAATGGCTTTAGGCGTGAGCGCCGTTTGGGTTCAGGGTCGTATCTAGCGTGTGATGAAGTCAGAGCTTGACTGATCTCAAAAGAAAAGTGGAAGAAGCCCGTGTGGGCGACAACACTCAAGTCAGACAAGTGAGAGGATCAAGCGATGAGATTTCATATGTAGATGTGAGAGTAAGGGAAGAAGGGAAGGTAAGAAATATCGTGGCGTGGCTCAGTATATAACGGAGGCGCGTGATCATGTGATCATGATATAGGAGAAAGGGGAATCAGGGGGAATAAAGTAAAGTAGTAATCAGAATGTTTACACCTCGATGCAGTGCCAGCGTTGGAAAGTTACGATGTTGCAATGAATTGAAGGTCCCTTGGAGCCCCTTGCGTGGTAAATGGAGATAGTTCTCTCTACGGCAATGGAAAGAACATACGAGTAAGCCTGTGCCGTTTGTCATTCACATTATACCCAGCTTCTCAGCCTCCTTGTCGCCATTCTAGAAAACTTTCAAACATCGCCAAACCGTCAGTGTATGATACAAGAACACTCATTTGCTTATCACAAAGGGATCTTGTTGATTTTGATGCAGGATATACTAGGTAAACACCTACGCAACTCAATTACACCACTGTAATCTGTGCCAAGGCCAGAGTTGGCGATCCATCCAGTACGATGATATCGAGGTTCCAGACTCGATGCACGTACGACGGGAAGACAACAGGAACACTTACAGAGACCGTTGTGAAGCATCGCTCAGAGATACACTATGGGGTGGGGTTGTAAGTCAGTCTCACACAATTTGTTTGGGATGCAAGTTGAAAACTATCCAGCTTTGCAATTCCATTCTATGTGCTGTCCTTGTCGCCATTCCAGAATGTACTTCTCTGGAGGATGATTCAGGGTACGCCAGGCTCCAGAACGATCACGATGGTGGAGCATTGGCCACATCGCTTAATGCATCGAGATCGTCGACGCTAGCGTCGGGAATTCATTAATCATGGCAAAATCAAGACCTGAGAACGAAGACGGCAAGAAAACCCATGGATATACCTTCGTGATGAATAGGGAATACACTTGCGATCGAAAAGGTGGGGATTGAAATCAACAACCTGGGTGAGTCTCGCTTGACTTTATCCTCAGGGATAAGATATCTATGACCTACGCTTAATCCTTCTTTCGCAGACTATGTATGCCAACCCTATACAGCTGAATGTGTATGCAAAAATAATCTCTATCTATCGCTATTGCCGCCGCCTCCGTTGCAGAACGCTCTAATTTGACCAATAACTATTTCTTGAATGTTGATGTGGCCTCACTGCTAATTGACTCATATTCAGAGGCGATGCATTCACGATGAGATGCTTCACCGCTCACACTCTCATTTACAGACACCGGTAATGCCATTCATTCCCAGTCGGAATCTGCCGCCGCTTCGGTACATATATTCCAGAATGACCAAAGTCCAAATTGCTGGTGTGAATATGGCCATTTACAGGTACAGTAGTCTGTTTATCTTGCTCGGAGGGAATCATTTCTAATCCTGGAACATGCAGTGAAAAGGATGGGCACTTGACGATGTGATGCTGATGACGACGAATCACATAACTGACATTCTCGATTCTCCGCAGTATTAGCTATCCTTTGAGATTCCACACAACAACGACATCCATGGACATATCTACATGATGTCACCGCTCACTGGCGGTGGATGAACAAGGAGTGCGAGTGAGTCTTGAACTGGTGATGAAACACTTACAGATAATCCTTCTTTCGCAGAGTGTGTATGGCAGTTGGTGTTTACGTCAGTCGAAATCTACACATTGTATGACCCATCTGTACAAACAGCGCCTTAGGGTACAACCACACTACCCCACGGACCCAGGATCTTCGATCCATCCAAGATGACAATGTTATGATTCTAGGCCCAGGGAGATCGCATGTGCGCACGTTTGGATAAATTAGGACTTGTAGGTCCCTCGCGATTTGTTCCAGAGTCTATGATCGACTCTCCTTGTCAAAGTCGGCCCGCAAGCAATCCCCATCTGTCAGACTCATCGACGTTCCCGAAGCACATAGACTGCTGTCTGCCACCCCTGAGTCGCTGAAGCGAGTCATGCCTCTTGCTTATTTCCTTGCAAACTATGGCAACAGTAACTCTAGAACAGACGTGAAAGAAGTACAAGGGTCCTGCTCATTCTACCACAAAGCGCGTGATAATACATGGCAGCGTGGGTTGAAACAAACCAAAAGTGCATACACTCCTGCGGTACAGGATTGATGAAAAGCTCACGCTCTCATTTACAGACACCACAACACACTTCCCAGTCGGAATCTGCCTCTGACCGCTTCAGTATTTATGTTCCAGAATGACTGCAGCCCGATCGCGGGTGTCTATGGTGATTTAAAGGTGTAGTAGTCTATCTATCCAGCTGGGAGCATGTTGATGTTAATTCCGGAATGGTTAGTGGCACTCGAAGATGTGATGCTGACGGCAACGAATTACGGCATAAGGGAATATATTCGAGATTGTTTGATTCTCCAAAGGGTGAGGTATTCATCAAGATTTAACGGATTGCGTGGGCATGACAAGGACACCCATGGAGATATCAACATCTATGTGGCGGTACTGTACGCTTGTGATGGAATTGACACCAAACTAACAGAGAAGGACAGTGAGTCTGGATCAATCTTACTTGATGAAACATTACGGAATATCCTTCTTCACGCAGGAGGTCGAAATCCACCCATGGCAATACATCGAGTTGTTCTGCTGTTCCAGAACGGCATTGTATGCTAACTTGATTATCAAGCCTGGAACTACTTGATTCTCATGCAAGAACCATCAGTAGACTGCAGTTGAACACCAGGGCACGGTGTCGCCACAAATCCAAGATTGGGTTATGGGATATAAAATTTGATTCTAGGGATGGATTAGGGATGGAACTTTTTTTGGACTAGGGTAGGGAGGAGGGTAGGGAAATGGTAGGGAGGAGGGTAGGCAGGAGGGCAGGGATAAGGTAGGGAAACAGTAGGGAGAAGGGTAGGGAAACAGTAGGGAGGAGGGTAGGGAAACAGTAGGTACATTGGTAGGGAGAATGGCAGGGATATGGCAGGGAAACAGTAGGTATAATGGTAGGGATAGTGGGAGGGAAATATCAGTGAAATGGAAGGAAAGTGATCAGAAATGTCTTGTATCATTTCACAACAATTGTTCGAGGCAACATCCGCTGATCCGTCTGGGCCGGTCGGAAGTGTTCCGTGATCCGTTCGGATTGTGGGAACCACTTACTAATATGTGTGGCTTCGTGAGAAGTCTTTATTGATTGATTCCACATTGTGGGAAGTCTCGTCTGATCCGTTCAGGTTGTGGGAAACTGTTGATGATCTGTTGCGGCTCATGAGAAGATGTAACACTGATCTGCAGAACATTGCGGGAAGTGTCCACTGATCTGTTCGGAGGTGTAGCAACCACCCATGAGTATTTATTATTGTCGGAAATTCCCATCGGGCCTTTTAAGGCTCCGGCATTTTAATGCTGTTTTAAGGTACCTTATAATGTGAGTATAATAGGCAGGACCCTGTTGTAAGGGCCACTGAGAACGCAGCCCAATCACATAATGGCTGAAAATTCGATCTAGGCAATAATAAGATCTTTGCGTCCAAATAAGGGCTCATAAGGGCCGCTCCGGCCCTTTTCTAACTCCGATCCATTCTTCAATCGGGTGCGAAGCGTTGATCAATGATGCATGTTCAACGTTGTGAAACTTGTTTCTCCCCCCCCACAACCTACTCCTCTACTACGGTCCCTCAGATGGCTTCAAAGCGAAAGTGAACGACGTTCTCAAGCCTCCAGACATGCACAATATGTGGTGCTGAGATGCACTCAAGAGGAATGGGTTCACACAGAAAGAAATGTGAAAGGGAGAGAGATGAAGCAGAGGAGACTCGGCACCGCCTGCGAGCCACTCAGATTGAGTTGGGGCTTGCTGCTGCAGGTGTGTCATAATGATTCTCTTGTCCTTGATACTGCTAATTGATTTGTATAGCCTCCGATGTACTAGATCGTAGCTTGTCAGTCAGTCAGCCTCCGTCTCCCGCAGCTATGCCTGCAGATGTTGAGGAAGGCCAGAGGTCCTCACCTTTGCCGCCACATGATGACCCACCAACGGGTATTGACGGTGCATTTAATATCTATCTTAAACTTCATAAATGACTGACTTTTGATTCTACTTCAGATCACCATGTGTATTTTGATGACGGTGTTGACGATCTGGCAACTCTGGATGCTAAGGTGGATGATATCAAGGTTGAGTATCATCCTCATAGCAAGAGGCCACCTGCCATCACCCCATTTGAAAACTTCTCCCAGCGATCCCCTCTTCCTGAGGCTTTGAATGAGCCTTCTGCACCGCTCAAGACTCCTCCTTGGAGTCCATTCTGAACCTGTCTCAATTTTGAGGTAGCATCCTTTGCTCTAGATGCTGGTTTGAAGGAGGAGCATGTCAATATGCTCCTCTCTCTTCTCAGTTGCTGCACCAAGGGTGATGAGCAGTTGGCTCTTGGAAGTTCTGAGGATTTCAATCATCTTTGGAATCTGGCAGCTCATAGGGCCCCAGAGGTGGGTTTGGATGTGTATACTTGTATTTTCAAGATGTTAACTCCTCTGTGATACTAGTTTGTTCAGGATACAATAGAGGTTGAGTATAGAGGCCAGGAAGTTGGATTCGAAATATGATACCGACCATTATGGGATTGGGTGTTAAGCTTGGTTAAGGACACCAATCTTGCATCCCACTTTGAGTGGAATTCCCAGCAGTTATACAAGTTCAATGGCCGTGACTTCATCTGTTTCTTTGATGAGCCATGGACCGGAGACTTGTTGTGGAACATGGAGGTATGGAATTAAATTTTGTTCAGGCAAATCATAAAGGCTGATAATATTCTAGTAGTCTCAGTTACCTGAAGACGGCACTCCCTTTTTTTATATTGTTTATGCCGATAAGTCAAAACTCTCATCCTTTGGGACCGCTAAAGCATATCCCGTTATTGTACGGTGTGCAAATCTATACACCTCTGTTCGCAATGGGTGCGGCATTGGTGGGGGAGAGGTGGTTGGTTGGTTGCCAGTTGTATGTCACTCCTTTCTACCCTTGCAGCACTGTCTGAAGTTCCTCCCACATAGATTGAAGAGGACTCAGGAGAAACAAGAAAGAAAAACTATGTCACCACAGTATGGCATGAAGGTTGTGCCAAAATTTTTGAGTCAGTGAAAGACTACTCTCATGTGGGTTCTTGGTTTGCATGTGCCGATGGCTTTCGCCATCGGCTGTTTCCATTGGATGCTTTTCATAGTCAGGATTATGAAGAAGCATGAGTTAACAAACTCCAATGCTACCTTTGGTTGATCTAACACATGATTAGATGTGTTATGACTGCAATCCGTGGTATCAAGGGATTATACCCTTGCCCTGTATGTCTTGTTCCGCAAGATAAACAAGGGGATCATACAGAGAGATATGATCTGCGCTCCACGGAATCGATGCAAGAGATTTTTGAAGATGCTCGTTCTCAGACTACTCGTGAAGCAGAGGAAGGACTTCTCAAAGCTGTGAGCCTGCAGCCGATTGAGGTATGGCCCAATTTCTCTATTTTGAATAATTGGTAACTAACATATCATCTGGCAGAATGTCTTCTAGACTCTGAATCTATCAGATCCATACAAAGCTATATCATTCGATACACTCCATACGCTTGACAATGGTCTTTTTGAGGATCATTTGTATGTTCAACTTCTTGAGCATATCAAGGCGCTTGGACAGCCCGCAATTGTGAAACTGGACACTCAGTAAGTGGTACAATTCACTTAAAACTAGAAAGACATCACTGATGGTTTAACTATCCAGAATTGCAGCAATTCCACCATGGCGGGGGCTTAATCATTTCAACACAGTTAGCACAATATCATTCAATGATGGATCAAAGAATCATGATATTAGCAAAGTGAGTTGAGAGTTTATAAGTGAGCACACTAAATAATCTTGTTGCAACTCTAGATCATTCTTTTTGCTTGTCACAATATCTTGACAAAGGAGGAGGATGAGGTGGGATATCTCCTCCTCCGCTGCCTCAGAGCATATATGAACATGCAGATGTATGCTGGACTACTGCTGCACACAGAAGAAACAATTTCAGCAGGGCATGAGGCTGTTGAAGAATTTTCAGCACTTCTTCAGGTATGACAATCCTACTTTTAAACAACACAATTCTGATTTTACACTAAGGAGTACATTGAAGAGTCCAATGAAGAGGCTCTTCTTGCAAAGAATTGGAACTTTCCGAAGAACCATCTTTATATGCATCTTTTTGATGATATCGTTGCAAAAGGAGTTACACGGAACTACAGTACGAAACCTAATGAACAAATGCATGGCCCACTTCGCAGGACATATCAACGCACAAACTTTAGGAATATTGCTCCTCAGGTCAGTCTCATGTTGTACCCTCTTTATTAGTCAAGTTCATGGTTTGCATTCTTTTAGATCCTGACAAAGATCCACCGAGTCTTGGTGGCAGAATATCTATGGCAAGACATTGACAATGATGATTCTGCAATTGCAGCAGCCAAAGAAGACACAGAGGTAGACATCGACAAGGGGAAGACCAAGTCATCCGCTACTGCAAGTTATTATAGTGACCACCTTTCACTTACGGTCGCCCAACCATCAATCACATTCCATGAATTGGAACAACAGCATGCTGCTGACAGGGCTCCCAAGTTGTTCAACAATTTTCATGTCCAACTTGCTGATTTTCTCTCTACTTCCCTTCCACTACACCAACTACCAAACTGGCAATGTGTACACTACCGACCACAGGACGTAGTAAGTGTTACAAACATTCACAATGTTTATTGGACTCATTCCATATCTCCAGATTTCTGAATTACGATTCCTAAAGATTCATTACGAGTCTTCTGTAACCTGGGAGGTTGAGACAGACTATCTGCGTTGCAGTCCAATGTTTTATGGACAGCCACGCCATGACTATGTCATCATCAAGACTTCACAACCATTGGGCCAATTCGCCCCATTCCTCATCAGCTGTCTTGCTTTCATGTTTTGTTGTCAGGTTGGTGATCACAAACATCACCTAGCCTTTATAGATCCATTAGATGCATTAATTGGTCCCCGGCAGAGAGTCGACACTGAATTAGGTCTCATATGACTTCGTTCAAAGCCAACACGGACTGGCGAGTTCACATTTATTGAGTCCATTATGGTTCTCATGAGGCAACATGGTTAAAATCTGTTGTCCACGCATTTCTGTGCTTGTCTTTTCCCCCATCCAATAATGTCTATGTCATGGTTCTCTACTATTCCTGGTGCCCCCTGCTGGTCATCCCAGCAGTGTCTCGATTGCATCTCTCACTTTGGTATGTACCCTTATCAATTACTACCAGTGTACTATATTTCACTATTTGCGTATATTACTATAGGCCTTGCGGGAGTCGCAATTGGAGAATGACCGGCTCGCCGAAACCATCCGTGAGCTCAAGGACAAGGTTTCCGAACTCCAGGCTGAGAAGGCTGCTCGCAAACAGGGCCGGAAAGGGTGTTCATCCAAAAACGTGGCTCCTGCAGGCTCCGATAATGAAGGACAGGTTGACGATCCTAAGACGAAGATCACCTCTCTCGCTAAACAGTTCTGTATTCTGCACTGACCATGGGTCCCGGAAGCTTCATTTGGCCAGCAGCCACTCAAACCCTCCTCTGATCCCAGTTACTTTGGATCAAGGGAGCAGTGGACCCTCGGCAGCTCTGCGGAAATCTGTGAAGTCATGCCCAGTGAATTGCACCATTTGCTGCCGACGGCTCGAATTTCAAGCGTTGTAAGTACTCATGTTGCCTCTCAGCTCTATCACTACTAATCTCACATTGCGAACATGCTAGTTTCGAAGTGCTGTGGGAGCACAGCGAGTCGCCATGGCGCACAGTCTCAAGACCTGTGCCTCTCGAATCTTTGCCAGAATCAACATCCCCGAGTCCGCCTTCACCTCTGCCACCACTCGCGCTGAGTCAGGTCACTTGCAAGGATTACTGAAGTGAAATGTGGACAAACCTGGGTTCCCCACTCTCGCACCCATACTGTATGAGCCGAACTCAGGCCGTGATCGTCCTTTTCAAAACCCTGTGCTCCCACTGATAAGTATGTGTCCTTACAAATAGATATATTGACTGAAGTCACCATTTAGATCCTGTGTGTCATTCTATTTGGCCCATCGTCGCTAACGTCTCAACCTGCAGCAAACTCATCTGGCCGCAAATGGGAGATCTCGCAGGTTACCATCGGGGGTATCTGCCTCAGTGCTATCATGGTGAGTTCAGGCTTAGGCAGGCCTCCATTCTCTTCTTCCACCGCGTGCTGATTATCTCTCATGTACAGGCTTGCTTTCTTATTTCTGAGGATACCGAACTCTCGCATGTCAGCTCTGCGACGAATATTGACTACGAGGAAGCTTTTCACACATACCACAAGTTCTTACATGAGATCAGGCCCACCCCGTATTGGTCACGATTAACCAAGCTCTATCAAACAGTTACATTCACTGATGTACCCAACACATCCAATAACGATGCAGATGCAATCGACGTCACAAACAAGAACGCGAACGATATCGAGGATTTCTCACATGCCCTTCAAGTTGCCCAGACTCAATATGCCAGCGAAGACAACAACAACAACGATGACATGCACCCCATTCGTGGCACCCCATCAGCCACCTCCCTCATGCCTCCCCAGGCCCCATCACACTATTTCAGCACCCCCCCTCTCTCTTACATCGACAACATCGACGTCGATCAGCTTTGCATTGATGACGATGCGGAGTTTGAACTCCCCCCACTCTCTCCTTCGATGTCAACACACACTGGCCACGATATGCAGCTGACGAACGCCCCAATCGAGCCAACGACAGCGATTCCAGCGGCACAGTATGCCCACGGCATCAGATTCGACACAGGACCAGCAAGGCTCGCAGAACGAGGGCGTCGAACGGCGTCGAGTCGATTCCCCAAGCCCAACCCTGTTGCAATTCCAGCGGGTGCGATTGAATATGACGAACAGATTAACGAAGGTCCTGGGGTCGCCACCAATGCACTATCGAAAAGAGGACGAGGGCGCGGCGTGGGGGTGAGTTCCGGGGCACCAGAAACAGCGCATCAAGACGAACACGGCCTTGACACCCTTACAGGTCGGCTTGCACCCAGAGGGAGGGGTCGTGGCACTCGTGGACGAGGATGTAGTGGCGATGCCGCTGAATCAAAACACCCACCGCGCAGCAGCAGCTGCGTCATGCTAGCCAGCGCAAGGCAGCCGCACGGAGTTGAGCTCGCGTTCTGAGAGTCTTTTACTTACTTGTTACTTTTCTCATACAGACTACCTATTCTATTACATACATGCCCCCCACTCTTCCTCTATCCCTCTACCCACTTCTCAGCCTTTGCGACAGTATCTATTTTTTTGATCTTTAACATTACTTGCAGTGTGACTATATTTACGCATGATAAGTAATTTTATAAGGCACTTTGGTACAGTAGTAACTTGTGTTGGTATGACACCAACAGTTTTTACCCCTTAGTACTAGGTTGTGGGTTCGATTCCTGCAGAGGTCAATAAAATTAACCCTCCTTCATAGATTCACAGATTAGATTAGTGATTTTTTGCTTATAAGCCCACTTAACCCCCGAGCCGAATTATGGCCCTTGGGCGCCTTTTGAGCGCTGAAAAGCTCAAATTGGAATTTCCGACAATAGCCGGAGATATGTGGCACAGATAACCATACACGTACATAGCCGTCCAAGACGACATCTGTCAGCAAGTATGCAGCATGGCAGCAAAGGTGTACTGAGATTGCTGGTCACAGAGTATGTGAAAGAACGCTCGTGATATCAATATCAGTGCACTGTCGACGGTACATACATAAGTCATGTCACAGTAGACTTTATAATTTCCCTTATCCAGTTCTATATCCGTTTGTAACATGGGACAATAGGGTTAGAGGATGAACCGTGCATGCACCAGCTCACGTCGTCCAGGACTTCCATCTTCTGATAGCCATCCTACGGTGAGAGGATTAAGAGGGGACACACCAACACACGTCGTCCAGGACTGCCATGTCAGTGCACCGTCGACAGTACATACATAAGCCATGTCCTAGTAGACTTCATAATTTCCCTTACCTGGTTCTATATCCATTTGTAATATGGGACAATGTAGAAAAAGAGGGGTTCACATCTATTCAAACATAGAATGAAGGCATGTATTGGAAAGTGCGCACATTCTACATATATCCTACATAAAATTGACACTGTACGCCTCATCTGCCAAAGTTTGAGTGTGATGTGGGCACTCTTGTGAGAATCAACCGCGCAGTTTACAAAAGTGTAATAAAGAAGTATGATACCTCTTTTTGCCAGCAAACCGAATCTTCACCGCATGAACAATTGCTTGGCCATCTCAGCTATTGAGCACTTATTCAGTAGAGAACTACTTGTGAAGTCAGCATTAACACAATACTCACTTATATATTGGGAGATTATCTACTGCTGTACACCTAGGAAGGATATTCAAGCTAGTGGAGTACCCCCACCAATGAGAGGATCAAGGGGTTGATATTCCTAGAATATCCACCTGTTGGTACACCTGGTGAGGATATTCACACCAGCTGGAATATCCTTCCTGAGCATACCAGAAGAAAGCTATTCTGACATTATCCACTGCTGAAACACCCAGCATGGATAATCTAGCTAGTGGGAATATCCTCACTGAGTGTACCAAAAGATGGATATTCTCAAATTATCCACCACTTGTACACCCAGCAAGAATATTCAGTGGGGCAGAGTATCCAAAGTGGGTGTACCAATCCCATGGATATTATCAAAATATCTTTCACTGAGAGTACCACTATGGATAAATCTGTGAACATATATATCCCTCTGGGAGTCTCTGATAGATATAATTTATCCCCACTAGGAGTCTTGAAACTGATATACTCCAGTTTCCCAGGAGTACCAGGGATGGATATATCCCAGCCAGATCCAGATGGCCCTGGGAGTATGGGGGGGTGTAGTTTTTATCCATCTGGGAGTACCAGACAGTTTACACTGAGGGTACTGCACACATTTCCAGTTACAATAGGTAAACACAGATGATTGCCACACAACCGAATGGATCAGTGGACACTTCCCACAATGTTCTATGGATCAATGTCACATCCTCCCACAAGCTACAACAGATCAGTGACAGCTTCTCACAACCTGAACAGATCATGGAACACTTCCGACCGGCCCAGATGGATCAGCATGTGTTGCTGGGCATTTTCCATGGCAGATTCGGACTAATGAAACCAAGCTTCTGTTTCCCATGATCTCTCTGAAGCAAGATTACATGGATGAAACATTAACCCCTCTTCCATCTGTTGATGCAACCATACCATGCAGTCCAGGACTGCCATATTGGTACACACAGAGAGTTCCCTTCAACATCTACCTCAAGCAAGTGTTGTGAAATGACACAAGACATTTTCCACCACTTTCATCCCATTTTCCAGATATTTCCTTACCACCATCCCTACTGTTTCCCTACCATATTCCTACCATCCTCCCTACCATTCTCCCTATAACCATCCCTTCCCTCTTCCCTACTACCATCCCTACCCTAGTCCAAACAAATTCCCTGCCTAATCCATTTCTAGAACCAAATTTTATATCCCATAATCCTAACCCCCACAAGAATCTAGAACAGTCTAGACTCTGATGTCATATGACATCACTATGGTGCCACATCATGCCATGGACCTGGGTACAGTCTAGCCTCAAGATAAGCACATGCCACATGGCTTATCTATTCCAATCAGGCATTAGCTTCCCACATGATGCATAGCACCAAGCTTATGGACTGAACAAGACCACATGGTAAGGTATCTGAACTGATAAGGCTCCAAACTGTCAGATCCGACCTTTAGTATAAGTACTTGAGCTTGGGGGACCGAAGAGAACCCATTGAAACAGTTCAGTGCTTCAACACAAGATTGTTTCATCCAAGTTCCTTCTATAGCAACTTTCATACTGCTACTTAACCATAACACCTTGACACCCTGACATCTGACACCCTGACACCTAACTGACACCTAGCACCCAACATCCAATACTCTGACACCTAATATACTGACTGACACCCAACACACCCAACACCTTGACACTCGACATCTGACACTCTGACATCTTGA
This sequence comes from Pleurotus tuoliensis, assembly GCA_036872985.1. Taxonomy (NCBI): domain Eukaryota; kingdom Fungi; phylum Basidiomycota; class Agaricomycetes; order Agaricales; family Pleurotaceae; genus Pleurotus; species Pleurotus tuoliensis. The sequence goes on along the minus strand of JAYMDH010000011.1, from coordinate 192,675 downwards.
GATCTAGGTGACTACCAAACAAGGAAATATTGTTGGAATGTGTTTAAAATGTCTTGAAACCCTCAGAAATCACTTGTTATAATTTGACACCCTGACACCCCCAATAGTATACTATTGAAAGCTGTAATACTAGCAGGTTCCTGGCTGCTTTCCATGGGGGTTTGTGGGGGTTGATGGAATACCTAACCTAGTCCAGGAGACTATAGCTAGTGGGACGTGCACAGAGTCTAGTCACCCCTAAGCAGATTTAGGGGCAAACAACTGTCTCTCATATTTTGGAAAACTGTCAATTGATTCCTTGAGAGGCGGGGGCATGGCCCTTCTTAAAGCCTCATCCCAGGGCATAGCCCCTAGTGGGATAACACCCTCTGTCCTTTAGAAAGAAGTAAGAGACAGGATTATAAGTGTACAGGACCTGGACGCAGATTCACAATGGCCAGGCACTTACAAGCGTACAGGACTAAGTTCCCAGAGGCTTTCCTCCAACAAAGACAGCAAGGAAGAGTCGCAAAGTGAAGAGGAGAAAGAGGAACAAGGTAGGTACTGTATATTGGTGTAACTCCCATCTAATTTACATAGTGAAGGCCATTCAGAGGAAATTCCACAGGACAAGGAGGAGACTGACAGAGATGAAGATATGGAGAAGCCAGAAGGTGGGTCAGAGGACCAAGAAGAAGATCAGGAGCTGTGGTATGGTAGAGAGGATGAGATGATGGCTGATGGTCAGTCGTTTTTCTTACCCTTGTGTAATTACTGTCTGACTAGATGTGACCCTAGATGATGGAGAGGCTGGCAACGGTTAGTGTCATAGTCAGATGTACACAAGACAGTTTGAGAATATGTAGTATAGAATTGGATCTTTCTCAGGATGAAGTCAACACAACGGGGATGGGAGGAGCTCTAGGTATTTCATTGTTTTAAGCTTTGAACTTTGCTCAATCCTTTCTTAGAAGGCTGTGGAGATACGGGTGGAGATGGTCCCCTGGTATCTTTTAGTCAAGAAGAGGAATTCTTAGGTACACTCAAAGAAATAACGACAAAAACCTGGCTTACATTGACATGTCAGAGGAAAATGAGATACAGAGCATTCTTAGCTCGCCCATAGTAGCCCTACCTCACCACCGACAGACTGCTCGGCGAGCAGTACTATCAGAAGATGAGGCCGCTGGAGGGGACCTTAGAGGTAAGGTATTGAAAGGAGATTTCAGTGAAAGGGGCAGGGAAGGGGACAGTTCCACCGAAGAGGATATGCTGTCCAGAAATCATCATACAGATAGTCTGCCCATAGCTTCTTCCTCCCAAATCATAGGTATTACTCCCTGGCTTCAGACTCAAGTGGTGAGGGATAGGCAGGTGAGTGATTCCCATGCCTTGCGACTCCGTGGATTTATTTTAGGGTGCAAGGATGTTACCTTTGGCACTGAAGATGCTGTTGCTGCCATACGAAGTAAAAGAGTAGGCAGACTTTTATATGCCCACTAAATAGATTACCTCCTAAGCTTTCCCATAGAAAGCCCTCCCAAACTCACCCAAGAAACCCCGTATAAACAAGTGAAAGGAGAAGAATGTAAGTGTTTTTCGGTAATCCACCCACTAATTCTGACTTTTCACCAGAAGGATAAAGGAAAAAAGAGAGATCAGGTGAGAGGTTCAGTCACAGTTCACCCCAGAAAAGTGTCGAGCTCAACATTACTTAGGAACCCCCAGGGGATTTTACTCTTCAGAGTAGGGGAAGGATAGCCTCTCTTGCCACGTCGAGCACCATGACATCCTGTGGCTCTAGCCAGAGTATCACAGAAGGGGTGAGAAAGGAAACCAAGCTGGGTTTCAGCAAATGGTGGGTTGAGGTCAAGAAGAGGATTCCTAATGAGGGAGAAACCCCCATGGTGAAATGGTTGGAGAATAACTGCCTTCCACCAATTTACACCAAAGAACCTCCCCCTCCTTCCTTGGTAAGCTCAAATTAGCCTGCTGTGCTAGCGGGATACCTGACGTTGATGCAGAGCATGAAGGAGGGCCGTGCTCTGAGGAAAATATTATCCAAGAGCTTCCAGCAGGATTCTCACACAAAGTTCAACAAATTTATCACGAGGCTTTTGCTACAATTGGGACCTAAGTTTGGATGCATAAAGTGAGGTTTATCCATGATGCATCAGGCGAGGCACATGCCCCCCTGTCCCCTATCTCTCCTTTCTGCCCTTAGTACTACATATCTATATATTCATGTCGGCACATGTACATCCCCCCTCTCTCTTATTATGACTACGTACAATAGATAGGCCACTTCTGCATATTATTCTGCCTCTCTTCTTAAAAATTTGCTCAATAGCATCAAGCCCAGTCATTTTTACCCCCACCCTTCTGCTGTCTCTCTTTGTTATTCTTTTTCGAGTTCTCCTGACCTTCCTGGGGGATTCTGGCAGTAAGTGAGAGCCTAGCAGCCATGAATATATCTATGTGCATTCTCAGACAAAGGAGGACTACACAAAAAATTACTACTGGGAAAACAAGGGGGAGAACACCATCATGTGATGACCCTGAACACTGTGTCACACCTACATAAGTCTGTTTTTCTGTTACTACGTAATTAAAATCTTTCTTCCCCACCTCTTGAAAAATGTCTCCTCGCCGCTCATCTTGTTTCATCAATGCTAAGTCTGCTATTGCTAAGTCTGCTATAAAGAAGAATAGCAAAAAAGCAAAGTCGAAGAAGGCAGAGCCAGAGGTAGTGCATCTGTTACCTCTTAGTTCATGGAAGGTTCATATGGGGAATGATGCACCTTTGTTGCTGAAGGCTGGAGTCAAGTAAGTGTGTCTACCAGGGTCTCTGTATAAGACTAACAAGTGGCAGCATTTATGTAGCTCCAAAGGGGGAGGAGACTTCTGAAGATGACGGAAACAACTGGTGAAAAGCCCAGATCAAAAGTCTAGGAAAGGACAAGTTGGGCAAGGCCTGGATCACGGTCTACTGGTATTACTGCCAGGAGCACTTGAATGACAGAGAATGGCTTCCCTTTCCACTGTTGAAAAAATTGTAAATGCATCACAGCCTTCGTTCTTAACTCATCTGACCAAAGAGTAGACACCAGCACATGAAGAATATGAATGGCAATGAAGTGGTCCTCTCCAACCATGAGGATACAATAGGCATAGACACCGTGAAAGGTAACAAAAATCTTAACATTATGCCATCTACTCACATGGCATGTCTCTTGTTTTCCACCAGCTGGAGTTACTTGCAAACTCCTTTTCTGATCATGACATCCACTCAGACGATGGTTCATCTGCTATGCCCCTCCATTCCGATGATGGCTTTTCCCCTGGCAGATAGCAGCTGGACCATCCATCAGACTCTTCTTCTCAGTGCATGTCAGAGAGTTCTATATCAGACCAAGACCAGGATGTTGAGGGAGAATACGCCAGAATGATGTAGATGGAGAAGAAGGTGACATTATCCAGCTAACCAGCATCAGTAAGGCCATTCTGTTGCAATTGAAGTGATCTCAAAATTCCTGTTTAGACCTATGGCTGGCCAACCCATTGTTTCTTTGGTCCGTTCACTCCAGCTTAGGAACGCTAGCAGCAGAAGCCTGGCTGGACAGCTATTGCATTGAAGCTTGGCTTTTCAGCCAATGGAGAAGCCTCAACAAGCCTTCCTATGCTTACGTGCCCTTTAGCTTCATTATTTACCACGGCCGAGAAGCAGAGCTATGAGGAGTTCTTGGATGCCGAAGAAATGGAAGAACAAGACATTGTTTGCTTTCTTCACATAGGAGGAAATCATTACTGAGTGGCTCTGTTCACAGTGGCAGCTAGAGTGCTTCATTTGCTAGGATCTGCGGTCAGACTAGCTGCTGGGTCAGAAAAGCGCAGGTTTTCACTTAATGAGCATCACCATCTGGCATGGCAAAGACTATGCACTCTGCATGGGTGGGACGACAGCTCCTCTAAGATCACTGGGATGGAGACAAATTGGATACAAAACAGCTATGATTGCAGTCCTATCGCTTGTCAAGTCATCTCCCACATCTGGAGCGAAGGTTTTCTCACAGATATTTGAGGCTACTGGATGATTCCAGAGTTTCCCTGTTGCCATCCTCTTCATGTTGCAATGGCTAAAGAACTTCAAGGGCTATGCAATCAAGGTTTGGACACTTTACAAAGGTACCAAAGGCTCTACTCAAACTGTGCCGATATTCTTGGTTACGACCCAGAACAATTCCAAATGCTTAAAGAGGCTTTGAATGCTGAGGAGAACATTGTGGCTGTAGTAGAGGCCACAATCGCTCATGCTATTCCCAGTTGCATACTTTGCACGAAACGAGGAATGGCTATTGCTAGAAAAGTGCGATTTGGAGAGGAAAATGCATCTTCCCTTCATCAGGCACATGGCCCCTCCCGTCTCAAGCTGAATCCTCCACTGAGAAAAATTGCATCGCTCCTTAACGGATAGGAACAAAGAGTGAACAATGTAGAGGAAGAGGAGAAGGAAGCTGAAAGCAGCCAGGAAGAAGACGATACACCAGCAGCAAAAAATGGCAGGCCACCCGCCGTTTCTATATCTACAGTCAAGCCTAAGCTTGATTTGCCTCAGTCGATTTCACAGAGAAACCCCCCCGGTACCTCTGCCATCAAGAACTAGATTGGTTGGGCTTCGCCACCCTTTCAACAATGACTATGACCAGCATAACAAGGGTCCAACTATAGAGGTCCTTTTGCCCATTTCCAACACTATTGTTAGCTATCAGCCAGGCTTGGTTTACATAAACAACAGAATCCTCCTCCATGGTTGGACCCATTTCAAAGACTATGGATACAGGATGTTTCCTAGCTTCTTTCAAATATTTGACCTAAGACCACCTATTCTGGTGGCAGACCATCTCCTCCGGCCATATGCTCCTCGTTGACATCTCAAAGGACGAAGTGAAGCTGTCCCAGGATGATATCCAACTCTCCTGTGACATTAACAGCTGTATCTGGATCACGCCTAAACCTAGATTCTACAAGTCCATCAAAGTCTACACATCCTCCATGATTCAAAGCAGACCCCCCATCTTGAAGCACAACCACGTGTACATTGAACTTGTTGTGCTGCCCTCAGAAGAGGACAGGGAGAGTGGAACTCTGCACCATGAGTGGTAGATTCAGCGGCATCGTTTGAGCCACATACCCCATCTCAACTTTGGTGTCCTTGGAGCTGGGAAAGCAACAGTTCAGGTGTTCATGGCCTTTCCTCATATGACACACAAGGCCCCTTATTCCAAGTTCTGGGCCACCAATATTCCTGACAGTGAGCAGAAGTATATTTGGGAGAAATTCATCACTCCGGCCATGAATGTTGTTCTTTCTCCTGAGGAGCAGCTGTATGCTGGCCTTTCACAAGATCACATTCAATTCAAAAGTGGCCCCAGAAACAAGCGATCTCCCACTTATCCTTTTGATTCTGGTGGCTTTCAACGGTTGTTGAAGGAAATTTCAATCAACGTAAGCAAAAACAGTCTTTGAAAGTGCCTTAAATTAACCAGGCATTATAGATTAATAACAGCAAAGAGAATATGGAATACAGATCTTATTTCTTCATTGTTGAAAGCAAAGGATCTAAAGCTGTATCTAAGGTGCTTTCATCTCCAGGAGCTGATGCCTCCCCCTCCCATACAAGATGCCTACCAAAAATACTGTGAAAATTTGGACTTTCTAGACTGGGATTACATGATGGATAGGGATAACAGAGAGCTGGTTCTCAATATTGGCATTACTGTATCTCCTCAAGGCTTGCCCCTAGTGGGTCTTTGGAAGTTAGATGCCATGGAGCAGTCCTTTGGTGCCTCAGGATTTTTGCAGGGCACTCTTCACAGAATCAACACTATGGCAAATGTAGGAGGGTGTAAGGGGACACTCCTATTTTCTCCTTTTCCCCTGTCTCTTTCCCTCTCTCTTCATTTCTTTCTCTTTCCTTTCACTCCACGGACTCTTATTTACTTTCCTTTCGCTCCCTTTCCTTTCTAGCATACATCCGAGCCACATCCGATGCATCTGACACATTCCTGTGGTCCGGATTCGCTTGGCCGCCCTCAGCTGCACTTGCGCATGCCCGGACATGCTTCGGACACACACATACACTTCGGGGCACGTCCGGGTGATCTATACCTTCTTCCTCCACTTCATTACTTTCCATTCCCACTTCCCCAGGTTGCCGGCACAACTTCTGCATATTCCCTCCACCTTTCTATCACATTCACCTCCTTGTACCTTGTGATATTCTCTGGACTTGTGGCGGGTGTACTATACAGTTCTCCCACCTTTCTCCCATGCTTCTACAGTATATACTTCGCCTCCTAGCATGGAGAATCCTTATCTTGTTCTCTTTGGATTCTCCCTCTGCTAGGTGAGCAGTCTCTCATGTATTGTGGTAGCTCTATTCATATCTTTGGATTCTCCCTCTGCTAGGCTTGTGCTGTTGGCCATCTTGAGGTTGCCCTTACAGAGGGTGTCAGGCAGAGCAATCTGCTGAGAGGATGGAGAGAAGCCATGTTGTCTTTCACAACTCATACAACCTATCCTATGAACTTCTTTGAAAGCAAGACAATAGCCGGGGCCTATTCAGTGAGGAAGGCTTGTATAGAAGATCTGCAGCAGCTTTGAACGGGATAGACACTGTTCTGGCATTGCTTCGGAGCAGGGCTGCTACCAACAAGATGTACAGAGTACGAGAGGATTTCCGCTTAGGAGGTCAAGCTATGTCAGACGTGGCGGAAGGAATTGAACAACTTGTAAGTTTTTGAAAAGCATGATTGCCACAATATAAATTATATTATATTAAATTTGGAACAGAGTTACAGATAACAACATTGTCTGGGTGCCCGCCACTATTTGGTTTCAATTTTTGGCCAAGCGACTGAGTGCCCTTCAAGAGGTTCACTATCTGATGTACCGAAGGATGCCCGATAACCATGGCCTACTCACCTCCTTAATTGCCTATATGATGCAGTTAGTTGTATTTACCCCACCATGGGTGCATACATTTCTTCGCCACGCCCTCATGGACCTCCAACAAGAGGAGATCATCAACAGGTTCAACATGTTCTTTCTGCACAATTTCAACCCCTCTTGCAAAAACTACATTCCAGAGCTGGCAAGAGAAGATAATCCTGACATTGGCAATGTCATGGGGATACCCTTGAGGGCACTGAAGCATTGATTCCTGGTAACACCTGCCATCCTTCCCAATCTGAATACGTATCCACTGGGCCCTTCCCCTACCTGGGCGGAAATCAAGGTCATTGACCACCTCAGGATGGCAGTGTTTTGTGCAGGCAACTTCAACTTGCTGGGAGAAGTTTCTGGTGTCAAAAGTCTTTCTTTTTCAGGTCATATGTGTAGGTTCTTTCCTCTGAAACCGACATGTAAGGGGCAGTGGATCTTGCTCTGCCCTAAAAGACAAGATGTTGCCTTGGGATACATTGAAATGTATTGGGAGGGAAGAGAAGGACTTGCCACAGATGAACTCAGGAACACTTTGGACAACACACTCTCATCCATTCTAGAGAACTGCCAGTGTCTGCCTACAAGTACAGACAGGGTGATATGGACCAAGGATTATTCCTCTGTGGTGACGATGGATACCAACCCAAATTTCTATATGATACACCAAGTCAGAGGTAAAAGGAATGGTGGAAGAAAGCGGGGATGAGCGGCTCATATTAGCAAAAGGGAGTTTGAGAAGGAGATTCTAATGTCTAAAGGGCTGAATGAAAAGGATACAGCCATCGCTATGAGGAGGAAAGGGCAAAGGAGTAGGAAAAGTGCGAACAGCAGAAATGAAAGGGTACCTCCTGCGCCCCAAAAAAAAGCTTGTACACAGGATCCCGTGGAGGAAGAGGATGTCGAAATGGAGGAGAACAGTTCAGAAGATGAAAGTCAGTCTTCACATGGTTCAGAACAGTCATACTACAACGAAGAGGAAGACTAAATAGTTAGGGCCTGTTATGAATTTGATATAAATCACTTCAGCAACTTGAACCCTGCACACACCCCACAACTTGTTCAAACCATCTCAGACATACTTCTATGACATTTATCCACTGCCCACATCGTTTTCAGACAGTTAGAATCACCTTTGAATTCCACTCACTTCGCTGACTTTGACCTGTGTTGACCTGTGTTTGACCTGCACTGACCTGCACAGCTCATGCAACTTGCGCAAACCATCTCAGGAATGCTTCTATGACCCATACACACTGTGCACAGTGTTTGTAGACAGTTGTAGTCACTTTTGAATTCCATTCACTTTGCTGAATTTGACCTGCGTTTGACCTGCACTGACCTGCACAGCTCATGCAACTTGCACAAACCATCTCATGTATACTTCTGTAACCCATACACACTGCTCAAATAAAGTCAAGTACACTCCACAAGGCTTTTGCACAATTGCAAACACCTTTGAAGTTCACTCACAAATTGTTGCTGTCACATGTCACATTTTGCTCACTATGTTGCTGGAACACGCCCAGTCGTGGGCGGAACACTCAGAGAAGACGATATAAGAGGATCAAACGTGATGGTTTGAGATGTAGGTGAGAGTACAAGAGAAAGAAGTAAGTATTAGTAACTACGCGTCGTCCGTATATAAAGGGAAACACAAATCACATGATCGTGATCTAGGAGTCAGGGAACAGGGGGAGCAGTAGTAAGGGATGGGATACCTTACACTCGCCCACCCTCTAAGAAAGGAGCATCAACATCTTGGGCATGACGAACGTAGAGAAAACATCGAAAACTGCGGCGGCCAGTCGTGCTGACTTCCTAGTTCGTTTTTCGGCCAGCCATGTGTCCAATGCCTCGAGGTCTTCTACCTCCCTCCAAGGCAACCAGCGGTCTTCTTCAGCACCATAACCACGATACCTCACCAGGTATTCAGTTCCATGTCTACCCTTCCTCTCGTCGACAATAGATTCCACAAACCATTCTTCAACTCCGTCCTCCACAATCGCCACCGGGCATTCGAACTCACGCGATGGGAACAGGTTCGCATCGTTAGGCGTGAACTTCCGAAGGAGACTACTGTGAATGTGGGGAAAGTGTTGCCAGCGTTAGGCATCTTCAGCGTGTAGGAAGAGCGTGAGGGATTGGCGCCGATAACCTCGTATGGTCCGTCGAATCTAGGCATGAATTTCGCCACCTGACCTTCTCCTGAATGCATGTATTCCCTTCGACAATATGACGTAGACAAATACACGGAGTCTCCTTTTGCGTAAGGGGTCTCTGGGCTACGAGCAAGGGAAGCATTAATAGATTGCAATATCTTAGAATTGAGAAGCGCATCCTTAGCCTGCACGGCTATGAGTTCAATCCGTTCAATCATCGTTCTCACGTTAAAATTATCGTCGATAGCTGTCGAAATGAGAGGTGGAATAACGCAGGGCGAGGTCCCAAAATGCAATTGAAAGGGAGAGAAGCCTGTAGAGCTGTTAACCGTGTTCATTATACAGAATCGAACGTGAGGCAGGGCCTTGACCCAACCCCGTTGATTGTGGTCCACATAGTACCGCAATGCTTGTATCACAGTCTTATTCGTTCGCTCGGAGCTGCCATCTGTCTGCGGGTGGAAGGAGGAAGACAGTTTGACCTTAATACCTGTTAGTTTGTGTAACGCACTCCATAATTTCGAAATGAAGAGCTTATCACGATCAGAAATGAGTTTCAAGGGTAGTCCGTTCTCGCAGCACCAAGTGTCGAAAAAAAGAACAGCGCAGTGCTCGGCGGAGATGTTCTTCTTGCAAGGGACCAGGCGAACATCTGCGCCTAGGCGGTCCATAATTGTGAGCAAATAATCGAACCCGTCATCTTCTGGGAGCAGACCAACAAAATCCAACGCAACACATGCGAATCTACTATCTGGAACAGGAAGCAAGTGGAGGGGACCAGCGGGTTTGCAAGTGGGGAATTTATTCTTTTAGCACAGCATACAGCCGGGAATATACGCTTCCTTCAGGTCTTGTTTCATGTTCAGCCAATAGAACGAGTCACGCAAGGCTAAGTAGGATTTTGTGCCACCGAAGTGGCCCAATGTGTCGTGAGCCAGCTGGAACAGGGCCTTGCAGAGCTTCGGTACACAGGGAATAATGAGGCACTCTCCGACATAAAGTAGACTGCTACGCCAACTGATGCCAGCGAGTCCAATACCCTTCGCTAACAGCTTCGCGCACCAGCAATCGTCAGGGTACCCATTCTTGATCAGAGCAAGGAATTCAGTGTCGGTACCGATGGATAGCAACGGCACTGTGATAAGGGGATGAGGGGCCACAGAAGACAAGATGGAGGCACAAGCCAGGGCAGGGGACGAGAATTCACGAGAGAGGGTGTCAGTGACTGTGTTGTCCTCGCTACGAACGTACTTGATTGAGAAATCGTAGTCGGTGAGGAACTCTGACCACGGCAATTGTTTCTTCGACAGGTCGCGCTGCTTCGAGAAGAACTCGAGCGTCTTGTGGTCCATGTAGACCTCGAAGGAGGTGCCAAGCAGATCTGTTCGCCATTTCTGTAAGGCGCGAACGATCGCAAGCATCTCTTTATCGTGAGTAGGGTAATTCTTTTCAGCATCACTCAGCTGTTTGGATTCAAAGGCTATGGAGCGTGCAGACTTCCAGTCCTCCCCAAAGCTGAGCATGGCACCTGTACCGAGGTCGCTCGCATCTGTGGTCACAAAAATCTTGCTCGTTCCTGGGTTATCGTGATGGATGATGGTTAAACACTCTTGTGATATGACCAAGGCCTTGATGGCATCAAAGGCTACCTGATGGCGGGGCTCCCACTTGACTGGTTCCTTACCATTGACCTTGTTTGTTAACGGCGTAAGCACAGCAGTCAAGGACGCTAACCCAGGAAGGAGCACAGAGAGGTACTGCACGAGACCCAGGAATTGACATCCGTCGCCGTCATAGGTCGAGGCCATTGGGAGATCTTCAGTGCTTTATTGGCATCTGCCTGGATCCCGTCACGCGAAATATGGTGTCCGAGGAAATCGATCTTCGTACAGAATAGGCTGGTTTTCTTCAACAAGCAGTACAAAGACGCAGCTCGTAGGGTGTCCAGCACAGCACGAACGTTAGTGATATGTTCGGCAAGCATCGAACTCCAGATGATGATGTTGTCCAGATACACATGGCATATCTTGCCGATGAGATGGCGGAGCGCAGCAACCATTTGGCATTGATGAGCAGACAGGGCGTTGCGACAACCTTGTGGCATCACGACCCATTCGTAGAGGCCAAACGGCGTTCGCATGGCAGTATACTTGATATCATCAGGGTGGATTTTCGTTTGAAAGAAAGCATTCATCATATCGAGCTTTCCCCAGAACTTACTGCAACCACAGTCGGAGAGGATCTCATTGATATGGGGCAGAGGGAATCGATCGGCCACAGTGTTCTCGTTCAATGCTCAATAATCGTTGACCCACCTAGGCATGGCAGTAGGGTCACTCTTGGGAATTAGGAAAGCGGGGCTGGCGAACTCAGAATCGGAAGGTCGCATCCGACCCGCAGCGAGGTGTTGATCCAACAAGGTCTTGAAAACCTCCCGCAGCTTCTTTGGGCAAGAGTATTCCCGTCTGCATACCACCTTATTAGTGTCCTTCAATCGGAAATGGTGGTAAACCTGGTCAGGGAGGTGATGGACAGGAGGAATGTTGTCAGGAAAAAGGTCTGAATACGCCTTTTTCATTTCCTTATCCATCCGCTTCAACTGTTCCTGCAAGAGGGCCTCGTTATTCAGGTCCTCAATCCGCGTACGGAGCACAGACATGATGTTCTCAGGTTCGCAGCCCCAAGCGCCTCGAGCGGAGAAACGATTACATCGATGTTCGAGTTTTAACGCGAGCTCCTCCCCCAACAGCACGTTCTGAACGACAGGTCGGTGGTGCCTTCGAGCCGTGCGAATCTCACTCACCTTGACGTGTCTGGATTTCCAAGCAGGAGAGGAAGCAGTTGGGACACCCGCATAAGGATGGAGTAGGTCATAAGAAAGTGTATTGTCCATTTTGAAAGTACAAGTATGTAACCTGTGGTCGAGAATGAGGCGATTGGATTCTAAGAAGGGCAGTCCCAAAATTAAGTCTGTCATGAGCGAATCTGAAACAAAATCGTGGAGGGGAACTGAAGAAAAGTGTCTGTCAAGAGAACAAGGTCGTACTTTAACGTAGGTATCAAGCGAGTGATTCTGCACGTTATTTGAGAAGGCAGAACTGCAGGAGAAGGCCGTTTCGGCAGGGAAGGTCTTGAGGCCAAGGTGTTGAACGAGTGATAGCTTAATAAGAACTATCGATGAACCATCGTCAATGAGACCCTTAACGGGAGCAGAAGGGGCATGGGCGGAAGGGGGACAGGAGGTATATCTGGCAGTCCACCACATCTTCACGTGACACCCATGTGACGACCACCCATCCACTTTCTGTCACTTTTTTGCCACATGAATACCATGTGGGTACCACTTTTGCCACTCAAGTTCACTTCCGTTCACTTTATTCCACTTTTTTACCACCTGGTCACCAGTTAAATACCACTTTATATCTTACAACACTAAGTAGACTGTGTCCATGTGGTCACCAGGTGGTATCCAGATGGTATAAAAGTGGCAGGATAGACTTGACATGACAATATCATCAAGTCATTAGCCAGGTGGTGTTCAGGTGGTGTTCGGGTGTCAGAAAGGTGGTAGAAAGGTGACATAGTCAGATGGTGACCATGTGGTACCCAAGTGGAGGCCAAGTGGTACAAATGTGACTAGGGTACTACAGATACCCTGACAATCATAGAGCAGGAGCTCAGCTAGTACCAGATGGTGCCCAAGTGGTACGCAGGTGGTATTAATGTGACCCACAGATTTCTGGAGAAATGGACAAGTCCAAAGTGGTACTCAGGTGACTACCATGTGGTGTTCGTGTGGTGTATACATGGATGTTTGGTGGCGATCACCTGGATACCACCTGAATACCAAGTAGGAGTTATGTGGTAATGAAGTTTATAGCTCAGCAAAAAAACTATACAAGTTCATCAAGTGTTCAGGTCATCTACAGATGATCACCACTTGGTGTTCGTGGGGTTTTGATGTGGTATTCAAGTGGCTATCAGGTGGATGCCAGAAGGTAACCAGGTGGACTTCATGTGGTATATATGCGGTGTCTGTGTAGACTGTAAATTTATGAAATAGTACAAGTCCAAAGTGGTAGTCACATAGTGTCAATGTGGTATCCATGTGGTATTCAAGTGATATTCAGGTGACTGCTAGCTAGTGTTCACACGGTGTTCACCTGGGCACCACTTATATATCAAGTGGTGCCCAGGTGGTAAGTAAGTGATTGCTGGTGTTTCTGCGACTCATACAGAAGTATACCAGTAAATACAAGTGATATTCTTATGGTGGTCATGGCAGAATCATGTAATCTAATCATAACATAGACACCAGGTGAATGCCAGTTAAACTACAGGTGATTATCATGCGGTGAAATCATTTAGTACTCAATAATATCATCATCATCACTTTCCTCATTCTCAACCACCTCTTCTATTCCTGCTGTCTTCTTACCCCTCTTTTCCTCCTGTCTGGCAATGACACGCTGAGTGTGCAAGAAAAGCAAGACATGCATTGCATGGTGAAGTCAAAGTTGCTAACAGTCATCTGGTTGAGGACTGTTTGGAACCCACCCAACCATGCATTGAGTTGCTCACAAGCCTAAATACAAGCAAATTAGACAAGTACAAGCAACTGAGTAGTATGATCACTTACCTGAGTGTTGAAGGCCCTCTTGTAGTAAGGTCTTCCTTCCTTGTCTTCATCAACTACCACCAGGTTGGGGGCAGCACCATTGAGAGGGGCAGGGTTGCACCAAGTCCAACAGAGGTAGTCAGTGACTCGATGGTTGATGTAGTGGTAGGAGTCGACAATGATCCGAGTGGTGGGTTCCCAAGCAGGCCAGTGATGCTGCTTGACAATATGCTTGAGCAAGGCACACCCCTTGTCAATAGCAATGTAGCTGGGTCGGGAGTCGGGGTCTTCATAGACATCTTCAAGGAAGCAAAGAATCTTGGCCACCCCTTCAGCCTTAGCAAACTTGCGCCAGGCAATAACCACACTACATGGAGCACAAATGGTCTCCATACAGTAGAACCTAGGAGCAGAGAAGTAGTTGTTGTACTTAGTGCCACTGACCTCTTCAACCTCCTGCTCCTCCAGGTTGTCATGTTCAAGCTCCTTTGCCCCTGCAGTACGAGGTAGCCAATCCTGCCTCTCCTCCTGAGCTCTCCTCAACATCCGCTGCACTCCAAGGAGTGAGGTGTTGGCATAGCATCCACAGAATGTCCTCCACTGCTCCTGGTGATCTTCACATGCCTGTGTACGACCAACCTTATTCTTGTTACACCCCTTCATGCAGCAACGGTCCTCCATCTCCTCCTCATGCTCTTGGCGAAACACTCCAGTCTGAGCATTGAGCAGCCCTGCCTCATAGCCTGCAATAGCACAATGTCAAGGCCCCATGACAATCCCATCAATGACAACCATGCGGACATCTGCATTTGTGTGAAGTGCAACACATCCAGCAGGTTCAGGTGCATCATCAGCTAGGACATTATCAACATCCATGGCCTCAGCATCTGCAACAGCTGCTGCCACGGCAGGTCCTGCATACTCAGGCACATCACAATTTTAATCATGACCAGCAAGAGCAGTGGGATCGTCATCCTGGTTGGGAATGACATCAGCCACATCCTTGAATGCATGACAGCACTCATTGCATGAATGGCCAACTGCACTGCAGATGATCCCCCCATCTCCAAGGTCCAAGTAGGCAGCAGTGACAAGCTCGCTGATCTTCAGATTGTCCATGAAGATCATGGTGGAGTTGCTGAACCCTGCAAGAAGTTGGATAGACTCCAAGACAAAGGCTTTCCAGATTTGTCTGCAAGTGAGAGTGAATGAAGCTCCACTGGGCTGGACAAACAAGTAGTTCCAGAACTCGGTTATTGCTGCTGTCAAAGCATGAAAGCTGTAGTTGGCATTCACAATTGCCTTGGAGACAATGCGATCCACCCAGACCTGAGTTCCGACTTTGAGATATTTGGCGTTGGGGAGGTAAAGTGCAAGTTGTTGGTTGTTGTCAGTGAAGCTCTCATGGTCTGCCCAGAACATAGTAGAGCACTTGGGACATCTGCCAGCCAATACTGGAACCTTCTCAAAGCACTCACTTCCACGAAGCAAGGTGACTTTGGAGATATCATGGTCGCGCAAGTATTGAGTCAGACCATGGCCATGACAGCCAGCACTAGAGCAGCCCATGACAGGAGGGGTGATGATGATGATAGGCTGGATAGAGGAAGTGGAAATGGGCAGGAGTTTGCAACGTAGTTGGCGCTTATCGTTGTGTGTATAGAGATCCAGAAATTGGCAGAGAGAGTCGAGTTTTTTACCAAGTATGGTGGTCTGACTCTTTACAGTATACAATGTGTGGTTGTCTCCAGGCAGGAAGAGAGTGTCGAAGATGGTCTCAGCACTCACAGAAGCATCAGAAGAGCCAGAGGAGCCAGAGCCAGAGGAGTCCATGTTGTCATCTGATCCTGAGTTGGAATCGCCATCAGAGGCATCCATGTTGTCCTCAGAGGATCCAGAGTCTGTGTTGTTGTCTTCAGCACCAGCATCATCCTCAGAGTCATCAGGGACGTTAGAGACATCGACCTGAAGCTTGCCTTTGATGGCACAAACAAAGGCTGCCATCCAGCTAGTGACCACCTGGTTGTTACTACTCACAGCCCTCTGCTGGCCATGCAAGTTGAGAATGTCAGTGTTGGTGTTGATGCTGAAGAGAAGCATCAGAACTATGGCCAGAGTGATGTTCTCACCAAAGGTCAGATTGAAAACTTTGGCAAAGTCAACAAACTGAATGTCTGAAAACGGATCCTCCAGAGGGGCTGCAGCGGCACAGGGAAGGAGTCCCAGCAAGAAGGAGAGCAATAGCATCATCCAAAAGGCCTGTAAACAGAAACTAGGCAAGTCAGTATTTGTTGAAATTCATTGAAGTTCAGACGAAAAAGAACAAGTGAAATGGCGATTGCATTTACACTAATACAAAGAATAGCTACCTACTTGGTAACCTTCTTAGCAGCCTTCTTCTTTGCCTCCTTAGCCTTCTTGGCTTTCTCAGCCTCCACTCTTGCCTCCTCTGCTGCTGCCTCTGCCTCCAACTCATCCAGAACCTTCCCCAGAGTAGTCCTGCCAACTTCACGACCACCCCAGACTTTCGTATGAGCTTCTGACACAAAGTTGTAGTTGGAATTCTGCAACATGTCCATGAGCATGGGAAACTTGACACAGCATTTGAAGAGGCCTCCGTAGTTGCCGAAGTTCGTCCTCTTGATAAAAATTGAACAAAGGAGAGCCTCCTCAACAGGATCCCCATCCCATGGGGTGGTAAGCCTGTTCCACTTGGCCATGGCACCTACAGTGAGCTGGTAGCAGGCGTAGATGTTGACCAGACCACCATTCCCCTTGCCACTGTTGGTCATATGAAGTGGCACCTCCATACGAGTTGCAATTCGTAAGAGGAGGGGTCGTTGGGAAAGGCAGTGATGAGGGGGTTGATGGAAGCGGCAGAGGTACCAGTGATGGAGACAGAAGCAGAGGGGGTAATGGAGAAGACTGCTGAGGGAGTAGCAGAGGAGTTGATGGAAGGGGAAGGAGGAGGAAGGTAGGAGAGGCCAAACTCAGAAGGTTGCTACAACAAAGTCAGAATTTTTTCAAGTCAAGTCGGAATTTACATACCATTCCAATTCTGAGCTTGTTGTTGTCATCCCAGATGACAGCCTCATTGTCTCTGACAGCGGTGGCATAAGGCCCCTTGGCTTCCCAGAAGCGGTCCTCTGCATCCCAGAGAAGGATGTCAGAGTCTGATGACAAGCAATAAGTAAAAAACGCGAAGCAAAAAGAAGTAACTTACTAGTAAGAGCCACCATCTTCTTGGCAGCAGCAGTGAGGACAGGCCCCAGAGTGTTCTTGATGGGGACTTTAACCCCAACAGGCACGGCACCCTCCAGAGGCAAAGTCCCATCCTTGAAGACAAGGAGCATGCCCATGACAGGTGGGGCATCAGACTCCTCGTTGGTGTCTGGATTTCAAGTCAGAATTGGACTTGTTGGCAAAAAAGAGAACTCACCAAAGTCAGACATGTTGAGGGCAACACCCATGGCCTTACCTCTAGCAAAGCCACCCATGGTACGGGATGCACCTTGCAGATCCTCAAGGTCATCAGACGTGGGAGAGGGGGGAGCTCGGTGGGAGGAAGCACTGGCATGAGTGATATCCTTGCGTAGACCCTTACCCATCTGACGAGCTGTGGTGGGTGAAGCACTAGCCCTGCGCTTGGAAGCGGTGGTGGGGCGCTTGGGGGTGGTGGGATCGACCTCCATAGCATCCTCATCGTTGTCTGACAAGTCAGCAGGCATGGTCACCTCAGCGGCATTGTCCTCATCGTCATCCTCATCGTCAGTCTTCTTCGGCTCACCATCTTCATCGCCATTGCTACCAGCATCAGCATCTTTCTCCTCGTTGCCCTCTTCATCAGACTTCTCAGCCTCAGCATCTTCTCCTTCATCTTTCTCCTCCTCTGCATCTGACAAACCCAGATTGGTAAAGTCTCTACCTTTTCCCTTGTCCTTGGTGGTGATCTGGGGTCCATCCTCTGGCTCTTCATGCCTGATGCGAGAGGTGGTGATACTCGGAGTGATTGGAGCCAAGGTGACTCCAGTCCCAACTCGACGAGCAGGTGGTGCAAGTGGAGCACCACTCTCCTGAAGGGTCCTAGCAGTACTGGTGTGACAAGATGAGTTTTACAGTCACAAATAATGGCAAGGAAAGACTTACACAGTCAAGTGCTCTACGGTAGTCTCATTAACTTCCTCATCAGCAGCATCACGGTTAGCAGAGGTCCTATGGACAATGAGCATAAGCAGCAGACAAGGGGGATACAGGCAGTAACTCACATATTCTTATCCTTCTTTGCTCTGGTTGGTTTCTTGGTTACAGGGATCTCCACACTATCAGACAATGTTTGTTAATTTTGTGTTGATTTATTTGAGATTTAAAAGAAATTTATTTATATTTATTATATGTACTACTTATACTGTACAACTATGGGCTACTGGTACACTACTGGCAGTGACAGACTCACATGAGCTCCTGTTGCATGGCCTTGGTTGCTGACCTGGTGGACCTGGGCTTGGTGGAAGCCCTGTGGATGGTGGCCAAGGGGGCATCAGGAGTAGGGGTGATGACCAAGGGCCAGGGGTAGTCAGGGGATAGGGGCGTCCAGGAAAGTGAGCATTGTTGAGGTGTGAGGGAGTGGGGGTGCATCGTCGTCATCATGCATGGGCATAGACGGGGTTGTGGACGGCGTTGGAGGGAGTAGGAGGGCGTGTGGGAGGTGGGGGAAGGAGTGTGGGGGGTGGGATATGTCAGAAAAAGATGGGGGGCCACTTACGTTGCTTGGTCCTCATGCTCGTTCCTTCCGGGTGCTCCACCGCGCATGGACGCCGTTTGCATGTTTCAAGGGTCTCTTGGGGGCATTCTGTGTGCGTGGGTTGGGGGGAAATTGAGAGGATGGTGGTGGTTGGGAAGGAAGAAGCTGCGTGCCACCGTGGCACGCAGCAGTCACATGCACGTGGTGTTTCTGCTGATTGCCGAAATTAAGCGCCCGCCAAGCGCACAAACAAAAAGAAAAAGAAAAAGAATATTAATAATGAGATGTAAGCACCCAATGAGCGCCCATTCGAGGAAAATGACTTATCTTCGGATATGTCTTGCTAACCCATTTCTGACCGTCCCAAAGCGGAAATTACTCAGGAAAATGCTATAAAAACTCAAATAAATTGCTAGAAATTCATATAAAATCAAGTAAAATGAAATAAAATCATATAAAATCATAAGAGTCATTATAAGGCTGTATAAAACTATATAAATCACTATAAGTCACTACAAAATCACACAAAGCCCACATTTTGCCTACATGGTATTCACATACATATCAGGTGAGTACCACTATTTCTCACATGTGACATCCACATGGTACTGAGGTGGTATCCACATGGAAATTCATATAAATACCACATGGCTACTATGTGAATACCACTTGCCTAGTTTTGTTCTCTGGTGTCAGCCTAGTAAAATAGTAGCAAAATGTGGTCAAAATGTGGTATTTCTCAGCCATTTCAGCCAAACCAAAATCCACATTTTGACCACATAAATACCACGTGGATGCCAGTTGGAGATCACTTGACCACATGGTGCCATGTGGGCGTCACCTGAAGATGTGGTGGACTGTCAGGTGCTCGACAGGAGGGACCGGAGAGGGAACAAGACCAAAAGAGGTTTGAGCAAGCAAAGAGTGTGTACTCATCATCTGAGAAGTCTGGAGTCGTCGTGTCGACCACACAACTAGCCACGTGGGGCAGAACGGCAGCGACATTGTAATCAATGCTGTCTTTGGTGTCTTCGACATCAGAGATAGAGCTGGTAGCAGGCGGATCGACACTGGAGGTAGAGCTAGAAGCCAGGACAGCCGCCACGGCAGTAGGCGAGAGGTTCCCGCACGTGCTGAAACTCGCGGGCCTAGGAGGGACATCAGAAGCCGTCAAGGTCTTGTATCTAGTGCCATCCAAAGAAGGGGCGGTACACCTAGCACTGATGTGATTAGCCCAAATTTGCAATATCGAAAGCAACCACCGTTGTCAGACAGTAATTTCCTCTCAACGTCGGTAAGCCTCGGCATGGCGCTGCGATTGAAGGGTGTCCTAGTAGTAGTCGAGGCGGAGCGTAGGGACACCCTAGCGATTCCACAAGCCAGCTCCTCAAGTCGAGCACGGTGTCGTTCATCAAGGTGTTTAACTTCCACGAGCCACTCCTGGAAGTCGGTGATAAGGTGAGTACCTTCACAGTTGCACTCTCTGGACAGGTCCTGCTCCATCGCCCCCTTGAGAGTCTTGCACATATACTCGTTGTTCATGAAGGAATCCGTCCTGGCAAGGAGATTGTTCTTACCCATGACATCGAAGGCAAAGTCGATGAACACTTTAGATGAGGGCTGGCAGAGACAAAGGATCTCCATGCGTGTGGTGTGGATCCAATCGGAGGTGAGAAAAAGGGAACACATCTGGGCTTTATAAGTGTCCCAATCCATCTCAGGCAGGATGGGTCCTTTGGCAGCGAGCCAATGGATAGCTTGCACACCACTCATTCCATAAGCGACTGTTTTGACCATATCACAACCTTCTGTACCTTTGTGTCGTAAGAAATTTTCACACTTGACGAACCAATCTCAGAGCAAGGCTGGGTTGACATCGCCCTCACCGAGTGTAGGAGGGCAGTTAGGTGCGGATTGCATGATTACTGCCTTGTTGCCCATGGGAATCAGCTCTTGGAAGGGCGAGACGTAAGGTAGGAGGTCGGGGCGGGGCTGCGACATGGATATATGCATGTGAAGTGGGGACCTGGGGGTGTGGGATGGGGCAGGGGTTATTAGGCAGACTCCAGGTGGCAAGATAAGACGGTCGGGGGTATTTAAGGAAAGGCGGAGGCGCTTTGGTGATCTGGAAGCTGGTATCGGTGGTATGCAAGCGGGTACTGGGACAGACTGGGTTCTCGATCTAGCTAAAGACAAGCTGGTGGAACTAGGAACTCCATGGCGTCTGGTTTGCCGAGACGAGGGCAACTGGGTTTGTGAACGTGTAGACAGGTTGGAGAATGGCGGGAAGAGAAATGTGAGGAGGGCGGCAGGGAAGGAAGATGGAGTAGGGGTTTAGGCGCAAGCGCCGTTCAGGGTCAAAAGGTTTCTATCAAACGATATGTGAGCACGTTTGATTGATCTTAAAAAAAAGTAGAACACACCCAGTCATGGGCAGAACACTCAGAGAAGACGATATAAGAGGATCAAACGTGGTGGTTTGAGATGTAGGTGAGAGTACAAGAGAAAGAAGTAAGTATTAGTAACTACGTGTTGTCCGTATATAAAGGGAGACACAAATCACATGATCATGATCTAGGAGTAAGGGGACAGGGGGAGCAGTAGTAAGGGATGGGATACCTTACAGTTGCTTGGGCTGTAGCTTCAGAACCATTTCGCAGAATTGTCCTAAAACTGATTTTGAGCATATTGCCTATGTACTCTAGAGGGCTGTCTATTCAGATTATACAAAATATGTGTTCTAATATTGCCATTTATCGCTACTTTGGTTAGGTTAATCGAGCCAAAGCGACGTGATCAACTCTCCAGAAGGGGTACTCCAACAGCAACACCCAGTTACACACCCACAGGCTCAGTGACTCTCTCCCTGCTCTCTCTCGTGCATGGGCCAGCGCCACAGCTCGTGTATCATTGGTTTCCTCATCAAGACCGTTTACCATCTGCCCTTTGTCGACTTAGTGTCCTGGATGATTGATTTACAACAACAACAAGGTGAAGGATCAAGGCCTTCGTACGATACCCCTTTAAAAACGAGGTGTACAAGTAACCCGGCTACCATTGTTGCAGCAGATTGCCTCGCAAAGGGTATGGTAGGCACCATCCTGGTGTAGATACTCTGTTCACTATGACCTCAATACACTTGTATGGGAGTGCGTGTGCCAACACTAACTCTCGCTTGCACTGTCCTCACTACCAACATTTCGCAGCATCGTATTCGGGTTCAAATTCGACCGTGAATCACAATCAACACCCAACAACTTCGTACCACTGTGCTTGTATCCTGCCTGTCCTGTGATCATAAAGCAGTAACATTCCACCACTGACGCTCGGGCAGGCTCGAATAGCTGTACCATACCTCGCTCTCCTTGTGGCCACTCTCAACACGCAGTGGTATGCAGGCCGACCGGTCCTATTCCATTTTCTTTTAAATCACTATCACTTAGTAGGACCTCACGGGCTTATTACATGCATAAAGGGTAGTAGTCAAGCATACATAGACCTGAAGCGCAAATCAAGATGGGGATAAATACTTAACAGCTGAGTCGAGTTGATAGGCAGTATAGACTATTGCCCAGTACCGAGTAGGTGAAGTGTGATGGTGAGGACAGACTTGCTATAGATGTGCAGTCTGAAATGAATGAGTTAGCCGTGCCACGAGCATGAGAAATGAGTGAGGCATATGGAATGGGTGGGATAGCAATCTATTCTTCATATTCTACAACTCCTTGTGCTGCCTCACCACCACCAACGGAAAGTTTGTCCTCTGGAGAAGCCCACCAATGTGCTTCATGTTCATCGATGCTTATGGCATTACAGCTAATCCCTGCTAATGTGTGTAGATTCCATGCGACCGATGTCAGCTCCAAGTCATTTATGTTCTTCAACGTGACCCCCACTTTGTGGGGTTGCCATGACGGAAAGATGTTTATGGAATGGGAAACCAGCTCCTCATCGATGAAGGATGGCTGCGTATGCAGAATCTCGATTGTCAGCAGGTTTCCGAAAGCACTCTCAGGAACGCCCCCCTGTGAGCAGAACCCCTTCACTAAGAATTCATCTGGCTTGTTCTCCAACGTGATGTGAGATACCAGATTCCTTTTGAAGGCCGCAGCCATTTGCTGCTGGCACATCTGGAACAGATAATAATAACGAGACTCGTAGTGCTTGTAGTCTGCGTAGTCATCATCCTCGCCAGCGGCCACCGTGAGCGTGTCGAGCAGGCACTTGAGATCCGCCAGGAAGAGGAAGCACTTGCTGGCAAAGTCCCGGATGGTGAGAGAAGTGAGCCAAGGAAGATCAATTGCTTGGATTTCAGACAGTGCAGACAGTGCAAAGTTGCAGATATCCGATGGAATGGCACCACATATATTGAGGTCTACTGAAGAAGACATCTGGGCAAGCGCAGACGAGAGATGCACAAAGCTGCCATCAGACTGATAGGGCTCTCGATGAGCTTTATCTGGCTCGCTGTACAGATAAAGATGCATCAGCTTTGTCCACATGGTCAATATCTGGCTGAGCTCGCATCCACTACTCAGCGAGAGCATGGTGAATCACGGGGGTGCCGTTCTCCAGAAGGGATTGACAGCAATGGGTGCATCCCTGCCCACAACCTGAAGTCTGAGGTATCCCAAGAGGGGGGTGTTGGCATCAAGCAAAGGGAGTAGGGCAGGAGTGTCTTCGCTGTTTGAGCGAAATGTGGAGTGTTGCAATGCGATGCAGCTGTGCAAGAACAATATCTGCTGCATCCATTGAGGTTACTTTGTATGTGTCATCATTATCGCCCCTGTTGTCCAAGCCATCGCTCTCATTGTCTGCTTCACTGTCTCCTTCATCGTCGCTTTCACTGTTGCTGCTCCCATGGTCGCCAACACCATGCAACTTGTCAGCCTTGTCTTCATCATCATGCCGCTCTATTCCATGCCACTCTTCAACATTCTCGTCATCTCCATTGTCTTCACTCCTGTGCCATTCTTCAGTTTCATCTTCGTCCTCGTCCTCATCACAGTGCTCCTGACCATCATTCTCCTTGTCCTCATTGTCGCACTTTTTCACAACGAGCATGATCAAGAGTGGCATTTTTTGCGAGAGTGTAAC
The DNA here is from genome assembly GCA_036872985.1 of Pleurotus tuoliensis. Taxonomy (NCBI): domain Eukaryota; kingdom Fungi; phylum Basidiomycota; class Agaricomycetes; order Agaricales; family Pleurotaceae; genus Pleurotus; species Pleurotus tuoliensis. The sequence goes on along the minus strand of JAYMDH010000011.1, from coordinate 169,076 downwards.
GAGTTCGCGTATCATCGCAGGCGGCTCAACCCTGCAGATGATCGTCCACAGCTGCGGCGTGCTCCGAATGATGGTTCGCCATGTCCCGCAGACATGGCTGAGCGCGACAAGTGTGTATGCTGCAGGCACGGTTCGTTCCTCATAGAGGAAACAGTCTGTGGAAGCGAGCTTGAAGATCTCCCCAAGGAGTTCGAAGGGAGGCTTGTTGATTCCGCACCGCTGCAGGGGGTTCGCAATGGTCAACATGAGTATTGGGCAAGCAGAGGAACCGAAGTGGGTGCACTGAACAAGAGAAGGAAGAGTGGCTAGAGTGACTTAACACACCTGGGTTTGGATACCAAACAATACCAGATATCGCCACCACATATTACCACCTCGGCACACCATATGCGGAAACAAATGAGAAAACGATTGGACAACACAGACGTGCAATGGTCAAACAGCCACTGCTGGCAGTGTCCTTGTTGTGTCATAGCATTGACACATGGACAATTCGGGTACTCCAAAATTTGTGATGTACTCAATGTGTATTTTTAGGAAGGATTAAATATTATTCAATGAATGTATGTATATGAAAAGTGGAAACGGACACATATACACACACACACATATATATATATATATATATTTCGGGCAACCGCGTGCACACAGCAGTCCCTCAAAAATCAGCTAATATGTCTTGGTCAGATTAGCGCAGTTGCTGAGTGAGTGAGCGTACCTGTACAGTATGTCGGCATTCGACTAGGCTTGATGACTTGGGAGCATTGTTCTGGAGCAGAAGCGGAGGCAATAGACAGGGATTGAGAGGTTTTGCATCTGCGTTCAGCTGTATGGATTTCGACCTTGAATTGGCATATGTATTCTGCAAAGGAAGATTAATCACAGGTCATAGATGTCTTACCCCCAAGGATAAAAGTCAAGCGAGACTCACCCAGGTTGTTGATTTCAACTGCACCTTTTCGATCGTGAGTGTATCGCCTATTCGTCACAAAGGTATATCTATGGGTGTTCCTGCTGTGTTCCCATTGAATCTGGCCCTGCAGTGTCCATTGTCACGGATCGACGATCTCAGGTATATTCAGGCATAGATGTCCTTTGGATATATAAAATCACTGTAACCACAGTGGGGCTGTGATACATCTGCGACCACAAGTATCATATGGCCTATTGCATACATCACACAGTAGATCCTTTTGTAAACATGCCTGGCAAAGTCCGTCCTCTTGTCGTTGTCGTCACTGTATTCCTGTTCCCGCCCCATTCCCTGTGCCCCGCCCTTCTGCACCTGCTGTCCACTTTGGAAGCATCAAATCTTCATTGAATTTACAGATTACATACCACGTTGCTTGAATGTCCAGCTGCTCATCTGCCACGTTGCCTGAAAGCCTTGTCGGGTGTGCTTCCTTCTTCTGCTTCTTGTCAGTAGATGCTCACAGATTTCAGCCATGGAGAGACATAGAATAGAACCATAAAATCTGACATATCAATATCCACATCCCTGGGCACTCCGCTGTGCTGCCACCATGCTCGTCTCCATTCTATAGCACAGCATCATCATTTCGTACAGTGCTATCATCTATACAGGCAGTTTCATTTCATATGTTTTCACAGAAAATATTACTTATGCAAAACATATCCGCTGACAAAAAATAAATTGTCGCAGGGATGAATTGTCGCCAGAATAACACCGGTCCAGTGTAACTTACAGAGCCTTCTCCAGATGCTACACCTCTGCCAGCTTGCACTTAGCTTCAACAAGTCAGCTGACTTACCCCTGACATGCTAGTGCAAGGGCGCACGAATTCACCCAAGTTCATCGGTGCTTATGACGTGTTGTCAAATTCACCCTAGTCCATTGGCGCCAACACCACAACACTGTGGCACTTCATTCTCTGTCCATAACACACTGTTTCTTGCACTTCAAGCAAATATTATTAAATCATGTATACGGGCAAATCAAACTACATAACAAGACTAGCAAGTGACAGTGTAGTAGGGGAAAACAGCAGTGATAGGGGGGACAGAGTAATTAGCTATGATGAATCAATGCTTACACAGTTTGCTGTCTGGGACCAACATAAGCCCATACTCGCTATGACAGAACCCACTCACATGTTCTCCTTCCCCTTTCCCACAATCACTGTGGTCTCAATCTCCTTGCTTGGTGCTGGCTTCCGAACACATTTGGTAGTGACAATTAAGTTGGGGTCTTCGCCAGCCTTGCAAGTCCGCTTGCACTTTTGGGGTCCGTTGGTACCAGTTGCAGGGGCCTCCTTGCTGGTTGCTGCTTTCCGGGCATGCTTGGTATTGATGATGACATCGGAGTCTTTGCCAGCCCTGGGACTATGGTTGCACTTCTGAGATCCATTGGTACCAGCTGCCGCTTCTTCACTGTCAGCTGCAGAAGTAAGGGTCATCATTCCGTTTGCATCTGCAGGTTCCATGACGCTTGCGTCTGCATCTGCCGTAGTAGCTGTGATAGCTGGTTCGTTGGCAGCTGCTTCCCTTGCAGTTGTATTGGGTGTTGTGTGGTCGATAGTATTCCCAGCGCCAACAGATGTGGCTGGACTGGTAGCGTCTAGTACTGATGGCTGGGTTGCAGGAGGGTTAACAGAGGCATTCACAGTAGCGGCAGAGCCAAGTGTAGGAGGTTGGGAGATGCCAGGGGCATCCGTGATAGCAGCAACGGAAGGAGTCACATGGGGGGGTCACAGGACTGATAGGCAACTTGGGGCAATGGCGTGAATAGCTCGTTGACCATGGATGGGAATTGCCCTGGTGGTCCGAGGCCCTTGAAGCCATTGAAGCCAAACAGAATGGTGGAACATTGATTGAGTTCAGCAAGTGCCTGCTCCGGGTCAACATCCTGCCACAAGTCGTTGTCAAGATCCGTCTCCTCGTGGCCGCCTAGCATGAGCGCCATTGTATCGGTAACTGTACTTGTGGCAATAGGTGAGGCAGCGGAATGGGGCATCTCAGCGGGAGAGCCAGTCCCAGATTGGGGCTGAGTGGGTTGAGGAAGCTGGAAGGTGGAGTGCAATGCCCATGAGGCACATTCCTCGGGAGCTAAAAGTGAATTAGTGCGTGGGAGGAACTGCAGTCAGCAGATGACATACTGTATACAGTGCGGAGGAAGGTCGCAAACAGTGTCACTAGGTTTCATGTGAAGTTTGGGGTGGCATCAGAAAATGAGAGGCCAGCCATATTCTCACAAGAGTGGTAGCTAGGAGTGCTGCTCAGACTGCAAGGGTAAACAAATCGAAAGAGGAACATATGTAGCAGTGTTAATCCTTCCACCATTTGTGGGATCAGGTCCACCAGCGAACAACGTAAAAGACCACCCAGTTCGTGCGTTCAGTTCTCAGGCGAAGGCGTCAAATTGAATTGAAATGCTCTTTATCGCCCTGGGTATGACATTAATGAGGTGTATAATAAAGGCGAGATCACGACACTCACGCAGCATAGCTACTAGGTGTGACTTCTTCTTCCGGCTCTTCCACTGGCTTGCTCAACCGTTTCTGGTACTCTTCATTCATTTGAGCTTTGACTTCGGGGGTTTCATTGTCCAACGTGGCAGTGGAGTGAATGCAGAGGAGCACAAGGAACTCCTTTTTTGTGGGTACTTTTCCATTGAGTGCTTTCACAACAAGAGGTTTGACACAGGAGGAGTAGTACTTTTTACAGTACAGTTGTACGAGCTGGAGACGACATGTTGGTTTTTTGAAGGTGACCAGCATGACTGGAACTGGAACAAGCGTCCAGACTTTTGGCTATACGTGGTTATGATACCAGCGAGTGAGATACTATGTTCAGGATCAGTGACAAATATTACCACGACCAGTTCCAACTTACTTCCTTCTTCTTCTCTACCTTGGCTGCCAGATCCTTTCTCCTTTCCTCAGCATCCTTGATGGAGGTGTCTTCCAGCATTGCATACTTTTCGAACCACTGTCGGTAAAGCACTGGCCAGAACTTGAACAAGGTACTGCCCTTCTGGTTTTCCAAGAACACATCAAGAAGGCTTTCGAGGAAAGCCTTCTGTTTGGCATTAACCTTAGAAGGGGGGGCCATCGAGGGTTATGAATAGCGGGTTTGAGCTTGATGCTTGGGGGCTACAACCAGATGATGTATCCAGCACACCTCTTTCTTTTCTTAAGCTTTTTCAGCCTCCCGCCCTCCCACTGCCAGTATGGCAAACAGCGACTCAGCTGTACATCTCTTCATTTCTCAGACACCATAAGAACCCCCTATACTGGCTCAGCTTCTCCAGCAACAACTCCCTGTCGCTAGCCAGCTGTATCAGTAACTAACCCATGGATCCTGCTACTGCTGCCCACATTGTCAACCTCCTTGACCACCTCTCGGTGGAGTCTGAGGTTGAAGAAGTCCCTACCTCAGGTACTTTCTTGGTGTCAACTGGCCGCACTCTTGCGCTCACCTTGTCTACAGTTGCTGCAGGCTTTTTCCGGTCCCTCAATTGCAACATAGTCCACCCCCTCACTGTCATACAGGATGCAGGTGCCCCTGCCATTCCCACTGCTGCTGTCGTTCCCGCTGCTGCTGCCATTCCTGCTGCTCTTCTGGTCCCGCAGTTCGCACCTGAGCATCCCCCTAAGGGTTCTAACCCTAATGGTCCATGGTATGCTGTTGCAATAGGACATCAAGTCAGCTTCTTTCAGGATTGGTAAGGCCCCCACACTTGATGCAGCTCAATACTCATGGTTAAACAGGCGTAGAGTCATCGGTCCCCTTGTTTTAGGGGTTCGCAACTGGGACAGCTAGCACTTTGCCACCTATGTGCTCGCCCAAAACCACTACAATAGCCTCCTTGCTGCAGGCCATGTCCGCATTCACCACGAGCCATCAGCTGGCCCTGTGTCCTAGGGGGAAAGCTTCATCACCTACATGCTTGAGTGTCTGCATTTACCACGTGTAGAGTAGACTATGGTGTACCCAATTCACTGCCGCCAATATCATTGTTACATGTGCTGCCTTGTTAACAGAACTGTCTGTTCCGCTACCGTCTAAGTAATACCTACCTAAGTGGTATCTAAGGAAGGAATTGATATATGAGCTGCCCCCTAGCATACATATCCAATAATTCAGCCTTGCCAACTAAGAGGTGGCAAAGCATGTCATTGAGGCAGCAAATTACTTGCTTGATATCTTTCCCCGCACGCTCAGCTGTCTCGTATTCATGTCCCACACCTGCCACTTGTAATAGCGCATCTTCGCATTGTCGTATAGTTGATTGCATGGCCTCGAAATTGATGATGGCATCACTGATCTCGTCCTTCTGAAGGGTGACCATGAAGCGCTGGGATAGTTCCTCCATATATCTGCGTGTCGACCTTTGACAATTTCCTGGGCCTTCGCAGCAATCTGTCCGACGAGTGCCATCCATGCGGGGATATCATCAGGAGCGGGATCTTGGCTGAAGGGGCGTGAGGGCAAAAGTACTGCAGTATCTATTAGGTATACACCTTGGCAGGATTTCGACTCAAGTTGCACCAAGTACTCGCTTGTTCCTGTAGATAGTGCTTAGCCAGTAGGCATCATTAATATATAATAACTTACTTTACTGTCTCATGCTGGTAGTGGACCACCTGGCGAGCACTAATAGCAATCTTTTGTCTACAGTAGTAAGGTGAATTTGGCATTTATCTATTGTCTTGGAATAGCTACTTACTTGTGATAACTTCACTTGCTTTTCTCTCTGTTGGCATGAGCCTTATCTTCAGGAGTTTTGTAAATTCGAGGTCGCCCACAAGGCATGGTTGATGAAATGGGTAACAAGTGTTTACTTCATGAGTCGTAATTGTGAAAGAGCTCTGTCTGACCTTTATTCATTTGGCTGAGGGTCAATTATTTATTCATTTTGGCACTACTGAGCTGTTCAATACTGGTTGAAATGCTACTAGACCACAGAAATACCTCATAGGATAAATTCCCTCGACTCATATCAGCTGTATAATCATGTCTGTCATTGCCTACAACATTATCTTTTTATTGCTCCTATCATGAGCAAGTCAGATGACTTGGGTTCGACTGCCTTATATGGTTGTAATCCTCCTTAAGCACCATTCCAACCCTGATTCCTTACCCCCATAATAGCTGTTTACCGGTAAGTAAACATTCAGCCTAATGCTTCTGTCCTCTAATATTCACTGTAGTTCGATTAGAAATACGGAACTTACTCTTCTGGGAAGTCGATGAGCTGAATGATCTGAAGCAAAGCATTGATATGTTCACGTTTGAGATGCTGCTGTACTTCACCAACGTGTTCAACCATGGTGAACAAAAGCAATTTTTCATTGCAGCTCTCCCACTCTTCTCCGACCGCTTCCCCACAGCCTCTGCTGAGCAAAAAAGGGTTAGTACTTCTTCCGCTATCTCACTCTGTTCTTTTGAAGTAATCTGCATCCTTAGTTATTTGCGAAGGAACTCATTTACCAAGATGGCATGACTCTACTTGGAGGCAATGTAGAGCCTCCTGCGCCATTCAATGGGAACTGGAGGGAGGTTATCACATTGGAAGCCGATCGTAAATGCCGGGTACGTTCTTTTCCGTTCATATTCATTGTCGGATCTAATGTAAAAATTCTTACCAAACAGCGCAACTATTGGCATCAAAATGATCAAGGCACCCCCACTGAACACCAGTATATCATTGCATTTGCGACCATCAATGAACCTGTTAACACTGCTACTTAGTGTAATACATTGTTGATTCATGTATTGACCATGAGACAGACTTTCTGACTGTGAGAACGAAATGTGGCGCTGCAGAGAACAGGGTCTTCGAGTTCTCTCACACAGCGAGGCGTCCAGCGTGTTTCGACTTGTGCCTGAGCCTCCCAGTGCTCGATGCTCCTTCTTGAAGAGTAGCTGAGCTTCGCCAGATGGAGGCTGGTACAAAAGGACCCATGATTTACCTGTGAGTCTTCAGCTTAACAATGCAGCGGCCTCGCAAGAGAGCTCACATTGACATTCAAGTCTACAAAGATTGGGAGCTCACTGGTGACACTGGCACCAGCACCCCATCGCAGCCCCTGCCAGATGTATCAAAATCCCACTGGCATGTCGACTATGTGGCTTGCAAGAATGGAATCTTGACCAAACGCTCTTACTACTGCACTAAAGCTCTACCCACAGCATCTCATGATGGTGATAACAACAAGAACACTACCTACGAAGAACCTTCCACCTATGACGAAATGGCAGGGCTTAATCACATTGAGCCTGATGAAGAGGACGATGGAGAGGTCATATGCATACCAAGGACTACTCACAAATGCACTTTGGCAGGGGTTTGTCTCTTTCAGCAGTTCCTCTGAAGTTGGAGGCTAATGTGTCAATAGGACCAACCTTTATTAGTATGGATGCACGAATGTGATACCTTCATTCAGGAATTCCTACGCCTGGAGGGACGTGCTTATCCAGATGCCGACTGTTCAGGCATCTCCTCCGAACTCTTCTGTGGTGAAGACATGCTTTTCCGGTGTCCCCAATGCTTTGACCCCCAATTGTTCTGTCAGAAGTGCATGGTACTGCTGCATCAAGCTCTTCTGCTCCATGTAGTCGAGGTAATGAGTCTCGCTCTCATTTTGACACGATGATTGGTACTAATGATGCAAAATAGATGTGGAACTTGCGGTTCTTCCAACGCTGCACTCTACGGTCACTCAGCCTGTGGTTTCAACTTGGCCATCCTATCGGCGAGTCCTGTCTGAATCCAAAACCTGCAAACAAGGACGAGTTTGTAGTTATCGCCTCTCACAGCATCATTTTTATCAACCTGGACTATTGTGCTTGCTTCTCAGCTGCTGACCCCAGTATTCAGCTTCTCCGGAGCCGCCTATTCCCAGCCACCACAATTGACCCTTGAACTGCAGCTGCCTTCGATGTCCTGCGCCTTTTCCAGCTACTTACATTCAGCTCCAAAGTCTCGGGGTTCGAGTTCTACTACTCACTGGTGTGGCTATCCAACAACCTTGGCCAAGGAGTACCGGTAAGTCACATCACATGTTTTAATACACTGTACGACTTTCTAACGCGAATCCAAGGATTGCTACAGTGCCTTCATGAGGATTGTTTATCAATGGCAACACATCCGTCTTCTCAAACGCGCAGGATGTGGCCATGAACAGGGCGGTGTCCTGGGTACAATAGAAGGGTTCATGTGCGGTCCTCTGCCCCGCCTGCCCTCATCCCAGGAAAAACCTACCTCCCGATTGGCAGACAGCACTGGCGCAACAGTACGTTCTTTGATAGAACAGTCCCCTTTATGTAGCTAACTTCTGACAGGTGGATTTACTCTTTTTTTCTGGCAATCAACGCCAATTTCCACCTCAAGCGGCTTGGCACATCCAATGATATTCGTGATCCTGGCCTCAACAAAGGTTACGCCTACTTCGTAGAGGAGAAGAAATTCAAGGACTTTCTCGAGGGGTTTGAAAATGTTCCTCCTTATGAGGCAAGCACATGCAATCATTATGATGCCGTCAAGCTTGCTAGCATTCGCAGGGGGAAGGGTACTACCACCAGTGGTGTGGGTACAATTGAGTGCAGTCGCCACAACATGAAGCGCCCCTTTTCCGTGGGAGACTTGCAAAAGGGCGAATGGTAAGGGTACTTCATTATATATCCAACAGTCTCATTAATAATGACTACAGATATGTCAATATGGACTACCTATACTTTTCCAGTTTACGCAACCATGCGCCGCAAGTAGTCGTAACATCATACGACATCGCCTGCCAGTGGTCCTGTAATCTTCAAGCTCGCTCGGCAACCTACTCCAAGTCTCTTGTAGGCCCTTGGTTCAATGAACTCAGCATCACGTATCTCGTGCCGAAATTTCACCTATACACCCACCGTAACAACTGTCAGATCAACTACTCATTCAACCTCATGCCCAATGTTGGCCACACCGATGGAGAATCGCCTGAGCACGGATGGGCCACAATGAACCCTGTTGCAAGTAGCACTAAAGAGATGGGCCCTGGATCACGTCGCGACACATTAGATGATCACTTTGATGATTACAACTGGCATAAGGTTACATCTTTTCGTGAGTCTTTCTCTTAATTCTGAATAGTTTCAGCACTGACATTGCCCCGTTATAGACACTTCTCTCCTCCATAAAGCCCAAGAAGCCGTGCAGATGCATGCTGAGCACATGTCAGCCTTTATCAAATTCTTGAATTCCCTCCCAGCAGCAACCACTCGAAGCTTCTCAGAGCTTGTCTGGGCCTGGGAGGCTGATCTGAAGAAAACAAACCTGTACCAAACAACGATGGAAACAGTCTCACAAGCGAAGATATGGCTGGAACTTGTGGAAGAAGAGGCTGCAATGATTGCTCATGAAGATGGTCAATCACCAGCTCACGACAGTGTCAGCCCCAGCGTATTCATTGCACAAGGCCTCGAACTCGAAGAGCAGCAAGCTTGCCTTCACATCGATTCTGGCGCACTCACTGTGAATGCCACCAAGCACCAACAAACCCTGATCATAGAACGGCGGAATAGACTCACATGTTGCATAGCCAGCTGGTGCAGTATCTAAGATGTTTACATGCCTGGCACTGCGGCATGCCAGTCAACGGAGTCCACCAATCTTCTGGTGGAAGATGATCTGCTTTACCTCCCTTCCCAGACCCCGCTACAGAATACCACCCTTGCCGACTATGAGTGGCGGCTTTGGTATGGCCAGGCGTTTGATTCACTGGCAGAGCTCCACCGACAGCTGCTAGTGCTGAGTTCCATGTACCAGTCCAAGGACCGGTATGTCCGTGGCCAACAGCATAACACCCGCAGTGTAGCCCTGGTGAAAAAAGTGCAGGCCTGCTCCAACTTCGCTGCTAGCAGATATTGCAGTGGCAGGGCGGCCATACTTGTGCTAGCCCCAGTGCTTGGCAAATCCAATTGGGAGTCGACACTACAACCCTTGCTCGACAGCGACATCTGTGGTCTGAAGGACGGTGAAGATGCAAGTAACTCAGAGGGCTGGCAGACCCTATCGTGGATATGGGCAACTCAACGCACGAACAATGCAGAGATGACTGAAGGTATGAATGAAGGTATGTTAGCCCCATCAATCAACCACTTGAACAGTGGACTCATATCACGAAGCTCTCAGGATAGAATGGTGCAAAGCGCAGGCCAGAGCGCAAAGGTGGCAAGAAGAATGTATTCTATTGACCGAAGAAATGTGTAGAGTAGTACAATTTCATAAATGGCAGGCAAAGGTGTGGGAAGATCGTGCCACGGCATCTACAAGTGAAGGTGCTCATGCCTATGCCTGGCGTCAGGAGAGCACAAGGCAGACACTGATATCCATGTGTCAGTCAACGTGGAGCCATGTGGAGAGATATATGCAGACAGGGGATGGGGCTGTCATTGCTGGCGAGACTTTAATTGAGTCGACTATACCATCTACTACATCATAGATAGAGAAATGAACGCCATGCTTTGAGGCCACACCGTTGTAGAAACTGCACTACCGAAACAGTAAGGTACAGGATTCATAATACCACACGAGCCAGAGATGTAGATCCATAGTAGATTCATCTGCTGATGGGTTCCCAGTTGGAGGAACAAGGCGCGGGAGCAGCTGGGGGTGCCGTGGCTGGCAGTGACGAAGGGGTGGTGCTCGCCTGTGGGAAAGGAAGCAAGGAAAGAAGCCACTTACTTAGTGATACATCACTCCCAGTGAAAAGTCAGTCGATTGGGAGCGGCTTACAGTGAGAGGGATCATGTGAATCGTGTGCTGCCGATTGCAATGTTGTATCACCGATTATTGGTTCTTGTGGCGTGCGAGCAAGCTAACAAATCGTAACATTCATTACATCCAAACAGCGGTCAAATTGTAAGTTCGCTTACAACCTTTCACCTCGGCCATTTCAAGATCTGTTCAACTTTGACTTTGCCGCAACTTTGCCAGTGTCACGAGCGTAAGCACAAGTCTGCTGTCCCACAGTAAGTCGCTGGCATGCTTGCATCTTGCTACCATCTCTGCACTTCCCTGCAGTCATGGCGCGACGAAATGACCTCGCTTCGTGCTCTCAAGGCAGCATAGGTATGCTTTCATCTTTGATTGTATCAAGACACTCATGCAACACAGGCCGTTGATAGGGTGATTCGGAGTGGTCATGGCCTCAAGGAAGTACGAAGTCCAGCGTCGTTTGCTGCAACTCTCAAGGACCTTGGCAAAACATTGGTGATAAAGTAGAGTTGACCACGAGGTGTGTAACGAGATTTCCACTGAACCCAACATCAATGAGGGTGCATATATGTGCCTCCAACCTGCTGACTTAACTTGAATTTCACGTCAGTACTTGGACCACTCCCATCGACGCAACTTGAAGGAGAATACCGATCTTCGCAAGTTAAAGGCAATCACCAATGTATGTGACCATGGCAGGCAGCTATCACTACTGATTGAGATATATGTGTGCCGCTGCACAACCTGCAGCATTGAATTTGTGTTACACCTCGGAGTGGTTTTCTTTACTGGTGAGTTTCCCATGTTGTATGCATGCTTGGGCACGTCAACCATGCCTTGAATTTGCCTACTAGTGTGATAGCTACCCCACCCCATGCAATGTGCCGAACATCACTCTAACCAACTCGTCCTCAACTCTCAACAAAATCTCACCTTTCTACCATGAATCGAGCCCAAGTCAAAGGGATGGATCTTTTGTAATGGTGAGTAGTATTTGTTCCAATCTGATGTGACATACTAACCATTTTAGCCTTGCCTACGACTGTTCCCATTCGCCTACACACAGGAACTCCGTAATCTCGAGCTTCTGTCCAATCCTACTGGCAACAAAGAACCTGTTTCAGTCACCAAACCCATCTCGCATTGACTTGATGGCCGCCAGGGCATCAATTCCCTCCAACAATGTGTCGATGCACATTGGGCTGATGTTCTGGGGCAGCGAAGTAGCGGATGCAAGCTACAATTGGTTATGAAGCGGGATAAATACAATTGGACATGCTAGATATGGACCTATAGAATAAACTGTAGTAGTAGAAATGGAATATACATTACACGACCGCAAATGATACCAACGTGAACAATCCTTTGAAATAATCTGAGGGAACTGCTAGCGCATGGCTGAATCTATCATTCACTCGACGAGGATTGATTTGAGCATATACTAATGTTATGACATCCGCTGGAAATGATTTTAATCAACAGTACATGATTTCAAAATAGAAAACACTGTATATCAGCAAAAAACATTGTGAGTACGACTTGTAGCGAATCACACGATCCCTCTCACTGTAAGTCACTCCCAATCAACTGACTTTTCACTGGGCATCACTAAGCGCCCACACTATACTTGTGGTTGCAGATGTATCACGGCCCCACTATGGTTATAGTCTTTTATATATCCGAAGGACAACTACAGGTGGTATATTCCAGCAGTCGCCATGCCATGATTCATTGGTGTAGCTGGGGCAACAGTGCTCGTACATCTTATTCACTAACTGCTTTAGAGTCAGCGAAGCTCCCAGTGAAATAAATGGACGAATGTAGCTGTACCGAATTTCGCGTATTCTGGGGAGCAGTCTTGTCAAACGATGACGACGGGGGCGATACACTAAGATCATTGAGCTTGTGTGTGTGCAAGCAGGCGGGGATGTCTACTAAAGGGAGTGAGTTTCTCATAAATGTTCTATCGAGAACGCATAGTCGAGAACAATGAAAATTACTCATCTCTATTTCCCCCTTCTGTTCTCCGTTTGTGCGCAGACGAGGCGTAACCAGTACGCGGGTCATCTTCCTTCATTGGAATGTGATTCGCAGTCCCATTTCGCCGTGTAGGCGTCACTGTCAAGCATTCCCGTTGACCTTCATGTGGTAGCTATCATTTCCCCAAGGAAAGCTACAGGGGACACTAGCATCTCCTACATGGTCGCGGTGGCTGCAGTAGACCCTTCCAACGGCGCCCTGACAATCTGGATTCAGGAAGTAAACCAGTCCTGAAATAACTCGACGTCAACGAGTTAATTATGAAGGTGAACACAAAAGAGGCACGGCTGAAGATCAACGACCATCACTTGGGATCGCATCGCAGAATTCGGCGAGCGACGCGTAACCCGAACACACATCATCCCCGTCTCGATTCCCAGCCCCGCTTCGCTTTGTAGACCTCTCTGTCCTCTTTACGTCCGTGCTGCTGTTGCTCACGGTGACAGGTGTCCATCATATTGCCATTCACGTCGAACTGTACACGGGTGCTTGTCTCCTCTTGTCTAGCCTAAGAGTTCGTGTACAGCAGCTTGCCACCTACACTACTTCTTGCGCAAACGCTATCGTGTGATCACGCCACGCGCAGAGCCTCACGACGGTGCCCTGGCGCCCTGGATCCAGGAAGTAAGTTGAGCCCTAAATAGATCATCAACAAACGAATATGAACGTGCACATTCGCTCGAGGGAAAACGTACCGCCGAACGCAGAATGCGATCTGCGTGATCGCCCAGGGTCGCATTCGCCATGCCATGCCCATGCCATGCCAGTCCATTCCATTCCATTCGCCATCCCACCATTCGCCGTTCCACCACTCGCATTCGCCGTTCCACCATTCCACACCCCATTCCACGCCCCATTCTCTCTCCCGCCTCCATGCCCCGCGCCCCTTCCTCCATCCATCCGCCGCTCCACTCTTGTCGCTCGCTCACACCAGCCAAGTGCCCCCCTCGCTGTCCTCCCGCAGATCAAGCAGGCGGCGGACTCTAGGCGCAAACGGCCGCCGAATACCATGCTCTCCAGCCGGGCGGTGCGCATGACGAACACTGGTGCGCAGATCCCATTCGGTCATACACAATACCGGCGCGAACATGAGATGAGGGATGGGGGAGTCGGAGTCGGAGAGTCGGGGAGAATCTGCGCAGATGGGCGAGTTTGTCTCCCGCGAAGGCCGTTGGGACCACGCACTTCTTGCTATCTGCATTGTCAGCCAACCCTTGTCGTTGTCGTGTTTGCGCCCTCGCTGAGTAGCATACCCGCCCTGCGCCCCCCTTTGCGGTCTTCTCGATGGGCCTTTCAAGTCGATGCAGTACAGAGCAGGGTGCACGCAGGAGGGAGGTATACGTCGTCGCTATGCGGGCGTGGCAGCGTGGCAGCGTCGGAGTGCGGTGTGACGGGCGAGGCTATCGGCGAACCCGCATCGCCATCGCGTCAGCGCCCTGGACTCGGGAAGTAAGTCGAGGTCAAGCCCCAAAATATATTACCAAATCATGCGTAACTAGATACCTGGTTACGGCAATCGCACTCTTTGAACCCGTGTCTCCACGCAACCCTCTAAGCTCTAAGCTCTACCTCTCGCGTTCGCGTATCGAGATCCTCGCTTGCACGCGTGTCCCGGCGCTCTGCATCCCGAGCGCGCGCCCCCGCGACCACAGTGCAGCGCGGCGTGCGTCCCACCCACACTCCCATACGCACAGCATATTGCTGTGGGACTGCCGGACTTGTGGATTTCGTCGATTTCTGGTTTCCGTGTTTCGCAGTTTCGCATGGTATGTCATGGGATCTGGGTGGGATCTGGGCGTGTGCGCGCGTTGGGTGATAGGCCTATCCGGCGTTGGTGGACGGAGATCTATAAAAGAGGGGTGAATACGAGCAGAGGGCAGCAGCAAATCACTTGCTTACCTCCCGCTCCTCGTCTCGCTCCTTCCTCGTGGCATCCCATCGTCCCGTCGCCTCACCTTCCCCTCTCGCTCTCTTCGTCTTCGAACCCCCAAGTCATCCCCAACGCCGGTAATCGCACCCAACGCGTCGTCTTCGTCGTCGTCGCTGTTTGCGTGTACTAGCCTGCACCTTCCGCTGTCGCAACTAGTGTGCCAGGTGAGTCGTCTCCGGATCAAGCCGATGCCTGTAACATTCACTTGATCGCACTTTCAGGCGGTCCGTGGCTTGCGCGGGCAGAAGTCAAGCCTCTCTGGGGAGCCAGCACGACGTCGTCGTTGATGCCCCCGGCAGCTCCCACGTTGGCGCTTTCCCGAGTCGGCATTCGGGTGGTTCCGGCAGTGCGACGCCGGCCCAAAGGAGCGGCAGAGCGCGGTGCAATGACGGGTCTTCCCACCGACACCGTGCCAGTGGCGTGTCGTGTGTAGGGGATGCATTTGAAGGGAGTGGCGAGCGGAAGGCGGGGGTCGAGCTGAGGCAGTTGGTGAGTCTGTGTCTGTGTATACAGGGATTTGGACTCACTTTGTTGTGCTAATGCTCTTGTGTCCCCATCACCCTCATCGCCGTCTGCCTCTGCCTTGAGCTGTCGATGACATTCTGGGGGAGACGAAGAGGGGCGGCTGCGACGGGCCGTATTATATATGTTGCGATCGCTGGAGTTTGCTTGTTGAATTGAGAGGGATTATCGATTATCAGTCGGGTCAGTTGTCGAGGAGTCGTTGGGGTTGCAGGGTAGATGTACTTGTTGTGTGCGACTGTTTGCATGTTTCCCGCGCACTCGAACTTCCTTGGGAATGGATCCTCCGCTTTGTTCCACGGTCAATGTCGTCGATGCGCATATTTCGAGAGATACGCGACTTCGACGTTGTCTGTATAGTACGCCATCTCCAATAGGAAAGAATGTTGGGCGCTCTAGATTGCCATCCTTTAGCCCGATCGTCGCCGTCGTCTTACTCGATCGTCCCTTTGCAATCAAGACATGTGGAAGTGCTTCAATGTGCGCAAAACCCCCTTTCAAATTGTCCACCCCTATTCCGCACCAATCCCGATCACGGAGGCGCCCCATAGCCCTCTCCACCACCATCACTATTACTCACATCCTATCCTATCGAATATCGCCTTAGCGGCGGGGCGATGAAGCTTCAGATTCGCAACGCGCTCCCGCAGCGGCAAGGACAACAGACCCTTTGCCTCCTCCTCCTCGCCTTCGCCCTCTTCCTCACCGTAATATACCTCCGCGACTCGTTGATTTCCATTGCCCTACAGGCTCAGGGCCCGAGATTCTGGCGTCGCCCGCCAACTGCGGCTTTCTCGCGAGCAGACGGCCTGTTCGAGGATCAGCGTAGAGGGAGACATCCGGTCATCGAGCTCATCGAGCGGGCTGAGAAGGAGTGGGAGGGCAAGCACAAGAGGGCGAGCAAGACCCTGAGCGAGGCCGTCGCTGAGTACAAACGCCGGTATAAACGCTTGCCGCCGACAGGGTTCGACGACTGGTACGTCGATGATCTTTACCCCGTAGCCGCTCTGATATACGGTGAACGACGGCAGGTGGCAGTACGTCCAGGAGAACGACGTCAAGCTCCCCGACGAGTACGACTCTATCTACGAAGCTTTGGAGCCGTTCTGGGGCATACGACCGCGCGACCTTGTGCAAATACAGGCAGCGCAAGAGAACATCCCGGACGCCTACATCATCGCCAAAGAGCCCAACGCGTCGATAGGAATATCGAACGTCGTGCGCTCTCGCATCAACCCGATGCCTATGGAGGCGTTGATCAGCGGGTACCAAGGCCTCTTCAATCTTCTGAAGCCTGTCGAACATATGCTCCCGCCCTTTCGCATTCCTGTCTCGCCGCACGACAGCCCGAACTTGGTATCAGACTACGACGTCAAGACTACTGCATTGAATGCTGCTGCTGCTGGGAAATGTGAGTCTTACCTTTCCAATCGAAAGCCGCGAACTAACTTTGTCTCCTTCCAGACGTAAACCTCGCCATCTCCCCGAGGATGCCGCGGCTGGGCTTTGCCTCTGCCTGCCCACCTGACTCCCCCGCGCGCAAGGGCAAGATCATCGACCAAGCCAAACGGCCACCCCCACGCACGGAAACGACCTTCATCTACGACCACCGCCGGGCCATGGACCCCTGCTACAACCCGCACCTCTTCTTCACACATGCCCAATTCCTGCCCTACCCCCCGACGACGCCCCACGCGCAACCGCTCATGTCCGCGCAGGCGACGTACTGCAACACCAGGGTCCACCACAACATCCAGCTCCCGAGCTTCGTCTCGTGGGTGGACGACGTGCGCCCGCGCGAGCACGACCCGCCGTGGGCGAACAAGACGGACGAACGGATGTTCTGGCGCGGGAGCAACACGGGGCTGACGTTCAGCGCGGACACGCTGTGGCGGTACTCGCAGCGCCCGCAGCTCGTGCAGCTGGCGAACGATATGGAGGGTACGGTGCGGTTGAGGGTGCCGACTGGGAACGACCACGCGCAGAGTGAATCGCGGCCGTATGAGGTTGTGGACGTGCCGAGGAGGCAGTTGAACACAGCTTTCTTTGATATCAAGTTCGCGGGAAGCCCGATTGCGTGTGAGGCCGAGTACTGCGAGCTTTTGGAGCACGAGTTCGAGTGGATGCCGCATGTGCCGTTCGATGATCCAAGCGTTGGGGCGCATAAATACTTCATTGACGTGCGCTTGCTGCATCCTTCTGCCTTATATATACGCTAACGGAGTGCATAGGTGGACGGAAACGGCTGGTCGAGTCGGTTCAAGAGGCTGATCACGACAAACTCTCTTGTTTTCAAAGCAACGATTTACCCAGAATGGTATGTCCTATTGCGTCTCCCGTCCCTCTCTTACTTCTCACCCGGCCCTACATTGACGTCAACCATATACAGGTGGCTCGAGCGCATTCAGCCGTGGGTTCACTACGTCCCCATCCAAGTCGACCTCTCGGACCTCTACGACATCTTCGCGTTCTTCCGCGGCGGTATGTACGGGAGGGGCAGCCATGATGAGATGGCGCGGAAGATGGCGGAGGCGGGGAGGGCGTGGAGCAGGATGTATTGGAGGAAGGAGGATATGACTGCGTATCTGTTTAGGTGAGTGGTTCATTCCCCTGAAGGTTGGCACTAGGGGTGGTGGAGGATAGGGGATTGGAAGCACGGGTAACTGATGCGAGGGTTTGTGTAGGTTGTTGCTTGAATACGGGAGAGTGATGAGTCTGGACCGGGAAGCTATGGCGTATCAGCCGGCATAAGGGAGAACGGCGACAATCGGCACTTGGCAGGCAATTGGGCAATTTGGGAAGAATCTAGAAGCAAAGCTATTCACATTTAGTACCTACTATTCACCATTTACTATAATATATCAGCGACGTATCCACTAGAATATCGGCAACAGAGGCGATTGTAGCGGGTAAATGAATGCGGAGGGTTCGTGGGGTTGTGGCTATCGGTTGTGTGAAAGACGGAGTATGTATCTCGTTATCGTGTTCAGTATTCAGTATCGGATATTGAAAATGGAACGTTGAAATGACCCCCGGGACAGCGAAGTTCTCGGAATGGTTTCGTTGCTACACGATCATGAATTCAAAGTAACCTAACATGATATATTGCGCGAATCGAACACTAAATACGCTACAAAACCCCGAACGACAAACGATTGGTGTATCTACAATTAAGGGAGACTATACTAGGTCAATGGCCAGGGACTATACCTACGATTTATGCCGAATATAAAGACATACGCTGCGAAACAGAGAGGAAGACATATAGAGGGGACGGACATAGCATACATAGCATACTGAACACATAAACACTTGAAGCTTGAGACTCGATGACATGGTGTATGAGGTGCGAGAAGAAGAGGAAAGAGGAAGAGAAGGAGACGGCGAGCGCTTCAGGCGCTGCAGGGCATATAGAAGCCGTTTGTTGCAGCGTAGACTGGGTCGAGGGGCTCGTCGTCCGTGTCGACGTCCATACCGGTGGCGTCCTGGGAGGCATTGACGGGCTTGGCGAGAGAGGAGGAAGACGAGGAAGACAAGGAGGAACCGTCATCTGAGTCGTCCGAGGAAGACGAGCCATACATTCCATGGCTGATCAGCTCAAGCGAACGGAAGGCGTCCGGGTGGGGCTGTGGGACGTTGATGAGCTCGACGGGAAGGGGAGCAGGCTGGGAAAGATGCGAGGAAGAAGAGGTCGAAGGGGTATCGTCTGAGCCGTCCGAGTCCTCAGACGCCGAGCCATATGCTGTATAGCTGATCGGTTCAAGCGGATGGGTGTACGCGTATACGCCTTCTTCCTCGCTTTCGTCCTCGTCGCTCGACTGGCCGTCGTCCTCGTTCTCATTCAACCCTCGCTCGTACGTGTCGGCCTCGTTGTCGCTGTCGTCCGCGTCATATTCGACAAGTCGAGTCTTGTCCTCGCACTCGTCTTCTGTGCTGGAGCCGGCGGAGACGTCCTCGTCGCCACTCGAGTCGAAGAACACGTAGCGGTGGTACTGTCGTCTAGTGAGACGTTGCTTCGGGCGCCGAACTGCAGGCTTAGCTGCCACTCGCGGTACGGCCGGGCGTTGAGCTCGCGGAGAGGGGATAGGCACTCGCACACGAGAAGGGAGCGGAGCGATGTGCCGCTCGCTCAACGAGGAAGCATCTGCACTGGGGGCTCTCTTTGGCTTCGACATGGGGACGCCCTTAGCCCCCGTCTTCCGGCGGGTAGTCGCGCCGGTTGGAACGATAGGGAGTTCGTCCTCTGAAGTCAACAACTCCGAAGCGTGGCTAGGGTGCGTCTTCAAATGCCTATCGAGGCCAGCGGGACGTATGGTCATCCCACATTCGCACAGGATCTTCTCTTTGAGGTTCTACGGTACGCGCGGTGAGTTTGGCGTAATCACTGGGGTGATGTCAATGGCTTACGGTGCTCCTAGTCGTGGCAGGGGTATCATCTTCCTCTTGATTGACTTTCACATCGCTCGCCCGCATTTTCTTGCCTGGGCGGCCTGTGGAAGGCTTCACATTTCGCCTCTTCAACGGCGTCCAGCGCTGAGGGGAAGAGGGAGGGGAAGACAATGGGCTAGACATCTTGGTGGGGGTGGGCTTTGGTAGATTGAAAACTGCTGAAGCAAGTGGTTCAAGTGGTAATAATGGTAAGGTGGAAGGACGACGGACAAAAAATGGCTTCACCTTTAACTAACCACAGTGTGCTGTTATTTATACCTGTGGATCGATATAAGCCACATCGAGCAAATAATCTGAAATGGCCACCAAGGGTCATCCTTTGTTACTGGTGCAGAGGGCCCATGCAAGTCCCGGGTCGTCCGAGCAATGGATGCCATCGGGAGATGTGGGGTATCCCGAAGCGGGAGATAAGTCCCTTCGGTATCTCGTTCGGAATTGGATGTGAATATCGGAGAAGGCTAACGAGTGTGACAATCGTCGAGGGTTCCGGAAGCCGGGGGTGCTTGTCCTGTGGTTGGTGCGTGCTCGCTATTCTCTGGCACTTAATGCGTTGACCTCTTCACAAAACACATGGTCTACGGGCGCCATTAGTAAAGGATTCTAGCACACTCAGCGTACGCACCTTTCTAGAAAGAATGTACAAATGTACCCTTCACACGAACAACATATTCGGCTGAAGCCGTGCTTCAATGACGGATTGACCAGCACTGCACAGACAGGCCGAACTACGCCTCCGGAGGTCTGCTGGGCTTGGTTGGCTAGACGACAGATATACGGGTGGTGCTGCACACAGCAGGATTTCGCAAATACGCAGGAAGAGCTTTCTGACTGAACCCGCGCTGGTGCAGCTTGCCGGCCACCTGTGATAGAGAGGAGCTTTCGACTATTGGATCGCTGGGTCGCCGAGAGTGTCTACTAGACGACATACAAGTTAGCTGAACAAATTTGTATATATATACATATGACTCTCCTACCTCGTACCCAATCTATCTTGGAAGTAACCAGACTTGCGGCGACCTAAATCAGTCAGTCAGGCATCCCTGCACTACCTCGAGTCCCGGATCCCGACAAATCCCGCCCTACTTTCTGTATAAAGCGGTAGCCGCCCTCGGTCGCGCGGGGGGGATATTAGTAACGACATGACAGTCTGAAGTAGAAAGAGATAAACTTTACCAAACACATCATGCGAACATCAAAAGAAGATGGTAAGAAACTGAAGGAGCTTGAAAACAATACGTAGACAGCGGTATTAGTATGTATCATAATTATAACGTCCCTTTGCAGAAACAAAATCATTTGCGCAAACGGTATATATGCAACCCGAGAATGTGACGTGCTGCGTAACAAGGAGTCGGGGCGGAAAGCTAGGCGGTTCTTCATCAAGCGGGCAGCGCCTCAAGCTTCATTTTCCTATCTTCTTCTTGTCTTTCTTCTTCAGCTTCTTCCTTTCCTCCCCTTCAACCGGTACGATGCCGGTGACGACCTCTAATCCAAGTTCCCTCAACGCGCTTAGCCCCCGGGTGGCCCATGCGATCACATTGGGAGATTCTTCGAACCACATTCCCCCCGCGACTCTCTCTTCAGCGGTGTGCTCGACTTCGACAGGAGAAGCTGGAGGCGGAGAGGAAGGAGGGGGATCAGGGACGGGGCTTGCAGAACGCGACTTTGAGGGTAATTGAGAGTTATCTACGCGGGACGGTTCAGCGCTATCTGCGCCTTTCAGCGAGAGTCCACCACTCCGAACCCATCCAGCAACATTACTCTCCCATTTGATTGCATCCAAGGCACCGATCACGGCGAGCAGCGTTAGATCGAGGTTGTAGTAGGCATTGATATCGTAAGAATGTGTCGACTGTAAAGAGCATGGTTAGTACATCATAGCCCACAACTCTGAATCGAATCACGCACGTCTTCAGAAACGACTTGTAAATCTGCAAGCCTCATCTCACTTGTATACTCTTTCACGCAGAGGTGATTCCAAGGCTGCAGACGTGCCTTCAGCGGCGAATCGTCCAACAACAGAGTAGACGACGCCGAATGCTGCACTCCCTCGGACCGTTGAAAATGCTTCCACGGAGTCTCCAGATTTTTAGTGGTCTGGGTTTTCTGGACTTGATGAGATAGCTATTTTCAGCGGCGAGACGGGTAGGTCATGATGAAAGAACTCACAATACATGTTACTTGGTAGCCCAAGAGTGTCTCGTGCCCATACGGCAACCAACCTTCCAGAGCTGACTAGCTCATCCTTATTCTTCGCTCCTGTTAACTCAGGATCACAGAACGCTCGATCGACCATGTCCTCTACACTGTGCGGCTGCGCACTACTCCAAACCATCGTATCGAGCCATTCTTTGGTCCTCGGATGAAACAAGTATTCCCGAAACGACGGCAAAAACGGTCGAGGAAGAACAGTACGAAGCGGGCGTGGAGCATACGGGTTGGCATACGGGTTGTGTGTGGGCCCTTTGGGAGGCGGCTTATAAGGCGACCGTAGGACAAGCGTTCCGTTCAAATCCAAAATAAGAAGTTTACGCGAGTCGGTGGGTTGCGATAGGGTGACTGAGGGTTTCAGAGTGACATCGAGGTAATGAGACGTAGGCTCCTGCTCTTTTACAGGGGCTTGGGATGGGGGTGCTCTGTCAGCGGCTGGTTCTCGAGGCGGCAATTTTGATTTGTGACGAGGCGGCGATGACGACTTCGCTCGTCGTTCTTCTGCAGGTCGTGAAGGAGGATTACGCAGCATTCTATCCTTTGCTGGCTCACGGGGAGGGATAGATGGTGCCAAGAATGGTGGTCGACTCCGCGATATCCTATCTGCGGCTGGTTCGCGAGGCATTAGCTGCCTATGGGAGGCGGGCTGGGTGGGGGTTGTACCGCGCTCTCTATCGTTTTCTGATCTCGGAAGCGTATCTCGATGTGTATGTCGACGCGTTGAAGGTCTACGCAATGAGCTAAATGAGATCGACGAAGTTTTTGCAGCAATTTGTGGATTCACCGATCGGGTGAACGGTCGCGACGCGTCTGGGTGCTATGGTACGAGCTGTAGGAAGTTTAACAAAACGGTTGGTTCCATCTCGCTATTGGACACTCACCGAGTCGTCCTATATGTTCCGCTACCACTGTCTCGACACCTATAGTCCCTGTCTCCGTGTCGAGGTCTCCAATGTCTATCGTCCTCGTCATGTCTCCTTCGAGATGAACCTTCTCGGCGTTCGATCTCACCACCACGTTGGTCCCTGTACCCCCGAGCCCGGCCATACGAGCTATAACTATCGCCTTCTTGCTGGTAAGCACGACGTGGGCGTGGACGATAAGGATCAACCTCTACATCTTCTTGGTGTCTTTTCGGCATAATGATGGCGCTTCCGGCAAATAATCGTAGACGCGCTTTCTTGACCAGGTTCAAGCAACTTGAGAACTGGAGCATGCGGTTCAGCAGGGAGAGAAGGTGTGGAAATGTTTCAACACGCGCGGCAGGCACGGACTTGGTTACTCTTGTTTGTATTCTGAGCGAACGCACTTGGAAGTAAAGCAAGGTACGGAAGATATCATGCGCAGTACCTTATCACTGTCAGACAATCTAATTCATATGTTCCTTCGCTCGCTTGCTGGACCTTGGTGCTCCCGTGAACGATACGAACACGATGTGCGCGAGGCTTTCAAATCGACACCAATTTATGTCGCGGCGAGGGGCCTGATACCCACGGTCGAAAGCCACTATAGGCTCCTCAGCCCGTAGACACACGTCTCCCCGCGCACCTGCTCCCTCCATCGTCCTCGCCCATCGACGCTTCCTCCTGTTCCACTGCAACAGCGTACGAATAACACTTAACTACTCCGTGGCTCTCCCACATCTTCCATCTCCGGCACGCCGGTTACAATGCACCATGTTGGCACCTTCCCTCCTTCCCAAGCCTCGTACCCGACACGCAACCTCTACGCACTAGGTTAGTTGCAGACCTCGCGATCGTGCCGTTTGCCTGTCCGGTCATTCACCTGCGACGAAGTCAAAGCTGTCGGGCGCTGCTTCTTGCCCCCACCATTGTATCACACCTCCTGCCAGGCTCTTGAAACTGTTGCCCCTTCGGTGGTGATACGGGCGTTAGACTCCGTCACGGCCCCCGTTCTCGTATCCTCTCCTACTTCCCCATCATCAACGCAGCGATTTCTCGCCCGTCGGTTCCTGCACCCTTGCCTTCGTAGCCTTGCTTATTTATACAATTGAAATGTGGAAGTGAAAATATAGTAGACTGAACCTTTGCGCACCTACTACACCCGAGCGAGCCAAAAAGATTGTCCTGCGAGTGGTTTAATTGTGTTCATTGTACATCGTTTGCTCCCTCCTGAGTTAGCGCTTCGCCCCTTCTTGGTCGCGGTTTGAAAAGGCCTCCCAGCCCAGCCCGTAACTCGAATCGTCGATGAAAAAAAGCACCTCGTTTTGACGAATGGTGGGGCGTGGATTCGACGCTGTAACCAATGGATAGACTGAGATAAGAATGAAATCGATGACGACGAATTAAGACATACAATGGTTGGTGTTATTGCGCCCTCCGACGTTTCCACCGTAAATAGGACCAGAAAAGATGTCGCCCGTCACAGGACCGTTGACATTGAGGATGATTACGGAAGCATTGGCCGTAATACTCGTTCTGGCAGCCATCGAATTGGTACCATGGAATGTGGCCGTTGCGTCCATGGAAATATTGAGATGGGAGGACGTGGTTGTTGGCGTTCGCCGATGCTGCGTGTGGGACATCGAGATGGAGGTTGTTAATGGAGGAGAATACGTGAGGGCAGGATGGGGGATTGGGTGGGATTGTGGTGATTTGTGATTCGATGCGGACGATGCTCGCGTAGGTAGTCTGAAGCAAGTGCATAAAACCACTCAACTCAAGTCTGAGGCTGCGCAGAGAAGTAGCTTTCCGATAGGAAGGGGAGTTCTCGTGGCGCACAATCCTTTCATGATGATCGGGGAATGAAATCAGATAGCGAGAGACCTCGTTCAATCGACTAGGAATGCGCTAGACCAGGATGTCAGTTCGCAAATTACGTTCGAGCTTAAACTCAGGTTCATACCATTCATGTGTTTGACCAAAAGAGGGACGGCTTCATAGGCGACGTGTGTGAGATCAGTTATGATGTCGCCGCTATCGTTTTTGAACGGTGATTCATCCATTTGCGAAATGAAGGCTTCACCAGACCTCTCCATACAATGGGCAGACCCTGAGTGACCGTTGTGAAGGTTCTCTGAACGAACAAACCAGAGTCAATCGCAGAGTAAACTGGTAATGAGAGCGAATCACTTGGAATCCAAGGAGGTATTCATAGTCGTCGCGGTCGATAAATTCAACCATGACGCTCAATTTGAAGATACAGGCCCCAGCGTAACTGCTTATCTATGCGATATAAGCACCAGCGCATATGGCGAGCATGGCCAGTAATTGTATGCTTACCTTGCGAACCATCAACTTAACCGTGCTCGTTCCAAGCCCGAGATTCTGTTTGATCTCTAAGTGAGCAATCCCCGCCCGATACTCTGCTTGTTTCGCAAGATCTATGACATCCGCGTATCTGGCTACAACACCAGCGCACACAGGCGTACTGTCACGTCTATCATACACCGCAGTTATGTTTCCGAACTCGAAAGGCCTACATGACCCCATATCAACACAGACTTGAATCTGGGGTGATATAACTCACTCGGGGGTAGGAGGCACCCACACGAGACACTTTGGGCAATCGTAGGCTCAGTACGGTGGCATCCCAGAATCGTCCGTCTGGCGGATCTGGATCACCGATCGCGGACTCCAAATAAAACCAAAGTCAGGGACGATTTCTACGATGAAGCGTAAGTACACTCGCCTAACCCACACAAAACAATCACCTTCGATATATACGTCGTTATGAGCTCTGAGCCACACGTAAGCTTTAGCTGGGAACTATTACCGCTTATTCGGTACTCACATTATTTCGCCTATACCCAATGTCATAATTCGGGGTAACGAGGATACCGCCTAACAAGGTATCAATCGAGTGCTTGGTGTCGCGGGTAGTGAGATGGGAAATGCGATGCGAGCGTGGCTACCTTCGAGTAGCCGACTCAGGTACCTCTATAGATAGGTTTCTGAGTAATGAATATATGATGAAATCGATCCTTGGGATGAGTTCACGATTGATCGTGTACTGAGGCTTTCAAGGAATACTTCGTGAGATAGTGCCGGCGGTACGGCGAATTCGCATGCAAGACTACAGCCTTGGAGTGACTATAGTAGAGTGGAGGGCTGAAACCTCGTAGAAAGAGCGGGTTTGGAAAAGACGAAAGCGGTTCAGACGGGCTTGACTGTGTATTAGAAGGGCAAAATGTACTGGTTAGAGGGTAACGAAGTTTATATACCTATAAAGAATATGACGTTTAGCATCCAAGGGGAACAAGGGCGAAATAAAGTGCTTGTTTATACTTGAAAGAATGGGAGGGTACTACTGTGAATTCGACATCTTGGAGAACAAGGAAAATCTGACCCAGTGGCAACGTCTCATTGCTTGGGTTAGGGGCTTGGACCAAACACCTGCTTTCGGCGAGAACGGCGCTTGACCTGACTTGGACCGCATAAGCACGACTCACTGGTGAAGTGCATGGAACTTGTCTCTATTCCCCAGCCAATGAAATCGACCTCGCTGAGTCGTTCACGATGGAGGCAATGGCTACTGAAGCGACGCTAGTGACGGTCAAGAATTCGGAATAGGTGGTCATAGAAGCGGTCGTTCGCGTATCCTGCTGTATTGGTGTGTCCTCAAACTCATCCGATAATCGCCACTAACCTAAGGTTGTGTGTTATTGAGCTAGCTCGTGACCACGAGCAACCTATCTATATAGATAAATTGACCGCGGTATCTGTATACGCTCTCTGTACGCCAAGAACCATTTATGATGCATCATCGAATTAACGCTATATGGGGGTCCAGTGAGCGCTACGATTTCTCGTAGCTTCTACTCATGAACACATCGTTGCAGACAATTCAAGGATGCCCGCAGCTTAGCCGTATTGTTCGGAAGGGGGGTTTTGACCTAGAACAAGGTGTTTATTCATGTAAAGGTGCGCTCCTGCTTAATATCAATGCTCGTTCCTCTCTAGATATCTTCTTAGGGACCGGGACACGCATGAGGCGCTGACATCGATACCAACTATCGTTGGGGCCGGGTATCTTGGCGAATGGCCTGATACACACATCTGGGCGGAGATGTCTCGTTTACAGGATACGCTGCTCGCTCGTACACGTATATCTCTCCTCCCACCTACTCCACACGCACGCTCTTATCCTCCGCTACCGCAGCCCGAAATCTACTAGGCTTCCATTTCCTCTGAAGCATTCAGGATCTCGTTGGCACGTTTTCAGATCCTACCAAGTTCGTCACTACGCCGCGGCTCTCCCACCTCCTACCTCCCTCCGTTTGTCGGTGGCTCGAGCACAATAAAGGAAAACTCCTTGGTGCGGGAAACCGTTATCCCATATACTCGAGTAGACCGGTGCGCGCCCTCTGCTCGCCTCCCCTTCGCGTCGTTGATGCTCGGTTTCACGTAGTGAATGTAAGGACTCTCGGCTTTTCCTGCTCTTGGACTCATCACTCGCTGCCTAGGCGTCTCCGCGCTCGAAGCTCTTGGAGCCGCCGTGAATGGTACAAAAGGACTTGGATTTGATTACATCCGACGGCCCAAGATCAGGAGGATCAACATAGGAGAAAAATACCCGCTGCGGTACTGGCCCCCGGTCTCTCGTACTGGTACGGTATGCCCCCGTTTCCGTCTTCTTGCGTACCCGCTAGTCGTCTCATATCCAGAGCTGGTCATTAGATCGCTTTCGTTCATGAGAGCCTCAATGAGCACCCACCTGGCGTAGCTCGCTTTCTCTAAGGAGGCGCTGTTCTGTTCCCAAACACCGGCATTCAGGTATCCGCGCCCAATTTGCGTAGTCACTACCCGTCTGAGGCCTGCGCTCTAGCGCTGAGGCGAGTGGTAAAACCGAGGATCGACGTGCGCCTGGGGCGGCCGTCCTCCATCGCCTCATTCTCCAAACCATCTGGCGGCCGTTGTCGCACTTCGTGAGCTGTCTTAAGTTGTTGAAAACGTCCCTCGCAGCCATTGTCGGTAAGCACCACATCTCCTCGATCACGGCCAATTGTGCTCACTATATTCTCATCCCATAGGTTACAAACACGCCCAGTACACATCGGGGACTCGAGACGAACTGCTACTGATAGTGAGTTCTCTGCGGACCAATGTCGCGAGATTGCTGACACTAGCTAATGGAACCCCGTTTCTGATTGCTATCGGATGTCTGGAAGATCGAGCATCTTCATACTATGTGCTATGTACTGTCGAAGCGTTCCCCGGCAAGTGAGCGAGGTGGAGAACTGCAGTGGGCACTCGGATGCCTGAAGAATATATATATATATGTATATGTGCGTCCGTTTCTGCTTTTCATTTAAATACATTCATTGAATAATATTTGATCCTTCAATAAGCACTCTAAAGATACGCTTTGAATACATCACAAATTTTGAAATACTCGAATTCATGTGTCAATGCTCATGGCACGACCAGGACACTGCCAGCGGTGACCGTTTGAGCGTTGCACGTCTGCGTCGTCCAATCGTTTTCTCATTTGTTTCCGCATTCGGTGTGCCGAGGTGGTAATATGTGGTGGCAATACCTGGTGTTATCTGGTATCCAAACCTGGGCGCATTCAAGTCGCTCTAGCAACAGTTCCTCGTCTTGTTCAGTACACCCGCTTCGGTTCCTCTTCTTGCACGATACTCTTGTTGACCATCGCGAACCCCCTGCAGCGGCGCGGGATCAAAAAGCTCCCCTTCGAACTCCTCGGGGAGATCTTCAAGCTCGCTTCCACCGACCGTTTGCTCTACGAGGAACGAACCATGCCTCCAGCATACACGCTCGTCGCGCTCAGCCATGTCTGCGGGACATGGCGGACCGTCATTCGGGGCGCCCCGCAGCTGTGGACGATCGTCTGCGGGGTCGAGCCGCCTGCGATGATACGCGAAATCGTTACGCTCTCGCCAAGGATGCCGCTCTTGGTCATGGTCGTTGAGAAAAAGCGCGACAATGAGGATGAGGAGAATGATGGTCAGGAGCACCGTGGCGAGGACGAAGACGAAACTGAAGAATGGCACAGGAGTGAAGACGATGGAGACGACGAGAATGGTGAAGAGTGGGATGGGATAGAGCGGCACGATGATGAAGATAAGGCCGACGAGTTGCATGGTGTTGACGACTTCCATGGGAGCAGTGACAGCAAAAGCGACGATGAAGGAGACAGTGAAGCAGACAATGAGAGCGACTGCTCGGACAACAGTGGCGATAACGATGACGCATACAGAGTAACCTCAACGGACGCGGCAGAGATTCTTCTTGCACAACTGCACCGCATTGCAACACTCCACATTTCGTTCAACAGCGAAGACGCTCCTACCCTACTCCCTTTGCTTGATGCCGGCCCCCCTCGTGGGATACCTTAGACTTCAGGTCGTGGGCGGGGATGCACCTATTGTCGTCAATCCCTTCCAGGGGACGGCACCCCCGCGACTCACCGTGCTCTCGCTGACTAGTGGATGCGAGCTCAACCAGATATCGACCATGTGGACAAAGCTGACACATCTTTATCCGCACGGCGAGCCAGATAAAGCTCATCGAGAGCCCTACCAGTCTGACGGCGGCTTTGTGCATCTCTCGTCTGCGCTTGCCCAGATGTCTTCTTTGGTAGACCTCGATATACGCGGCGCCATCCCACCGGACATCTGCAACTTTGCGCTGTCCGAAATCCAAGCAATTGATCTTCCTCGGCTCACTTCTCTCACCGTCCGGGACTTTGCCAGCAAGTGCTTCCTCTTCCTGGTGGCTCTCAAGTGCCTGCTCAACACGCTCACAGTGGCCACCAGTGAGGATGATAACTACGCAGACGCCGAGGACTACGAGTCTCATTATTATCATCTGTTCCAGATGTGCCAGCAGCAAATGGCCGCGGCCTTCAAGAGGAACCCGGTATCTCACATCATGTTGGAGAACAAGAAAGATGAATTCTTGGTGAAGGCGTTCCGCTCGCAGGAGGGCGTCCCCGAGAGCGCCTTCGGAAACCCGCTGACGATCGAGATTTTGCATACGCAGCCGTCCTTCATCGATGAGGAGCTGGTTTCCCGTGGCATAAACGTCATTCCGTCGTGGCAACCCCACAAACTGGGGGTCGAGTTGGAGAACATGGATGGCTTGGATCTGCCGTTGGTCGCTTGGGATCTACACACGTCAGAAGGGATTAGCTGTAACGCCATAAGCATTGATGGACACGAAGCACATTGGTGGGCTTCTCCGTAGGACGAACTTTCCCTTAGGGTGTCGAGGCGGCACAAGGAGCTGATGGTGGGAAGTTAGAAGATGAAGAATAGAATGTGCATTAAAATATTGCTATCCCCCATCCCGTACACCTAGCTCGTTTCTCATTTCTCATGCTCGTGGCGCGGCTGACTCATTCATTTCAGACTATGTATCTATAGCAAGTCCGTCCTGACCGTCGCACCTCATCTACTCGGTACTGCGTAAAAGTCTATACTACCTATCAACTCGACCCCGCTGTTAAGTATCTATCCCCGTCTTGATTTGCGCTCCAGGTCTACGTGTGCTCGACTACGAACCTTTACGCATGTAATAAGCCCGTGAGGTCCTACTGAGTGACAGTGATTCAAAAGAAGACAGGATAGGACCGGTCGGCCTGCACACCGCTGCGTGTTGAGAGTGGCCACGAGGAGAGCGAGGTATGGTACAGCTACTCGAGCCTGCCCGAGCGTCGGTGGTGGAATGTTACTACTGCTTTATGATCGCAGGACAGGCGGGATACAAGCACAGTGGTACGAAGTTGTCGGGTGCTGGTTGTGATTCAGTCGGTAGCGAGGACAGTGGCAAGCGAGAGTTTGCGTCGGCACACGCACTCCCATACGAGTATATGGAGGAAGTCATAGTGCACGGAGTATGCACATCAGGATGGCGTCTACCATACTTTGCGAGGCAATCTGCTGCGACAACGGTGGCCGGGTTACTTGCACACCTCGTTGTGAAAGGAGTATCATATTCAGGCCGCGATCCTTAAACTCATCGTCGTCGTAAATCAATCATCCAGGACACTCAGCTGACAACAGGCGGATGGTAAACGGTCTTCACGAGGAAACCAACGACACACGAGCTCTAGCGCTGGCCCATGCACCATGTACGAGAGCGAGCAGGGAGAGAGTCACTGGGCCTGCGGGTGCGTAACCGGGTGTTGCTGTGGGAGTACCCCTCCTGGAGGGTTGATCACGTCGCTTTGGCTCGATTTGGCACCTCGTCGACCTCCTCTAGCAAGCGACGACGAGGTGTGTTCCTGGGGTCGACGGGCTAGCAATGGGTATCGAGGAAGGGAATGACGTGATCATGGGAAGGCGGGGACGCGTTGGCACTAATTCCCAAGTGTGCACGCCCGCAGTTGGAGGGATCGTCCCGAAGCATTTCGAAGCCGCGATACGTCGTGCGTGAACACGGGTGTGCAGATGGTGTGTGCGGCTGTTGAAAGGATCGGCAGGTCAGCAGCTGACATAAGCATAAGTAGGAGGTATGGGCATTTGGACGTGAGTCCGGAGTGGGTTGAATGGAAAGTTAGTCGCGCGAATGAAGCGAAAGCGAAAGCGAAGTGGTTTTCACACCGGTAGCAAGGGTACAGAAGGATGGGCAGCCAACATACTGTTCCTCGAGTCGTACGAAGAGGGAGAGCGTCTGTGCGATAACGAGACAAGGGAAACGTGGATAAGTAAATCATAGTGTTTGGGGCAAGTAAATACGAAGATTCGGAAGGAACAGCCGAATCGATGTCGCGTTGTATGCACGACTGGCCTGACGGTGTGTATCCACCATGGTTGGCCATATACGCATACGCGCATGGGTGCACAGTTCACGACACGTTTGACTACAAGCGACGGATGGGCAACGTCCCACGGAGAGCGCGTTTGGTGGGTGTGCAGGCCCGCAGAGTGCAGTGGGCGTATCTCCGTTGGTATCATCGAGCGGGGAGGGGAGGGGGCGAAACAAGGACCCGCCGCTATGGTAGTAGACGTGACCTCGAGTTCATGCGTGAAGCTGCGGGTATCACGACCATCCGTCGCGCCGCCCCACTGCAGGAGGGTGTTCCGCGCCATCTATTTCGTCTCTCCCCTTCGCACCTCTTGCATCGACCGCTTCATCGTCATATCATCGCTGGCGGACCGGCGGAGAAGGCCGGGTCTGCAACAGAGAGTGATCGCCGTGCTGCCCATTAGCTCGTTCGAGTCCAGTGGTGTGACAACGGCGGCAGCGGGGAATGGAATGGGGATGTCGCCGTGTTATCTGGAGGGACGTGCAGTCCAGCGGATGCCGAGCCTGCGCTCGCGCTCTCGAGGCCGTGAATGTGATGGGGGGTGCAGGCAGGGGAAGAGCCGGCGGGCTGAGGCCGTGATGTTGGTTCGGGGATGCTTATGCTTGCGAGCGAAGATTATACGCCAGCTACAACGCTGGTTGCACCGACTCTGATGCCAGCTTGGCGCCTCGTTTGTAAAGGCGAGACCGAAGGGGAGCGGCTCGATATGCCTATGCCTGCGTGGCCCTCGATTGGGGGTATCATACGCCCGAGCATCAAGTGCACTTGGGTTGGATTGAGGTTGCTCCGGTCTCGTCCTATCAAGGTGAAAGTTGAGCGTGTTTGCTGGGAGTAGAGAAGGAGCAAAGAGGGGAATACCTCGGCGTGCCGCGGCTAGAGGGATGGAGTATATCAGGGGTGAGATCTTGAGAGGGCGAAGAGATCTTGAGAGGGCGAAGAGATCTCCCTCACAGATGGGCGATATCGTAGTGGGGAGTGTTGACGTCAAGCTGAAGGACGGAGCGCCATCGGAGGGTATGCGTGGGTCGTAGAGTCTGGATAGTATAAAAGACGATGAATGAAGACGATGCATGAGACGATGTACTATAGCCTTGGGACTGTGTTTCCCTGACCCAACTTAATCCAACCCGTGTCCTTGCACGCAATGAAGACGCAATGTTGAGCGTGGACGAGAGATGTGAGACTAGTTTCTGCATCGACACGGCAGGGATGATTGTCATTGATTGTAGCGTGTTGGGCATGAAAACGGTGGAAGCGTGGGCTTTGAAAGTTGAGAATAAAGTTATGAGAGGGCGTGTAGTCGACTACGGCTCTGCATTGATATTGGCGACCTGACGTAGAACTCACTGAGCCCCTTGTAGCGCTAGAATAAATATGGATCCGCGGGACGCGCCGGCGGTAGCTCGCTTCGAAGTGCTAGGGCACAAGTTCAATGTATATTCACAAATCAGCATTATTCCTATTTGCGCATTGACGGTGTGCAAGCGCGTATATAAGAGTGTGATATAAGAGACTCGAGAAGATGCCTTGATAAATGCTCAAGCATGGGTTAATGTGCCTCAAGCTTGGCAAAGCCTTCCTTCAGAAGATTGAAGGGCGCAAAGATTCAGACACTTTCAGCGGGTGCAGGGGAACAGCTTGCCGAAGACTGGACACTAGTTCAGAAAGCGGTGACGCGCTAGCGTCAGCAGGCTGAGCCCGGCTGCAAGTCATCAATTGTTACCAAAGAAAATGGTTACCCGAGGTGAAAACTCCACCCAACACGTCGGGTTTTTGGGCAACCTACAACGGCAAGCATGATCCACACATACTACAACTCAGAATAACGGCAAAGAAGATGGTTCAGCCAGAAAAAAAGCGACTACCGACCCCCTACGCTCACAAGAAAGACGCGTCCGCCATGCCGAATGCCACCGATCAATCCCGTCTTTTTTTTGCATAAATCGGAAGCCAGAGGTGACTACAGTCCGAAGGAGCGAAGAGTACCTAAGGAAAGGGAGGGACGCACAAGAGAAGCCAACAAAGGAGAAAATCGGACAGCCCAAGGCTGCCCGATTACTGTTTGTTCGTATTTGCATGGGCATATCAACCCTTTTAGAGCAAGTTTGCGAGCTACGCTCGCAACAACCGACATTGTTTGTCTCAGAGCCCTTGGCCAAATAGGCGCAGTACGAAGCGCCCATCTCCTTCATCCTCGACTCTGTTTAAAGACTCCGTTATGACATCGGCCCTCAGTTTTCTTCCACTTCAACGGAGATGTGGAGTTGCGCCCGAATTCTGTGGTGGGCGAGTAACGAAAGCTCGTGGGCGAGAGTGAATCCGGTCAGGAAACGTACGTGTACACGGAAGAGGTATGAGGGAAGCCGTAGGCTTGAAACGAATGTGATATCGCGCGAAACGGAACTGTTGTTGGACGCAGGCCAGCATTGGATGTGAGTTCCTACTCCTTGACATCGACGGACACCCCTGCTATCGCTCGCATCTTCGTCTTGTTCATTGACGCATTCGGATGAAATCACCCTCCGCCCGCACACCGTTTCCACTCGCTTTGCGACGTGCCTGCGCATGGGTCGAGGGGCAGTGGCAATGGCTGTATTCGATCTTGATCGATCTTGATCTCAAAGTGGACATAGGTGGAGCAAGATCGTGGATCTTCCGAGAATATATCGACGGCATACAGAATGCGGCCCGCCGCGGACCACACCCTACTTCCTAGTACATTGAAGCGGAAGCCGCGCAGCGCGCTATCAACGAGATCGACGGAGGATAGTAGCATGGGAGTGTGGCAACCCATTCTGTATGTGCTGAACAAGATACCTACTCCCGTCCCTCAATTGGTCTGCGGGTGGCATTGTGCCACATCAGATCTCTTTGAGTGTAGGTGGCTATTCGAATCAGTCCATGAAAGTGGACTGGCGCCACCCACCATTGTGCTGTGACAAAGAAATGTGGCGCCGTTGGCCACATCTTCGTTCGGTGGCCTCACAGTAGACCTGCTCGACTGCGTATAAGTATCAGCACTCCAGCTCTGACGATTCCCCATCACACTCACTACTCACTTCGAAACATCTTACACACTTCTCAAATGTCGACGCGTCATCGTATCGATTCCAGGCTCGCCAACCCAACCGTCGTCCCCCGATTCCCGAGGCCCTTCGACGGCAAGCACACGGGGCCGCCGCCAGTGCTCACTGTCAACCCCGCCTCGACTATCGGGAGCCCCAGCAGACTCGAGGACACCATTGTCGTCGATGACACCCACGTGAGCCTTCATCCAATTGCTATATAAGATGATATTCTTCATACTGATGCTCCGCCGGCGTCGCAGCGTGCGCGGGAAAAGGTCGTGTGCGAGTGCGGGGGCGAAGTGGCCCGGTCGTACCTCGAGAAGCACCGGCTCACGCCGAAGCACCTGGCCCTGGTCGCGGCGCAACACAAGGCGGGCGCGAAGCCCAATCGTCTGACTCAGAAGAAGGGGGACGCGGCTCCAAAGGGCCTGGCTCGTGCCTCCGCATCTGGAAAACCGAGCGCGCACGAGCAGAATGGTGCCAACCCTGACGCCCACGAGCACACGGTGCCGCTTCATCCTGCGTACTTTGATGCCAACGGCGGCATCCTCATGACGAACCCCTACCACCGCGAAGATGCTTTCATTTACCGCTGAAATCGTTTTACGCTACTTCGTACGAATCTCCATCATGCCGCTCGAACTCTTTGTACTACAGTATCATGTACTAGTCTGCTAGAATGCATATATTATGCTATACTGCCTTCCGTTAGGTGTCTCCTGTGTACGTTTCAGCCTGTAGGTGGTTGTCGTTGTGTGTAGGACGAGTAGGGCGAGTCAGCTCGCTGACCAGCGTTAACTTCGACCAGACTATGCCACGACTTAGAGAATTGTCTTTCCCACTCCTCATTTCTCCGTTATCACGCCTTCGAATGTGGGCGTCTTCGTCGTGTTGTCCTGCCAGCGAGCAATAACTCGTAATTTTGCCTATACTGTGTCGAGCCGTCAAATTTCCAGTGATTCAGCTACGGCATCTAAACACATTCAGAAATTATTCTAAAAAGCGAGCACATATATGCGGAATAACTATATGCATGGTCTACTGGAGGCGTATATGTACGTAAATGAACGACAGAAAAACCAAGAAGCCATACGAAATTGAGAAGCAATACAACAGCAATACAATAAGAATAAATATGCAGATGTCCCACGAAGGCATACCGCTATCCTGCTATCATTTCGAGTACCATATAGTTATTCTCCCTCGTTCGAGCCGGCTATTCAGTAATAATAAGAAAAATCGTCGTTCCCGCCTTCACCCTTCTCCTTGCCCACCGAATGTGTGTCACCAAGGAGGTCCTCGAGCCCGTAACCTCTATCGAAATCGTAGAGGTCGTTGCCTTCACCCCTGTAATCGTGATTGTCAAGCTCGTGAAGGAGCTCATCCTCCAGGTCGTCGGCATCTGGGGCAGGGCAGCGACGTCATTGGGAACGTTGGTGGTTTGGTCCTCGGCGGCTGGATCCGCCGTGTTGTCACTTGAAAATTCTGCGACAAGAGACGCATTGCCGATGGTGGAGTTAAGCGACTCAATCATATCTTCGGCTTTGCATTCACGCGAGCTCCGGGGATCGAGAGGTTCTTCGCAGTATTCGAGTACATTGTCAAACACATTGTCAAACACATCGGATCCAGGATCAGGCACATCGTCTGCGTATAGATCACACGGGGCGGCGTCGAGTAGAGGCGTAGGAATGTAGGTGGCAGGGATTGCGGGATGCGTGTTGTCGGCGTAGCCTCCCTCAGCTTGCAAACCGTTGAGAGAGCACTCGGATGTGGCATGGGGAGAAGGGGTATCGTTGTGGCGGGAAAGAGATCGGGCGTTGAAGGGCGGCCGTGCTGGGACGTGGGATCGGGTGCCGCTTGTCGAGCCGGAGGGCAAAGTATCCCCTTCATCGCCATCACCATCTTCTCCCTCGATGACATCACTGCTAGCGATCCTGTTGGGGCAATACTTCTTGATGTGCCTTGTGACACAGTCGGCTCTGGCAAGACTGTAAATCCGCGAAGCACAGATCAGCAAATTGGAAAATACACGAGCAGCGAACGCACGTACCGGCGGGTGCATAGGGGGCAGACAGCGCCCGCTCCGCCGTGGAACTTGGATTTGAGGTGACGGGGGATGTTCGTCTTCTTCATCACCTTGCCACAGTTTGGCCTGGGGCACTCGGCCTCGTCATCCGGGAGTGCCCTAGGGAAAGGAACCTGTTCGAGCCGTAGAATGAGAAAACGATGGTAGCGCGCAAGGGAGGAGGAGGATGAGTACGTACCCTGTTCTGATCTTGCAACGAACTGCGAATCTTCTTCGGCGCACCTATCCCCTTTGCCACCTGGGCCTTGGAACTTTGGTGCGGTGCGCGTCGACATCCACCATCATACGAGGACACAGGGACAGCGCCGAGAACACCACCACTAGCTCTCGTCGACGGTACAGCGAGCCCTTGAGGAGGGATTTGGTCACGCGCGAAGAATTCTTGAGATGCACCATTCGTAGTGGGAGCGGGAGGGTAGACAGCAAAGTAGGAACCGTTCGCCGAGTACTGAGGGTGAATTCGTCCAGTGCTGGGTGCGGTGTGGGAGGAGGTTGCCTGGGATGATTGGAGTGGGTGGGCCATCTGATGATCATGGGCGTTTTGCATGGCAAGAGCTTCCTGGCTGTACCAGCCACCGTTTACGAATGATTGCTGCGGTAGGTAGAAGTTCCAGTAGTCGCCACCCCATTGCTGCTGTCCAAGCGCGTTGCCAGGGTTTGCGGATCCAGAAAAGGCCTGAGGCTGAGGTTGAGGTTGAGACTGACGGTAACGAGAAAATTGAAGCCGAGGCGCCCGCTGTGGAAGTGGCTGAGGATCTTGACCGAGACCGTTGCTGCCGCCTATTGGAAAGATACGAGCGCTATTAGTGGAGGCAGCACCGGGTTGAGGTTGAGAGGAATCAAGCACGACGTCCACATTGGTGGTGGACGTTACCACAGGGTATGGGTTTCCGGGTTTTGCGCGTTGGTGGCGAAGGTTGGGATTCGCGCTGGACGCACTGGACGTGCCGACGGGGGGTAGAGCCTGCTCGTACCATCCTGCCATAAACCCACGTGCCTGACTCTCACCGGAAACCTGGGGAGGGGCTTGTCCTTGTTTCCCGTTGGCGACATCCCTGTTGTTCAAGCTGCCACGCACCGGGCGGCCATCTTGATTGGCAACGATCCTTGGTGTGGCGGTGAAGCGTGGTCCATCCAAAGGGCGATTGGCGAATAAAGGGTGAGAAGTGGGCACGGTCGCCAGTTTGGGCGGCATTATCTGAGATTGGCCGCCACCACATTGTGAGATAGACGGCTAGATTTCTGGCTTGGAGAAGGATGTGAAGAGTGAGGGAAGGATATTGCTCGACACCCGTCGGGTGTGATATCGGTCGATGCGCTTCAGAACGGACTCCGCGAGCCCGAGCGCTTTGCGCTCTACATCTATGCACCTGCATTGGACTAAAGCAAAGTTCGTAACGCAAAAAACTCACCTGTCCTCGCCTTGCACGGTTCAGATATCTACCACCTTCGTGAGTAGTAATGATTGACTCTAAATGCTTCGAGCAGGAACTCATGTTCGACCAAGGTGTAAGCCCAATCAAGATTAGTGCATAAGGACTTGTCTTCGTAGGGTTAAGCTTCAGCTTCAGAAGACAAGTGCAAATGGGTTAGGCGTGATAGATTCGCAGCACGCAAATACAACGAAACAAGAAAAGGGTATGAAAGTGTACATGGGCACACGAGCCTTCTGCGTTAAGTCAGCACTGCGAACTAGCGTCTCGTTTGGAGACAAGAAAGTAGGGGGGATACGTACCTAGTGCGGTATATGAAGGAGATCTTCCCTACGCCACCGTGCTATGAGGTGGTGATGAGGGTTCACTAGCTCCATGCGCTAGGAGCAACCGGCATTTGGGTAGGTGAGCACTTCGTCTTGGAGAATTTCGCCAGCGGGATACTGTTCGGGTACGTGAGTGTAAGTACACCAAACGAAGTGCATAAAGAGGGAAAGAGAGCAAATTCAGCGTACCTGATTCACAGCTTGCACAGAGCTATACACATTCTCTCGCGCGCCCTTCTCCTTCGCCGTGCTCGCTTTGAAACTCTGATACAGCGCCCTCCGAGATCACGCAGACGACGACGATGCCTACATCGGTGATAGCGACCAAAGTTGAAGGAATCCCGTAAAAGGAAGTCGAAGGCAGGCCCATCTTGAATTGGTAGGGGTTGGAGGAGTCGCAGACGTATCCAATCTGACCGGGAAGAGGTGGTCCATCGCTGCTGCCCATCACCGAATGGTCGTGGATGAGGGTGAGATCGATAAAAGGAGATGTCCCAGATGCTCAGAATGTTGCTGCTTTGTGCAGCATGGGTATGCAAGCGCAGGCACGAAAGATTTACGTGTCAACGAGCCATTTCTGCCTGAGCTCGTGCAGGGCCTCTTTCTAGGGCCTTTCGTGTCTACCTCCGTGCATCGTCATCAGCCTAAGTATGGGGCCTGTCTTTGGATGTAAATCCGTCGTCAGAAGCTTTCGGGGCGAAAGTGGATCCGTGACTCACGTTACGGATGTCAAAGCGCTCACTACCCACTAATCCTCCACCTTTCCGCTGTTCAGGGAGATATCCACCAGTCAGATGGGGCCAATATCCGAGAGCGGAATAAAGTCAGCTACACCCTAAATCAGGAGGATTGGTCGAAGAGGACGAACGAACGAGGTGGCTCGAGGGCTTGAACAGATTATCGCTTGACGTCGATCTTGGCGAATTCAAATAGTTGGCCCTCTTTGAATTGGAGATGTTGGATGTCGACAGGGAACCTAAACGTAAACTTGTTGTGTGGGTTAGAGTTCTTCGTCAAATAATCCGAAGCGCCCGTTCGATCCCACTTCATCATTCTCACGACGTCACTTTCGCCACCTCTACTTTCCCTTCGGGTCTGGCATCCCTATACGACATCATACCATAGGTTTCGCTACGCAGGCCGGCATACCTAACACTACAATGGGGTCTTCAACGACATTTGTGAGAACCCGGACTCTGCCTCGCCTCTGTTACTACGATAGGGAGGTTCAGCGCCCATACAAACATCTGTATGGTGAGCGCGCACGACATTTGTGCTTAGTAGGGCGCAAACGTGTGGAGAAGACGTTCTGAATGCCAGCAAGCCTCAAATGGTTTTTTGCAGTCTTCCAAATGTAAAGAATTTCCCACTCGGTTGCCTGAGTTGTTTTCAACTCATAATCAACGGCAGACGCCTCCTTGGGCACGATGTCCCTCAGTTCAATACATCCGGAAGTGGCAGCATCATAATACCATTAACAGTTCGGCGGTATACAAGTAAGTAGCATGGAACGAAAACTTGACACATACAAAGTAAGAGATACTCAAATAACATAGACAAGGCGGTCTCTAGAATCGAAGTCGAACTGCAAAGTAACCACCCCAGCTACGACATCATCATCCGTCGTCGAGTTTGCGCTCTTGGAAACAACCCCGTAGACAGTTCCAAAGAGGTCGGATGGAATGGTCACCTCCTTGTTCTGGCAGGTAGCGGAGTTACAATGTACCAATAAACACATCAAAGCGGAGTTATACATTGTATTGATAGGAACAGTCCGCGCGGAGTCCAGCGGAAATTGCCCAATTTGGTAAGTCTACAATGTATACAATAAGAACCATCCGCGCGGAGCAGCTCGCACATCGGAAGGCCCGAGAGATTGACCGGCAATACAGTAGAATGCTGTAGAATGGCCAGAGAAGTAGCTACATTGTTTCCAATCTTTCCTATACAGGTACACTGATGCAGCGGGGCTAGTGTCAGTGAATCGGTCCAGCATCGGACAGCCGATGTAAGCCGATTGTTTGCTATTGAGGCTGATGGTTTGAGCCAGCATGTAGCCGAGACCTACTGGCATGCTATCAGTAGAAAAATTGGGCCAAAGAAGCAAAACATCGGTATGTCGGACATCTGGTGCAGGCCGACGTTTTCCGAAACAGGCCGATGTTTTCAGCCTGTGAGTAGCAGATATGTACTGTACTGTTATACATGATACTGAGACCAAAGCACTAGCCGATTGAGGCTAAACATCACCACATCGGCGATTCAGTACAGGCCGACGTTTTGGGAAACGAGCCGACGTTTCTAGCCGGTGAGTAGCCGGCATGTCCTATGGTGTAGTATATAATTCTGGGTCCAAAATGTCGCTACAGCGGACGTCCGGTGTAGGCCGACGTTTTGCGAAACTAGGTGACGCTTTCAGCCAGTGAGTAGCAGGTATGTACTGTATTGTTATACATGATACTCAGACTAAAGCCTCCACCGATTTAGGCAAAATGTTGCCACCTCGGCTGTTCGGTACAGGCCGACATTTTGCGAAACCAGCCGATGTGGTACGCCAGTGAGCAGCCGGCATGTCCTATGATGTAGTATATAATACCAAGTCCAAAACGTCAGCGCATCACACGTCCGGTACAGGCCGACGTTTTCCGAAACAGGCCGATGTTTTTAGCCGGTGAGTAGCAGGGATGTACTGTATTGTTAAACATGATACTCAGACCAAAGCACCAGCTGATTTAGGCTAAACGTTGCCAAATCGGGCATTCAGTACAGGCCGACATTTTCCGAAACAGGCCGATGATTTTAGCCAGTGAGTAGCCAGCATGTCCTATGATGTAGTACACAGTACCAAGGCCCAGATTTCAGCGCATCGGACAGCCGGTACAAGCCGACGTTTTCCGAAACAGGCTGACACTTTTAGCCGGTGAGTAGCAGGTATGTACTGTGTTGTTATACATGATGCTCAGACCAAAGCACCAGCCGATTTAGGCTAAACGTCAGCACATCGGACGTCCGGTACAGGCCGACGTTTGCCGAGACGGGCCGACGTTTTCAGCCGGTGAGTAGCAGGTATGTACTGTATTGTTATACATGATACTCACAATAAAGCCACTGCCGATTTAGGCAAAATGTCGCCACATCGGACGCCCGGTACAGGCCGACGATTTCCGAGACAGGCCGACGATTTCAGCTAGCTGGCATGTCCTATGATGTAGTATATAATACCAAGTCCAAAACGTCGGTGCATCGAACGTCCGGTACAGGCCGACGTTTTCCGAGACAGGCCGACGTTTTCAGCTGGTGAGTAGCCGGCTTGTTCTATAGTGTAGTATATAATACCAAGTCCAAAACGTCGGCACATCGGACGTCCGGTACAGGCCGACGTTTTCCGAGACAGGCCGATGTTTTCAGCCGGTGAGTAGCCAGCTTGTTCTATGGTGTAGTATATAATACCAAGTTCAAAACGTCGGCACATCGGACGTCCGGTACAGGCCGATGTTTTGCGAAACTAGGTGACGCTTTCAGCCGGTGAGTAGCAGGTATGTACTGTATTGTTAAACATGATACTTAGACCAAAACGTCGGCGCATCAGACGTCCGGTACAGGCCGACGTTTTCCGAGATGGGCCGACGTTTTCAGCCGGTGAGTAGCCAGCTTGTTCTATGGTGTAGTATATAATACCAAGTCCAAAACGTCGGCACATCGGACGTCCGGTACAGGCCGACGTTTTCCGAGACAGGCCGATGTTTTGCGAAACTAGGTGATGCTTTCAGCCGGTGAGTAGCAGGTATGTACTGTATTGTTATACATGATACTCAGACCAAAGCGTCGGTGCATCGGACGTCCGGTACAGGCCGACGTTTTCCGAGACAGGCCGACGTTTTCAGCCGGTGAGTAGCCAGCTTGTTCTATGGTGTAGTATATAATACCAAGTTCAAAACGTCGGCACATCGGACGTCCGGTACAGGCCGACGTTTTCCGAGACAGGCCGACGTTTTCAGCCGGTGAGCAGCAGGTATGTACTGTATTGTTATACATGATACTTAGACCAAAACGTCGGCGCATCAGACGTCCGGTACAGGCCGACGTTTTCCGAAACAGGCCGACGTTTTCCGAGACAGGCCGACGTTTTCAGCTGGTGAGTAGCCGGCTTGTTCTATGGTGTAGCATATAATACCAAGTCCAAAACGTCGGCGCATCGAACGTCCAGTACAGGCCGACGTTTTCCGAAACAGGCCGACGTTTTCCGAGACGGGCTGACGTTTTCAGCTGGTGAGTAGCAAGTATGTACTGTATTGTTATACATGATACTCAGAACAAAACCACTGCTGATTTAGGCAAAATGTTGCAACATCGGACGTTCGGTATAGGCCGACATTTTGCGGAACAAGCCGACACTTTCAGCCGGTGAGTAGCCAGCATGTCCGATGGCATAGTACATAGTATCAAGCCCAAAAACTCGTAAAATCGGATGTCCGTTACAGGCCGATGTTTTTCAAAACGGGCCGAAGCTTTCAGCCGGTAAGACACAGGCATGTCTGATGGTATAGTATATAATGGCAAGTCACAAACATCGCCACATCGGACGTCCGGTACAGGCCGATGATTTCCGAAACAGGCTGACGCTTTCAGCCAGTGAGTAGCTGGCATGTCTGACAGTGTAGTGCACAGTACCAAGTCCAATACGTCAGCGCATCGGACGTCCGGTACAGGCCAACATTTTCTGAAACAGGCCAACGCTTTCAGCCATTAAGTAGCAGGCACGCCTGACAGTGTAGTACACAGTACCAAGTCCAAAAACTCGCCACATCGGATGTCTGGTAAGGGCTGATGTTTTGCGAAACAGGCTGACACTTTCAGCCAGTGAGTAGCTGGCATGTCCAATGGAGTAGTACACAGTACCAAGTTCAAAACGTCAGCGCATTGGACGTCCGGTGCAGGCCGACACTTTCCGAAAAAGGCCAACATTCTCATCCAGTAAGTAGCAGGTATGTACTGTATTGTTATACATGATACCCAGACCAAAGCCTCCCCCAATTTAGGCAAAATGTCGCCACCTCAGCCACTCGGTATAGGCCGACGTTTCGCCACATAGGCTGACACCTTTAGCCAGTGAGTATCAGGCATGTTCTATGGTGTAGTCAATTGAGTACCTGATTCTTCATTGAAACCACCTTCAGACAGGTTGCCTTCCATCCTATAGTCGAAACAATGGTCTGTGTTGCTGGTGCAAGGCATATAAGCATTGAAGCACCGCAATTTCTCATTATGAGACAGGTCTTTGATACTTATTGTAGGTACACAGCTAGTTACAAGTGTGAAATGTGAGGTGGAGGAAGTACTCTGAAGACAGAAGAGGTCATGAGGTCGTGAGGCTGTGGAGGAGGCGGAAGTTTAGGAGAAAAATGTTGACTTGAGCTGGCTGGTTCACAGAGAGGTAACTGAAGTATACTATCATAGTACCAGAGCTTCTTAAACAAGGAATACACGAGATGCAGGTAATATGAAACAAGGAAACAGTGTTCCTCACTAAGTAAAATGTAAGGTAAGAGATACACAAGAAACCAGCCCAGTACTTATCTAGCTGGTGCGCAGCAACTCATGTCAAATGCTCCGACCGACATAGTTGGATGTGATTGCAAAATGTCAGCCCAAATAGGTTGTCTGATGTGGTGATGTTTTGCCTACTTGGGCCAATGTTTTGAACTTGGTAGTG
This sequence comes from Pleurotus tuoliensis, assembly GCA_036872985.1. Lineage (NCBI taxonomy): Eukaryota > Fungi > Basidiomycota > Agaricomycetes > Agaricales > Pleurotaceae > Pleurotus > Pleurotus tuoliensis. Next base: position 124,834 of record JAYMDH010000011.1, on the reverse strand, counting down.
TATACTACACCATAGAACATGCCTGATACTCACTGGCTAAAGGTGTCAGCCTATGTGGCGAAACGTCGGCCTATACCGAGTGGCTGAGGTGGCGACATTTTGCCTAAATTGGGGGAGGCTTTGGTCTGGGTATCATGTATAACAATACAGTACATACCTGCTACTTACTGGATGAGAATGTTGGCCTTTTTCGGAAAGTGTCGGCCTGCACCGGACGTCCAATGCGCTGACGTTTTGAACTTGGTACTGTGTACTACTCCATTGGACATGCCAGCTACTCACTGGCTGAAAGTGTCAGCCTGTTTCGCAAAACATCAGCCCTTACCAGACATCCGATGTGGCGAGTTTTTGGACTTGGTACTGTGTACTACACTGTCAGGCGTGCCTGCTACTTAATGGCTGAAAGCGTTGGCCTGTTTCAGAAAATGTTGGCCTGTACCGGACGTCCGATGCGCTGACGTATTGGACTTGGTACTGTGCACTACACTGTCAGACATGCCAGCTACTCACCGGCTGAAAGCGTCAGCCTGTTTCGGAAATCATCGGCCTGTACCGGACGTCCGATGTGGCGATGTTTGTGACTTGCCATTATATACTATACCATCAGACATGCCTGTGTCTTACCGGCTGAAAGCTTCGGCCCGTTTTGAAAAACATCGGCCTGTAACGGACATCCGATTTTACGAGTTTTTGGGCTTGATACTATGTACTATGCCATCGGACATGCTGGCTACTCACCGGCTGAAAGTGTCGGCTTGTTCCGCAAAATGTCGGCCTATACCGAACGTCCGATGTTGCAACATTTTGCCTAAATCAGCAGTGGTTTTGTTCTGAGTATCATGTATAACAATACAGTACATACCTGCTACTCACCGGCTGAAAGCGTCACCTAGTTTCGCAAAACATCGGCCTGTCTCGGAAATCATCGGCCTGTACCGGACGTCCGATGTGGCGATGTTTGTGACTTGCCATTATATACTATACCATCAGACATGCCTGTGTCTTACCGGCTGAAAGCTTCGGCCCGTTTTGAAAAACATCGGCCTGTAACGGACATCCGATTTTACGAGTTTTTGGGCTTGATACTATGTACTATGCCATCGGACATGCTGGCTACTCACCGGCTGAAAGTGTCGGCTTGTTCCGCAAAATGTCGGCCTATACCGAACGTCCGATGTTGCAACATTTTGCCTAAATCAGCAGTGGTTTTGTTCTGAGTATCATGTATAACAATACAGTACATACTTGCTACTCACCAGCTGAAAACGTCAGCCCGTCTCGGAAAACGTCGGCCTGTCTCGGAAAACGTCGGCCTGTACCGGACGTCCGATGTGCCGACGTTTTGGACTTGGTATTATATACTACACTATAGAACAAGCCGGCTACTCACCAGCTGAAAACGTCGGCCTGTCTCGGAAAACGTCGGCCTGTACCGGACGTTCGATGCACCGACGTTTTGGACTTGGTATTATATACTACATCATAGGACATGCCAGCTAGCTGAAATCGTCGGCCTGTCTCGGAAATCGTCGGCCTGTACCGGGCGTCCGATGTGGCGACATTTTGCCTAAATCGGCAGTGGCTTTATTGTGAGTATCATGTATAACAATACAGTACATACCTGCTACTCACCGGCTGAAAACGTCGGCCCGTCTCGGCAAACGTCGGCCTGTACCGGACGTCCGATGTGCTGACGTTTAGCCTAAATCGGCTGGTGCTTTGGTCTGAGCATCATGTATAACAACACAGTACATACCTGCTACTCACCGGCTAAAAGTGTCAGCCTGTTTCGGAAAACGTCGGCTTGTACCGGCTGTCCGATGCGCTGAAATCTGGGCCTTGGTACTGTGTACTACATCATAGGACATGCTGGCTACTCACTGGCTAAAATCATCGGCCTGTTTCGGAAAATGTCGGCCTGTACTGAATGCCCGATTTGGCAACGTTTAGCCTAAATCAGCTGGTGCTTTGGTCTGAGTATCATGTTTAACAATACAGTACATCCCTGCTACTCACCGGCTAAAAACATCGGCCTGTTTCGGAAAACGTCGGCCTGTACCGGACGTGTGATGCGCTGACGTTTTGGACTTGGTATTATATACTACATCATAGGACATGCCGGCTGCTCACTGGCGTACCACATCGGCTGGTTTCGCAAAATGTCGGCCTGTACCGAACAGCCGAGGTGGCAACATTTTGCCTAAATCGGTGGAGGCTTTAGTCTGAGTATCATGTATAACAATACAGTACATACCTGCTACTCACTGGCTGAAAGCGTCACCTAGTTTCGCAAAACGTCGGCCTACACCGGACGTCCGCTGTAGCGACATTTTGGACCCAGAATTATATACTACACCATAGGACATGCCGGCTACTCACCGGCTAGAAACGTCGGCTCGTTTCCCAAAACGTCGGCCTGTACTGAATCGCCGATGTGGTGATGTTTAGCCTCAATCGGCTAGTGCTTTGGTCTCAGTATCATGTATAACAGTACAGTACATATCTGCTACTCACAGGCTGAAAACATCGGCCTGTTTCGGAAAACGTCGGCCTGCACCAGATGTCCGACATACCGATGTTTTGCTTCTTTGGCCCAATTTTTCTACTGATAGCATGCCAGTAGGTCTCGGCTACATGCTGGCTCAAACCATCAGCCTCAATAGCAAACAATCGGCTTACATCGGCTGTCCGATGCTGGACCGATTCACTGACACTAGCCCCGCTGCATCAGTGTACCTGTATAGGAAAGATTGGAAACAATGTAGCTACTTCTCTGGCCATTCTACAGCATTCTACTGTATTGCCGGTCAATCTCTCGGGCCTTCCGATGTGCGAGCTGCTCCGCGCGGATGGTTCTTATTGTATACATTGTAGACTTACCAAATTGGGCAATTTCCGCTGGACTCCGCGCGGACTGTTCCTATCAATACAATGTATAACTCCGCTTTGATGTGCTTATTGGTACATTGTAACTCCGCTATGTGGTTCTGGATCTTGACAAACTTCTTCGACAGACCAGTGAAGAACGCCATGTACAGGTCACCGGAGTTGCCTGGGGCGTCGAATTTGAGGGTAGCCTTGGAGCCGGGCTTGGGGTCGTGCGTCACTACGGTGAGGGTGGGGAAGGGTTTGACCCGCGAGATGGGGTTCGCGTCGGGGCATGAGGTGATAAACGGTGCCGCTAAACTGTAAACTGTGGTCATACCAAGAGGAATCTGCAATAGGGTGGGTAGACCGTGAGCGAGAAATGGTACAATCGATGAACAGAGTCGCCCACGTCAAAGGCCCCTGACCACGGCGCGAGCTTGTTCACAGCAGATTGAACATAGGAAGCGTGTCGTGCCTCGGTGGACAATATACTTGCGGCCACAGTAAGGTAGGTCTTGTCCTCGATGAACGCAGCAGCACCAATGTATGCCGACACGCCTATTTCAAACGCATTTTGTGAGCAACCTCGTTTACACTGACCATGCACTCAAGCAAATACTTACCAACGCCTTCCAGAACTTGGCTCAAGGCAGCGAATGACCTGGGATCGATGTACGGACTGGATACACCGGTGTCAGCTGCAGCTGCAGTCCAACCGATGAAGAAATCATTACAAGAAGTAGTTGCACGGCTTCGTTGCTTTGTCCCCAAGGGCGGCGCTGAGAAGCTGAACGTGGGCCTTCTCGTGTTCAGATACCTCGACAAAGCGCCCGCGAGCAGATGGAGGCAAGCCGGCGTCGGTGAAGGCTTTCTGGTCAAATTTCGCAAGGGCACCCGCGTAGAACGCGTTCTCAAGGTGCTCGAGCGTCAGTGCATAATTTTAACACAGCGACATCTACAAATGAAGTCGGGATCAGATCAAGTTGTGGGAGTGAACGGCAGTGAGCGTCAGAAAGTGGGGATGAATCTGGTCCTTCGCCAAAATATATGTACGAACCAAGCAGTACTCGATGCGGGGCCTCCTCGGGGAGGATCAACTCCCAGGAATAAATGATACGAGTTCGGGGCAACGTTCATTAAAGTGTGCTCTCATCAAAAGTATAAGTTGCCGCAAGTCGACGCATGGCTGGTAGATTTGCCACTACAAAAACTGCGGGGATCAGTTGTACTGGAAGACGTAGCCTATCGAACAGTACGGCAGAAGTAACTTCCACCTGAATTGATGTCGAGGAGGGGAGATTGCTGAGAACGACTCGAGTATTGGTCGATAGAAGGTGCGTAGCTCGTAATGTTGACTCAATACTATGTGCCCAAGGTGATCAGTGTGATACCGCGGGGATGGGGACTAATGCCAGAGATGGAAGGGGAGGGAATCCACCGCGTGGTCGAGTGATCTTCGTACTTCGTGCTTCAGTTGGTCTCGGGCACGGAAACATGTGTACGGAACTCAGTACATAGGGAAATGGTGGTTGAGCAACGTCATGGTTTCTCGGCGTAGCATACCAGCGGAGCGGCTGACAGAGGTTGCAGCGAGCGGGGTAGGTATCCGCGCCAAGATAGCATCTGCCACGCCATCGTAAAAAGGCAATAGCCGGCGTCTGCTTCTTCGCCTCATTCGCACCTCGTTAATGGAGATAAGAGGAGATCCTCAAGCGGCCATGAAATTCTGGGAGCGAGGAGCGAGGCAGGGAGCGGGGCATCATGCGGGGCCGCCGTTTGATGTCAGCCCGAGCGTCGGTAGAGGAACACCAGGGTTTCTGGTTGAGAAGCAGGTGGGATTCAAGCACAGTTGTACGATGATGGCGACGGTAAGAGGTGAGGATGGTGCCTTCCCATCATCAGATGTTGCTCGTGATTGAGTTAACGTCGAGCCTGCAGGCACACGCGGGAGGTTCTGGACGCGACGGGGAAACAGAGCCGTAAGGATGTCGACTATGGGATGCAGGTAGGGCAAGTATCGTCGATTGAGGACGGGGGCTGTAAGACCGCGAGCCAGTGATACAGCTACAGTGAGACCTGTGAGCGAGTGGCGGGAGATAGTCAACCTAGGTGTGCCATTGACGCGCCGATTCGGCGCTGTTAGTTTATCACCGCTGAATGTGAGCATCGTGAGGAATTTCGGCATCTAGGTGAATTACATTCGTGCGTGACCGTGTGCCGCTCGATCCTCGTCTCCTCAGCCCTGTTCTGCACAATCTCACCTCCTTTCGTGGCTTAATCGTTCGTCTCAAACCGTTTCCATTCCCTTTCCCTTTCCCTTTCCCTTTCCCTTTCCCTTTCCCTTTCCCTTTCCCTTTCCCTTTCCCTTTCCCTTTCCCTTTCCCTTTCCCTTTCCCTTTCCCTTTCCCTTTCCCTTTCCCTTTCCCTTTCCGCGTATACCAGCCCCTTCCATCCACCGCCTCGGCCTCCGCCCCCAGGGCCCGTCCGAGGTCCACCAGCTAGGCCTCATGACTCCCTTTCATGCGTCGTAAGCCTTGCACGCCACAGCATTGGCTGAACCACACACCAATAGTAAGGAACTCCAGGCGCATCGGGCGCCTGACGTAGATGTAGCGAATACCGCACAGTGACAGCGTCTTCGTTGTTGACTGTCTGCGGGCGCGAGTAGCTTCAATGCCCAATATTCGATACATCGCCGTAGTTCTAGTGTTCGCCTATCCACCTCTTTCCCCTCTAATTCCACGTCGACGGAATGTTCCAGTGCAAGGCTTGACTGTGTCTCCTCCTGGTGCGTGCTAAGACAGTCTGCCCTCATTTCCCCCGCAATCTGCCGGTCGTGTAAGCTCGCGATATCTAGTTACCCGTATAAAGCTAAGTCGAGTACTTGAGATCGCGGAGCATGACCTCGTGGAGGTCTGCCACCGCGACATGGCTCGGCAGCAACGACAACCTAGAACTCCAGTTGTTGCTAGTCTTCCTACTCGTACATATTCGTCAATCGGGATATCTACGGCTAACGAAGAACCACACGTACCCCTTAAGCCACCGCCACTTCTCGTCGCGCATCCCTCCCGCTCCTCTTCTCTTCGCACGTCACCCTTCATTGAGCAGCCGTGGCGCAATATTGAGAGAGAGAGCCCTCTGAAGTGCAACTTTTGGTAGTAGTTACGAAGGAGAAAGCATACATCAGTTAGATGTGCCTTGTCCGAACCCCGTCTGAAGTGAGGAAAGGCACCAAGCCTTTAACGCCTGAGGGAGGGGAGTTCTGAGATTGAACAGGGCAATGAGCAAGACAATCAAGGCGAGGAGGAGCACACACCTTACCCTCGTCGCAGCTACAGATGTGCGAAAGCTTCCCAAATGTCGTCGAGGCCGTGGAGGCTAGACCCCACGTAGTTGACGACGCTGAGATTTCGCTGAAATCGATCGGCGTGAATATTGACGGCTGGGTAACGGATGGTGGAGAATAAAAGCGCCATCGTTCAACGTATGCGGCGAAGAGGGCTACGTCGTGAAGGACATAGCAGGGAAACCAACGCTCCTTGCGCGAGCATAACGTTGTTCGTCATTGACTCCTGCTGGAGATAAGCCTATGAGACGTCAAGCAATAACAAGCGGAGAGAAGGCAAGTAGCTCACAAATTCGGTGCCGCTGCTACCTACGCTTCAAAGGAGGTAAGTCGAGCCCATTATTGCGGCCCGATCTAGCTCGTCTGCCATTTCACAAGTCGCGAGCGACACGCTATCTAGGAGTAAAACTGGCAGATACGAACGGACAGCGGCGTCATGTTTTTGCCGCGGTAGTCCAGTGTGGTGGGTCTGGTCTTGTGGAGCGTCGGGGTCCGTTCATCGAGCTCTGGGTTATCATTGGGCTGGATATGAGCGGACCGGTAACGGGCTACTAGCTTGCACACCCCGAGCAACATGTGGCGGCCAAAGAGGTTCCAGCGGCAATTCTGCGCATCTGTCCAGCAGTGCAGGAGAATTCATCTTCGGGGCACGCCTCCATGCATCGTGTCCTGCTCGGTAGCCTGAGACGATGGGCAGGGGGACCATCGATCCAATCTCAGATAGCACTACGGCCTAAGATAGAGGCGTTGGTCGAGGGGGAGGGCAAGTTTTGGTCGTTACTGCGTAGAGTTCAAGTGGAACTGCTTGGCTCAGGGGTTTGGGCCAAACAATTCACTTTCGGCGGGACGGGCGCTTGACGCAACGTCCATCTTCTATCACCACGAAACTCTATAGTCAACGGGCTGCGTGGCCTTCCTGTCTGCACCCCGGAATCCCTCCTCGTTCATGGATAACCATCGAAGTCGATTTCGCAAGCTCGTTGGGCCACCCACGATGGAGTGGACAGCAAGTGAAACGACGCTATTAGAGTGAAGGTTGGTTTGGGAATCGCGGAAGGGTCGCGCGTGTGTTTTGCTGTAGAGTGGTGTGTTCTGGGTTCATCTCATACTCAGTACTCTCCGCTAACCTAAATGGTCGTTTCATTGTGCTAGTGGGCGAAACCAGGCGCCCTGGTTCTGTTTAGATCAATTCGACCGCGACGTCTCGATGGGCACACCCAATGATGCGTCGCACTGAGTCCTCTCAAATGCAGACGCTAGTATGGCGGCACGGTAAGCGATGCGCCACCCTTCTGCTTTCTATTCACCAAGTTGCCGCAGACGCGTAAACTTCACATCAAGAATACGAGTATTTTGGCCATGGAGAGACGACGGTAGGTAAGTATTTCGACTCACTGGTAAATCCTTGTGCCACGGGAAGGTGCGCTACCGCCCAATTCATGCGACCCAGCACCGCTAACTGGCTATAGTCGCGCCAAAGTCGTGGAGCTTGTCCTCAATCTCTTGTGCCGAATCTTCGGGACCCTCCAAGTCGGCGTGGCGCGCCTTGCCTTGATGACACCGAGCGTCCCCGTATTCCTTTACCTAGCCTACAAGCTTTCTTCATGCTACTCGCAGTCGTTCATCGGGCATGTCATTGGCCCTACACCGATGGACCATTTCGCCATCAATCCCGTGCTACTACCCTGCTCTCGCCACGGACGCGCTCATCGACGGTGAGGAATCTTCCACTCTCCGCCCTGCCCTGAGTACGATTTGACGAAGAACACCCAGGTTATACCCCGGCGACGACAAGGCGGACACTCGATGAGAACAGGGCTGTAGGATACCCCCGACGGGACGGTCGACGAGAGGAGGCAGATGGGTATCGACACCCACACAAGCACGTCAATGAAACGCTCGCCGTCTAGATATTGCCTCCCATCATGGCCTGGTCGGACGTAGACGTTCCTACCGTTCCTACGTCCCTTCGTCCTCGGTCACCGACCCACCACCACCATAGCGCGCCATTTAGCGGCGTCTGCTTCCCATCGAAGCAGGATCTCCCGCACACGCTTCAACTCAGCTTGAAACACCACGTACGCACTTGTCGGCCCCCGGAGCCTTACGCTCTCCTCCCACCTCTTATTGTCGTCGCCGCCGTAACAGAGTGTTTGCCTTGAGCCCCTTCCTCATATTATGGATGAGGTCATCCCAGATCAGGCACCCCGCACCGAAGGGCCTCGATGATCTCCCTGCGCCCACCACCCCAGTCTCTCCATATTTGTTCCTTGTACATTCTGCGCCTAGCCTTCAATCAGCCCTTCGCGCTCAAGCAACACTTCTAGTCTCAACTTCGGGCGTTGGGGACTCTTGCTAGAAGAAAATGTCAGTGTTGTGAATGCGATATAAATACGACGTTGAGCAGGATGCGGGGCCTCATGGTAGAGTACATAGAATACACGCTAGCCCAAATCCACAACCATATGGAGGAAACGTAAGACAGGAATGAACACATAATAAATAGGCATTCGAGTATGTAGAACGCTGTAGCAAATCAAGAATCTGACATGAAGAAGTCCTCGCTGGAAAATGCTGAGAAGTTGTCCGTAGCCAACCCATCCCAATTCCCCGTCTGAAGTGATGGTCGCTTGCTCGCCTGTTCCATGTATACCCCCGACGCATCATACATCGCCGGATCCCACCTACGCTTCAGCCATCCTTCGGTTTGAGGTATGTAAGAGCTTCCCCAACGCGGGCTGGGAAGAGTATTGTCGAGAAGAGAAGACATCATCGATGACATTATTTGCGTGTCTGGCTGCGCTGCAACTGATAAACGGGACGGAATTAGAATAAAATTAAAACTAGTCTGAGAGAAAGGGGAGCTAGTATGGCGCACAATTCGTGTTTCATGATGATAGGGCGTGTCCCATGAAAAGTCAGAATACGAGAGGCCTTGTTCAATCGCTTTGTGCTGGGCTAGAGACCGAATTGTCAGTTTGAGAATTGCAGTTGAGGCGAGTCCGTACCTTGATCTCGTTTGAGAAGGAGAGGTATGAATTCATGGGCAACTTTTCTGAGGTCAGTGACGACGTCGTTTTCATCGTTTTGTAAGGGGAATTTAGTCATTTTCTCGATGATGTATTCGTTGCCTCGCCATACAAAAGGGACACCTTCAATGATATCCCACTGAGCGTATCAATCAGAGAGGTCAACATAGAATGAGACACAGTTACCACAAGATGTGTTTGATATCGAAGGAGATCATTCCACTCATCGCGATTGATATGTTCGACGACAACACTCAATTTAAGAGGATTGTTTGTATATCGAAATCGCTACAAAATTTAAGCACTAAGCCGTGGCGATCATATCCACAGCAAAAGATCATGCTTGCCTTGTGAACCACAAACTTAGTTGTGCTGGTCCCAAATCCGGCATCCTGTTCGATCTCAAAGTGAGCAATCCCATCCTGATACTCCGCAAGATACGACCTCATCTAAGTCAACGATGACGTCGGTACGCGGTGGTCCCCCGTCCCACCCTTCGTACTGCTCCATATACCTATATACACGCATGATATCATAACAACTCGCACCAGACTGCAAGCAGATATATGCTCACGGAGGGGGAGAAGGTTTCCACACCAGAGATCTAGGACAACCGTGCATTAAGATTCCTTGCTGTTCCACCTCATACTCGATTTCACCGAACGTGTCGTAAATCCGGACCTTGAACCCCGGGGTCCTGCGGGCGAGCATGTTAGGCATCTAATAGGACGGTCCGGACCTCCCGCAATCCCATATGCGTTGTAATTGCGAGCGTAGCTCGCATGCATTCTCCAAAGTGGGCACCATGCCCGTACAAACAAGACCAAACAGTAATCGGGCAAGATTGGGTGACTCTCCCCATCTTTTTGGCGAGTTTCTGGTTTCCGCCGCCTCTCTTTGTGTATCTTGACGTTCAGAACTTGCTCTTTGCATCAAGTACTGAAGGTTTCTCAAAAAAATGTGGAGCTTTTGGCTGGCTTTTGGGCCAGAAAGGGCTGGAGGTGGCTCAAGCCGTGACGACGCCGGCGCCGCGCTCTGAACAACCAGTGTAGTAACTTATTGTCTTCGGGCATGCATAAAAAGGTGCCTCTTTCCGTGTAAGTAGGTAGCCTACAAATATACTGTTGGATCCTTAATGCATATGCATAAACACCCATGCCCTAGCACTTCGAAGCGAGCGTACCGCCGGCGCGCCCCGCGGATCCATATTATTAACAGCCATAGATAGGGACATGCAGCCATGCGCGAAGCTTCGTGTCTCAGCGTTTTGGCAGACGAGCAGGCGGGCAGCGGTATCGCCGTCTCAGCCTGGGACATCTGCGTGGATTCAGGCGGGGGTCTAGAGTTTGATACATATAGAGTGTATTCCGTACTCACCACATGCCCAGGGTACCTGCGATGTGACCGACGGGTACGCTACGGTAACGTACCCGCGACAATACCCATTGAGGGTACCAACTGGCCGAAGTCGGGGTTAACAGCGGAGCCCCCATTGCGCCTCATTTTTCCCTCAATTGATGATCTTCACACCGTTTAATCTTTGCTTCCCCCTCTCACAGCACAACGATTTCGCTCTAGTGTAGGTTGCTACTGTCGTCATGCCGTCCCGTCGTTACTAATCTCCTCCCCCCCCGCGACCGAGAGCGAATACCGCCATAGAAAGTAGGGCGGGATTTCGACGGGATCCAGGATCCGAGGTAGTGCAAGGACGCCCTACTTACTGATTTAGGTCGCTGTCGATTTGAAAGCCTCGCGCACATCGTGTTCGTATCGTTTACGGGGGCACCAAGGTCCAGAAAGCGAGCGAAGGAACATATGAATTAGATTGTCCGACAGTGATAAGGTACATCTTCCGAACCGATTTTTACCTTGCTTTACTTCCAGGTGCGTTCGCTCAGAATGCAAGCAAGAGTAAACAAGTCCGTGCCTGGCACGCGTGTTGAAACACTCATTTTCCACACCTTCTCTCCCTGCTGAACCGCATGCTCCAGTTCTCAAGTTGCTTGAACCTGGTCAAGAAAGCGCGTCTACGATCATTTGCCGGAAGCGCCATCGTTATGCCGAAAAGACACCAAGAAGATGTAGAGGTTGATCCTTATCGTTCACGCCCGCGTCGTGCTTACCAGCAAGAAGGCGATAGTTATAGCTCGTATGGCCAGGCTCGGGGGTACAACCAACGTGGTGGTGAGGCCGAACGCCGAGAAGGTTCATCTTGGAGGAGACATGACGAGGACGATAGACATTGGAGACCTCGACACGGAGACAGGGACTATAGGTGTCGGGACAGTGGTAGCGGAACATATAGGACGACTCGGTGAGTGTCCAATAACGAGATGGAAGCAACCGTTTTGTTAAACTTCCTACAGCTCGTACCATAGCACCCAGACGCGTCGCGACCGTTCACCCGATCGGTGAATCCCCAAATTGCTGCAAACACTTCGTCGGTCTCATTTAGCTCATTGCGTAGACCTTCAACGCGTCGACATACACATCGAGATACGCTTAGGAGATCAGAAAACGGTAGAGAGCGCGGTACAACCCCCACCCAGCCCGCCTCCCCTAGGCAGCTACCGCCTCGCGAACCAGCCGCAGATAGGATATCGCGGAGTCGACCATCATTCTTGGCACCATCTATCCCTCCCCGTGAGCCAGAAAAAGCCAGAATGCTGCGTAATCTTCCTCCGCGACCTGCAGAAGAACGACGAGCGAAGTCGTCATCGTCGCCTCGTCGCCTATCAAAATTGCCGCCTCGGGAACCGGCCGCTGACAGAGCACTCCCATCCCAAGCTCCTGTAAAAGAGCAGGAGCCTACGTCTCATTACCTCGACGTCACTCTGATACCCTCAGTCACCCTATCGCAACCCACCGACTTGCGTAAACTTCTTGTTTTGGATTTGAACGGAACGCTTGTCCTACGGTCGCCATATAAGCCGCCTCCCAAGGGGTCGGCACACAACCCGTATGCTAACCCGTATGGTCCACGCCCGCTTCGTACTGTTCTTCCTCGACCGTTTTTGCGGTCGTTTCGGGAATACCTGTTTCACCGGAGGACCAAAGAATGGCTCGATACGATGGTTTGGAGTAGTGCGCAGCCGCACAGTGTAGAGGACATGGTCGATCGAGCGTTCTGTGATCCTGAGTTAACAGGAGCGAAGAATAAGGATGAGCTAGTCAGCTCTGGAAGGTTGGTTGCCGTATGGGCACGAGACACTCTTGGGCTACCAAGTAACATGTATTGTGAGTTCTTTCATCATGACCTACCCGTCTCGCCGCTGACAATAGCTATCTCATCAAGTCCAGAAAACCCAGACCACTAAAAATCTGGAGACTCCGTGGACGCATTTTCAACGGTCCGAGGGAATGCAGCATTCGGCGTCGCCTACTCTGTTGTTGGACGATTCGCCGCTGAAGGCACGTCTGCAGCCTTGGAATCACCTCTGCGTGAAAGAGTATACAAGTGAGATGAGGCTTGCAGATTTACAAGTCGTTTCGGAAGACGTGCGTGATTCGTACAGAGTTGTGAGCTATGCTGTACTAACCATGCTCTTCACAGTCGACACCTTACGATATCAATGCCTACTACAACCTCGATCTAACGCTGCTCGCCGTGATCGGTGCCTTGGATGCAATCAAATGGGAGAGTAATGTTGCTGGATGGGTTCGGAGTGGTGGACTCTCGCTGAAAGGCACAGATAGCGCTGAACCGTCCCGCGTAGAGGACTCTCAATTTCCCTCAAAGTCGCTTCTGCAAGCCCCGTCCCTGATCCCCCTCCTTCCTCTCCGCCTCCAGTTTCTCCCGTCGAAGTCGAGCACACCGCTGAAGAGAGAGTCGTGGGGGGAATGTGGTTCGAAGAATCTCCCAATGTGATCGCATGGGCTACCCGAGGGCTAAGCGCGTTGAGGGAACTTGGATTAGAGGTCGTCACCGGCATCGTACCGGTTGAAGGGGAGGAAAGGAAGAAGCTGAAGAAGAAAGACAAGACGAAAGACAGGAAAATGAAGCTTGAGGCGCTGCCCGCTTGATGAAGAACCGCCTAGCTTTCCGCCCCGACTCCTTGTTTCGCAGCACGTCACATTCTCGGGTTGCATATATACCGTTTGCGCAAATGATTTTGTTTCGTGCAAAGGGACGTTATAATTATGAGACGTACCTAATACCGCTGTCTACGTATTGTTTTCAAGTTCCTTCAGTTTCTTACCATCTTCCATTGATGTTCGCATGATGTGTTTGGTATAGTTTATCTCTTTCTACTTCAGACTGTCATGTCGTTACTAATATCCCCCCGGCGCGACCGAGGGCGGCTACCGCTTTATATAGAAAGTAGGGCGGGATTTGTCGGGATCCGGGACTCGAGGTACTGCAGGGATGCCTTACTGACTGATTTAGGTCGCCGCGAGTCTGGTTACTTCCAAGATAGATTGGGTACGAGGTAGGAGAGTCATATATATATATATATATATACAAATTTGTTCAGCTAACTTGTATGTCGTCTAGTAGACACTCTCGGCGACCCAGCGATCCAATAGTCGAAAGCTCCTCTCTATCACACGTGGCCGGCAAGCTGCTCCAGCGCGGGTTCAGTCAGAAAGCTCTTCCTGCGTATTTGCGAAATCCTGCTGTGAAGGCAGCACCACCCGTATATCTGTCGTCTAGCCAATTAAGCCCAGCAGACATCCGGAGGCGTAGTTCGGCCTGTCTGTGCAGTGCTGGTCAATCCGTCATTGAAGCACGGCTTCAGCCGAATATGTTGTTCGTGTGAAGGGTACATTTGTACATTCTTTCTAGAAAGGTGCGTAGGCTGAGTGTGCTAGAATCCTTTACTAATGACGCCCGTAGACCATGTGTGTGAAGAGGTCAACGCATTAAGTGCCGGAGAATAGCGATCACGCACCAACCACAGGACAAGCATCCCCGGCTTCTGGAACCCTCGGCGATTGTCACACTCGTTAGCCTTCTCCGATATTCACATCCAATTCCGAACGAGATACCGAAGGGACTTATCTCCCGTTTCGGGATACCCCACATCTCCCGATGGCGACCAATGCTCGGACGACCCGGGACTTGCATGGGCCCTCTGCACCAGTAACAAAGGACGACCCTTGGTGGCCATTTCAGATTATTTGTCGATGTGGCTTATATCAATCCACAGGTATAAATAACAGTATACTGTGGTTAGTTAAAGGTGAAGCCATTTTTTGTCCGTCGTCCTTCCACCTTACTATTATTACCACTTGAACCACTTGCTTCAGCAGTTTTCAATCTACCAAAGCCTACCCCCACCAAGATGTCTAGCCCATTGTCTTCCCCTCCCTCTTCCCCTCAGCGCTGGACGCCGTTGAAGAGGCGAAATGTGAAGCCTTCCACAGGCCGCCCAGGCAAGAAAATGCGGGCGGGCGATGTGAAAGTCAATCAAGAGGAAGATGATACCCCTGCCACGACTAGGAGCACCGTAAGCCATTGACATCACCCCAGTGATTACGCCAAACTCACCGCGCGTACCGTAGAACCTCAAAGAGAAGATCCTGTGTGAATGTGGGATGACCATCCGTCCCGCTGGCCTCGACAGGCATTTGAAGACGCACCCTAGCCACGCTTCGAAGTTGTTGACCTCAGAGGACGAGCTCCCTATCGCCCCAACCGACGCGACTACCCGCCGGAAGACGGGGGCTAAGGGCATCCCCATGTCGAAGCCAAAGAGAGCCCCCAGTGCAGATGCTTCCTCGGTGAGCGAGCGGCACATCGCTCCGCTCCCTTCTCGTGTGCGAGTGCCTATCCCCTCTCCGCGAGCCGGCAGTTCGGCGCCCGAAGCAACGTCTCACTAGACGACAGTACCACCGCTACGTGTTCTTCGACTCGAGTGGCGACGAGGACGTCTCCGCCGGCTCCAGCACAGAAGACGAGCGCGAGGACAAGACTCGACTTGTCGAATATGACGCGGACGACAGCGACAACGAGGCCGACACGTACGAGCGAGAGTTGAATGAGAACGAGGACGACGGCCAGTCGAGCGATGAGGACGAAAGCGAGCAAGAGGGCGTATATGCGTACACCCATCCGCTTGAACCGATCAGCTATACAGCATATGGCTCGGCCTCTGAGGACTCGGACGGCTCAGACGATACCCCTTCGTCCTCTTCTTCCTCGCATCTTGCCCAGCCTGCTCCTCTTCACGTCGAGCTCATCAACGTCCCTCAGCCCCACCCGGACACCTTCCGTTCGCTTGAGCTGATCAGCCATGGAATGTACGGCTCGTCTTCCTCGGACGACTCAGATGACGGTTCCTCCTCGTCTTCCTCGTCTTCCTCCTCTCTCGCCAAGCCCGTCAATGCCTCCCAGGACGCCACCGGTATGGACGTCGACACGGACGATGAGCCCCTCGACCCGATCTACGCTGCAGCAAACGGCTTCTATATGCCCTGCAGCGCCTGAAGCGCTCGCCGTCTCCTTCTCTTCCTCTTTCCTCTTCTTCTCGCACCTCATACACCATGTCATCGAGTCTCAAGCTTCAAGTTTTGTTTATGTGTTCAGTATGCTATGTATGCTATGTCCGTCTCCGCTATATGTCTTCCTCTCCGTTTCGCAGCGTATGTCTTTATATTCGGCATAAATCGTAGGTATAGTCCCTCGCTATTGTCCTAGTATAGTCTCCCTTAATTGTAGATACACCAATCGTTTGTCGTTCGGGGTTTTGTAGCGTATTTAGTCTTCGGTTCGCGCAATATATCATGTTAGGTGACTTTGAATTCAGGTCGTGTAGCAGCGAAACCATTCCGAGAGCTTCGCTGTTCCGGGGGTCTTTTCAACGTTCAACGTTCAAAAGTCGACACCGAATACTGAACACGATAACGAGATGCGTACTCCGTCTTTCACACAACCGATAGCCACAACCCCACGAACCCTCCGCATTCATTTACCTGCTACATTTGCTTCTCTTGCTGATATTCTAGTTGATACGTCATTGATATAGTATAGTAAATGGTGAATAGTAGGTACTAAATGTGAATAGCTTTGCTTCTAGATTCCTCCCACAATCGCCCAATTGCCTGCCGAGTGTCCATTGTCGCTGTTCCCTTATTCCGGCTGATACGACATAGCTTCCCGGTCGAGACTCATCACCCGCCCATACTCGAGCAACAACCTACACAAACCACAAACCCTCGCATCAGTGACTCGTACTTTCACTCCCACGTCCTCAAAGCTCCTCCTCCCAGGCTCCCAGGGCCCCCTAGTACACTCCACTCCTACAGGGGAATGAACCACTCACCTAAACAGATACGCAGTCATATCCTCCTTCCTCCAATACGTCTTGCTCCACGCCCTCCCCGCCTCCGCCATCTTCCGCGCCATCTCGTCGTGGTTCCCCTTCCCGTACATACCGCCGCGGAAGAACGCGAAGACATCGTAGAGGTCCGAGAGATCGACTTGGATGGGGACGTAGTGAACCCACGGCTGGATGCGCTCCAGCCACCTGTATAGAATCGACGTTAACGTGGGGTTGGGGTGACATGTGAGAGGGATGAGGTATGGTGGATGGGGATGAAGGAGGAAATAGGACGTACCATTCGGGGTAGATTGTTGCTTTGAAAACAAGGGAGTTTGTCGTGATCAATCTCTTGAACCGGCTCGACCAGCCGTTTCCGTCCACCTTCGCGCTAAGTCAGCGTATAAATAAGCTAGAAGTATGAAGGCTGCGTACGTCGATGAAGTATTTATGCGCCCCAACGCCTACATCATTGAACGGCACATGTGGTTTCCACTCGAACTCGTGCTCCAAAAGCTCGCAGTACTCGGCCGCACACGCAATCGGGCTTCCCGCGAACTTGATATCAAAGAACGCCTTGTTCAAATCCCTCCGCGGCACGTCCACAACCTCATACGGCCGCGATTCACTCTGCGGGTGGTCGTTCCCGCTCGGCACCCTCAGCCGCACCGCGCCCTCCATATCGTTCGCCAGCTTCACGAGCTGCGGACGCTGCGAATACCGCCACAGCGTGTCCGCGCTGAACGTCAGCCCCGTGTTGCTCCCGCGCCAGAACATACGCTCGTCCGTCTTGTTCGCCCACGGCGGGTCGTGCTCGCGCGGGCGCACGTCGTCCACCCACGATACGAAGCTCGGGAGCTGGATGTTGTGGTGCACCATGGTGGTGCAGTACGTCGCTTGCGCGGAGATGAGCGGTTGCGCGTGGGGCGTAGTCGGGGGGTAGGGCAGGAACTGGGCGTGCGTGAAGAAGAGGTGCGGGCTGTAGCAGGGGTCCATGGCCCGGCGGTGGTCGTAGATGAACGTCTTTTCCGTGCGTGGGGGTGGCCGCTTGGCTTGGTCGATGATATTTCCTTTGCGCGCGGGGGAGTCAGGTGGGCAGGCAGAGGCAAAGCCCAGCCGCGGCATCTTCGGAGAGATGGCGAGGTTTACGTCTAGAAGGAGACAACATTAGTTCGCGGCTCTCGGTTGGAAAGGTAAGACTCACATTTCCCAGCAGCAGCGGCATTCAGTGCAGCAGTCTTGACGTCGTAGTCTGATACCAAGTTCGGGCTGTCGTGCGGTGAGACAGGAATACGAAACGGCGGGAGCATATGTTCGACAGGCTTCAAAAGATTGAAGAGGCCTTGGTACCCGCTGATCAACGCCTCCATAGGCATTCGGTTGATGCGGGAGCGCACGACATTCGAGATTCCTATCGACGCGTTGGGCTCTTTGGCGATGATGTAGGCATCCGGGATGTTCTCTTGCGCTGCCTGTATTTGCACAAGGTCGCGCGGTCGTATGCCCCAGAACGGCTCCAAGACTTCGTAAATAGAGTCGTACTCGTCGGGGAGCTTGACGTCATTCTCCTGGACGTACTGCCACCTGCCGTCGTTCACCGTATATCAGAGCGGCTACAGAGTAAAGATCATCGACGTACCAATCGTCGAACCCTGTAGGCGGCATGCGTTTATACCGGCGTTTGTACTCAGCGACGGCCTCGCTCAAGGTCTTGCTCGCGCTCTCGTGCTTGCGCTCCCACTCCTTCTCAGCCCGCTCGATGAGCTCAATGACCGGATGTCTCCCACTACGCTTATCTTCGAACAGACCGTCTGCGCGCGAGAAATCGGCAGTTGGGGGGCGACGCCAGAATATCGGACCTTGAGCGTCTAGGGCGATGGAAATCAACGACTCGCGGAGGTATATTACGGTGAGGAAGAGGGCGAAGGCGAGGAGGAGGAGAAGGGTCTGTTGGCCTTGCCAGTGCGGAAGCACCTTGCGAATCTGAAGCTTCATCGCCCCGCCGCTAAGGCGATATTCGGGTAGGATAGAATGTGAGTGGAGAGGGCTATGGGGCGCCTCCGTGATCGAGATGGGTGCGGAAAAGGGGTGGACAATTTGAAAGGGGGTTTGGGGTGAGCAGCACGGATACGGAACGCATAATGGAGTACTTTCACCTGTCTTGATTGTAAAGGGATGATCGAGTAAGAACCTTTCATGAGTTGTCGGGTGGTAGAAATGATGACGGCGAAGATCGGGCTAAAGGATGGCAACCTAGAGTGCACAACATTCTATCCTATCGGAGAATCATTATAACGTGGCGTACTACAGACAACGTCGAATCTGCGTATCTATAGAATGACGTTGACCGTGGTACAAAGCGGAGGCTTCCGCGCGTTCAAAGGCATCTCGGCGACTGTGCGCGGGAAATATGCAAACAGTCGCACACAATAGGTACATCTTTCCCGCAGTCTCAACGACTCCCCGACAACTGACCCGACTGATAAACCCTCTCAACGTCATCGACACGCAAAATCTAGCGATCGCGATATATGTCATACGGCCCGTCGCGGCCGCTCCACTTCGTCTCCCCCAGAACGTCATCGACAGCTCAAGGCAGAGGCAGACGGCGACGAGGATGATGGGGACCCAAGAGCATTAGCACAACAAGGTGTGTCCAAATCCTGTATAGCACAGGCACAGACTCACCAACTGCCTCAGCTCGACCCCGCCTTCCGCTGGCCACTCCCATCGAATGCATCCCCTACACACGAGACGCCACTCGCACAGACAAGTCATTGTACCGCCCTCCGCCGCTCCTTGGGGACGGCGTCACACTACCGGGACCACCCGAATGCCGACTTGGGGAAGCGCCAACGCTGGAGCTGCCGGGGGCATCAAAGACGACGTCATGCTGGGTCCCCAGGGAGGCTTGACTTCTGCCCGCGCAAGCCACGGACCGCCTGAAAGTGCGATCAAGTGAATGTTACAATCCGCAGACGACTTACCTCGCATACAAGTTACGACAGCGGTATGTGTACGCGAGCACATGCGAACAGCAACGACGACGACGCGTTGGGTGCGATTACCGGCGTTGGGGACGACTTGGGGGGTTCGAAGGTGAATAGAGCGAGCAATGTCGATGAGGGGAAGGATCAGGCGACAGGACGGTGGGATGCCGATAAGGAGGGAGCGAGGCGAGGAGCGGGAGGTAAGCAAGTGATTTGCTGCTGCCCTCTGCTCGTATTCACCTCTCTTTTATAGATCTCCGTCCACCGACGCCGGATGGGCCTATTACCCAACGCACGCACCCGCCCAGATCCCGCCCAGATCCCATGACATACCATGCGAAACTGCGAAACGCGGAAACCAGAAATCGACGAAATCGACAAGGCCGACAGAGTCCCACGGCAATATGCTGCGCGTGTGGGAGTGTCGGTGGAACGCACGCCGCGCTGCACTGTGGTCGCAGGCGCGCGCGCTCGGGATGCAGAGCGCCGGGACACGCGCGCAAGCGTGGATCTCGATATGCGAACGGGAGAGATAGAGCTTAGAGGGTTGCGTGGAGACACGGGTTCAAAGAGTGCGATTGCCGTATCTAGGTATCTAGGTACGCATGATTTGGTAATCTATTTTGGGGCTTGACCTCGACTTACTTCCCGAGTCCAGGGCACTGACGCGACGGCTATGCGGGTTCGCTGATAGCCTCGCTCGTCACACCGCACTCCCGACGCTGCCACACTGCCACACCCGCATTGGCGACGACGCATACCTCCCTCCTACATGCACCCTGCTCTGTTCTGCATCGACATGAAGGGCCCATCGAGAAGACCACAAAGGGCGGCGCAGGGAGGGCATGATACTCAGCGAGTGCGCAAACACGACAACGACAAGGATTGACTGGCGATGCAGACAGCGAGAAGTGCGTGGGCCCCACGGCCTGCGCAGGAGAGACAAACTCGCCCGTCTGCGCAGATTCTCCCTGGCTCTCCGACTCCGACTCCCCCATCCCTCATGTTCATGTTCGCGCTGGTGTTGTGTATGACCGAATGGGATACGCGCGCCAGTGTTCGTCATGCGCACCGTCCGGCTGGAGAGCGTGGCATTCGACGGCCTTTTGCGCCCAGAGTGCGCCCCCTGATTGATCTGCGGGAGGACGGCGAGAGGGTACTTGGCTGGTGTTCGCGAGCTCCAAGAGTGGAGGGGCAGATGGGTGGAGGAAGGGGCTCAGGGCATGGGGGCGGGAGAGAGAATGGGGCGTGGAATGGTGGAACCGCGAATGGAATGGGATGGGATAGGATGGGGAATGCGAAGCGGAGCGACCCTGGGCGATCGCGCAGATCGCATTCTGCGTTCGGGGGTAAGTTCTCCCCTGAACGAATGTGCACGTTCATATTCGGTTGTTGATGGTCTATTTACGGCTCGACTTACTTCCTGGATCCGGGGCGCCGTCGTGAGGCTCTGCGCGTGGCGCGATCACACGATAGCGTTGGCGCGAGAGGTAGTGTAGGTGGCGAGCTGCTGTACACGAACTCGTAGGCTAGACAAGAGGAGACATGCACCCATGTACAGTTCGACGTAAATGGCAACATGATCACCTGCCAATGTGAGCGACAGCAGCATGAACATGAAGAGGATGGAGAGGTCTACACAGCGAAGCGGGGCTGGGAATCGAGACGGGGATGGTGTGTGTTCGGGTTGCGCGTCGCTCGCCGAATTCTGCGATGTGATCCCAAGTGATGGTCGTTGAGCTTCAGCCGTGCCTCTTTTGTGTTCACCTTCGTAAACTTGTTGACATCGAGTTATTTCAGGACTGGTTTACTTCCTGAATTCAGATTGTCAGGGAGCCATTGGAAGGGTCTACTGCAGGCAACACGACCACGTAGGAGATGCTAGTGTCCCCTGTAGCTTTCCTCGGGGAAATGATAGCTGCTACATGAAGGTCAACGGGAATGCTCGACAGCGACGCCTACACGGCAAAATGGGACTGTGAATCACATTTCCAATGAAGAGAGATGACCCGCGTACTGGTTACGCCTCACATGTTAGCCGAAGTCTGCGCACAAACGGAGAACAGAAGGGGGAAATAGAGACGAGTAAGATTCATCGTTCTCGACCATGCGTCCTTGATAGAACCTTTACGAGAAACTCACTCCCTTTAACAGACATCCCCGCCTGCTTGCACATACACAAGCTTGATGATCTTAGCGTATCGCGCCTGTCGTCATCGTTTGACAAGGTTGCTCCCCAGAATACGCGAAATTCGGTACAGCTACAGTCCTCAATTTATTTCCCTGGGAGCTTCACTGACTCTAAAGCAGTTAGTGAATAAGATGAATGAGCACCGTCGCAGTGCCTACGATTGCTGGAATATACCTAAGATCATCGATCCAGATTCAATGGGAACACGGCGGGAACACCCATAGATATACCTTCGTGACGAATAGGCGATACACTCGTGATCGAAAAGGTGCAGTGGAAATCAACAACCTGGGTGAGTCTCGCTTGACTTTTATCCTTGGGGGTAAGACATCTGTAACCTGTGATTAA
Organism: Pleurotus tuoliensis; assembly: GCA_036872985.1. Classification (NCBI taxonomy): domain Eukaryota; kingdom Fungi; phylum Basidiomycota; class Agaricomycetes; order Agaricales; family Pleurotaceae; genus Pleurotus; species Pleurotus tuoliensis. The sequence goes on along the minus strand of JAYMDH010000011.1, from coordinate 102,797 downwards.
TCTTCCTTTGCAGAATATGTATGCCAAATACAGCTGAACGTGGACGCAAAACCTCTCAATCGCTATCTATTGCCTCCGCTTCTGCTCCAGAACAACACCCACAAGTCATCAAGCCTAGTCGAATGCCGACGTACTGTACAGGTATGCTCACTCACTCAGCAACTGCAACACCACCCACCTCTTCTCCACCTGCAGCCCTCAGAGTCGTTCCCATCGTCCCAAAGCCCACGCAGCATTGCACCCAGCTCCCAACAACGGCCGTGACACTTGGCCTACTAGAGAATTGAGGACGGAAGGACGGCGGGGAAGGGGCCAAGTCAGGAAGGGATGGGACGGCCAGGGTTGTCGTAGACGATGACGGCGACGGCGATGACGCAGTGCAGCGCAGGGCTGAAGAAGGTGGGCCCCCATCGTGCTGAGAAACCTGGCACTTTCAGACCTACGAGGCGACGCTCGCAGCGTTGTTACGGTGGTACCCCACGAGCTCGCAACTGTCACCGAGGAGGACGAAGAGCAGGAGAAGGAGGTGGAGGCGGGTCAGAGTCGACATGGAGAGACTGGTTGCATGCGTCAGGAGATGTAGTAGGTTTAGAACAATGCCATTCATTTTGAACACACGCAAGCGGGTAGTGAAGAACATTGTTGAGTTGAGTTTGTGTTCCTTCATCATTACCGTGTCGTTCTGGCATTAGTTCATCTTTAGTGCGTCCTCAAGTGATATCCCTAACACGCCTCACCCCCTGCTTTCAGGGACGGCATGCAGCCGTGAGAGAAGTCAACAACATGCCACGTACGAGGCTTTGCCTGTTCAACTTGCTCTTTCTCTCTAACCACCATCACGCCGTAGGCCGACATCGTCAGGCGAGTCATTCTCTCCTTTTCCCAACTTCCACTTTGGGCCCTCATTTGGTGGCCATCATTCCCTGTTGTAAATGTGTTACTTTGGAAGCACGCTCTCCGTTCCAAGCTCCTCGGAGTCATGACTTCCCTTCACGGGAGAAGTGACGAGCTTGGAATGGAGTGGCAGGTGTTTGGTGGTTACTGCTATGGGGGTCATTGTTGATGTCCTGGAGGAAGATTCCCATCACTCCCACTGAAGCTAATCTCATTATTCATGGCGTAGATATGAGCACACCGTCAAGGGACGCATCAGGGGGAGTGCGAGCGCGGCGGAGCGGCGCATGGAGCGTGCAGAAGCTGAGCATGCCGTGCGCAAGATCAGGGATAAGGCGGCGGCGGATGCGCGGAAGGAGCGGTTGTTCGTGCCGCTCCATGATTGGTACGTGGTCATGCTTACATTCTTTCCAGGTTGGATTTTGCAAGGTTGGGTGCTGAAGGGCTGCGCGCAGGTGCACGTCCACGCCAGCGCTCCACTGCTCCATCCACGGGCTCGTCGCGGCCGAGAGCGTGTCGGACAACGAGCTGCAGCTACAATACCGCATCAGCGCGTCACCCCCGTTCGATCTCACCGTCGCACTGATCTTCGAGCCCACCACACATGCCCTCGCCTCGGTGGCAGTGGCGACCGACCCAGAGGACGCGCTGGAGGCACTTGGGCTGCCTGAGAATGCGATGGACGAGATTATTGGTGTGCATGTTGAGAGGAACGACCCGCACCATGCTGTCGCTGTGATTGTGGCCCGCGTGCGAGGAGGGTGGGAGTAATTTGTGTTCGCGCGCCCTTTGCATGGAGACATGTTGCACGTATGCCCTTGCCCGTATACGCCATCCTCAGGTTGGCTCCCAAACCTCTTCAGCAACTCGAGCACTGCACCAAAGAACGCTCTGGCTGTAACATCGACCATGGCTACTGCCTCGTGCATGGACCACGACACCGGGAGCCACGCCGTCTCAATTTTGTGGGCTCGATCATCAACACACTGGGCCTCCGTGTAGATCGGCGCATGTCTCAAAGCACAACGCCGCCATACGGACACCACATCATCTTCTATCACGTTTGCTGTGCGGCCCCTCGTCTTGGGCAGTATTTCCTCCTCCCGGACGTCCCTCCCGCGCTACTCGTGCTCGCCCCTCGAGTGCGTTTACGCTTACGTTGGCGTTGGCGTTTACGTTCGCAGCGAGTCGCGGCGGCGTCGGGATGATATCTGCCAAGGAGTGGGTTTGAGGTGGGTTTGAGGCGTTGGACGGGTTTCGAGGGATTGGGGGTGTTGGAGAGTTGTGAGTGTGTGTTCGAGGTGGGGACGTGGAGGTACAGGCCTACCTGAGGACGTGTAAGATAGACGACGCCGCAGGACGATGCCGACGAGAGCGCGATGGGGACAACGATGCCGGGCCAGGCGTTCGATCTGCGAAAGACAGGAAAGAGGGAGGGGTGCGAGATTGGGAGCGGGAGCGAGGACGAGGTGGAAGACAAGGCGGAAGATCAGGAGGAGGAGAGGGAGGAGAGGACGAAGAGAGGAGAGGGAGGAGAGAACACGGAGGGAGGAGGGGGATGAGAAGTTGAACCAGATACGAATGGAGGAGGAGGATGTAGCAGACGTACTGTGGAGATGAAACAAGACGATGCCGTCGAGCGCTGAGGATTGGCAGCGGGGATGGAGAGAAGGGAGGAGCTGGATGGAAGACGAAGGAGTGGTCCGTCCAGATGAAAGAAGAAGCAGACGGCGACGAATCTTGGAGCCCAGCTCAATCGAGTCTCGCGCGCGCGAGACTGCTCCACACCCCGCGCAATCTCCCAATACCCCATTCTCCCTTCTTCGTTCGCGTCGACGCGCCTCCACGGGTCCATGGCGCACGGTCGGCACGGTCGGGAGTCGGCGCAGCGGGGACAGCGCTCAGTGGACTGTGCAGTTGTGAGAGTGAGAGTGTGTGTGAGGGTCAGCGCGCGTCTGTGGAAAGATGGGGGCTGGCTGACCTTGTGGTTGGGTGCGGCAGTCAACTCGGCGCTGCGGGGGGCGGTGAATCTGGGAATCGAGCAGTTAACGAGTCTAACAAGGCAGGCGGAGACGAGCAAGGGCCAGCACCCGCCGCTTACTTGCAGTTTTGCTCTGGTTCGAGGCGGGTTCGTCAGTGTTTCGTTCGTCTTTGCGTGCACGAGCTGACGTGTCGCGCTCACAGCACACAACCTCAGGCCTCAGCCCTCAACACTCAGCAGTCAGCAGTCAGCCGTTTCGCGGGTCTCGCAGAGACTCTGGGAGTCAGCGAACGGTCTACGGTTACGGACACTCGGCGGATACAACGAAGGCGGCGGCGGGGTCGAACTCAAGCACACGAGGTTACTGTTGCGCAAGGCTCACGATTTCGGCCGTCAGTAGTCTGGCCAGGACTCAGGCATCACACGGATATACTACAAGGCATGCAGCGTGCTGACAGATCAGAGGGGAGAGTGGCGGCACAGTCAGTAGACGGCTCGTGACCAGCTTGTTTGTCGTCAAGTTACGCGGTGGGGCTTCCTCGTTTACCTGTAGATAGCCTGTCGTCTCGTGGACGAATAGACCGGTTTGATCTTTCACTGGCTTACTATGCGTGCGCGCCTGCCAAGCTCAATATACGGGCTAACTAAGTATCTGTGCGCATCGATCAAGTCAGTTCGCGGCCAGGATAAGTAGGGGGGAGTGATGTTAACTCACATTGTAATACGTTACGAGTGGCGTCGAGTAGTGTACATAATACATAGCGGATGTCTGACGGTGCGAGCGTGTGAGTCAGCGTGAATATGATGAGATTGCGAGAGTGCAGAGTTACCAGAGACGGTGGGATGGTGCGCGGGTAATCTTCGTCGTTTGGTGATGTTCGAGAGCGTGGTAGTGACGAATAATAAATAATTTCGACGCGGATTGAGAGCTACGAAATCGGGGCAAGGTGAGTGAATATCGAGCGTTCGTGGGATCGAAAACACAGACTTACTGCGTCTGCTAGAGGACTGGACGACTGGACTGTGATGCATCAATGATTAGTGAGTGTTCTTGGCTTTCTATTCGTCTGCATCGTGAACGTTTTACCTCTTCTCTTTCGTTGTTCGGGGTTGCCTTGAGTGTTCGTTCGTCGCGTTCGATCATAAGCGCATGATCTGGTGCCTTGTCTATCGTGGCTTGCCGACTCGTGGACTCGCGTGTGTGCGCGTTCCCGGTCATTTTGTGATCCTCGCGAGTCGGGTTTTTGCGCTCGACGGCCTTGGAGAGCCCATTTCCAGCTGCACGCAAAAGCGGCTGTTCGTCATTTCAGCTCAGGCACGCTGGGGAAATGAAACCGTACTTACTGAGGTGAGATATAACTTTTACAAGACTTGCCTGGCGTCGAGTAGAAAGGAAGTCAATCATTTTCTGAACGGCGCGCGTTCCGTGCATGTTGAGGGAAATATTGACAAGATCTTGCGCAACAGACTCGCAAATCAAATTCCGTTGTTCATCCGTGGAATACTCCAACAGCTTCTGGCAGAGATAGTTACCGAATAGATCTATGGTGGAAAATGAGCCTCTAAAATGGACGTGAATTGTTCTTCGTCATGCGTGCTTACCATTCATTAGCTCTGGGAAATGATTAAAAGTCTCACGGAAGATCATATCCCGGTGCTCTGGACCGCCTTCTTCCAACTTTTTCTGTAAGAAGCGGCAGCCGTGTTGATCCTTGCACATAGTCGCTATTTCCCCTTGGAGGTCTTCCAATCGAGTGCCTGCGAAGCGGTTGACTGTAGTTCACGTTAATTAAATGTGCTGAGAATGAGCAACAGAAGAACTTACATTCCCTGTCGATGTCTCCGCGATTGTGCTTAGGACCGTGAAGCCCAGCCATCTTGCTATCTTGTCCACCGACGCTAGGCCTGGCTGGAGCACTGAGTCCGTATCGAGAGCCATTGTGGCGATACAATGCCGTTGAACCACTCTTCGTGCTGTTCGCTGAGGTGGCACACCCGTACGCACTGCCGTTCATGCCACACCTGGAATCAACGCCGTACGACGTGGCGGAATTAGCTCGTGATAGAGAGGAAAATCATTGAAATTTGACATACCTGCATGGAGTCATCAAGGGCTGAGCCATTAGGACTGTAGCTACCATCAAACTGGCCAGACGGAAGGCGGGACAACGAAGCGCCTAGGTCACTCGCACTGATGGGGCTATGGTCGCCAAAGGAAGACCCATGTTAAGTATGCAAGTGTATTATATGGGGACGGTCACTGGGACGAACATGGGAGTGATGAGAAAAATCCCCCGTTGGAAAGAGACGGCCGTAGCCCTGTCCAGATGCCGTAGCCTGCATGTCTGCCGATATACCAAGCCTTGCCATCCTTTCTTTACGTACTCCCTTGGTTTCTCGCGCTCACCTCCGCGAATCGCACGACCAAGTCCTAACTTTTCTTTTCACTTTCTTCATCCCTTTCCCCCCAGATTTTCCGATTCATTTCCGTTCTCCTATCTCGACGACACTCGACTGCTCTGACATTCACTTCAAGCCTCATACGGAACCGACTCTCCTCCCAAAGGACGTTCCTTCATTACTCTTCAGTCTCGAAGCACAACAGCTCCTCTCTCTCTCTGCTGACGCCCGTGTAATTCCACTGTGCTGATTCCAAGTAACAATGGACAATTGGAGAGTAGCAGTTCTCGGCGATGGTAGTGTGGGCAAAACGGCTCTAGCAGTGCAGGTACGCACCTTGTGTTGCATTCCACTAGGCACGGAAGGATGACTGTTCGTAAAGTTTACCTTGAACTGCTTTGTCGGTAAGCAAACTTACCCTTTCTGATGCTCTCAGTAACCAACGCTTACTTTTCATTCGAAATAGAGGTGTGCAGACATTTTATCTACGCCCTTCTTGAGGCTAATTAGCCTGGATTAGACATACGACCCGACGATAGAAGATGCCTACCGCAAGCAGCTTGTGGTAGACAACCGGATGTGTTTTGTGGAAGTCATCGATACTGCTGGCCAAGGTGCGCTATTTACTCAAGATCCAGTTTTCTCTCACTGATGCCACGAAAAGAGGAATATACCACACTCCGTGACCAATGGGTGCGGTGAGTACCAGACGTTGATCCACTGATATCCGCTCATTCCCTTCATCCGATCCCCCAGAGAAGGGCAGGGCTTCATTCTTGTATACTCGATTGCATCGCGGCAGACCTTTGAACGACTCGAGATCTTCCGCCAGTCAATGCGGCGTGTGAAACGTGGCGACCCAATATTCATGTTGGTCGGCAACAAATGCGACAAGGGTTACGAGCGCGAAGTATCAAAAGAGGAGGGTGCTGCCCTCGCACGGCAGTTTGGCTGTGAGTTCATCGAGGCATCTGCAAAAACAGCGGAGAATGTCCAACATTTATTCATGAACCTCGTCCGCGCACTACGAAAGATACGAAACATAGAACGCGGCCCAGGTCCAACGAAACCAGTAAAAGACGACAAGCCCGGTGGCAGGCGGATCAAGTGTGTAATCATGTAGGAGAGGAGGGTTTCTCTATGGGCTTTGGGCTGTTTAGATCGCCTCGCTTTTACCTCATTTGATGATACCATTGCGACCATTTCATTTTCTCCAGTTCATTACCACGTTGTCTGCTGTTCCGTTTTCCCGTACCTCATTCTTTCATGGAGAACCGTTATCGCTTCTGACCTATGCCCCCAGCTGGGATTATCTCGCTGGCGTTCTTCAATTGTATTACTTAGTCCGAAATCCGCCAACGGAACGGAGCGGACTTCGATCACGCACGTGGCGTTGGTTCGAGCACCAATAGTGCGGGGGGGGGGGGGGCCGATCATCCTCGATATTGCCAACCAAACGCGCAGGGGCGCAAACTTGGCGTGGTTCGGGAGCAGCGAAGTAAGTATTTCATCTTCTCATCATCCTCATTCTCCCTGACATACCAATTATAGCGCCCTCTCCGTCATTGTCCTCCACAAAGGCGCTATCATGTCGACTGGCAAACTTGAATCGCAGGACGTGTCTGGACTCGAGAAGATAGAGGCAACGGCTTCAGGTAAGCACGCTCCCATTATTGTCAAGCGTTGGCACAGACTCACCTGTTCACCGCGACGCCAGCACGGCCTGCCCTCCGAACAAACGCCACAACATTCTCTGTGCCCACTCTGAACGACGGGGGCGATCGACGACTGTACGGACGAACTAGCAGTGGCGGTGTACTGTGCAGCTACCGTAGACAAGGCGAATAAGCGTTGGGATGCCATTCACGATGGATGGAGGAGCGGGGGAGGGGACGACGGGACGCACGCAACTGCGTGCAGGAGAAGAGAGTAGACGTGAATGAAATGGTTCAGCGCGGACCATCTAAGTAAGCTCATGGTTTGCGCGCTCTTCCACATACTGACTTGGCTAGTTGGACACCCATCCTGCGTTCCGTCCTGCTATCACCGTCTCTCCATATTCCCTCCCACTCGCACTTTACTCTGCGTGTGTTCTCTCTGGGGAGTAGACGCTATTCCGGTCGCGCAGGGTGATGAGCCATGCGACTGCGCGTACTATGTATCGTGGGGCAGGAGGCTGGCGTCGAATTGGGCGTCGACAACGCTGCGCCCAATTAGCAACACCGTAGGGGAGAATAGATTGAGGAGCAACATAGTCTGGCTTAGCACGAGCTAACGAGGTGATCTCGCCGCATTTCAAGTGAGAGACATACTCACATGCGTATTTCAACATCCAGATCACTTGTTACAGCGTCAGCCGCGCGCCCAACCTCTCGTCGTGTCCACCTAGATGTAGCGGCATGCGTCAGAACGCGACGGATATTTGGCCAGCCCCCGGACGAAGTGAAATAACCACGAAAGTTATCCACAACCACGATCCCGCACCTGCACACCTTCAACGTGACAACACCCATTCCCGACGACGCCATGACCCGTCTCCTCGTTCCATGGCGATGGCAATTACCCTGCCAGCACGTTGTCGATTCGGGCACACGGGGTTCGCTACACGGGTCAAGCGAAGACGAAGGAATGAACTTCGAAGGCAGAAGATATGGGAGGCGTACGAAGAGCGCAGGCACGGATGTAAAATGGAGGAGGGACGAACGGGGACACAGAGACGAGGACACACACCGAGGAGGCAAGTAGGCACCTCGTCGTCCACAGACACGGGACCACACTTCGGCGTGCTGCATCCCCCAAACTGCCCAACGACGTGAATAGGTAAAGCGTACGCACTGAGAGCAAAGTATATTCAATCTAATCGGATCTGATCTAGTCCACTGCTTGGAACGAAGGGGAGAGCGAGGAAACGAGGAGTGGAGTATAAGGAGAAGAAGACAAACGGACGAGAACGAAAACGAGAACAAAAGCGAGAGCAAGGACGTACCAAGTTCGTGTATCGACGCCCACATCCGCATTCCCCGCTTCCGTCTGCATCAACATTGACGTCGGCGTCGATGCCGATTCTGTAAACGAAGACAAGCATTATGAGGATGGACATTGGGATGCGAGAAACACGAGAACGCATGGGCAGACGGCTTATCTGCGCTCATCCACACGCCCATATCTCCCCGCGCATCCCGAACGCGCACGCGACAATCCACGGCGACGCATCTGGCGAGATCCGCAGCGGTGATATCTAGCCCGCTGCTTCGCCAGCAAGGACAGGGCTGAACGACTAGGGAACAGTGGGTCGAACACAATGAAGAGCGAGACCACAAGGGGTTCGTGCATCCCAAACGGCCAGGAACTCGACAAATCGAGGCGCGCAGCGAGTGACCTGACGGAGAGAGGTTAGCCAGCACTCGACGCCCAGTTGTCTTGCAGCGCTCGGAGCGACTCTGACGCTTGGATCACGCGCAGACGGACGGAGGGTTGCCTCTGCGCACGTCAAACATAAACACGAGGATGCGATTGCGTGAGCCTCGCGGTTTCGGGCGCCAGTAGGCTCGCGGTCCAGGGCTACTTCCGGCGATTACACGGTTATTTCACGAGATGTGGAGGCGCGCACTGGCACCGACAGCAAGCGGGCGGATAGATTGGAGAGCGGCGCAGTCAGCAGACACTCGCGACGCATTCGTCCCTCGTTGAGTTAAACGCTGCGGGGTGGCTCGGGTACATAGCCCGCCGTCTCGAATGGATTGGTTTTGGACATTCACCCCTACTCTGTGTGCGAGCACCTGGCATTCCACGCTAAATAGACTATCTATATAAGTATCTGTGTGCATCAACAAGGTCGATTCACGGCAGGATAAGTAAGGGAATGCGAATATATGCTGTTGAGTCTTAATCTACATACATCCGACTCCCTTGCAATGTTCAGAAGGTGTAACCCAACTCTCCAAATGACCAGCGACGTTCAGAGCGCCGTATGCTCCACTGGATTCCTAATCCGTTCGACCACGCTCGCCAGTGCTTGATGTCGAGACTGAAGAGACGCACCACAACGCCCTGACACTCTGCGGCCTTGGATCGTTCGCCGAGGAAGTATCTGAAATAATCTGGGCCCAAGATCAACCAAAACGCGCAAAGACGACGAGCACAACACTCACCTCCAAGAGCATCCCTCCACGATATCCGTAATCGCGGAATTGAAGGTACGTGGCGAGTACCTGTGGAGCTCCATTTCCCATTGCAGCATTTGGAGGTGCGGTAGCGCGCCCCGAAACTGCCACTCTGCGCCCCTCGTCCTGGTGAATTCCCCGCGTCGTCTTGAGCAACACGCTAACATCCCTCCACCTTACAGCACCTTTATCGACTGCCACGGCCATTGAGGGTGCGCATCGAGACTTCGTTGCGTCATCCTTCTGCGTCGGGAGTTTGTCGTGGAGAGACACCTGGGTTAGTCTTTCCCGTGTCTGCTCAAGCGCGGCGTCGCAGGCGGACTCCCCATAGACGTCGCGGACATCGCGCTGGATCTCCTCGGCTACGCACTCGGCCCACTGTCGATCCCAGTTCCCACCCGTGCGCATCGTCAGGTCGTCGCCTCCCTCCAGCCGCACGTTCCCCCAGTTCCCTGACCCATTCGCAGAGGAGTACGACACGACGAAGTTGTTGCGCCACGACCCCATCCAGAGGCCCGCGCATATGATGCCGACATCCTCGAAAGCGCCACGCGCCACTCCATGGTGAGTTTGATTTGCCGTCGTTGGGCGCTGGGGGCAAGGAGCAGGTGTGAGAACCCCCGTTCTCGGGCTGCAGACATGTCGGCGAGCTCGCCCGTGAGTAAGTGTGTCGTCCTCGCATGTTGCGTCGACGATTCCGCGGCATATCCTCGATGCGCGTGGCACTCAAGAGTTATGCTTGCGTCCTGGGGACTTTACGCACGTCCCCAAGTCGTGGGGCCCTAGTGCGAGCGCAAACGAGCATCTGCTTCGGCAGGGGCGTTAGGTAGCTGTGAAACGGCGAGGGGTTAGTGGGGGGGAAGGAGGGTAATAGGTTGCCTGCTTACCTCCCTCTTCCTCCCTCCCTTTTGTGTCTCCCCTTCCACTCCCCCTTGTTCCGTTCTCCGCAGCGCGCTCTAGACACGATACCTCGCCACCGCTAGCACCATCGCCCAGGGATTGTGGGGACTGTATGCAATGACGGGGGAGGAGGGGGTGGATATCCCGCTGCAATCTGGGGACAGGACACGAAGGTAAGCAGTTGCTCTAGCACCGTAGAGCGTTAATTTACCTACGTCGTCGTTGGTGCTTCTTTCGTTGTGCTATTCCCCAGCCCACCGCGCTTGTCGCCTACGTGCGTCCTCGCAGTGCTCTAGGCCCCGCATCTGCCGTCCCCGTTGCCAATTTACGACTGAGAGAGAGCTGGGAAGCTCCAGTGATCCTCAGGCTGTCGTCGACGGCGGTCTCGAGAGCGGAACAGTCTCAGGAGCAGACTCTCCCCCGTAATTTCCGTGACGGTGAAGGAGACCACGGCGCGCTGATGCTGCCTTGGCGCCACACTCCTGGCCGCCATCGGGACTATACACACGGGTGAGCGCGACCCCATTGTAATCGTGATGATCGCTTACCTAGTCGTTTGAATCCCCTGTTCTTCATACTCGCCCTTCCCCATGACTTTCATCGTCGTTCCTCACCTATGCCGACATAAGTTCCTCTTCACTCCCATCCTCCGCGGTTGCTGCCGTGGTCCGATCTGGTGAGCAGGGTGTACGCCGCGTGGTTGATGAGTGGCACGGGACAGCGCGGCAGTGCAGTTTGTCGCAATCGGAGAGTATGCGGGGGGGCGCGAGTTGAATGACGAGATCGATTGCTCTGGTGATCGTCGACATGAGCTTCAGACCGTGCGGGTCGTCAATGTGGACTTAGCGTGCAAGTTCGACTGGCGCCTGTTCCTTGATCGTTAGGTAAGCGTGTTGCATTTCGACATCTCACGCACTTTAGACCTCCCGCATCGTCTCTCCATCCATTTGAATTCCACAGTCATGAGGACGGCGGATCCCATGGCAACGACGCGAGCTTGATGTCGGCGCGTTATGCGAATAAGCCATCGGGGGCGAGGTACTACAACGCAAGAGTCCAACTGGGAGCTGGAAGCCCTACGGAGCTTGCGTGCACAGTTGAGACGCCCGCACTCCCCCCGTTCCCACCTCCAATCTCGATCCCGCTCCCTCCCGTCTTCAAGGAACGAACACAGCTGGCGCCGCGGCTTGGAGCAACCCAGAACGGAGAAGGGAGGGAACACGAAGGGGGAACGAGGGACGGCGGTGACGCAAAGAGGGAAACGAAGGGGAGGGGGGGAGGAGGACGAAAGAACAGACGAAAACGAAAACAAGAGCGAGAGCAGGAACAATAACGTACCAAGTTCGCGTACCGATGCGCACCTCCCCTCGTTTTCCGTGCGTTCGTCAATATTGGGATCGCCGTCGACGCCGATTCTGTAAATGAAATGGAAAGGAAATGGAAAGGCTGTGAGCATGGGCAACGGGAAGGCGAGAACGCGAGGAGGCATGGGCTGCCGGCTTACCTGTGCTCATCCACGCGCCCATGTCCCCCGCGCATCCCGGACGTGAGCACGGCGATCTACGGCGGCGTATCCCGGAATGCCAACAGCTGCAGAGGGGAAGGGGGGCGAGACGATGAGGGTGTCGGCGAGGGAGAAGAGGGAGAGGGAGGCGAGGCGGCGGAAGAGAGGAGGACGCAGAGGAGGACGGGTAAGGTAAGGTAAGCTTCACGGATTACGAACGAAATGAAACGAGGGTACTTACCAGCACGCTCCCAGTCGACGACGACGACGCACGATTGCTACCGCTGCCACCTCGACGACGACGCCGACCTCGTTGTCACCGCTGCAGCAACGGCCTCGCGCGCGCGAGGGAGAAGACGCGAGCAGGGAACCATCCCCGCCTCGGCCAAGCTACGGAGTGTGGCGTCAGGATACTCTGAACGCGAACGGACGGACGGCCGATAACCTCACCTCCCGTGCTCGTATCATAACCCCTTGCGCATTTTGCCCAAGCGTGCGGTCCGCTTCTGACCCGGGGACTTAGCCCATCAGGACGAGGGGTGTAGTAGGCGGTAGGCCATCAGCGTGTCCGCGGGAATGCCACCGGGCACGGGAACCGGGAGACAGCGCGAACACAAGAACCGGAAGATATGGAACAAGGGGGAGGAGGGGAGATACCCTAGAGGTGCGAGGGCGGGTTCGGCTGGGAGTGAAGCGGCACGAGGTCCGAGGAGAGAAGAGAACGATTATAACGCCGATGAAGCAGATCGAGCGGGGGTAGAGTTCTATCAGGTACGGATGCGTGTTTCGACCTTGGCCCATCCGTCGAGCCCCAGGCTCTTGTTCGCCGCTCCAACCGCCTCCCAGCCTTAATCGACGCATGCACCACCACTACGCCACCTTCACCGTCGTCTCTGGAGCTCAGGGCAGCGAATCTGCGCCTTCAAATAGGTCGTGATTGGTTTTACTCTGTACGTACCCCCATTTTCTCGTTCTCGCTCCTTACTCACGCGTTCACTCATTCAGTCGGTCTATGACACACTGGTACCCACTCCGCGAACGTTCTCCACAGCCCTCGCGCCCAAACATGCCGCGAACTCGGCCCCGCGGTCTTCCACCACGCGCCAACTCACAACCAACTCCCACGACGACAGGACATGTGGACGCAGCCCTTGGGAACGAGCTGCGCACGCCAAGAGTGACCCTGGTGTCAAACTCCAAACTCCAACCACCAGACCCCACTTTTCAACGGCCAATGGCCAATGGCCAGCCCTCCAAATCCTCCCCAAACGGAGAATTTCAAACCCGCAACATAGAACCCAAACCCGCGACGGAGAACCTGCGACGCCGGGCCCGAAACCCCAAGCGCGGAACGAATCCAACGCCCAGAACCCAGAACCCAGAATAGAAAGGGAGAGCGCGGGTAGAACGGGGTAGTGAGAACGAACGCGACGCAATACGATGGCGCGGGGTAGCATGCAAACGGCGTGCAAGTAGTGGAATTGGGAAACGGGATGGGGAATGGCAAACAACGAACGCGGAACAGTGGGCACACGAGGGGTGCACTAGGGCTGCACGAAGTGGGCAGTGCGAATGGCGAAATGGGTGACCCTACGCCACGTCGAACATCGAGGAAGCCGAGTGAGGCAACGTTAACCCTGGACACTACAGCGCGACTGGGATAAAACGAGTCATACAAAACGCCCAACGTATGATGTATCGCGTATATCCCGGCCCTGGGACGTACCGCGCATCATGCAATGGAGCAGGGGTACACCAACTGGGAGAGCCGCTAGCGTCCTCTCCATCTTCCGCCCTGGATTTTGAGTTGGACGCCTGCATTCTTCCGCAAATCGATGAGCGCGAATGTATGCGCACGGCATTGGGTTATTCTTTGCAAGGATTTGAACCATAACCACTCACCCTCTCCTGTATGCTCTCAGCACCATCTCAACCCGATGCCTCATTCTTTGCCTACTATCTGGGGCGGAATTCGGTGCCAGTTCCATGCCCGTTCCCCATGCGCGCTGTACCACGTACTCCGTACTCCGACTCCCGGCGAGAAAAAGGAAGAGGGCACACGGAGGGGACGCGAACGAAACGCCAACGGGAGGGAACACCTACGCCCTCAAGCCCTGTCGTCACCATCCCGGCACGACTTCGCCATCACCCCCAGCTGGTAGTTGGCCTCATCTACCAGCTGCCAGCAACGAGGTCCGCCACGTCGCCCCTGATTCGACGCGTCGAAGGCCGTTTGGTGTAAGTGGCGAGGTCACTGCGTAGGGATACGCGGGTTAGCACGATGGACGAGCGGAGGGATGAGACGTGGAATGGGAAGGGGAGGGAGACGAGCGAAGAGTTGGGGAGGGAGAGACGAAGTGGGAGAGGGAGAGAACGAACGAGTGGGGACACGAACGAACGCGAAACGGAGGAAGAAGGAGAGAAAGAGAGACGCACCGTCGACACGAACACGAACGACCCCGTTCGCCACACGCCACGCGCCTCGGTCGACTCGCGCCATGAGTCCGAGCTAGTGGCGGGCACTGTCGACGGCGTTGCGCGTGCCTGCGGCCGCGGGCTACGAGCTGCGGCGGAGGATGGGGGATGGGGAGTTGGTTGGTTATTGGGGTCGTGACGGAAGCAGCGAAAACGAGGGGAATGGGAACGGGAGCAGGATGGGTGGGGGCATGTGAGCGCCGGGGAAGAGCGGCCTTACGTTCGAGCACATCCTTAACCGGCTTCAGGGCGAACTACAAAAGAGCCGCGAGACGGGGACAGAGCTACAGAGCCTCAATGGGACCATGAGCGAGGTCCACGATACACTTGGAGGATCACTAGTAAGTATCGCATTCTGATCCATACGTCGAGGCTCACCAATCCCCGTCAGCCTTCGAATCTACCTCTATACCCACATACATTACCTCGCGTCCGTCCTCTTCAAATCTCGGACGCACCCGAACCAGAGCCCGAAGCCCACCCCGCCATCCCACCAACGGCACTTTCAGACCTACAAGCCTAGCTCCACGAGACTCAGGCATCCCTCGCCTCACACATCGACAAGATTCTGGCATTGGAGGGTCTCCTCAATGAGCAGGAGTCCCTCAAACGAGATGTCAGCGAGCTCCGCCAATTTATCCACTTCATCCCGCCCAATCTGAACAATCTGACGACGACGATGACGACGACGCTCGCAGCGTTGTTACGGTGGTTCCCCACGAGCTTGCAACCGTCGCTGAAGAGGACGAAGAGCAGGAGAAGAGTCGACAGGGAGAGACAGGCCAGCCGCGCGAAGAGAAGGTTCGAGATGTAGAGGAGGAGGCTGAGGACGCAGAAAGGCGGCAGAGGCAGGAAGAACTAGGCAGGCCACGCACCCCCGAGCCCGCCAGTCTTGGCCTGGGCTCTGACCTTTTCACCGACGCGAAACACCCACCCCAATACGCACCGTCCGCCGAGCTGCTCGACGCTCTCAACAGCCGGCTCCTCCTACTCTCGAATCAATTCGAGAGCTTCATGACTCTTACGACGTCCCTACAGGCTCAACACGATGCTGCGCAATCGACCATCTTAAATTTGCAAGCGAAGGTCATTGAGCTAGAGGACAAAGTCAAGACATCTCAAAGCGGGCACGACGAGATCCTATCAGCGTCCATCTCGGCTGCCGCCTCGGCCGCCTCCGCTGTTGTTGCCTCCGCATTCGCAGCCAGGGACGCCCAAACACCAGCGAAATCGGATGCTGAGAAAGCGACGTTGGAGCAGTTGATGACGGATTGGAAGAAGAACGTCGGCGGGCAGTGGAGTAGCATGCGCGAGGAGTGGTCCGAGGGACAGGCCCGGTTGGCCAAGGCGAGCGAGGAATGGGAGGCGAAAATCCAACAGGTGGACTCGAAGCTCGCCACCCTCAACGCCGTGAGCGACCCTCCGTTGGCCAACGGGGCAGACGATCATCCAAACGGCAACCTACGCCACGTTCTTGCTGCTCCCCCAAGCCCTCGCAGTCTCTCCTCCGACACGCGACGCTCATCAAGACGGAAGTGCTCAGGATCAGCACGGGGCTGGACGGGCAACCGGTCACGATCGCAGTCGCCTACAGGCACCAACGGCAGAGCGCGTCGTCATACGACGGCATGACGGATTCGACAAGCGTCACGAGCGTCAGCCAGGCCGGCTGCGACGACGACGGCTTGCGAGCTCTCCCCCGACTTTGAGTCCGACGGAACGCTGCACGATGCGAAGGACGCTGGAGAGCTGCTGGGTTCGTCCCTCATATATGACGGTTTCGACCGTTTGCTTACCGTAGACGCAGCCGATAACGCAGTTACTGCGTCGCATACGACACGAAAACGAGCCGCCCCGATTCAATATATCCATACGGTCAGTATACTATTCTGTTCCGTTCATCAACTGCTAACGTCAACCTTTGTAGCATCCGATACCCTCGACGGCCTTTGGCGTGTTGCTAATAGGCGTCGCGGCGGCGGTGCTGTGGAAAGTCAAGGAGTGAAAGTGAAGCTAATCTGTAACCTCAAAACGCCTTTAATCTGTCCGCCCCATGCCCCCCTCTTGGATTGCTTTCGTCTCCGTCTCTCGTCACTCGGTTATATGCCATGGCTAGCGCAACCGTAGTATACGACTTCTCTTACTCTCTTTTAGTTTTGTATTATGAATTCACGTTCTTACCGCTGTCCACCTTTTTGGATCGTTTTTTAGTGATGCTGTTTATTGTTATCCCACCCGAGTGACTGTTCGTCTGTATTTTTGAGTCTTGCGTTGGCAATGGGCTCTGGACTCTGGACTTTGGTACGTGATTGGCTTACGCTCGTCGACTTCACGCTGATGATGCGGCTTTAGAGGCACAAGTCGTTGGTCGCTGAATGACAGGGCTCCTTGCACCTTTGCGGCCGAACGGCCAATAGGCTGGACACCAGAGCCGCCGCTCCTGCCTCTCTGCGCTGTCTCTAGGCTATGCGTCATGATTCAGTCCTGTCGTCGCGCTCGTTCGCGACAACCCAAGCCGAATTATTCACATGCTAGCCGTTTCCTTTTCACCCCGGGTTGCTGCCTCTTCGAGTGGCCATGAGTCTCAGCTAACAGCGACGATGATCTCCAAATAGCAGGGATTTTCCACCAGCATGCCGGGTATGGTCGGCATTTGGGATACAAGCGTTCTGGGTATTATCGGTGTTGCGAATACCGAGTGCCGAGCACCCGCGGTAGCGATAGCTGCTTGGTGCTGAGGTACGACTGGTCTTTAGGGGGCGAAACACGCACGAAGGAAGAGGTGAGCAGCACCGTACTGTCTCTGCGCGGTTGATACCGCTTATAAGACGTAGGATTCTTTGTTAGATGCTCGCTATGCCGTCCTGGCCCTTGAAGCGTCCGGTATGCAACTCCAGTACGCCCAACGTCACCCTCAGTCTCCGGGCTGATAAGGAGCCTCGCACCACGTCCTAAACCAAGCTTTGACTCCCCGCTGATTCATCGCTGGGCAGTGGCAGCTGGCAATGATAGATTGCGTTGATAGATTGCGTTGGTCCCTGCTCTGATGGCGTTAGACCGTTCCTTAGACGCGGTGCGTACGTCGTGCTCGCATCCATATTGTTTACATTGAGATAATGATGCTAGTGTTCTGATACCTATATCAGCAAAGGCATCAGTATCAGCAGCATCGTTATGGACGTTATGGGACCGAGGTGTTCTCTCGGATCCGTCAGCTGCCATCCAGAAGGATCAGATGTGTGACTAGTTTGATCAGTAGATCGCGGAGAGTGTACTCCGAGATGGTCTCCTGCGAAACCAACCGAGACTAGCGGCAGCGTGTGGACGTGATAGGGTAATTGGACGGTCACACGATGTAGGCTTTCGTTTGGAATCCTACGGATGTGAGTGTCCTTCTCGCAGCATCGATTCGTGCGTCTTCTGATTGCTCACCTTACTGGATGAGTTAGATGGCGCGATGCGCTCTCGGCGCGCAGTGCCGGTATACCACGACGGCTACGCCTCTTCCAGTTCTCCACCATCAAGGAGCAGTATCATCGGCCGATAGTTCTGCTCCATTGCGCGTGTATCCAAAGTCTTCACCATCGGCGGGGCCGACGATCCTGCGCGACCGGCTCATTGGGTGGTGATTCCCCGCCTGTACGTATACAATATTTTGCGTGTCTACGGACAATGAACACGAATAATACAGTGGTTCCACGAAATAGACAAGCATAAGGGATGGGAGTGAATTCCAAAACCTCTGGGTATGTTCAGCAACGCTGTAGATTAGTTGTTCGTCTATCATCGTCCATTTTTCGGGCACCAATATATATCCCAGAGAAAACAAGAGTGTAAACAAGAACAGGAGAACTTCGATAGCAGTTGCGAGGTAGATGAAATGTAGATAGGTAATGTCCAAAGGTCCGTTGTGTATGGTAACAAAGCTATTATTTCGGGAGTGATATTGAACTAGTCGCAGGCGCCCGGGGTGCCTGTGTTTGGCGTTTTACTTGAGCCTCCATTTTGATCCTTTGTTTACGAAAGTCGTCGTCTTTGAGTTTGAAGGAATTCAAGAGAGAAAGGAAAGCGTCGGGGGAAGATAGGAGAAGCAAAGAGGGTGGGTGATGAAGTAGCTGGAGGACGGCCTCTGCGCTTGTAGCTTCTAAGATTTGTCGACGGCAGGTGCTGAAGAGTTGACGAAGATGGAGGTAAACCTACGATCTGTGAGTATGGAGCAATCGCGAAGAGAGGCTGCGGCGTACCAAGGGAAGCAGATGGCGGTCGGATTAATGGACGTCGTGGTTAATACTTTCTTGGCCACCTGAGGATCATTCGCCTCAAGTGCCCGGCTGAACAGCATGGCGTCAACCTCCATCTGTGAACCGCTCGAGGAGAAATAGGGCCGAAGATACGAGTCCATTAGGGAAACGAACGTCCAAAATCCGTCTTCCTCAGGTGCCAACAACAAGATATTCCCGACAATCAAGGTTGGACCTACATCACGGTCAGTTGAAAACACGAAGAAGCGAGTGAATCGAAACGCACCTCGACTATATTGCACATCTGGAACCATGGTTAAGTACGCTTGCAGTAACGACATCATCGACTCCCTCATCGTGGCAGGTTGCGAGCTCTCTCGGATATACGCTTCGACGTCCCTTTCGATATCCTTGTAGCTCCGTACATGCCCCCTCTTCACCAACTGCTCGTATACCTTCGGCACATTCCTCGCCTTCCCGTCCGTCAAATGGATCCACACTAGATACCTCACGGAAGACGGAACACCCTCTACTAGAAGCTTCTTGACCTTCTTGTTCTTCCTCGCTTGCGAGGCAGGCACCGACGACATCAGCGCGATCCACCGGAGCTCCCTTTGCCTATGCCCTTCCATCGAGCTCGACTCGCTGTCAGACACCTTCGGCGTTTTGACATCTGCGACACTGGGCGAGCGCTGGCCCGACGAGAAAGACATCGCAGGGCTGCCCGTTCGTAAGAGTCCGCCGATACTCATTTCTGGCTCGCCTAGATCGACAGACCCCCCGTCCTTTACGAAAGACGAGTCCTCGCTGATTCTAGTGGAGTGGAGATGGCTGAAGCTGGGCCGTACAAGCTCGAAGTCCATGCCCTCTGCCTGCGCTGTCTCGTATTCGTTATCGATCGAGCTTGCGGCGATGCTGGAAGCGTCATCTTGTCGACTTTGCTTTCGCCGAAGATTGGGCAATGATAACTTCGAGCGCAATTGACGGGTGACCATTGGCGTAGGCGAAGCTACCATCCCGCGGGGGTTCTCCCCATCGACGGAGGCCCTTGAAGCAGCGCTGGAGGAGACGTCAGGGATAGAATTTTGCCTCGGAGGCGTTGATGTAGATTATACGCCACTTTATTAGGTTAAACCCAATTTTCAACGAATGATTTTTGAATAAGTAAGTATGTAGATTGCTAGTATACATATAAATGAAGTATTATACAAGTTCTGGTGCAGTTCGGTGGTCCCGTTTGTGAGCAATGAGGCCCGCAAGTTGTGTCTGACCGTCATGACCGTCATGAGCGCTTGATTGACGGTCAGTGACCGTCATGACCGTTAAAGGTTCCCACGCCATGCTCGGGAAATCCGAAGTGAAACACGTCTCGGTGTCAGAGGTAATCATGTCATAAGTGGTTCATTGTATATATGTGCAGGCAATGCAATGTGACATCTAAGTACATACATAATTCCACGGTTCTGCCCCTTGTTTAGTGTCCCATTGGCACCTGGGGATGGCCGAAAACGTTGAGTACTCCAAAGGTACCTGCTCTGTAAGTAACCATTGTGACTGTCAAGCTGACTCTCCATGACCGTCAAGCTGACCGTCATGATCCTCAAGCTGACCGTCATGACCGTCAAGTAAGTGCCTGTGACTTTTGTTTGGGCGCTTGTTTCCTCGGGAAAACCCAAGCACTAGTTTTCTCGTAGACTACAAATTCTGCTCTAATGATATTGTTGTAATGAAACAAGGCCTATCCACTGAGTCCCAGCCTATCTATCTCAAGCTATCAGGTCCGCTGATGACGACCAGATGCGATCTATTGTACTCTGCACTGTTCATAACATAGAAATGTAGGTTATCATTGCTTACCATTCTTAACCTCGCCACGAACTGACTTCGTTTACCCTCGCAGAAAGCTCGTGTCAGTATTGAACACAGTCTGGTGCATATCCCAGCTACGCGCACACAGCAATTAACAACCAATTTGATTTATTCGTCGACGGAATAGGTATTTGTACACGACAAACTAGCCTACGACCCCACCCGCCGTCCAAGTCAATGACAAAATTGTCGGGGGCTGTCTACTGACTATGCCGCTGTTCCCTCCTAGCTGTGCGCTCCCTGTTTTGGTCGACGCCTTGCCATTGCACAAGGCTCGCATAACCGGCACACATCTCCAAGTCGAGGGTTCCCAATGCGTGCACAATAGGGCAGCCCCATTGGGAGGGGACGTTGGAAATCTATCAAAAGGGCAAGATTAGATGGTGGAAGAGCAGCAACAGACTGCTTGCCTCACCCATCCCACCTCCCTCTCTCCCCTTCGCTCCTCATCGACTCCTCCTCGTCACTTCCGGTCTGACCTCCGTCTTGACCTCCCTCCGTCTTTACCTCCCTCCGTCGTTCCTCGCGCCGCTGCCGACGCCATCGAAGTCTTCAACATGGTGTTAGTAAGTCGCTGATCCCCCCGTAACGACGTACTCCCAACGGTGGCTCCCTGCACCCCATCCTGGTGAGTCTGTCGAGTCGTTTACGATAGGCTGGGCGACGCGCTAAAGTTCTGCCTCCAGCTGCTCCCCCTCGTCATCGTTGTCGATCTCCCCACGCAGCAAGGGCGCAAGTCAAGGGCACGGCGTCGCTTGGACGACTCTGCGGGCGCGATCGTGGGGGCTGGGTGCAGGGCCTTAGGAAGC
The DNA here is from genome assembly GCA_036872985.1 of Pleurotus tuoliensis. NCBI lineage: Eukaryota > Fungi > Basidiomycota > Agaricomycetes > Agaricales > Pleurotaceae > Pleurotus > Pleurotus tuoliensis. Next base: position 81,561 of record JAYMDH010000011.1, on the reverse strand, counting down.
GATGTTGAATCGTTCTGACCGTGTTCTGCGGATGCAAGATGCAGGTGAGTGGCCATGCTGTGCCGGCGGACTTGTGAACTTACCTTAGTCATCGCTGGTGCGTTCGCTTCTCGTATTTCAGTGAGTTCTTCAGTCCCCCCTCCATATTCTGCGCCCTTGTCTACTAGTCGTCCCCTCATGGTCATGCCGCTGCTAGAGTCGTTGCCGCCATATGCATGAAGTCGGTTGGCCAAAATTTGGCCATCTTCAGGCCATCGCCGAAGGCGCGCTGCGTACTCCACAATGTCGGGAGCAGGCTCTTGACGACGGTTGGAACGCAGGGGGTTGGGGCATCGATGTTGAGGTAGGCTGACGTTGCACTATGGTAGGGTCCTCGGGGGATCTACACGCTCTGGTGAGTCCGCTTTTACTCTGATCATGATTGCGGCCGCGTACCTATACTCTCGCCATCCTCTTCCTTTGCGTCCGTCAGTGGCTCCCTCCTCGTCGCTCCTCGCTTGTTCCGGCCCTATCCTTTGAAGCCCTGGCTAATGGAGCATTTAGCAGGACTGATTTTATGATTTTTTACCGCTGCCTCACACAGTAAAACCCTTTTCATCCAACTAATCTTAGTATGTGCGGACAAATCATGACAAGAGACGAGCGCAATAACATATCATTGTATATATCTGCATGTATAGATACTTCAGAGTAACATATAGCGTTAGAGAGCTCGTTCACGAGCTCTCTAACGCTAACTCTTGATCCACCCATGACCACAACCGAGCCTATATAACTCACTTTCATATGGATCATGGTCAGAGATCAGCCATCTTCGACCCACTTCACTCGAAGACCTCACCGAGGAGCTTAGTCACTGAGTATTTTTGAAGTTTAGCCAATGTTTGCGCATGCATAAAGCTATCACTCACCTATGAAAGATGACTCGGAGTCACCACCAAGCGAGCACTCAAAGCGTTAGAGCTCGTTTACGAGCTCTAACGCGGACAAGGCACTGTACCATCATCTAGGATTTAGGGCTTGGGTGTTAACGTTTAGGGTTCAATATATTTTATTCAAGAGCTCGGTGACGAGCTCGTCCTGTTAGCGGTTAGGTTGTGTTAAGGTTTGTGAGTTACGCAAGACGAACTTACCATTGAAAGACTCGGAGCCAACATTGAGCCCCCACGCAAAGTGTTAGAGCTCGTTTACGAGCTCTAACACGGACTTTACACTGAACCGCGATCTATGCGTAGGCGAGGAGACAGGAGCCTCCGGGTTACACACGTGAGCAGAGGAGGCAGGCGTAGGCAGGCGAGGAGGCAGGAGCCCGCAAAAGCTGTAGGCGACAGGCGTGAGCAATCGAGGAGACAGGGGCCCGCAAAAGTTGCGGGCGACACACGTGAGCAGGGCGGGAGACAGGCGACAGACGTCAGCAAGCGAGGAGACAGCGAGGAGACAGGGGCCCGCAAAAGTTGCGGGCGACACACGTGAGCAGGAAGGAGACAGGGGCCCGCAAAAGTCGCGAGCCACACACTAGTTTCGGATGGCGAATCGATTTCATTGTAGAGGTTACGCTCTACCATATCCGTAAAAAACCTAGACTTTTTAAGGTGAGCACATTTGACAAACGCCGTGATGCCCAGCGTATGTGCACCCACCTGGTTTCGCGTCTTCCTGTTTGCCCCAAGCGAAGTCGCTGTACCTGCCAACTTGAGACTACAGTCAGCAACGCAGAGATAAAGAGTGAATACCCACCCACGCACCTGCCAGAGTACCACGGTACCTATCTTCGCGTCTGCCCCCGTCATTGTTCTCCAAAGTGCCCAGCGTACGCGCACCCACCTGGCCTCGCGTTTTCTTGTTTGCCCCAATAACCCCATCGCCACCATCGTTCTTCACCAAATTCCTGACCTTCCTTTATCAAAATGATTCCAAGATGCACTGATACCCTGACGACACGAATTAGGATGCCTACGCAGCGCTGGTAGAGGGATCGTGTCGGCCCCAAACAGACAAACTCCACGTCGCTAGGTATGGCGTTACATGCCGAGAAGTCGACGATCGATGACCATGGACCACTGGCCGAGCTACCGTTGCTCGATGAGCAAGGGTGCCGAATGAGGGCCTAACCGCTGGTGAGGGTCGACCTCGACGCATAGCCGTGAATCCAGTTTTCGGAAATGGGCCGGGGTTCGTACGAAAGCCAAGTAGTCGATGGTCGATGACCATGGACTACTGGCCGAGCTACCGTTGCTCGATGAGCAAGGGTGCTGAATGAGGGCCTAACCGCTGGTGAGGGTCGACCTTGACGCATAGCCGTGAATCCAGTTTTCGGAAATGGGCCGGGGATTGTATGAAAGCCAAGTAGTCGATGATCGATGACCATGGACTACCGGCTGCGCTACCGTCGCTCGATGAGCAAGGGTGCTGTTGGGATCCTGATGGTAGTATAGCGGAGAGCGCTAAATGCTTAGGCAATACAGTTGGATTAGAGTCCGATCGGACTCAGCAACTACAAACGCTCAGAGCGCCAATTTTTGAGCATCAACCACCAAGCCCCAGAAGTACTTCAGGTAAGTTTTCCCCCCTCCCATACTCCCTCCCCTCCCTCCTCAATCAATCGCCACGATCATCGATTGTCGCGATTGTACGGCCTCCGCCCACAGTCATCGACTGTCGGCGTGCCCACTTTATCGGTTTCTTCACCCATAGCGCAATAGTTTCACCCTTTCTACCACTCCATACTACCCATTTTCTCCAAGTCCTATCCGCCACGATCATCGATCGTCGCAATTGTACGGCCTCCGCCCACAGTCATCGACTGTCGGCGTGCCCACTTTATCGGTTTCTTCACCCATAGCGCAATAGTTTCACCCTTTTTACCACTCCATACTACCCATTATCTCCAAGCCCTATCCGCCACGATCATCGATCGTCGCGATAGCGCGGCCTCCGCCCACAGTCATCGACTGTCGGCGAGGCCTTTTTGAACTTCTTCATCACCCATTCGATACTGACTAACTCTCAGAATGGTTCTCACTGCTGAACAAGTCAAACAAAACCCCGAGCTCCTTCGACAAAACCGCTCTAAGAGCAGTAAGTTATCATGCATATCGTCCATTTTCTCTTCTCTTACTAAACTTCATAGCCTTCGGCTACCTCGATGGTGTATTTGGAGGGGTTCTTTTCGATGGGCAGGCTTTCATCACCACCCCGAATGCCGATCAACTACCTGAGCCGATCCTTGGGCTCGTTATACCCGTTCAACTGAAGAAGGATGGGAGATTTGGAGCCGAGGATCCGTTCCAGCGACCTCAGGTGTACGTTCGCCAGCACCCGCACCTCGCATGCATTCGCCGTCCCCCCCTCGACCGATTCGACACCAAAGATATAATGTTTTTCAATCCGTCTGCCGATACTCATTTCCTTACCTCTCATTCATCACGCCTCGGACTTTTACACCCTAATTATGTCTCGCGTCTTCGTCAACCCTCCATTCAGCTTGCGCAACGTTATTACGCCTTCATGGATTCTCGCCAAGACCTCGAAAACTCGTACGCTCGCAAGCACTTCGACGGTCATGTCACTCAACTGAAGATCTGGATTGCTCGCCTCGAAAATACAAAAGCGTCATGGCCCGACATCCTCTTCTCATTTACGCAAGCCCAACGGCACTATCTCGAGTTGGAGGCGTTCCTCGAATACATGCAAGTTCGCCAACCCCTTATGAACAGCACTGAATACGGCGAGATTCGGCGGCCCGCTGGCGATTTTATTGGTGCTTTCACCAACAAAGTTGTAGTCGTTGAGGAGTTTGCCAAAGCGGGCGTGCCTGTCTGGCTCATTCGACCCATCAAGGAGTTCAACGAGCTCACTCGCATTGACGCTGTAACCACCCCCACTCCTCGCGAAGACTCCTCCATCGAATTACAGCCTTGGCGTGGCCACAAGACGCTCGCGTGGAACCAGGCAGCTGACGATCCCCAACGCCATAACAACCTCATGCTATTCGGCCGTGAGTTTTTGGCCTACACTGACTTTGGGCGCACCTCCGCGGTGAGGGACACTATCGAAAGGCCCCCTGCTGTCCCCAGTTTCGGAGACGATTTCTCTGCTGGGCCTTCTCGAGGTCCCCCTCGTCGCATGGTTAAGCGCACTCACGGACGTAAGTTTCAGAATATCGAGCCCCTCCCAGCCTTGCTTACCCGTCTCTTGACAGCCATCAAACCCCGCATCAACCTCCACCCAACGGACATCGTCCATTTCAAACCGAACCCCCATCCGATGATGCCTCTGATGATGGAGGCCTGGGCCCACGGCTTGTCCACCGTCTCGATCACAGCAAACGAGGTTTCCCCACAATATGTCGAAGGGGACAACGGCTTCATTTTCCCTCCTCCCTCCGTTTTTCTCCCCCTCAAACAGACGGCGCTTTGAAGCCTCGCCAGTTGAAGATCCTGCACGCGTACATCAGACACTGCGACATTCTCCTCCTTCGCATGTCGCCTCGCAACTCGCCTACTTCCATCCCGCGCGGCAGTTGGTGTCGCATTCTTGCCCCCGAGCGGCGAAATCAACACCCCACTCATGCCAATGCCGCCAGCTCGACGAATACCCCCGACTCCCAGCCCCCATCCAAGAAGCCGAAAATCGACAAGCAATCGCAGCGCCGAAACGAGCTTCACACGCTCCTCGATCAATGGACGAAGGAACTCGACGAAGACAATGCGCATCGCAACGAACACCTCGCTTGGGCTGGCGAGGAACTTCCTCTCGACAGGTGGCCACATGATCGTGCCACCGAACGCATTCTATACGAAGTCAATGAGATCAACCTTCGTTGGGAGTTCCGCATGCTGGATCAGCGGATGGCGGCGGGCACAATCTCGCAAGATGCTCACGAGGACCTCGTAACGCAATGCTTTCCTTCGTCCAGCTTCGCAGGGGATGCGGGTGGGGACCACATGAGCGTAAAGTATACCACAGCATGGCGCGGCCTCTCCAATCCCATCGACAAGCAAAGGTCCAAGTACGTCCTCGCTCTCTCTCGCGTTCTGGCAGAATGGAAGGAATGTCCTGAGGAGATCGTCGCTGCCTCGAAAAAAAAAAGAGATCGACACTGAGCTGACCTCCCTCGAGCGAGCTTGTGCCTCGTTTTACTGCCGAAAATTCTTTTTTTTCTTCGCTCGAGCGCCGTCCGTCCCCCATCGTACATCCATTGACCCCACGATCTACATAATGCCTTGAATTTGCACCACCGTACATTCATTTTTTGTTTTCATCTTGCACGCGTTATCGCTCTATCGTACATGCTATTTTTTTCGTTGCGTCGCTAGCAATTATCACTCCATTCACGATTTTACTCTGATATGATAAGATAAACCAGCGATGATAAGATAAATACACGATGATAAGATCGCATGATGATAAGATCAAGTTTGTCATTGCTTAATCACAAAGCTGATGGAAAACACAACAAGTTCATTTCCGTTGCTCCCTGCACACTGTCGTCCTCATCGAGCAGCCTCATCGAGGTTCCTCGATGGTTCGATAAGTCGGCGACACGATCATCGATCGTCTCGCTGACCCAACTTCTTACCTGGAGCGCATCCGATGGACCGCGATGCACGCCAAAACCGGACGCCTGCACACCTGCTCACTGTCGTCCTCGTCGAGCAGCCTCATCGAGGTTCCTCGATGGTTCGATAAGTCGGCGACACGATCATCGATCGTCTCGCTGACCCAACTTCTTACCTGGAACGCACCCGATGGACACCTTAGGACGTCAAAACCTGACGCCTCGACGACTACGTACGCTCTCGACTTCTTCATCCATGCTGTCGTTATGAATTAACACCAATCTGACAGTCCCAGTGCATCCTCAGTATGACGAGCTCTGCCAAGAGAGATCTGCGGAGAAGGACCTCCATGTGAGTTCGCGTTCTAATATCTGACAATCACTCATATCACACTTCCTACAGTGACATCTTCTCTTTCCTTGCATCCGACGTCTCCGTCGCCCATGCTATTAAAGGTGGGTACGACGACCATTTTACGCTCAACCTTTGCTCACTTTGCCCCCAGTAACCACGGCCGTTCCCTTTGCTGTCATCCACTGTTCATACACCACCATTTCTTCCTTATCTCTGCTCAGCTTGCAACGATACAATCATCGATTGTCTCGTAACAACCACAGGGTCATCGACTCTCGGGTGGCAATTCTTTCCTGTTGTCTTCTTACCACTATCATTGCCATTCTCATCGTTTAGATCACCCACGGACTCTTACTGTAATTTTCTACAATTGTAATTCTTTTTCTTATTCCAATCAGGACGGCTTTCCTCTACGTATAGAGTGTATCACGGTCATCGTCTTCCATTTCCGGTACTGTATTGCTTTGGACGGCCTTTTGTAGTTACCAACGTCACCTTTCCTCTTCGTTTCCCCCATTACCATCGTACTACCAATGCCTTTTTGCAGCCACTGTCAAGACGAGTCGGGTCCCAACCATGAGCATTTGGCACACCCCGACGAAGTCACGATTAAACCCAATGGTAATTCCTACAAAACAGCCAACTTAATTTAGTCTAACCTATACCTCATCAGAATCGGACCTCTTTACGATACTTCGCACGACCAGCTATCACTATCAGTGCCCCATCTGCAAAGAGACCTACAATCGCGAGATCGACATTCGCAATCATGTCTCAGATGCTCACACGCACGATATTTCGCGGGCGAGTTCCACCCAGGGCTCCACATTCGCACTCGACATTTCACCTTTGGCTTCGAAACGAAGGCCACATCCAGTAGACAATGACGTCGTAGCCAACAAGCGACAGCGAATGGACGCATCTTCCACACCATCCCCTTCCGTATCCTCTGCCATTCCTGAACCGGCATCCGATCTTACTCTAGTTTCTTCCAGCCCCGTACCTCAGTCAACCCCCGAACTTCCTGTGCATTCCTTTCGTCGCGCTCGTAGACGTGACGTAGTCAAACATTTCACCCTACAAATGGCCGGAGTCTATTTTCATGCGCCTACTCGTTTGCTCGTGTGTGTCGAATGTAATACCGCCGTCCCCCCCACGTATCTTCCTACTCATGTGAATGATTCGTGCCCCCGCACGGTCATATACGACCGAGACGCTTTGGCCTCCAAATTGCAAGATCTTCAAGCTTACTTGGCCCCCAATCTCCCTACCGAAGGCTTGGATACCCCCATCCCACTTCTTCCTATCGTTGATGGTTGGAGATGTGAGACTCCTGGGCCTTGCTTTGGCCACGTATTCGGGGCCACCTCGACCAAAAACGCTCATCATCGAGACCACCACCTCGACCAGGAGCCTAATTTCAGCGACGTACGATGCCAGCAAATATACAAACTACGCAGTATCACCACCTATGTCACCATCAAGGGTACTGCCGACCCCCTTGACACATCGATGCCCAATATGAGGAGCCTTTGGGGTGATCTTAAAAAGAAACTACAAGCGGACGGTGTTCTGACCCTCAAGGATGAACGTGACGTCAGTCGCACTCAGTTATCACCGTTGGAAAACGTCACCAAGTGGCATTGCGCTCTTGAGACCGCCGATTTGATCCTAGTCCGACTCTACTCGCGTAAACCTGAACCAGCCCCGAAGCCTACGATTTACCACCGCTTATTCGACGCTTTTAAACGATACATTGTGGACATCGTGGCGCCAGTCCTTGAGAAGAGGAGTAACACCATGCTCCTACGTCTCATCAACTCCTCGGACAAGTAAGTTTCACTCGGTACTTCTCTTCGATAGTTGCCCATTCACCATGATCCAGAGGCGTTTGCGATCGCTATCCGTTCCGTCTCCCTCAGAACGCGAAGACGGTTTCTGACTATGCCTTTACGTTCTCATGCATGATGACTTTCATTGTCCGCGCGGTACAGCAGCCCATCCCTGGCTTCGCCCTTGATGTCACTGAATCCCAGCTCCATCACATCAACGAGCTCGTGGACAAGGAGATTCCAGGGGAACTACACCTCGCGCCTCCATCTTTTTGGGCGGACTTGCACTCTCTTTGCTGGTCGATCTTGACCAGTATCCCGCTGTCGACGGACATGAACGAGCTGGACATACCTTTAACCCGATTTCTGATTGCATACCATTTGAGGGACGACTGCAGCTCCCGATTCAAGGCTCCGTCACTCATCTGCCACAACATGATCGCCATTCAATGGTGTTGGCGAGCGATGGCGCTGTATCAATGCAAACAACTCGCTCCCCAGAATCCCAAAGGCGAGATAGGGTAAGTCTTCCGTTGTCTTGAGTAAACCCCAAGTTAAACCTTGCGACTAGCGTATACGAAGGCATATCCGAACACCTTACAGAGTCTTCCCACTGTCCTTTTGCCGTACTACGCTGTCATATCCATCCCATCACGGCAATCTCGATGCAAGAACCTAGCCTACCTCTTTTCCTCATGGGCACGGACATGGAAACCTTTTCTTTCAAGTCCCACCCATTCTCGATGTCCGCCTTTAAGAAGTTTGCTGTCGGCCTCGTCGTTGCATCAGAGACGTTGATACTCGCGATTCTCGATGGACTTGATATATCCAGCCTGGAAGAACAGATCGACGCTGCGTTGTCACTCGACAATAGCGAGAGATGGTTCAAGGACGTACTACGTAACGATGAAACGGGCTATTCCTTTTTCACCGACGAGAGGAATGGATTTCGCCGACATGAGGATTTGCTCATGAATCACCTCTGTCGCGCCAACAGCAACGTGTACGCGTTCGACACTCCTGACGGTCTTCAACTCAAGCCCAATGCCCTATCTTCATTCATACATGATGTGGATGAACTCGTTGAACATCTTTATGCCGCGCTTAATTTTACCTGGGCAGGAGCTGCGAGGGGCACTGAAATCGAGGACATTCGTTATCGCAACGGACATGCTTCTCGCAATATTTACTTCACCAATGGCGTACTCACATTCGTCACATTCTACAACAAGACCCAGCACAACACGGGTCGACCATCCATGATCCCTCGCGCTGTTCCTCCTCGTCTAGCACGCCTCTTCATCATTCTGATCGCTGTTATCTATCCCTGCGCCAGAGTCATCGCTGCCATCCTGCACTCCAAACAACATGCTGTCCTGTACGAAACATGTATATTCGTCCATCGCGGCCGACCACTCAACACTGAGCGAATGACGGAGATTCTCCGTCGCTTCACTCAAGAATCATTTATTTTCCCGCTTGGTGTTAGGGACTGCCGTCATCTGATGAAATTCGTCCTCAAGCATGCTGTAGGCGTTGCGTTGCAGGATGAACCCACAGAAAACTCGTCATTGTATCGCATACTGGATGAACTTTGGGGACATTCATCCAAGGTTTCCCAAACTTACTACGCGGTCGAGCAAGACACGTTCTCGCATATCGCTTCCAAAGACGTCACGAAAGCGCAAATATTCTCCTTGGCGTACCATGAATGGCTCGGTATTGGTTACCAGCACCTACCCGCCAACCTACAAATTCAGTCTCTAGAGCCACGCCAGACTCAGACCCAGACCATCGCAAACAAGGTCGACACTGCTGCAATTGTACAATCGCTCTATGCAACGATTCCTGTCCTTGGTGATGCGCTCCAAGCGACCGTCTTTGATGCCGTCCAAAAATTTATCAACTTGCCAGCGGTGTTGCCCCGTCAACCAGAATCGAACGAACCTACCATCTGCAAGTCAACTCCAATCATCGTCCATCCCATGCGCAAGTTGGCGTTACAACGGCTTTACGGGACAACGGAGCCTCGATTCACCAGCCCACAGCAAGGCGAGATATTCGAACTCGTTATGCAGAACACGCGACACGTGCTGGGGATTCTCCCTACCGGTGGAGGCAAGAGCCTCATGTTTTACGGGCCACCGCTTGTAGAGTCGGAAGGCATTACAGTCGTAATCAGTCCCTTCGCCTCTCTAGCTCACCAACAGTACACAGAAGCCAAGTCGCATGGAATCGACGTCGTTCATTGGCCATCACCCGATATCGACTGTTCCAATGTTCGGTTACTTGTTGCGCACGCCGAGCATCTCATCAGTGGACAACTTGACGACTGGTTACTTGCCGCCTCACAGCTTAGCCTATTACGACGGATAATCTTTGACGAAGCCCATGAGATCCTCACCTCAAGCAACTACAGGGACTGCTATTCCAAAGTCAAACAGTTTATGGATCTAGGCGTCACGCTTGTCTTCCTCACCGCGACTATGTATCGCCAGAGCATCCCCGCACTTGCCAAAGCCTTTGCCATCGATCAATTGGAGGTGATAGCCGCTCCAACCGTTCGCCCCAATCTACGGTACCAGGTGGACGTACATAGTGACCAGGCCCTTCTCTATCATACCTTGCTCGATGCATTCCAATCTGCGTATAACCGTCGAACGGAACGAGAGCGACTTCTCGTTTATTGTCGGTCATACAAAGAGTGCGAAGTCGTTAGTAAGATGCTACACATCCCCACTTACAAGGCCCATTACACTGGCGATCCCACAGAAGATGCGAAGAAGAAGCAACAGTGTCAAGATGACTGGCTAAGCGGGATAACGCCTGCTCTGGTCGCGACCACTGGCTTTGGGACAGGAATCAACCATCCTCATGTCACACACATCTTCGTTATCAATCCCTATGATATGGTTGGTGTCACTCAACAAACGGGGCGTGCGGGTAGAAGTGGAGATTTGGCACACACCGTAGTCCTGGCCCATCGCAAGTACATACCCAAGCCCTGTCCAGACCTGGCCTCGGATCATGCAGGCCAGCACCGCCTCTTCAAGCTACTTACCCTGAACACTTGCCGTCGAATTCCTTTAGGCGAGTTTGATGAAGAATCCCATTCCTGCCACTCGCTACCAGGTTGCATCCCATGCGACTATTGCGAACTGTTGCAGGTAAGTTACACCTCGTTTGCCATATTTCCACTCATGCCAACGTGGAATCAGGACTCGGCCCCCGTCCCTCCCCGCTATACCTATGCCCCTCGCGTCAATTTCGCCCACGCGAATAACCTGCATTCCTCGAGAGCCTTGAGCCCGACACCAACCCAGGTCACTAGCTCACCCGTCAGGAGTTCCAACGCCTCCACATCGGACAACTCGAAACGCGTAAGCGACGCTGTAAGTATGCAAATAACATTCCTACTTCATATTATGTTAACAATATGGCAGGCTGCCTTCACATACACTTCAGCACGCCAACATTTGGACGACGGCGACATTTCCCGAACTACGACCTTACGCCTACGCACTCCAGCCTCGCCCCTCGCCCCAGCGCGTCCTCCCACTGTCCCTAACAACTTGCCGCCAACTTTACCCCCCAGGGGCCACCATCATACCCTCGCACTCAATCAAGTAGCGGGCAAACTCAATAGATCAAGTGTTGAAGATCGCCATCGCCTACTCGACTTGCTCTGTGCTATGAAAGATCATTGCCTAATCTGCCCCGTACTCTGTCAGCAACCTTGCGGCAACAAGGAAATGTTCAAGTGCAAGGTGGCCATCGTTGGATTCAAATGCGAGTATACGTACAACCAAGAACCGCTCGACCATGTCTATGAGCGGCAATTCAAACCGGCAATCTCCTTCACAGCCAAATCATCTGTCTGCTACATATGCTACTTCCCGTTCCATTACAAGAAACATAAACTGCACGACCGTACCTGCATCCAACAGAAGGACATCCTCGTCCCAATTGCTTGGGCAATATTCTGCCTCTCTCTTACCATGTCCGAGGCCACTGGGAAAGGTTTACAGCTTAAAGTCCTCAACGCGACTGGGTTCAACGACACAAACATATTCAACACGCCATATGAGTACGCCAAATGGCTCTCACAGCCGCACGAAACCGCTCAGAAGACGTCTAATCTCGTAGAATTATGCATTGCCTTTGCGAGCTTGAACAGTAACAAATCGTGGCCGTAGAACACGATTTCATGTATTCCTCCTCTCGTATTCTAGAGCCTAATAGCCGCCGCATCTTCTTCCAACTGGTTCACCGTCTCCTCTACGAATTTGGCGATCGCGTCTGTAGTGAAATAGCGTACCAACTCAATAAGCATGCGTTTATTCCCCAACTCGTTCCCGGTATGCCATGGCACGTCTCCCTCTCCTTCGACATTGTCTTCCTGGTAACGTTCCCGCGTCAAGACATTATCTATCACGCAGTCTTGCAAAGAGTTGAAGTCATTCGTACGTGTCACCAACGGGTTCCAGAGTGGATCCAGAAGGACGATGCAACCGAACTGAGCGATGATCAGCGTACTCGTTTCCTGAACCACCCTGAGAACTCACTGTCTTGAAGAGTTGGAGAACCTTATTACGCCTCGTCACCACTCTCTCAATCTCAAAACGCCATCTTCTCCTTCGTTTTGCCTCTTCAGACTTTTGCAAGTTCACCGCAACGTGTTCGAGCTCGCGTCGCCATTGGAACTCGAATAGCTTGTCGTGATGTGCTCTCTTCCACTCCTTACCATCCGGCGTATTTGGTATCTCCTGCCAGTCGATTGCGAGCCGTAGTGCCGCCATCATCAGAATTATTCCCTCCAACAACCCAACACTCCCCTGTTTCATACCGCAAACGGTCAAAAACTACACAATCAACTTGACGATTAAATCCTAAGCGACATCCAACACATACCTTTTCTGATTCAAAGATCCTTGTCTTCGGTAACTCAATCTTCGTGATAATGCCCAGTTCTTTTTTGATCTCTTTAGGACCGTAGGAATACGCCGATTTAACGTCTTCGAAAGCATACTTCTAGACAAGATGAGTATTCAGTACATTTCTGTCCCTGGCAACTCACTAGATCTTCCATGTGGACGTTCCTATAACCGACGATGAGTCGCGCCAGAGCCTCCTCTTCCAACAGGCCTTTTGGCTTAGGGTTATTGGAGTATCCCCGCAGCACCTTGGCCAAACCGGCTGCGTCCAACTTGCTCTCAGTCACGCCGACATGCGCATATACACGGCGAAAACGGTCCTATTCTCGTGAAGAACACGGGTACGCACAAATCCATTGCTCTTACCTTGACTTTCGTATAGCCATCCATGTCCAATTCTTCTATTTGCTCCGCCAAATCAGCTGGTAATTGCGCCATCACAATGTCCTTAGCCGTTCGTGATTTCTTCTTTGGTCTGTCGTCTTTACCTTCCTTGCGTTTACGTTTAAGCACTTTCACTGACGCGGTTACATTTTCTAGATCCTCTTCTGAAAACTCTTCCTGGTTGTCTGCTATGTATGCTTCCATCACTTTTACGCCTCGTCAGTACATATATGCGCCTATACGACCACAAACGCACCTTGCAAGGTACTTCCATCCACTTTTCCACCCCACTTCAGCCTCGCACAAGCGACCTTCGCCAGCATCTCCCTCGCCATCGATTCCCGTTCTTCCAAAAACTCCAAATATGCTTCAATGTACGCCGGATCATCCCACTCCATGATCAACTTGCAAGACTCCTTGGCCTCCTCCCAGCTACGCTCCACGTTTTCCAATGTCAAGTCATCCAACCTGTCACTGAACTTGTGCGATAGGTTCCAAGACGGCGACCTTGTGCGTTGTGTCGACGCAGCAACACTTCCTTCTGGCGAACCAACCCCGTTGTTAGAGGCGGAAGATAACGGCGCATGTGGGCTCGAAGGGGTAGTCGGACGCGACGTGCCCCTCTCGGACGTTTGGCACGACACAGACATTAGAGAGGGGTGGAGATCCAGAACAAAGGATGGTCAGCACCCGCCATGGTGAGTACTGAGGGTTAGGTAATCTGTCGATGCTGATCACCTTGCCCCGCGCGAAGACCCCCTCCCCACCAAATCGATCAAGATCGAACACATCTTCGATCCTTGGATTAGGCACGGACCCCGCACTCTATCCTTATTCAGACTAACCGCTATCTAGGTGCAAGTCCACTCCCCACTTGTGCCACGATCGTCGATCGTCGCCTGGATGCTTCCACCACCTTATGGTCATCGATCGTCGGTGGTCCGTGGATGCCTGTATATGAACGGCCACCATTCCCTCCGCCCCGCCCCGCCCTTTGCTTCAATCCCACCACCATGTCCCTCCAAAAGATTCCTTCCTTCACATCGGACGAGTTCACATTCGTCGTCGCTTCCACCGCCGTCGAAGCTGATAACTTTGTCGAAACACTCACGACCACCACTGCCGCTCCCGCCAACGTCTTCGGATTCGACGTCGAACTGACGCCTAGCAGGGCCGTACGACTTGTCCAAATCGCCTCGCGTGAGCAGGCGTACGTCTTTGATATTCTCCTCATTGGCTGTAAGTACATATATGCGCTCTAGATACACTTGTTGACAGCGTCTCAGCGTTTCCCACTTCTCTTCTGAAGTTCATAGCCAACCCCAATTATATCAAAATAGGCGTCGATATTCTGGGTAAGGCAGCCCATTATCTCATTCAACACTCTCTAACATCTGTCTCTAGGTGACGCGCGAACATTACCTAGCGCATCCATGTGCTCAGGCGGCGAGCTTTCGCGCCTCCACCGCATGATTGACCATTCTGGTGCCAAGCTAGGCCTCCCATTTTCGTCTTCCGTCGCCCTCGCAAGCCTCAGCGAGCGCTGGCTCGGCAAGACACTTGACAAGACCTTACAGAAGTATGATTGGTCCCGAGCCCTCCAAGCAATTCACTATGCATGTAAGGCTCGATTCAACTCTCAACCGACCCTCACTAAATCTCTTATAGATGCCGCAGCTGACGCCGCAGCCGCCATTCGAATTTACGACACCATTCTCAAGAGACATCCGTCTGTGGCCGCGCTTAATGCCCAATGGATATTCCAAAATATCGATCCACTCAGTGAGAAGGCGGTCGGCCTCTGCGACGACTATGCACCATATTCGGCAAAGAGTTCGGCCCCAATCAAATCCATCGAGGGCTGCCTCAAGAAGATGCAGAGAGCAATCATCATCGCCGACGCCACTAACCAGCACGTCTCGGGCAGGATGTGGAGTGAGATGGAGACTCCAGCTACGGTAACCTTTTGCGCACAACTGACCCATGCGCTCGATAACTACTACGCCGCCTTGAACGCTGAATCAATGTAGAAAATTTGTACACGCAAACAAAAGATCCCTCTCAAATATACTTTAATTCGTACGGCGTGCCTTTGACCTCGCCCACTTGCCTGTTCCAATACCCAGTTGCTGACAAACGCCCCGCCTCGCCCGTAGCACCGCCAGCTTGATCATGATCAATGATCATCCGTTAGCTCCGTATCAACGTCGTCATTTAGCGATCATGATCGAAACACGCGGTTAAGGCAGGCCTACGCAGGCCGGTTAGCGACCTTTGACTTCGCGCCACTCCTACCACCACCATCTTCGTCGCCAACCATTCATTTGTGGCCGCTAATCATTATATTCTACTCTCAATACCTTTCCACAAACCCTACCACCCATAACCGCCCCATCTCTACTCATCGCCCCATAACTTATTCATCCAGCGCCGTCGTTATCCGCCTCTCACTGTACCCCAACCAATTGAATCAACAGTACAAATCGACATTACGTTAACAAGGTCCGTCGTTGTACTCTCATATTTATTACAATTCGTTCCACCATTATCCAACGTATTCCTGCGTATCGTGTATATCCCGGCCTTGGGACGTACCGTACGTTATACGTTGGGACAACGGTGCTCGATGTATTGGCATCATGTATATTCCGGCCTTGGGACATACCTTGCTTTATTGCGTCAGCACTCATGACCGTCTGATTCACAAGCATAGGGACAGTTCAAATGCCCCCCCCAAAAAACAGTTGTTCATAAGCGCTTGACGCACGGGAAAACCGGAGGCCTCACGTCTCACTATCAGGGGAAAATCATGTGATAACAGGTTCATTTTCAATACATGCGCCTCTACCTTTAAGTACGTATTAACCCAGTTCTGCCCCTCGTCGAGTGCCCCATGTTTACCTGGGGATGGCCGAAAGCGTTGAGTGCTCCAACAGCAGCAGCACCATCAACAGGCCTTGCAACCCCACGGCGATCCCCCCTCACTACAAGCCGGCCCATCTTCGTCCACTATCAACAACTCGTCCTTTGACTTTGGCGCCAATAACGGCAGCGGACCACCACGGTGCACCTCGTCGGGCATGCAACCAGGAATCGCTGGTTAGGATGGAATGGGTGGAGGCATGCGAGCGCCGGGCAAGAGCGGCCTTACCTTCGAGCACATCCTCAACTGGCTCCAGGGCGAGCTTCAAAAGAGCCGCGAGACGGGGACGGAGCTACAGAGCCTCAATTGGACCATGAGCGAGGACCATGATACACCTGGAGGATCGCTAGTAAGTCTCGCCTTGTGATCCATGCGGAGAGGCTCATGAATCTTCAACAGCCTTCGAATCTACCTCCATATCCACATACGCTACCCCCCGTTCGCCCCCTTCAAACCTCGGACGTCCCTGCCCCCGAACCAGAACCCGAAGTACACCCTACCATCTCACCAACGGCACTGTCAGATCTACAAACCCAGCTCCACGAGACTCAGGCATCCCTCGCCTCCCACGTCGACAAGATCCGGGAACTTGAGGGCTTACTGAAGGAACAGGAATCCATCAAACGAGACGTAAGCGAACTACGGCACTTCATCCACTTCAATCGACAATCTACCCGGTCAGAACAATCTGACGACGACGATGACGACGATGCTCGGAGCGTTGTCACGGTCGTTCCCCACGAGCTTGCGACGGTAGCTGAGGAAGACGAAGAGCAGGAGAAGGAAGCGGAGGAGGGGCAGAGTCAAGAACCAGAGGCGAGCCAGCCACGTGCAGAGAATGTTCGGGACGTAGAGGAGGAGGCTGAGGATGCAGAAAGGCGGCAGAGGCAAGAAGAGTTAGGCAGGCCACGGACCCCCGAGCCCGCCAGTCTTGGCATGGGCTCCGACCTCTTCACCGATGCGAAACACCCACCCCAATACGCACAATCCGCAGAGCTGCTCGACGCTCTCAACAGTCGGCTTTTACTGCTTTCAAACCAGTTCGAAAACTTCATGACGTTGACGACGTCTCTCCAGGCTCAGCACGACGCGGCTCAATGTACCATTCTGAACTTGCAAGCAAAAGTTGTCGAGCTGGAGGACAAAGTGAAGACGTCTCAGACCGGACAGGAAGAGGTCATCTCCGCCTCCATCTCTGCTGCCACGGCCGTCGTTGCTTCCGCGTTTGCTGGCAGGGACGCCCAAACGCCGGCGAAATCGGACACTGAGAAGGCGACACTCGAGCAGTTGATGACGGACTGGAAGAGGAATGTCGATGGACAGTGGAGTAGCATGCGCGAGGAGAGATCTGAGGAGCGGGCCCGGTTGGCCAATGCGAGCGAGGAATGGGAGGCGAAAATCAAACAGGTCGACTTGAAGCTCGCCACGCTAAACGCCGTGAGCGACCCTCCGTTGGCCAGCAGGCCAGACGCTCATCAAAACGGAAATTTACGCCACGTTCTTGCTAGTCCCCCAAGTCCCCGCAGCCTCGCCTCCGACTCGCGACGTTCATCAAGACGGAAGCGCTCAGGATCAGTACGACGGCCTTTTGGCATACTACTAATATGCGTCGCGGCGGCAGTCCTGTGGAAAGTCAAGGAGTGAGGGTTAAGATAAATGTGTAACCCCAAAACACTCTTTTAAGGTGGTGTCCTCGGTGTCTCCAAGACGCAGCTCCTGCAGCCCCAGTAAATCATCGGTAAGCCGTTGTTGTTCGTCGACGAGTGCCATATCGTGATGGGGGAAAGCACGGCGTCTCCTGTCTGTTTTCTGTCATCATTTAGATGACCAACATGTGATCCAAGTTGTGGGAATTCACGGCGCCAGATAAACAAACAACAGCCTTCTCGTCCACCAACACCACCTTCTCAACGCGTCCCTCTGCTCTGATAGGAAGGGCTTAGGCCTGCCCGGGCAGCTGGGTCATGGTCACGCTGTGCTGGGTCTCGAATCTGCGCGGAGTGCCCGCCAACACGCGCTCTCATCTTTCGGGGTGTAGAGATAGAAGCTTTCCTACTCTCCATGTGCTCTCCAAAACAATGTGAAACTCTCTATTTTTGCGAGTGTTTTCTCATCATGAAGGTGAAATGTTTCCGAAGAATTTGATGGGTTGGATGCCATTCACGGAGCAAGGGTGCGTATCTTGTGTTTGACATGCTTGTCTCGGAATCTGAATCCATGCCCAGCGGAATCAGCCCACTTCTGAAGAGAATGAGGTAAGCACGCGCTCTAGCGACGACTCACGCACCTCTACATCCACCTAATCCAACCTCACTCGTCCAGCTAGCTCGCGCAACTCGGTGCAGACGCAGACTCGAATCAGATTACATCAACACAATTCGGGTTACTGGGTTCTAGGGTAAAGCCTGAAGCTCAAGTGTAATCGACGACCGCCGTCGCCTCCTTCCGACAAAACGACGTCCAAAGCTCTCGAGCACGGATGCGGTTGATTGGGCGAAGGGCATGGGAAGACATTGTCTATTTTCAGGTACACGTACTACGTTCATTTGCATTCTAACTAGCTGACAATCAACCACGCTTCCCGTACGCTAGCCACTCCCAATATATCCACTCCTTATTCAGCCTCGCCTTCGTCATCCCCATCCAGGCCGCGGCCGACTAACGCTAACGACCGCAACGCTTACGAGAAGACTCACCTGAACGGACAGACCCATGGCGATCCGTCCACGGCGACTCTGGGCATCGCCATCGCAGTTACAAGTCACCCGAACGCCGTAGGCATCGGGGGGATAAAACGACATGGCCGCTGCTGGCGTCGACGGTCGAGGGTGCTGGGAGGGTGTTGAAACGACGGCGGGAAGAGACGAGAGGAGACAAGGAGAAAAGGGTAGTCGCGGAGGCGGGGGGGAGCGGGTTAAAGCACTCCTGAGCAAAGCCTGGAAGAGCCAGCCGAGCTGCAAGGCACTCGCTGCAGCTCCTCGCCACTGCGTACGTTCCATGCCCCATTTCCAACGTCTACAAGAGCCCGGGCGTGCGAGACTCTCCTCTGCCCCGCCGCTCGTCAAACGGCCAATTGAGAGGCCAGAAGGGATACCCAGCGCTGGCGACAAGGTTGACGTGAACCCTGGATAGCCAAGGTTCGCGCTACTCTGCAAGGAGCACCAAGATGTCAAGGGGAGGCCGTGATGATAGCACAAGAGGGAAGAGAAGGACACACCGAAGACGAGCACGGTAAGTATGCGCGTTTTCAATGAAGGACGGCGCGACTCACCTCACCGAAATGGGGCATCCAGTAGCACCTCTCTTTCATCCCACATATCCCTGGACCCTGCCGGTACATCCCGCCCTCCAGCGCCCACGCATTCTCGTGTAGAACCTTCAGTATCTTACACTCGCGCAGACGGCGCGGTGCAGCCTCGAAACCATGGCCAGTGACGACGACAACGCAAAGCAGACGATGGGCGGCTAGTGTGACGGATGTGAGTCGAATGCGCAAGATATCGGGGACGGTGGGACGACTTACGCAAATGCGGTGTGCAGTGGCATGCTGGGCTCGTTCGCAGGAGATGTCGGCGCTGACGGCGCGGGATACGAACACACATACAAAGTCTTCTGCGAGAAGAGTCCCAAGGGCGCGCGCGCTGTTCTCTGGATTGCAGAAGGTCGTGAATAACTGGCTTTTTCCTAACGGGTTCGGTAATGGCATTGACGACACTTAGGGTTAGGCGACGATGCACCACCGAAGGTGGTGCGATTAAGTATACGAGTACGTGTCGGTGGAGACTAGGCAGGGGATTTTCCAAATTCCAGTACCTGGGTAGGCAGCTGGGGAATTTCGACTGTGAAGTCTCATCAGTGGATTTTCCATAGGTTTTTATACTTGACTCGAACGTAGTGGCGCTTATTTCGGCGCCTAATCAATGGGTAAAACCCATTGACCTACGTCGGTGCTATCTTGATAAGATAACACTATATTTATCAGCAACCATGTGCTTGATTAGCCTTATCGGTTAGTTACTTTCCACGACATGATGTCATTGTGGAGTTAGTGCGTATCTACCTCCTGGAACATATGTGCGCCATATGGTCCTTATCTATACTGATAAGAGTCTAGGCTTACCGGCCCGGAACAAATCCGAGTATGCAAGAGGATGCTCCCCGAGGTCCGAACCGAAGTCCAGGCCAAGGGATTCGGGTCTATCCCCGACTGAGTCATATGCCGCACACCAAATCCAGTCACCCAACTACTGGGAACTGGACCGACGTTTGGATGGTACACCCAAAGTATGCCCGGCTAACCGGGGACCTTGCATAATTGTGAGGCGCTTGTCCGTGGTATTCAGACAGCTACCTCCGCCATGGATACCCGAAGGTGAACCAGGCATGGGTAAGTAAGACGCAAATCATATCGGGGTGTCAAACCCGACTAGACTTGGTAGTGCATGTAACTAGGCAATAACCGGGACCTAAACTCACCGGATTGCTTGCCGAATTCAATGCTGGTTAGCATTGTAAGGGCTGCACATAAGTACGTTAGCATGAAGTATGCATACTATGAGAGAACGGAGTTCCGCAACTGCGAACTCGACGTACTTAGGGTTAGGCGTTGGTTGCTGGCATATAAGCCATTTTATCATCAAGGACGTCTGAACGCGAAAGTCCCTAGAACTAGACGGACTAGTTCCAGTCATCTAAGCGACCGGGTTGCTCGATATCCGGGACGTAACTTAGTAATTGTTCTCGGCGCCAGGTGTTTAGCAAGTCGGCGATATTAGTATCGCGTTTTCTACTCACTAACCACCGCCGTTTCGTGAAGCCAAGCTCACGAAGGTCAGGCACGCTTTCCAATTCATACAGGCTTCTCGAATGCCCGACTGCTGCCAGTTTTCCCGTAGGGACCAGACCAGGAGTGCGGGGGACCGGAACCGAAGGACCAGGAAGAGCTTTGCGTCGCTTCGACGGCCGAAGGTCGAACCTTTCGCCCTCAGGGGGTACTCGGACGACACCTCGAACCTCCACGACCCGCTGCTCAACATAATCCTCGTTGTTCCGGGCCGCAACAACCCGATCTAAATCACCTAGAGTCCGCTGGACGGAGTCCGTCGACACCCTTACGCGCTGCGTTTTTGTGTGTACACGCGCCCGCCTCGTAGAAGAGCTCCCCGGGGTATTCCGCGCAGGGGGAGGACTTACAGGGACGGACACGGCTGCCATGTCCTTCGAGTGGCGATCGAGCATATTGTCGATCTCCAGGTGCCATGCAGTGACAACACGAGAACCAAGTTCCTTAACGTCAAAGGCAGACCATACTGGATTAAACTGGGACTTGAGAACCAGCACTTCATCGTGCTCTCTCGGTTTTGGAGTAAACCTGTTGTTCCAGCGCTGTTCGTATTGTTCTAACGCCCAGTGTTTAACCAGATCGGATGGGTAACCACGCCGGTAGTAAAGCCGCATGAGCTCTATAACTGCGTCTGTGTAGTGTTCTGGCTGACTACTCAGTACCGCCATCCTAGACATCTCTCCGATAAAGGTCGCCTTTTTGACGTCTTTCGGGTGAGCAGATATCCATGGTATGCGTTCTTTGTGGTTCAGTGGCTTGCTATATGGGCGGTGTTCGATACGATCTGTAATAGGATCGATGTACACGTGCATATCAAGGAAGGGTGTATGCCATTCCGTCACTGACCATTCGATTTCCAAGCCATCATAGCGTACTACGTCACGGAGAGAAGCGAGCGCTTCCGCCGCCGTGTCGCATTCTACGACGCCTAAGATATCGTCGAGGTAGCGGCCTATCATAAGCAGATTATCTGCAAAGCGAGCTAGCTCGGGGGATAGAGGATTATTTGGTGACGCGCCGTAGACGGCTTCAAATATTTTCTCCTCATGCCATGCAGCGTATAACGAAGCAAGATCTGGACTGTGAGCTAAGCCCATGGCCAAACCTTGTTTTTGCTGATAGAATTCCCCTTGGAAACCAATAACGAGTTGCCTCGTAGCAATTATCAAACATTTTTCGAAAGCTTGACAAAAGGCTGCGTCTTTTTCACATCCAATGTGTTCTAACCACCAGGCTTTAATGCGCAGTAGACACTTTGTAGTAGGGATGTTAGGATAGAAAGCTACCACATCGCCGCTAACTATCCAACGCTTTCTACGAGCTTGAACCGGTGACAACTCGATTCTTTTGTTTGTACGGTCTATGACTTGCGCGAGATGTTTGGTTCCATCAATCGTGAAGCCTCGCTTTTTGTTAAGCAATAGACGTAACTGTTTCGCAACGAAAAGGCCGGCGGGCGCCTGGATATTCGAATGACATGGGACGATTGGTCGCATTTTCACCGGTCGTTTGTGCATTTTGGGGATGCCATAAAACTCCGGGATAACGCCCATGCTAAGAGGGTCCTCATCCGCCGGTAGCTTGGAAACCAAGAACCGAGCAAGCTGGGGGTCATACAAGACGTCGTCTACCAACGTTGAGACGTCAAGTATCTCTTTCCGTTTGTGCGAATAGATCGTAAACGCTTCCTCCCGAGACAGTAGCTTGTAATTGCTTTCGTCTGCGAGTAGCTTACGTGCATTCTCAATGAACCATTCTCTAGTGACTACGGCTACACCTAGATTCTTATCTGTTGAAGTGACGATGTAATGGTGATCGTCCAGATATTGTTTTACAGCGGACAAGTCAACGAGCCTAGAGAGGCTGGTATCGTTTTTTATGCTAGGCACGACATCACGAACGTATTCGTTCACATAGTTGTCTCCATGTTGCAGTCCGAGTTCAACGTAATTGATGGTGTCTAAGTTGAACGGCTTTCGCTCTTTCGCCGTTCTGTAGTCAGGATCAAAGGGAACGTCTTCGTTATCTACGTCTTTCCCGTCTTTAAGGGCCTCATGCATGAAATACACTCGCCATCTGAGGCGGTCCTTAAACTCATTCCACGCGTCGAGTATGAGTTTTTTACGGGGTCTTATGGGTAACAAGAACTTGATAGACGCAGAAAGATGAATTTGTAGGTGGGCGGGAATCTCTACTCCAGGCCCTAAATGTACATTTGCGCGGAATCTAACGGCAGTACGAAAACTATCCGGTACACGCTCATACAACAATCTACAACCGACTGGAGTCGGTAGGCAAAGAATTTCATCTGGGTAAGAGTAGGGGTGTTCATACTTAGGGTTAGGCGACGATGCACCACCGAAGGTGGTGCGATTAAGTATACGAGTACGTTGTCGGGGGAGACTAGCAGGGGATTTTCCAAATTCCAGTACCTGGGTAGGCAGCTGGGGAATTTCGACTGTGAAGTCTCATCAGTGGATTTTCCATAGGTTTTTATACTTGACTCGAACGTAGTGGCGCTTATTTCGGCGCCTAATCAATGGGTAAAACCCATTGACCCACGTCGGTGCTATCTTGATAAGATAACACTATATTTATCAGCAACCATGTGCTTGATTAGCCTTTATCGGTTAGTTACTTTCCACGACATGATGTCATTGTGGAGTTAGTGCGTATCTACTTCCCGGAACATATGTGCGCCATATGGTCCTTATCTATACTGATAAGAGTCTAGACTTACCGGCCCGGAACAAATCCGAGTATGCAAGAGGATGCTCCCCGAGGTCCGAACCGAAGTCCAGGCCAAGGGATTCGGGTCTATCCCCGACTGAGTCATATGCCGCACACCAAATCCAGTCACCCAACTACTGGGAACTGGACCGACGTTTGGATGGTACACCCAAAGTATGCCCGGCTAACCGGGGACCTTGCATAATTGTGAGGCGCTTGTCCGTGGTATTCAGACAGCCACCTCCGCCATGGATACCCGAAGGTGAACCAGGCATGGGTAAGTAAGACGCAAATCATATCGGGGTGTCAAACCCGACTAGACTTGGTAGTGCATGTAACTAGGCAATAACCGGGACCTAAACTCACCGGATTGCTTGCCGAATTCAATGCTGGTTAGCATTGTAAGGGCTGCACATAAGTACGTTAGCATGAAGTATGCATACTATGAGAGAACGGAGTTCCGCAACTGCGAACTCGACGTACTTAGGGTTAGGCGTTGATTGCTGGCATATAAGCCATTTTTATCGTCAAGGACATCTAAACGCGAAGTCCCTAGAACTAGACGGACTAGTTCCAGTCATCTAAGCGACCGGGTTGCTCGATATCCGGGATGTAACTCAGTAATTGTTCTCGGCGCCAGGTGTTTAGCAAGTCGGCGATGTTAGTATCGCGTTTTCTACTCACTAACCACCGCCGTTTCGTGAAGCCAAGCTCACGAAGGTCAGGCACGCTTTCCAATTCATACAGGCTTCTCGAATGCCCGACTGCTGCCAGTTTTCCCGTAGGAACTAGACCAGGAGTGCGGGAGACCGGAACCGAAGGATCAGGAAGAGCTTTGCGTCGCTTCGACGGCCGAAGGTCGAACCTTTCGCCCTCAGGGGGTACTCGGACGACGCCTCGAACCTCCACGACCCGCTGCTCAACATAATCCTCGTTGTTCCGGGCCGCAACAACCCGATCTAAATCACCTAGAGTCCGCTGGACGGAGTCCGTCGACACCCTTACGCGCTGCGTTTTTGTGTGTACACGCGCCCGCCTCGTAGAAGAGCTCCCCGGGGTATTCCGCGCAGGGGGAGGACTTACAGGGATGGACACGGCTGCCATGTCCTTCGAGTGGCGATCGAGCATATTGTCGATCTCCAGGTGCCATGCAGTGACAACACGAGAACCAAGTTCCTTAACGTCAAAGGCAGACCATACTGGATTAAACTGGGACTTGAGAACCAGCACTTCATCGTGCTCTCTCGGTTTTGGAGTAAACCTGTTGTTCCAGCGCTGTTCGTATTGTTCTAACGCCCAGTGTTTAACCAGATCGGATGGGTAACCACGCCGGTAGTAAAGCCGCATGAGCTCTATAACTGCGTCTGTGTAGTGTTCTGGCTGACTACTCAGTACCGCCATCCTAGACATCTCTCCGATAAAGGTCGCCTTTTTGACGTCTTTCGGGTGAGCAGATATCCATGGTATGCGTTCTTTATGGTTCAGTGGCTTGCTATATGGGCGGTGTTCGATGCGATCTGTAGTAGGATCGATGTACACGTGCATATCGAGGAAGGGTGTATGCCATTCCGTCACTGACCTATCTATCAAAGCCTCAGCCAATGCTTGCATTGGCTGGGCTTTGATAGCGGGGGGGCACACCCAAAAACTTGGAATACCTTATATTTATTTGGGATGCGGCGTCGACACGCAGTGTCGATCCGCACTGCCGAACCCTAAAAACCCACGAAAACTCGCAATTACAATGTCATTACTCACTATATGATATATATTAACTATATCTATGACCTGAGACAGCAAGATCAGCACTAAGACATGTCATCATGGTCTAGCACGCACCATGAGATGATGACCCTCGCGAACGGGAACCGTTCGTGACGCCCACCAATGTATCTCGCAATTGGTGAATTTGCTAGGCATGCCTTGCGAATGGGAACCGTTCACGTCCATTCCAGTCGTTCGACGCCCGTCCTTGACAAATCTCGCGAACGGGAACCGTTCGTGACGTTCCTGGCCATGTCTCACCAACGGCAACCGTTCGGGTCCCTTCCCGTTGATCAACTCCCGTCCACACTTGACAAACCTCGCGAACGGGAACCGTTCGTGAGCTACTGGACACGCCTCGCGAACTGGAACCGTTCGTGTCCCTTTCCGTAGATCAGCTCCGTCCACACGTGACAAATCTCGCGAACGGGAACCGTTCGCGACGATATTGACGCGTCTGGCCACCCAGAATCGATCCCTCCTTCTCGTCGATCGACGCCCGTCCACACGTGATTGATCTCGCGAACGGGAACCGTTCGTGACGCTTGCTCATCCGTCGAAATCCCTCGCGAACGGGAACCGTCCGTGACCTTTGCGCGTAGCCATCCGTCCGTCCGTCCGTCCTCCCGTCCCATCTAACCCTCGATCCTTCTACCTAGGACCCTACCCACACATCTACGCCGGCCACCTATCGCCCCCTTCCATTGGTTGCGCCTGCATTTAACGCTGACAGACGCCGTTGTCGCCTCGCATATCGTGTACCCTCTGCACATCTTGGCGACTCGTCAGTTGCCACCGAAGTCGCGAGGAACAGTGCCAAAACACGTAGTGTATGCTTTCATGGCGACGCTGTGTATCCTAGTGAACACGACATCCGAAGCGGATCTCTCGCTGTGACATTGCCGCATGTCAGCGCATATACACGTCGAAATACGATGCCACGTACCTGCGTTTGCACCCCCTGTTCTAGAGTCGTTCCATACGCCCGTTGTCCCGCCATTTAATCTCGCGAATCCACCGACACTCGCATGATACCATCGTCACGTTTGGCGTGTATGTATGCGCGCGAATGGGTATCTTCTTGGTCTTCCGGTCGAAGCCATCGCGTGCAAGCGTGCATGGCCGAATAATACCGTCGTAAAGGGAGGGGGAGCTTGAGACAGGCCAGGCAGTACTGTACGCATCGATCTAGATAAGTAGGATGCAGTAGCATAGATTCAGACATACATGGGTAGCGCCAACGACCAGCAACGAGCGATCTGGGCGTCTTCGAACATGGAAACCGGCGCATCCCGTTCATAGCCTGGCGTTCGATATCGTTCGGATTCCTGAGGCCGGTATACGTGTCAGCCAACGCCTAATTGAAGTGAACCCTCTCCCAGCAGAATGGAGACTTACCCGATACGTTTAGCTGGGCATGTCGCTGTATAACACGCATCCCGGCTTCCCAGTATCCCATCTATCTACGCCACCTGCACGGGTGCCCGTCCGTCTGGGAATGAGCGGAATCGGCTGTGCATGTCCCGCGTCGCGCATTATGCGCTAGACCCTGCCCCGTAGCGCTGATACGAATGGGGAGAGGAACAGGAGTAAAGTGGAGGGCCATGGCAATCCTCCTGGTCGTTGCAGTCCCCGTCGTGGTCGTCCGTGTGGTGGTGGTGTGCGTTTGACAGCTTGCTTGACTTGAGGACTGAGCTCGGCCTTCGGAACGGGTCGGAGTTCGATCGTGCACGTGGCGTTGGTTCGAGCGTCCCGCCCTCGATCGTGATCCTTCGACATCGCCGCTAACTCCGTCCACTCTCCCATTCCAGTGCCACGCCACCACTTCGACAGCCCATACCACGCCCACACTCCAAGCGACGCCAATTCCGTTACTGCCGCCTAACAGCACGCACGGGAGCCACCGCGACGACATCCCCAGATGTGCACCATCTCGGCGGCGGCCATTTGAACTAGACGCATACGAGCGCTGCAAACGGCAGAAGATGAGAGGACTGAGGAAGACGACGCAGCACAGGCACGAGACGCGCCTACATCCCTTACTTGCTGTCCAGTAGTTTTGACCCACAGCTCATTCCTATGCGTCAGTGAACAGAGCCGATGGAGCAGCGCCCTACGAACCAGCATGGGGGGCACTGGGCGCAACGGACGACTGGTGCATCGAACGCGGCGGTGAGAAGAGAGGACGAACAGGTCAGTTAACCTGCTACGCTTGCGTCTGGCAGACTACTCACCAGCACCCATCTACTCTTCCTGCGTGCCCAGTCACGACTTTGCATATATGCCACACGCCGCTAGCGTCCACTATGCCCC
Source organism: Pleurotus tuoliensis (assembly GCA_036872985.1). Classification (NCBI taxonomy): domain Eukaryota; kingdom Fungi; phylum Basidiomycota; class Agaricomycetes; order Agaricales; family Pleurotaceae; genus Pleurotus; species Pleurotus tuoliensis. The sequence continues at coordinate 53,923 of JAYMDH010000011.1, read as the reverse complement.
ACCACCTCCGGGGGACAGCACACGATCAACGAGGTGACGGGTTAGCCTTGCCATCGCCCTACGGCACCCAAGGTTGTTTTCGGCGACGACGATGGATCAGAGCTAGCGGAAATAGGTGAGTATATGCCTCACGACCGTAACGCATACGAGGGAACTCACCCGAACGGACAGATCCATGGCGATCCGTACACGGCGACTCTGTGCGTCGCCATTGCAGTTGCGACTCACCCGAACGCTGTAGGCAGCTCGAGAGATAAAACGACAAGGCCGCTGCTGGCGTCGAGCGTCGAGTGTGCTGAGAAGGACGTCGAAATGACGGCGGGAGGTGGGAGGACACAAGGAAGAAAAGGCCGGCGGCGGTGGCGGTGGCAGTGGCGGGGGAGAGCGGATGGGCATATGAAAACGTGCTCAGAGCACCCCCGAGCAAGGCCTCGAAGAGCCAACCGAGTTGCAAGGCACTCGCAGCAGCTCCTCGGAACTGCGTACGTCCTGCGCCCCATTTCCAACGTCTACAAGACTCCTGGCACGCGACACTCATCCGCTCCAATACTCGTCAAACGGCCACTTGGTAGGCCACAAGGGGCACCTAGCGCTGGCGGCAAGGCGACGTGAACCATAGACAATCAAGGATCGCGACACTCTGCAAGGAGCAGAAGAGGAGGCAGTGATGGGAGCACGAGAGGGAAGAGAATGACACAGCGAAGGCGAACAAGGTAAGTATGCGCGTTCTCAACGAAGACGGCGCGACCCACCGAGATAACGCATCCAACAACACCTCTCTTATATCCCATATGTTCCTGCACGATGCCGAGACATCCCGTAACATCCTCTCGCTGCCAGATCCGCTATTCGTCTAGAAACCCTCCAGTCAGCGAACCACCCTGCCCGTCCACGCCCTGGAAACTCACCATATGGAAACCACCCAATGTCAAACGCGCTATTCGATGCGCTGCCCTCTGGTTCGCTGAGAAATGGGTTCGAGAACATGCGTAAAAAGGAGGTCAGCGGACAAGACAACGAGGACGACGGTGCCCAATACGCATACAGGCTCCACAACACACGACTGAGGGAGGGGATGACGGGAGAGGCCGAGAGGAGCGCACGAAGGGACGAACAGGAGGGAGGCATGGAGGAGCGAGGGAGGGTTATACGGAGAAACGAACCGAATGCATGCACACACCCGTCCTCCAGCGCCCACCCATTCTCGCGTACAACATTCAACATCTCCCACTCGCGCAGACGATGCAGTGCAGCTTCGAAACCACGGCTAGCGACGACAAGGCAAAGCAGACAATAGATGGCTAGATGACTGGGAGGCTATGTGAGACGATTGCGCGGCATGGCGGGGACGGCGGGACGACTTACACAAATGCCGCGCGCCGAGGCCTGCTAGCCCACCGGACCCCTTTGTATGAGTCGACATTGACGACGTGGCCTAGGAAGGCAGAATATTCAGCGGAGGACGGAGAAATACTGGAGGTTGCGTTGGCTTTGGTGGCGGCGAGCGTCGAGGGGTTGAGAGAGGGGGATAAGACGGGATGTGGCCACGAACAATGCAACAAGTGGGAAGGATCGGAGGGCAGGTGAAGGAAAAGTCTCAGGACGGAAGACGAAAGCGCTAGAGCGACTAAGTTGGTACGCGTGCGGCTGCAATACGACTGCAGGAGATGGGGATAGCGGGGGATGGGCGACGGCCATTGCGAGGTTAGGAACCCAGGACCCTCTATTCATTTTATATCCCGCGCTCGCATCGTAAATGTGCCCAAGTTGGCTGGGTTGGAATAGACGGATGGAGCATCGCTAGGCGGTGATATACTGATAGCATGACTATCATAGAGTAGCGTGTTCAAGATCGATATACCTAAACGTTAGAGACATCGAAACGCGCGGATGGTTTCAATAAACTTATCGCAAACATTATCGTGTATGTAACGTACCCAATACACAGAATAGACGTACAGAAACAGCCTTTGAACGTTAAACTATCGTTATCCTACACGTTACAATTGTCCTTTCGCATCTTCATGATAAATGACTCGACATATCTTACTACTTCGTTCCTTTTGCCAATGAACTTGACGAGAGTAAGCACCAGTACGTCGTTATCAGAATGCGTCCCTGTGTTGTACTTTACCATTCCCCTCCCATCGATAAATTTGACTTTGTTTTTGCCGCTAATGAGCTCATCAGACGTGGCTCGACGCATCGGTAAATTGGCCATAAGGTATGGTAGGAAAGTTGGGAATGACTGGCTTCGATTGCTTTTCCCGAATCTCGACGGGTTCCATCTTGGATCCAAAAGCACCGCCGATCCGAACTAGATATACGTGTCAACTGTCTCTTGGATGCAATAATCACAACTCTCACCTCCTTGTAAAGCGCGAGTGTCCAGTTACGTGCAGTTATACCCTTCTGCTGACGATCCTTGAATTTCTTCCTTTCCTCGGCGTACCATTTCTTGTAATCTCTGGTCGACCTTCCCAGCTTCATATTATCCAACTTATCACTGTACGCCTCTTCGAATCGCGCATCCGTATAGCTAGTCTTCCACTCCGTCGTTTTGCTATTCCAATCGATAGCAAGTTTCAATTGCACCACCGTATTGAGGATGGTATATACGAGATCCTGAGTCGCATGAGTGCCCCGTACATGGTCGATTAACTAGGAACACCCGCATTAATGAACGTATCACCAGCTTAGTATCACTTACGTCTTCGCGTCGCTCAATGCGTTTTTCCAGCTCCAGCGCATCTATCTCCTTATCCCAACCCACCTGCTCTTCGAACGTCGCTTTACTATCGACAAACTCCTCGAAGTATTCCTCCTACGCCTCTCGATTAACACACATACAGTGTGATCATCTACACTCACTCACTCACAATTTCACTGCTCCGAGGCGCATCGTATCCCGACAGCAGCCTCGAAAATGCATAGTCCTCTTCAAGCTTATGCTCTTCGAACTGTTTCTTGTACACGCTTAGCCATAGCGTCTTGACGGTACACTTCTTCCCGTCTGAGAGCATTCCTGATATGCGGTCCAGTCGTTCCTGCCCAGACACTTAATACACGACGAACATACGACGTTCGTATACACACCTCGTTAATACCGTCGCCGTTGAGGGTTTCAGACGACACTGAATTCTCATTGCCCTTCTCAATCGCGCCCCACGTCTCCACGTCGTCCTCGTTGCTCGTCTCATCCGCAACCCACGTCTCCACGTCGTCATCGTCCATTGGTTGCTCCTTATCCCGCGGAATCGACCCTTCCTTGCGAACCCTCTTCGCGCGATCTCCGTTCAGGATCCATCCAATAGTCTGCCTGCGTTTCAAACCTTTCGAAGGAGTGACGTACGTCTCTGCATCGATGTCCAAGTCGAAATTACGCCCAGAGCAAGACTCGTGCCGCTCGTCCACCATATTCGAAGACGTCGCGCTGGCCCTGGCCAGCCTCTTCTTCACTCTAGCAGTTATATCATCTAACAGGCAATACATCAGAAGACAAATCCACATAGCGGAGTTACAATGTACCAATAAGCACATCAAAGCGGAGTTATACATTGTATTGATAGGAACAGTCCGCGCGGAGTCCAGCGGAAATTGCCCAATTTGGTAAGTCTACAATGTATACAATAAGAACCATCCGCGCGGAGCAGCTCGCACATCGGAAGGCCCGAGAGATTGACCGGCAATACAGTAGAATGCTGTAGAATGGCCAGAGAAGTAGCTACATTGTTTCCAATCTTTCCTATACAGGTACACTGATGCAGCGGGGCTAGTGTCAGTGAATCGGTCCAGCATCGGACAGCCGATGTAAGCCGATTGTTTGCTATTGAGGCTGATGGTTTGAGCCAGCATGTAGCCGAGACCTACTGGCATGCTATCAGTAGAAAAATTGGGCCAAAGAAGCAAAACATCGGTATGTCGGACATCTGGTGCAGGCCGATGTTTTCCGAAACAGGCCGATGTTTTCAGCCGGTGAGTAGCAGACATGTACTGTACTGTTATACATGATACTGAGACCAAAGCACTAGCCGATTGAGGCTAAACATCACCACATCGGCCATTCAGTACAGGCCGATGTTTTGGGAAATGAGCCGACGTTTCTAGCCGGTGAGTAGCCGGCATGTCCTATGGTGTAGTATATAATTCCGGGTCCAAAATGTCGCTACAGCGGACGTCCGGTGTAGGCCGACGTTTTGCGAAACTAGGTGACGCTTTCAGCCGGTGAGTAGCAGGTATGTACTGTATTGTTATACATGATACTCAGACTAAGCCTCCACTGATTTAGGCAAAATGTTGCCACCTCGGCTGTTCGGTACAGGCCGACGTTTTGCGAAACCAGCCGATGTGGTACGCCGGTGAGCAGCCGGCATGTCCTATGATGTAGTATATAATACCAAGTCCAAAGCATCGGCGCATCACATGTCCGGTACAGGCCGACGTTTTCCGAAACAGGCCGATGTTTTTAGCCGGTGAGTAGCAGGGATGTACTGTATTGTTAAACATGATACTCAGACCAAAGCACCAGCCGATTGAGGCTAAACATTGCCAAATCGGGCATTCAGTACAGGCCGACATTTTCCGAAACAGGCCGATGATTTTAGCCGGTGAGTAACCAGCATGTCCTATGATGTAGTACACAGTACCAAGTCCACAATGTCGGTGCATCGGACGTCCAGTGCAGGCCGACATTTTCAGCCGGTGAGTAGTGGGCACATCCGATGGTGTGTGATATAATAAAAAGTCCCAAAGTTCAGTGCATCGGACGTCCGGTACAGGCCGATGTTTTCCAAGACAGGCCGATGTTTTCAGCCGGTGAGCTAGCCAGTGAGTAGCCAGCATGTCCTATGGTGTTGTATATAATTCCGGGTCCAAAATGTCGCTACAGCGGACGTCCGGTGTAGGCCGACGTTTTGCGAAACTAGGTGACGCTTTCAGCCGGTGAGTAGCAGGTATGTACTGTATTGTTAAACATGATACTCAGACCAAGGCCTCCACCGATTTAGGCAAAACATCGCGACCTCGGTTGTCCGGTGTCGCCGACATTTTCAGCCCGTGAGTAGCAGGCACATCCAAGGGTGTAGGTTATAATAACAAGTCTCCAAATTCAGCGCATCAGACGGCCGGTACAAGCCGACGTTTTCCACAACAGGCCGACATTTGTGGCCGGTGAGTAGCGAGCACATCTGACGGTGTAGGATATAATAACAAGTCCAAAACGTCGGCGCATCGGACGTCCGGTACAGGCCGACGTCTTCTGAGACAGGCCGATGTTTTCAGCCGGTGATGTCCTATGATGTAGTACACAGTACCAAGGCCCAGATTTCAGCGCATCGGACGGCCGGTACAAGCCGACGTTTTCCGAAACAGGCTGACGTTTGTGGCCGGTGAGTAGCGGGCACATCCAATGGTGTATGATATAATAACAAGTCCCAAAGTTCAGTGCATCAGACGTCCGGTACAGGCCGATGTTTTCCGAAACAGGCTGACACTTTTAGCCGGTGAGTAGCAGGTGTGTACTGTGTTGTTATACATGATGCTCAGACCAAAGCACCAGCCGCTTTAGGCTAAACGTCAGCACATCGGACGTCCGGTACAGGCCGACGTTTTCCGAGATGGGCCGACGTTTTCAGCTGGTGAGTAGCAGGTATGTACTGTATTGTTATACATGATACTTAGACCAAAACATCGGCGCATTGAACATCCGGTACAGGCCGACGTTTTCCGAGACAGGCCGACGTTTTCCGAGATGGGCCGACGTTTTCAGCTGGTGAGTAGCAGGTATGTACTGTATTGTTATACATGATACTCAGACTAAGCCTCCACTGATTTAGGCAACATGTTGCCACATCGGATGCCCGGTACAGGCCGACGATTTCCGAGACAGGCCGACGATTTCAGCTAGCTGGCATGTCCTATGATGTAGTATATAATACCAAGTCCAAAACGTCGGTGCATCGAACGTCCGGTACAGGCCGACGTTTTCCGAGACAGGCCGACGCTTTCCGAGATGGGCCGACGTTTTCAGCTGGTGAGTAGCAAGTATGTACTGTATTGTTATACATGATACTCAGAACAAAGCCACTGCTGATTTAGGCAAAATGTTGCGACATCGGACGTTCGGTATAGGCCGACATTTTGCGGAACAAGCCGACACTTTCAGCCGGTGAGTAGCCAGCATGTCCAATGGCATAGTACATAGTATCAAGCCCAAAAACTCGTAAAATCGGATGTCTGTTACAGGCCGATGTTTTTCAAAACGGGCCGAAGCTTTCAGCCGGTAAGACGCAGGCATGTCTGATGGTATAGTATATAATGGCAAGTCACAAACGTCGCCACATCGGACGTCCGGTACAGGCCGATGATTTCCGAAACAGGCTGACGCTTTCAGCCGGTGAGTAGCTGGCATGTCTGACAGTGTAGTGCACAGTACCAAGTCCAATACATCAGCGCATCAGACGTCCGGTACAGGCCAACATTTTCTGAAACAGGCCAACGCTTTCAGCCATTAAGTAGCGGGCACGTCTGACAGTGTAGTACACAGTACCAAGTCCAAAAACTCGCCACATCGGATGTCCGGTGAGGGCCGACATTTTGCGAAACAGGCTGACACTTTCAGCCGGTGAGTAGCTGGCATGTCCAATGGAGTAGTACACAGTACCAAGTTCAAAACGTCAGCGCATTGGACGTCCGGTGCAGGCCGACGCTTTCCGAAAAAGGCCAACATTCTCATCCAGTGAGTAGCAGGTATGTACTGTATTGTTATACATGATACCCAGACCAAAGCCTCCCCCAATGTAGGCAAAATGTCGCCACCTCGGCCACTCGGTATAGGCCGACGTTTCGCCACATAGGCTGACGCCTTTAGCCAGCGAGTATCAGGCATGTTCTATGGTGTAGTATACAATACCAAGTTCAAAACATTGGCCCAAGTAGGCACAACATCAGCACATCAGACAACCTATTTGGGCTGACATTTTGCAATCACATCCAACTACGTCGGTCGGAGCATTTGACATGAGTTGCTGCGCACCAGCTAGATAAGTACTGGGCTGGTTTCTTGTGTATCTCTTACCTTACATTTTACTTAGTGAGGAACACTGTTTCCTTGTTTCATATTACAGTAGCTCACATCACTTTCATACTCTTGCCCTGACTACATAGCCGGAATGCTATGTCAGTGTTGTCATATATTCTCAGCATGTTACATGGCTCCACTTTCTTTTTCCACTTTCTGGGACAATTGAGTACCTGATTCTTCATTAAAACCACCTTCAGACAGGTTGCCTTCCTTCCTATAGTCGAAACAATGGTCTGTGTTGCTGGTGCAAGGCATATAAGCATTGAAGCACCGCAATTTCTCATTATGAGACAGGTCTTTGATACTTATTGTAGGTACACAGCTAGTTACAAGTGTGAAATGTGAGGTGGAGGAAGTACTCTGAAGATAGAAGAGGTCATGAGGTTGTGAGGCTGTAGAGGAGGCGGAAGTTTAGGAGAAAAATGTTGACTTGAGCTGGCTGGTTCACAGAGAGGTAACTGAAGTATACTATCATAGTACCAGAGCTTCTTAAACAAGGAATACATGAGATGCAGGTAATATGTGGTCTAAGTATCATGTATAACAATACAGTACATACCTGCTACTCACCAGCTGAAAACGTCGGCCCATCTTGGAAAACGTCGGCCTGTCTCGGAAAACGTCGGCCTGTACCGGACGTCCAATGCGCCGACGTCTTGGTCTGGGTATCATGTATAACAATACAGTACATACCTGCTGCTCACCGGCTGAAAACGTCGGCCTGTCTCGGAAAACGTCGGCCTGTACCGGACGTCCGATGTGCCGACGTTTTGGACTTGGTATTATATACTACATCATTGGAAATGCCAGCTACTCACCGGCTAAAAACATCGGCCTCTTTTGGAAAACATCGGCCTGTACCGGACGTCCGATGTGCCGACGTTTTGGACTTGGTATTATATACTACACCATAGAACAAGCCGGCTACTCACCAGCTGAAAACGTCGGCCTGTCTCGGAAAACGTCGGCCTGTACCGGACGTCCGATGTGCCGACGTTTTCGACTTGGTATTATATACTACATCATTGGAAATACCTGCTGCTCACTGGCTGAAAACGTCGGCCCATCTCGGAAAACGTCGGCCTGTACCGGACGTTCGATGCGAAGACGTTTTGGACTTGGTATTATATACTACATCATAGGACATGCCAGCTAGCTGAAATCGTCGGCCTGTCTCGGAAATCGTCGGCCTGTACCAGGCGTCCGATGTGGCAACATTTTGCCTAAATCGGCAGTGGCTTTATTGTGAGTATCATGTATAACAATACAGTACATACCTGCTACTCACCGGCTGAAAACGTCGGCCCGTCTCGGAAAACGTCGGCCTGTACCGGACGTCCGATGTGCTGACGTTTAGCCTAAATCGGCTGGTGCTTTGGTCTGAGCATCATGTATAATAACACAGTACATACCTGCTACTCACCGGCTAAAAGTGTCAGCCTGTTTCGGAAAACATCGGCCTGTACCGGACGTCTGATGCACTGAACTTTGGGACTTGTTATTATATCATACACCATTGGATGTGCCCACTACTCACCGGCCACAAACATCAGCCTGTTTCGGAAAACGTCGGCTTGTACCGGCCGTCCGATGCACTGAATTTGGAGACTTGTTATTATAACCTACACCCTTGGATGTGCCTGCTACTCACGGGCTGAAAATGTCGGCGACACCGGACAACCGAGGTGGCGATGTTTTGCCTAAATCGGTGGAGGCCTTGGTCTGAGTATCATGTTTAACAATACAGTACATACCTGCTACTCACCGGCTGAAAGCGTCACCTAGTTTCGCAAAACGTCGGCCTACACCGGACGTCCGCTGTAGCGACATTTTGGACCTGGAATTATATACAACACCATAGGACATGCTGGCTACTCACCGGCTAGCTCACCGGCTGAAAACATCAGCCTGTCTCGGAAAACGTCGGTCTGTACCGGACGTCCGATGCACTGAACTTTGGGACTTTTTATTATATCACACACCATCGGATGTGCCCACTACTCACTGGCTGAAAATGTCAGCCTGCACTGGACGTCCGATGCACCGACATTGTGGACTTGGTACTGTGTACTACATCATAGGACATGCTGGCTACTCACCGGCTAAAATCATCGGCCTGTTTCGGAAAATGTCGGCCTGTACTGAATGCCCGATTTGGCAATGTTTAGCCTAAATCGGCTGGTGCTTTGGTCTGAGTATCATGTTTAACAATACAGTACATCCCTGCTACTCACCGGCTAAAAACATCGGCCTGTTTCGGAAAACGTCGGCCTGTACCGGACGTGTGATGCGCCGACGTTTTGGACTTGGTATTATATACTACATCATAGGACATGCCGGCTGCTCACCGGCGTACCACATCGGCTGGTTTCGCAAAACGTCGGCCTGTACCGAACAGCTGAGGTGGCAACATTTTGCCTAAATCAACAGTGGCTTTGTTCTGAGTATCATGTATAACAATACAGTACATACCTGCTACTCACCGGCTGAAAACGTCGGCCTATCTCGGCAAACGTCGGCCTGTACCGGACGTCCGATGCGCTGACGTTTTGGACTTGGTATTATATACTACATCATAGGACATGCCAGCTACTCACCAGCTGAAAACGTCGGCCTGTCTCGAAAAAGTCGGCCTGTTTCGGAAAACGTCGGCCTGTACCAGACGGCCGATGTCGCGATATTTTGCCTACATCGGCAGTGGCTTTGTTCTGAGTGTCATGTATAACAATATGGTACATACCTACTACTCACTGGCTGAAAGCGTCACCCAGTTTCGCAAATTGTCGGCCTACACCAGACATCCGCTGTGGCGACGTTTTGGACCGGGAATTATATACTACACTATAGGACATGCCGGCTGCTCACCGGCTGGAAACGTCGGCTCGTTTCCCACAATGTCGGCCTGTACTGAACGGCCGATGTGGCGATGTTTAGCCTAAATCGGCTGGTGCTTTGGTCTAAGTATCATGTATAACAATGCAGTACATATCTGCTACTCACCGGCTGAAAACGTCGGCCTGTTTCGGATAACGTCGGCCTGCACCAGATGTCTGACATACTGATTTTTTGCTTCTTTGGGCCGATTTCTCTACTGATGCATCATCTATAGCATTCCAGTAGGTCTCGGCTACGCGCTGGCTTAAACCATCAGCCTCAATAGCAAACAATCGGCTTACATCGGCTGTCCGATGCTGGACCGATTCACTGACACTAGCCCCGCTGCATCAGTGTACCTGTATAGGAAAGATTGGAAACAATGTAGCTACTTCTCTGGCCATTCTACAGCATTCTACTGTATTGCCGGTCAATCTCTCGGGCCTTCCGATGTGCGAGCTGCTCCGCACGGATGGTTCTTATTGTATACATTGTAGACTTACCAAATTGGGCAATTTCCGCTGGACTCCGCGCGGACTGTTCCTATCAATACAATGTATAACTCCGCTTTGATGTGCTTATTGGTACATTGTAACTCCGCTACCTGACAAATCGACGTGCATACATCTCGAAAACTCACCGTACAACTGATTCTCTGCATCGCCTACGAGACTTCCACCCCGCGTAGCTCTCAAGTCATGTATCGTATTCGACGTAGCATTCGCAATCGTCTCGATGAAGTCGAATTGCCTGCGGAGTTCGTCGACGCCGTGAGTCCCATTCAATTCGCCATTCGAGTCTGACACGAGTTTAAACAACCTCCTCGTGCTCAGGAACATCTTGCACGCCGATTCGACGGCGTTATCGATGCTGATCTTCGCGGAAGCATTTGTCGACATCGTTGGCATGGCAGTACGAACAGACGCGACTGACATCGACACCAAGACGCTCTCATATTCAATGTCTTTTCGTAACAAGAAGATCTCACTTACCCACGCCTAAACCACTGCCTCAACCACGAACGTATTCTGCGAATCCTTACAGAGCTATGCAAGATATTGACATTCGTCAGGCGGCCGCTTATTCGTTTAAACAACCCCACTATAAACAAATTACATCAGACGCACCGCATATAACGTAGATACCCAGTAAATATTCCATCGGTTTGATCGATCGTCGCTGAGTTCGCTTACTCCCTGAATGTATTATTTCTTTTCTACATGGTCCCTATTGTAAACTCTCGTGCGTAAGTCTCGTCAAACGATCCGAGCGACTAAGCGTCTACTCACCTCTACCATCACCACCACCTCCACCACATTGTCTACTACAATCAACCTACACTCGACAAACGACACTCGTCTTAAATGCGAAAAGACGCGCTCGTGTTCACGCGCACGAGTACGCGTTCGCCTCTCTCATCTCATGTCGACTCATTCCAACAAGGCCTCCCTCCAATGCCCTCGATTCGATCCGTCGATGCCATCTGCGCACTTCCCAAACACGAGTTCAACGAAATAGCTCATGCTATTCACAAGTTATTCGCAAAGAGAGGGTTTAGAAAGGAGATTGAAGACGTTACAGGCCGCAGGAATGAAGATCTAGTCTGGGTAATCGCGTACCTTCTTCAGGTCGACTGCGTTATACTGACTATACCAACGATCGACACGAACGGGAACCGTTCGTGAACATCTTAATTTGGAATCTCATACGCCAGGTGACGATCGCCTCCTACTTCCATCAATCAGTCGTCAGTGTCTGCTTCCCTGTCATACGGAGCCGAGTGGGTCCGCTAGCGTTTAAGACGACCTTCTTAGCGAACGCGTTGACGACCCCTTCCCTTCATCCCTCTCGTCTCTTAGCATTTCCAGTCATCGACGAAAAGTTGGCGCAATACATCTGATCGTTCAGCCTGCGAGGAACATCCTGCAGCCTGACATAGATCTGACCGTTTGGCCTGTTAGGAACGTCCTACAGCCCATTGTTTAATGATGTCGCGTCCGTCTATCGATGCAATGGAAGAAGAGATCAGTTTGTGCGTTAAACGTGAGTAAATATATCCTTTCCTACTTACAACGACTCATATATAAGTAGCTGGGGTTGTTCTTACTTTTCGACGCCAAGATGGTTATTTCAACTGTTCTTGCGACTTCAAGACGTTGCACGAATCCATCTTCCGTAGCCATTATCGTGAATGCCATTCGAACGAGCCATCGGGAGGGTTACTCAGTAGAATGTCTCGAACGTTCAGCTACGTCGCATCCGCGATGTCGACTTCATCGTTTCGGAGGAAACATACTCCTTCGCTAGAGTCTGAAACCCCTGGAAAGCGCAGGCGTCTTGAGTATATCTCCACTCCACGTCTACCGTCTCACGAGGCATCACGTACCTCGTCTATCAGATCCTTATTCTCGACACAGACACTCTCCCTATCAACCAAAATACTCCGTTCGAACTATATTGACGTAGACGACGATAATGATGTCTCGATGTCGCCTTCGTTGCATCACAATCCTCCACCAAACCGCCTTCTTCAATCGTCACAGCTGTTCACGTCGCGTCCACCGTCTGATCGTAACAGTAGCTCGTCAATCATGTCATCGGACTCCCGTTTAAGCAATGAACCCAACCCTCCGCAGCCCGTTCCATCAGATCAACGCCTAGACACACAAACAGCCCATTCTCATATTCGCTCACTCGGGCTCTTTGTCCATAAGCCAACAAATGTTATCGTTTGCGTACAGTGTGCGAGTTGCGTGCCCGCAGATAACGCATTCGCCCATATCTCAAAGGCTTCCTCGGGATGCAGAAGTTCTATATGGCGTACTCTCGACGCGGCCTACATCGAACAATGTTTACGGGTATGCGACGCGTTCCAGTCAATCCAACTACCATCACTCGACTCTTCTGTAGCGCCACTCCCCGTAATACCTGTCACGAAAGGGTGGTTATGCATCGTTGATCCATATCTGCAATGCTTCAATGAATGTTTCGCCTCCGAAAGAGCTAGGGATCGTCATTTTTTCGAGAAGCATAAAGACATTGTCGATCGTAGCAAGCATTACGTTGCTGCGGATATCCAGAGAATATACAATTATCGCGGAATCCAGCGATGTATCCGCGTCAATGTCCTCCCCCCTAGCACAGAGCCTCCTCGTTACGACGCGTTTCTAGCATCCATTCCAGGCAACGAGCCCCTGCCCAAGTCGGATACTGTATCTCTGATAACGCAGCCGACTGTATTCGAATCGATTTTGCATTGGGACGCGGCGTTGGTTGGCGTCGACATCAAATACCTCAAATCGTACCCTCATCCACCATACGCAGATGCCCAAGAATATGACAATATGCCAGCCTTGATTGTCCGATACATCGTAACCGTCGCAGAGAGTATAAAACATGGAGGGCATCGTCAATTGTTACAGCAAGTCCATTCTCCTGAACTGTACGTCTTTTTCTTTATTCGAACTGGCTTAATCTGACTTGATGTTCAAGGACGAAGCTCCACCATTCCCCACTTCGATATCCGAAGCAAAAGTCCACGTTGGACAGCTACGCCCATATCTTTTCCTGCTACTTGACAATGTTGGTTCGCAGCGTCAGACAGCCCATCCCGGGGTATCCTATTCATATGACCGCAGAGCAAACAAGCCTAAGTTCGAGATTATATTCGTCTTCCAACGACAGCACTATATCCGACGACGATTTGCATTCGCATATCCACGAGCTATGTTGGGCGCTGCTGTCGAGTCACCCTATCGAACACGCGAAGAACGAACTCAATACCCCCATACTTCGCTTCCTTATCGCGCACCATCTCGTTCCAGATGGCAATGGAAACTTCAAGAAAGCCCAGACCCTCTCCCATACGCTGAGCGCGATCCAATGGTGCTGGCAAGCCATAGGATATACCGAATGTCTTCGCCGTGCCGATGAATACCCTGACGACGCTTTTGGGTAAGTTTTATAGTATCCCAGTCAATATAAGACTTACGCTCAATGACAAGGGCATATCGAGATCGAGTCAAGCCGTATCTTCAGGAAATGGAACGTACTCCGTTCACGACCCTCAGGACAGTCATCCACGTCAATACTTCAATCGCAAAGTCCGAATATTCCCTCCCTAGGTTCGTAATGGCGATGGACAAGTCATACTTTAGCGTCGACGGGCACCCTATCCCGTTCACCAAGTTTAAAGAATACGCTCTCGGTCTAATATCGAGCGCGGAATCCAAGCTCAACGCAGTACTTCGCGATTGGCAATTTGACGACATCGATACGAAAATCAAGACCGCTTTAAATATAGGCGATCATCAGAATACGTTTCTAGATAGGTTGCACGACATGGGCGCTGGATATTCGTTCTTTTCTGACACTCGAAACCACCTCAAAAACGATCGTAACCTCCTGCTGAAACATTTCCTTCGAGAAGGTTGCGAAGAGTTCGCCACAAGTATACCTGGCGTGACGCCATCTGAGGTATTCAAACCAGGTAAGTTAATGTCGTCGTTCTGTTTGACATGATAGCTTAAACATTTCAAGTCAACTGTCGTCTTTGGCTTGACGAAGTTGACTCTCTAGTCAGCACGTTATATGCGGCGACCGTCACCACCTGGCCAGGCGCGGGTCGTGGTTCTGAGCTTGACCACTTGACGTATCGCAACGACCACGGAAAACGGCATATGTTCTTCATCAACAACATCCTTACTTTCGTCACTTCGTATATCAAGACTCAGCAGATCACGGGACGTGCTCCATTAATTCCCCGTGGTGTCGACCCGCGCCTCGCTAGAGTGTTCATCATCACCATAAACTTTGTGTATTATGCGGCGTCTGTGATATCTGCCCAATTGAAACAGCACGAGCAGTCTATCGCGTATACTCGATACGTGTTCGTATATCAGGGAGTTCCAATGAACGCCGAACGCATGACCCGCGTTCTTCGAAAGCATACTATGCCCGCTTTTCACATAGAATTCGGTATACGCGATTGGCGACACGTTATGAAGTTCGTATTGCGACACAAGGCTGACATAGCGCTCGAGCCTGAGGACGAAGAAGAGCAGAACAAGGATCCCATCAACTCATTATTCGGTCATAGTGGTCGTATCGGAGACCATGTATACGCTATTGAGAGTTCCACGCTGGACTCTATATCCGCCGTGGACGTCACTCGTGCGCATAGGTATGGTATCGCCTACCAACAGTATTTGGGATTGTGGCCAGATCTCTCAAGCATCGACGTAGTAGACGACGTAGAGAGCAAAGATCTTGCTAAAGTAAGCATTCCGTCTCCATTCTGTACTCGATTATGACGGACATTATTGTACAGCGCAACGGCGATTCGACGACTCATACAAGCAGTCCACGAGAGGCCGCCGATTTGCTGGAACGAGTTCTCGATCGTGTTTTACCGGTAGTAGGCGATCAGCTCACATCCATGGTTTCGCGAGCTTTGTATAACGGTCTACCTCACCCTACGCCCCCATATCTTCCGTCTTCGTCCGCTGTAAATGTCCATCCGTCTCGTCTCGACGTCGTCAAAAAGTTATACGGCTCTGAGAGCTTTCAGTCCCCACAGCAAGTGACCATGTTCGAGTATATATTGCAGAACACGTATACTGTCGTTGGTATACTTCCAACCGGGGGTGGAAAGTCTCTCATGTTTTACGGACCAACGCTAGCAGAAAAGGACGGCATCACCATTGTTATCTCGCCGTTTGTCGCCTTGGCAGATGAACAGTTTGAAACTGCCCAGCAGTTGGGTATATCCGTCAGTCGTTGGCCATCTTCTGCTACGGACATCTCATCTACTCGTCTTCTCGTTGTATCTGCTCATGCCGCGGGGACAAACGATTTCGTCCATTTCGTACGCGCATCCGCTGAGCTAGGCTTAATACGACGAATCATTTTTGACGAGGCCCACCAAATAATTCTCTCTTCCCAATACAGAGATTGCTACGATACCCTGCCGCTCCTCACTCGAACTGGAGTCCAAGTCCATTTTCTGAGCGCCACGCTACTTCAATGCAGTATCGACGAGATTATTCGGATCTCATGTATACCTCCCTCTACCGTCTATGTCATCCGGGCACCGACGTTTAGACCCAACATCCGCTACGACGCGCAACATTTCTCGAATAATCCCGACAACAGCGTGTACAACCAAATGATGGATCGAGTTCAAGAGTTATGTTCAGAACATGTAGATGGACTAGACGAAGACGGACGAATGCTCATCTATTGCGGTTCATACAAGGAATGCGATGAAGTATTCGAACGCACTCGTTACCCCATCCATCGTGCCAAAGGTTCTATCCTTTGAAGCCCTGGCTAATGGAGCATTTAGCAGGACTGATTTTATGATTTTTTACCGCTGCCTCACACAGTAAAACCCTTTTCATCCAACTAATCTTAGTATGTGCGGACAAATCATGACAAGAGACGAGCGCAATAACATATCATTGTATATATCTGCATGTATAGATACTTCAGAGTAACATATAGCGTTAGAGAGCTCGTGAACGAGCTCTCTAACGCTAACTCTTGATCCACCCATGACCACAACCGAGCCTATATAACTCACTTTCATATGGATCATGGTCAGAGATCAGCCATCTTCGACCCACTTCACTCGAAGACCTCACCGAGGAGCTTAGTCACTGAGTATTTTTGAAGTTTAGCCAATGTTTGCGCATGCATAAAGCTATCACTCACCTATGAAAGATGACTCGGAGTCACCACCAAGCGAGCACTCAAAGCGTTAGAGCTCGTTTACGAGCTCTAACGCGGACAAGGCACTGTACCATCATCTAGGATTTAGGGCTTGGGTGTTAACGTTTAGGGTTCAATATATTTTATTCAAGAGCTCGGTGACGAGCTCGTCCTGTTAGCGGTTAGGTTGTGTTAAGGTTTGTGAGTTACGCAAGACGAACTTACCATTGAAAGACTCGGAGCCAACATTGAGCCCCCACGCAAAGTGTTAGAGCTCGTTTACGAGCTCTAACACGGACTTTACACTGAACCGCGATCTATGCGTAGGCGAGGAGACAGGAGCCTCCGGGTTACACACGTGAGCAGAGGAGGCAGGCGTAGGCAGGCGAGGAGGCAGGAGCCCGCAAAAGCTGTAGGCGACAGGCGTGAGCAATCGAGGAGACAGGGGCCCGCAAAAGTTGCGGGCGACACACGTGAGCAGGGCGGGAGACAGGCGACAGACGTCAGCAAGCGAGGAGACAGCGAGGAGACAGGGGCCCGCAAAAGTTGCGGGCGACACACGTGAGCAGGAAGGAGACAGGGGCCCGCAAAAGTCGCGAGCCACACACTAGTTTCGGATGGCGAATCGATTTCATTGTAGAGGTTACGCTCTACCATATCCGTAAAAAACCTAGACTTTTTAAGGTGAGCACATTTGACAAACGCCGTGATGCCCAGCGTATGTGCACCCACCTGGTTTCGCGTCTTCCTGTTTGCCCCAAGCGAAGTCGCTGTACCTGCCAACTTGAGACTACAGTCAGCAACGCAGAGATAAAGAGTGAATACCCACCCACGCACCTGCCAGAGTACCACGGTACCTATCTTCGCGTCTGCCCCCGTCATTGTTCTCCAAAGTGCCCAGCGTACGCGCACCCACCTGGCCTCGCGTTTTCTTGTTTGCCCCAATAACCCCATCGCCACCATCGTTCTTCACCAAATTCCTGACCTTCCTTTATCAAAATGATTCCAAGATGCACTGATACCCTGACGACACGAATTAGGATGCCTACGCAGCGCTGGTAGAGGGATCGTGTCGGCCCCAAACAGACAAACTCCACGTCGCTAGGTATGGCGTTACATGCCGAGAAGTCGACGATCGATGACCATGGACCACTGGCCGAGCTACCGTTGCTCGATGAGCAAGGGTGCCGAATGAGGGCCTAACCGCTGGTGAGGGTCGACCTCGACGCATAGCCGTGAATCCAGTTTTCGGAAATGGGCCGGGGTTCGTACAAAAGCCAAGTAGTCGATGGTCGATGACCATGGACTACTGGCCGAGCTACCGTTGCTCGATGAGCAAGGGTGCTGAATGAGGGCCTAACCGCTGGTGAGGGTCGACCTTGACGCATAGCCGTGAATCCAGTTTTCGGAAATGGGCCGGGGATTGTATGAAAGCCAAGTAGTCGATGATCGATGACCATGGACTACCGGCTGCGCTACCGTCGCTCGATGAGCAAGGGTGCTGTTGGGATCCTGATGGTAGTATAGCGGAGAGCGCTAAATGCTTAGGCAATACAGTTGGATTAGAGTCCGATCGGACTCAGCAACTACAAACGCTCAGAGCGCCAATTTTTGAGCATCAACCACCAAGCCCCAGAAGTACTTCAGGTAAGTTTTCCCCCCTCCCATACTCCCTCCCCTCCCTCCTCAATCAATCGCCACGATCATCGATTGTCGCGATTGTACGGCCTCCGCCCACAGTCATCGACTGTCGGCGTGCCCACTTTATCGGTTTCTTCACCCATAGCGCAATAGTTTCACCCTTTTTACCACTCCATACTACCCATTATCTCCAAGCCCTATCCGCCACGATCATCGATCGTCGCGATAGCGCGGCCTCCGCCCACAGTCATCGACTGTCGGCGAGGCCTTTTTGAACTTCTTCATCACCCATTCGATACTGACTAACTCTCAGAATGGTTCTCACTGCTGAACAAGTCAAACAAAACCCCGAGCTCCTTCGACAAAACCGCTCTAAGAGCAGTAAGTTATCATGCATATCGTCCATTTTCTCTTCTCTTACTAAACTTCATAGCCTTCGGCTACCTCGATGGTGTATTTGGAGGGGTTCTTTTCGATGGGCAGGCTTTCATCACCACCCCGAATGCCGATCAACTACCTGAGCCGATCCTTGGGCTCGTTATACCCGTTCAACTGAAGAAGGATGGGAGATTTGGAGCCGAGGATCCGTTCCAGCGACCTCAGGTGTACGTTCGCCAGCACCCGCACCTCGCATGCATTCGCCGTCCCCCCTCGACCGATTCGACACCAAAGATATAATGTTTTTCAATCCGTCTGCCGATACTCATTTCCTTACCTCTCATTCATCACGCCTCGGACTTTTACACCCTAATTATGTCTCGCGTCTTCGTCAACCCTCCATTCAGCTTGCGCAACGTTATTACGCCTTCATGGATTCTCGCCAAGACCTCGAAAACTCGTACGCTCGCAAGCACTTCGACGGTCATGTCACTCAACTGAAGATCTGGATTGCTCGCCTCGAAAATACAAAAGCGTCATGGCCCGACATCCTCTTCTCATTTACGCAAGCCCAACGGCACTATCTCGAGTTGGAGGCGTTCCTCGAATACATGCAAGTTCGCCAACCCCTTATGAACAGCACTGAATACGGCGAGATTCGGCGGCCCGCTGGCGATTTTATTGGTGCTTTCACCAACAAAGTTGTAGTCGTTGAGGAGTTTGCCAAAGCGGGCGTGCCTGTCTGGCTCATTCGACCCATCAAGGAGTTCAACGAGCTCACTCGCATTGACGCTGTAACCACCCCCACTCCTCGCGAAGACTCCTCCATCGAATTACAGCCTTGGCGTGGCCACAAGACGCTCGCGTGGAACCAGGCAGCTGACGATCCCCAACGCCATAACAACCTCATGCTATTCGGCCGTGAGTTTTTGGCCTACACTGACTTTGGGCGCACCTCCGCGGTGAGGGACACTATCGAAAGGCCCCCTGCTGTCCCCAGTTTCGGAGACGATTTCTCTGCTGGGCCTTCTCGAGGTCCCCCTCGTCGCATGGTTAAGCGCACTCACGGACGTAAGTTTCAGAATATCGAGCCCCTCCCAGCCTTGCTTACCCGTCTCTTGACAGCCATCAAACCCCGCATCAACCTCCACCCAACGGACATCGTCCATTTCAAACCGAACCCCCATCCGATGATGCCTCTGATGATGGAGGCCTGGGCCCACGGCTTGTCCACCGTCTCGATCACAGCAAACGAGGTTTCCCCACAATATGTCGAAGGGGACAACGGCTTCATTTTCCCTCCTCCCTCCGTTTTTCTCCCCCCTCAAACAGACGGCGCTTTGAAGCCTCGCCAGTTGAAGATCCTGCACGCGTACATCAGACACTGCGACATTCTCCTCCTTCGCATGTCGCCTCGCAACTCGCCTACTTCCATCCCGCGCGGCAGTTGGTGTCGCATTCTTGCCCCCGAGCGGCGAAATCAACACCCCACTCATGCCAATGCCGCCAGCTCGACGAATACCCCCGACTCCCAGCCCCCATCCAAGAAGCCGAAAATCGACAAGCAATCGCAGCGCCGAAACGAGCTTCACACGCTCCTCGATCAATGGACGAAGGAACTCGACGAAGACAATGCGCATCGCAACGAACACCTCGCTTGGGCTGGCGAGGAACTTCCTCTCGACAGGTGGCCACATGATCGTGCCACCGAACGCATTCTATACGAAGTCAATGAGATCAACCTTCGTTGGGAGTTCCGCATGCTGGATCAGCGGATGGCGGCGGGCACAATCTCGCAAGATGCTCACGAGGACCTCGTAACGCAATGCTTTCCTTCGTCCAGCTTCGCAGGGGATGCGGGTGGGGACCACATGAGCGTAAAGTATACCACAGCATGGCGCGGCCTCTCCAATCCCATCGACAAGCAAAGGTCCAAGTACGTCCTCGCTCTCTCTCGCGTTCTGGCAGAATGGAAGGAATGTCCTGAGGAGATCGTCGCTGCCTCGAAAAAAAAAGAGATCGACACTGAGCTGACCTCCCTCGAGCGAGCTTGTGCCTCGTTTTACTGCCGAAAATTCTTTTTTTTCTTCGCTCGAGCGCCGTCCGTCCCCCATCGTACATCCATTGACCCCACGATCTACATAATGCCTTGAATTTGCACCACCGTACATTCATTTTTTGTTTTCATCTTGCACGCGTTATCGCTCTATCGTACATGCTATTTTTTTCGTTGCGTCGCTAGCAATTATCACTCCATTCACGATTTTACTCTGATATGATAAGATAAACCAGCGATGATAAGATAAATACACGATGATAAGATCGCATGATGATAAGATCAAGTTTGTCATTGCTTAATCACAAAGCTGATGGAAAACACAACAAGTTCATTTCCGTTGCTCCCTGCACACTGTCGTCCTCATCGAGCAGCCTCATCGAGGTTCCTCGATGGTTCGATAAGTCGGCGACACGATCATCGATCGTCTCGCTGACCCAACTTCTTACCTGGAGCGCATCCGATGGACCGCGATGCACGCCAAAACCGGACGCCTGCACACCTGCTCACTGTCGTCCTCGTCGAGCAGCCTCATCGAGGTTCCTCGATGGTTCGATAAGTCGGCGACACGATCATCGATCGTCTCGCTGACCCAACTTCTTACCTGGAACGCACCCGATGGACACCTTAGGACGTCAAAACCTGACGCCTCGACGACTACGTACGCTCTCGACTTCTTCATCCATGCTGTCGTTATGAATTAACACCAATCTGACAGTCCCAGTGCATCCTCAGTATGACGAGCTCTGCCAAGAGAGATCTGCGGAGAAGGACCTCCATGTGAGTTCGCGTTCTAATATCTGACAATCACTCATATCACACTTCCTACAGTGACATCTTCTCTTTCCTTGCATCCGACGTCTCCGTCGCCCATGCTATTAAAGGTGGGTACGACGACCATTTTACGCTCAACCTTTGCTCACTTTGCCCCCAGTAACCACGGCCGTTCCCTTTGCTGTCATCCACTGTTCATACACCACCATTTCTTCCTTATCTCTGCTCAGCTTGCAACGATACAATCATCGATTGTCTCGTAACAACCACAGGGTCATCGACTCTCGGGTGGCAATTCTTTCCTGTTGTCTTCTTACCACTATCATTGCCATTCTCATCGTTTAGATCACCCACGGACTCTTACTGTAATTTTCTACAATTGTAATTCTTTTTCTTATTCCAATCAGGACGGCTTTCCTCTACGTATAGAGTGTATCACGGTCATCGTCTTCCATTTCCGGTACTGTATTGCTTTGGACGGCCTTTTGTAGTTACCAACGTCACCTTTCCTCTTCGTTTCCCCCATTACCATCGTACTACCAATGCCTTTTTGCAGCCACTGTCAAGACGAGTCGGGTCCCAACCATGAGCATTTGGCACACCCCGACGAAGTCACGATTAAACCCAATGGTAATTCCTACAAAACAGCCAACTTAATTTAGTCTAACCTATACCTCATCAGAATCGGACCTCTTTACGATACTTCGCACGACCAGCTATCACTATCAGTGCCCCATCTGCAAAGAGACCTACAATCGCGAGATCGACATTCGCAATCATGTCTCAGATGCTCACACGCACGATATTTCGCGGGCGAGTTCCACCCAGGGCTCCACATTCGCACTCGACATTTCACCTTTGGCTTCGAAACGAAGGCCACATCCAGTAGACAATGACGTCGTAGCCAACAAGCGACAGCGAATGGACGCATCTTCCACACCATCCCCTTCCGTATCCTCTGCCATTCCTGAACCGGCATCCGATCTTACTCTAGTTTCTTCCAGCCCCGTACCTCAGTCAACCCCCGAACTTCCTGTGCATTCCTTTCGTCGCGCTTGTAGACGTGACGTAGTCAAACATTTCACCCTACAAATGGCCGGAGTCTATTTTCATGCGCCTACTCGTTTGCTCGTGTGTGTCGAATGTAATACCGCCGTCCCCCCCACGTATCTTCCTACTCATGTGAATGATTCGTGCCCCCGCACGGTCATATACGACCGAGACGCTTTGGCCTCCAAATTGCAAGATCTTCAAGCTTACTTGGCCCCCAATCTCCCTACCGAAGGCTTGGATACCCCCATCCCACTTCTTCCTATCGTTGATGGTTGGAGATGTGAGACTCCTGGGCCTTGCTTTGGCCACGTATTCGGGGCCACCTCGACCAAAAACGCTCATCATCGAGACCACCACCTCGACCAGGAGCCTAATTTCAGCGACGTACGATGCCAGCAAATATACAAACTACGCAGTATCACCACCTATGTCACCATCAAGGGTACTGCCGACCCCCTTGACACATCGATGCCCAATATGAGGAGCCTTTGGGGTGATCTTAAAAAGAAACTACAAGCGGACGGTGTTCTGACCCTCAAGGATGAACGTGACGTCAGTCGCACTCAGTTATCACCGTTGGAAAACGTCACCAAGTGGCATTGCGCTCTTGAGACCGCCGATTTGATCCTAGTCCGACTCTACTCGCGTAAACCTGAACCAGCCCCGAAGCCTACGATTTACCACCGCTTATTCGACGCTTTTAAACGATACATTGTGGACATCGTGGCGCCAGTCCTTGAGAAGAGGAGTAACACCATGCTCCTACGTCTCATCAACTCCTCGGACAAGTAAGTTTCACTCGGTACTTCTCTTCGATAGTTGCCCATTCACCATGATCCAGAGGCGTTTGCGATCGCTATCCGTTCCGTCTCCCTCAGAACGCGAAGACGGTTTCTGACTATGCCTTTACGTTCTCATGCATGATGACTTTCATTGTCCGCGCGGTACAGCAGCCCATCCCTGGCTTCGCCCTTGATGTCACTGAATCCCAGCTCCATCACATCAACGAGCTCGTGGACAAGGAGATTCCAGGGGAACTACACCTCGCGCCTCCATCTTTTTGGGCGGACTTGCACTCTCTTTGCTGGTCGATCTTGACCAGTATCCCGCTGTCGACGGACATGAACGAGCTGGACATACCTTTAACCCGATTTCTGATTGCATACCATTTGAGGGACGACTGCAGCTCCCGATTCAAGGCTCCGTCACTCATCTGCCACAACATGATCGCCATTCAATGGTGTTGGCGAGCGATGGCGCTGTATCAATGCAAACAACTCGCTCCCCAGAATCCCAAAGGCGAGATAGGGTAAGTCTTCCGTTGTCTTGAGTAAACCCCAAGTTAAACCTTGCGACTAGCGTATACGAAGGCATATCCGAACACCTTACAGAGTCTTCCCACTGTCCTTTTGCCGTACTACGCTGTCATATCCATCCCATCACGGCAATCTCGATGCAAGAACCTAGCCTACCTCTTTTCCTCATGGGCACGGACATGGAAACCTTTTCTTTCAAGTCCCACCCATTCTCGATGTCCGCCTTTAAGAAGTTTGCTGTCGGCCTCGTCGTTGCATCAGAGACGTTGATACTCGCGATTCTCGATGGACTTGATATATCCAGCCTGGAAGAACAGATCGACGCTGCGTTGTCACTCGACAATAGCGAGAGATGGTTCAAGGACGTACTACGTAACGATGAAACGGGCTATTCCTTTTTCACCGACGAGAGGAATGGATTTCGCCGACATGAGGATTTGCTCATGAATCACCTCTGTCGCGCCAACAGCAACGTGTACGCGTTCGACACTCCTGACGGTCTTCAACTCAAGCCCAATGCCCTATCTTCATTCATACATGATGTGGATGAACTCGTTGAACATCTTTATGCCGCGCTTAATTTTACCTGGGCAGGAGCTGCGAGGGGCACTGAAATCGAGGACATTCGTTATCGCAACGGACATGCTTCTCGCAATATTTACTTCACCAATGGCGTACTCACATTCGTCACATTCTACAACAAGACCCAGCACAACACGGGTCGACCATCCATGATCCCTCGCGCTGTTCCTCCTCGTCTAGCACGCCTCTTCATCATTCTGATCGCTGTTATCTATCCCTGCGCCAGAGTCATCGCTGCCATCCTGCACTCCAAACAACATGCTGTCCTGTACGAAACATGTATATTCGTCCATCGCGGCCGACCACTCAACACTGAGCGAATGACGGAGATTCTCCGTCGCTTCACTCAAGAATCATTTATTTTCCCGCTTGGTGTTAGGGACTGCCGTCATCTGATGAAATTCGTCCTCAAGCATGCTGTAGGCGTTGCGTTGCAGGATGAACCCACAGAAAACTCGTCATTGTATCGCATACTGGATGAACTTTGGGGACATTCATCCAAGGTTTCCCAAACTTACTACGTGGTCGAGCAAGACACGTTCTCGCATATCGCTTCCAAAGACGTCACGAAAGCGCAAATATTCTCCTTGGCGTACCATGAATGGCTCGGTATTGGTTACCAGCACCTACCCGCCAACCTACAAATTCAGTCTCTAGAGCCACGCCAGACTCAGACCCAGACCATCGCAAACAAGGTCGACACTGCTGCAATTGTACAATCGCTCTATGCAACGATTCCTGTCCTTGGTGATGCGCTCCAAGCGACCGTCTTTGATGCCGTCCAAAAATTTATCAACTTGCCAGCGGTGTTGCCCCGTCAACCAGAATCGAACGAACCTACCATCTGCAAGTCAACTCCAATCATCGTCCATCCCATGCGCAAGTTGGCGTTACAACGGCTTTACGGGACAACGGAGCCTCGATTCACCAGCCCACAGCAAGGCGAGATATTCGAACTCGTTATGCAGAACACGCGACACGTGCTGGGGATTCTCCCTACCGGTGGAGGCAAGAGCCTCATGTTTTACGGGCCACCGCTTGTAGAGTCGGAAGGCATTACAGTCGTAATCAGTCCCTTCGCCTCTCTAGCTCACCAACAGTACACAGAAGCCAAGTCGCATGGAATCGACGTCGTTCATTGGCCATCACCCGATATCGACTGTTCCAATGTTCGGTTACTTGTTGCGCACGCCGAGCATCTCATCAGTGGACAACTTGACGACTGGTTACTTGCCGCCTCACAGCTTAGCCTATTACGACGGATAATCTTTGACGAAGCCCATGAGATCCTCACCTCAAGCAACTACAGGGACTGCTATTCCAAAGTCAAACAGTTTATGGATCTAGGCGTCACGCTTGTCTTCCTCACCGCGACTATGTATCGCCAGAGCATCCCCGCACTTGCCAAAGCCTTTGCCATCGATCAATTGGAGGTGATAGCCGCTCCAACCGTTCGCCCCAATCTACGGTACCAGGTGGACGTACATAGTGACCAGGCCCTTCTCTATCATACCTTGCTCGATGCATTCCAATCTGCGTATAACCGTCGAACGGAACGAGAGCGACTTCTCGTTTATTGTCGGTCATACAAAGAGTGCGAAGTCGTTAGTAAGATGCTACACATCCCCACTTACAAGGCCCATTACACTGGCGATCCCACAGAAGATGCGAAGAAGAAGCAACAGTGTCAAGATGACTGGCTAAGCGGGATAACGCCTGCTCTGGTCGCGACCACTGGCTTTGGGACAGGAATCAACCATCCTCATGTCACACACGTCTTCGTTATCAATCCCTATGATATGGTTGGTGTCACTCAACAAACGGGGCGTGCGGGTAGAAGTGGAGATTTGGCACACACCGTAGTCCTGGCCCATCGCAAGTACATACCCAAGCCCTGTCCAGACCTGGCCTCGGATCATGCAGGCCAGCACCGCCTCTTCAAGCTACTTACCCTGAACACTTGCCGTCGAATTCCTTTAGGCGAGTTTGATGAAGAATCCCATTCCTGCCACTCGCTACCAGGTTGCATCCCATGCGACTATTGCGAACTGTTGCAGGTAAGTTACACCTCGTTTGCCATATTTCCACTCATGCCAACGTGGAATCAGGACTCGGCCCCCGTCCCTCCCCGCTATACCTATGCCCCTCGCGTCAATTTCGCCCACGCGAATAACCTGCATTCCTCGAGAGCCTTGAGCCCGACACCAACCCAGGTCACTAGCTCACCCGTCAGGAGTTCCAACGCCTCCACATCGGACAACTCGAAACGCGTAAGCGACGCTGTAAGTATGCAAATAACATTCCTACTTCATATTATGTTAACAATATGGCAGGCTGCCTTCACATACACTTCAGCACGCCAACATTTGGACGACGGCGACATTTCCCGAACTACGACCTTACGCCTACGCACTCCAGCCTCGCCCCTCGCCCCAGCGCGTCCTCCCACTGTCCCTAACAACTTGCCGCCAACTTTACCCCCCAGGGGCCACCATCATACCCTCGCACTCAATCAAGTAGCGGGCAAACTCAATAGATCAAGTGTTGAAGATCGCCATCGCCTACTCGACTTGCTCTGTGCTATGAAAGATCATTGCCTAATCTGCCCCGTACTCTGTCAGCAACCTTGCGGCAACAAGGAAATGTTCAAGTGCAAGGTGGCCATCGTTGGATTCAAATGCGAGTATACGTACAACCAAGAACCGCTCGACCATGTCTATGAGCGGCAATTCAAACCGGCAATCTCCTTCACAGCCAAATCATCTGTCTGCTACATATGCTACTTCCCGTTCCATTACAAGAAACATAAACTGCACGACCGTACCTGCATCCAACAGAAGGACATCCTCGTCCCAATTGCTTGGGCAATATTCTGCCTCTCTCTTACCATGTCCGAGGCCACTGGGAAAGGTTTACAGCTTAAAGTCCTCAACGCGACTGGGTTCAACGACACAAACATATTCAACACGCCATATGAGTACGCCAAATGGCTCTCACAGCCGCACGAAACCGCTCAGAAGACGTCTAATCTCGTAGAATTATGCATTGCCTTTGCGAGCTTGAACAGTAACAAATCGTGGCCGTAGAACACGATTTCATGTATTCCTCCTCTCGTATTCTAGAGCCTAATAGCCGCCGCATCTTCTTCCAACTGGTTCACCGTCTCCTCTACGAATTTGGCGATCGCGTCTGTAGTGAAATAGCGTACCAACTCAATAAGCATGCGTTTATTCCCCAACTCGTTCCCGGTATGCCATGGCACGTCTCCCTCTCCTTCGACATTGTCTTCCTGGTAACGTTCCCGCGTCAAGACATTATCTATCACGCAGTCTTGCAAAGAGTTGAAGTCATTCGTACGTGTCACCAACGGGTTCCAGAGTGGATCCAGAAGGACGATGCAACCGAACTGAGCGATGATCAGCGTACTCGTTTCCTGAACCACCCTGAGAACTCACTGTCTTAAGAGTTGGAGAACCTTATTACGCCTCGTCACCACTCTCTCAATCTCAAAACGCCATCTTCTCCTTCGTTTTGCCTCTTCAGACTTTTGCAAGTTCACCGCAACGTGTTCGAGCTCGCGTCGCCATTGGAACTCGAATAGCTTGTCGTGATGTGCTCTCTTCCACTCCTTACCATCCGGCGTATTTGGTATCTCCTGCCAGTCGATTGCGAGCCGTAGTGCCGCCATCATCAGAATTATTCCCTCCAACAACCCAACACTCCCCTGTTTCATACCGCAAACGGTCAAAAACTACACAATCAACTTGACGATTAAATCCTAAGCGACATCCAACACATACCTTTTCTGATTCAAAGATCCTTGTCTTCGGTAACTCAATCTTCGTGATAATGCCCAGTTCTTTTTTGATCTCTTTAGGACCGTAGGAATACGCCGATTTAACGTCTTCGAAAGCATACTTCTAGACAAGATGAGTATTCAGTACATTTCTGTCCCTGGCAACTCACTAGATCTTCCATGTGGACGTTCCTATAACCGACGATGAGTCGCGCCAGAGCCTCCTCTTCCAACAGGCCTTTTGGCTTAGGGTTATTGGAGTATCCCCGCAGCACCTTGGCCAAACCGGCTGCGTCCAACTTGCTCTCAGTCACGCCGACATGCGCATATACACGGCGAAAACGGTCCTATTCTCGTGAAGAACACGGGTACGCACAAATCCATTGCTCTTACCTTGACTTTCGTATAGCCATCCATGTCCAATTCTTCTATTTGCTCCGCCAAATCAGCTGGTAATTGCGCCATCACAATGTCCTTAGCCGTTCGTGATTTCTTCTTTGGTCTGTCGTCTTTACCTTCCTTGCGTTTACGTTTAAGCACTTTCACTGACGCGGTTACATTTTCTAGATCCTCTTCTGAAAACTCTTCCTGGTTGTCTGCTATGTATGCTTCCATCACTTTTACGCCTCGTCAGTACATATATGCGCCTATACGACCACAAACGCACCTTGCAAGGTACTTCCATCCACTTTTCCACCCCACTTCAGCCTCGCACAAGCGACCTTCGCCAGCATCTCCCTCGCCATCGATTCCCGTTCTTCCAAAAACTCCAAATATGCTTCAATGTACGCCGGATCATCCCACTCCATGATCAACTTGCAAGACTCCTTGGCCTCCTCCCAGCTACGCTCCACGTTTTCCAATGTCAAGTCATCCAACCTGTCACTGAACTTGTGCGATAGGTTCCAAGACGGCGACCTTGTGCGTTGTGTCGACGCAGCAACACTTCCTTCTGGCGAACCAACCCCGTTGTTAGAGGCGGAAGATAACGGCGCATGTGGGCTCGAAGGGGTAGTCGGACGCGACGTGCCCCTCTCGGACGTTTGGCACGACACAGACATTAGAGAGGGGTGGAGATCCAGAACAAAGGATGGTCAGCACCCGCCATGGTGAGTACTGAGGGTTAGGTAATCTGTCGATGCTGATCACCTTGCCCCGCGCGAAGACCCCCTCCCCACCAAATCGATCAAGATCGAACACATCTTCGATCCTTGGATTAGGCACGGACCCCGCACTCTATCCTTATTCAGACTAACCGCTATCTAGGTGCAAGTCCACTCCCCACTTGTGCCACGATCGTCGATCGTCGCCTGGATGCTTCCACCACCTTATGGTCATCGATCGTCGGTGGTCCGTGGATGCCTGTATATGAACGGCCACCATTCCCTCCGCCCCGCCCCGCCCTTTGCTTCAATCCCACCACCATGTCCCTCCAAAAGATTCCTTCCTTCACATCGGACGAGTTCACATTCGTCGTCGCTTCCACCGCCGTCGAAGCTGATAACTTTGTCGAAACACTCACGACCACCACTGCCGCTCCCGCCAACGTCTTCGGATTCGACGTCGAACTGACGCCTAGCAGGGCCGTACGACTTGTCCAAATCGCCTCGCGTGAGCAGGCGTACGTCTTTGATATTCTCCTCATTGGCTGTAAGTACATATATGCGCTCTAGATACACTTGTTGACAGCGTCTCAGCGTTTCCCACTTCTCTTCTGAAGTTCATAGCCAACCCCAATTATATCAAAATAGGCGTCGATATTCTGGGTAAGGCAGCCCATTATCTCATTCAACACTCTCTAACATCTGTCTCTAGGTGACGCGCGAACATTACCTAGCGCATCCATGTGCTCAGGCGGCGAGCTTTCGCGCCTCCACCGCATGATTGACCATTCTGGTGCCAAGCTAGGCCTCCCATTTTCGTCTTCCGTCGCCCTCGCAAGCCTCAGCGAGCGCTGGCTCGGCAAGACACTTGACAAGACCTTACAGAAGTATGATTGGTCCCGAGCCCTCCAAGCAATTCACTATGCATGTAAGGCTCGATTCAACTCTCAACCGACCCTCACTAAATCTCTTATAGATGCCGCAGCTGACGCCGCAGCCGCCATTCGAATTTACGACACCATTCTCAAGAGACATCCGTCTGTGGCCGCGCTTAATGCCCAATGGATATTCCAAAATATCGATCCACTCAGTGAGAAGGCGGTCGGCCTCTGCGACGACTATGCACCATATTCGGCAAAGAGTTCGGCCCCAATCAAATCCATCGAGGGCTGCCTCAAGAAGATGCAGAGAGCAATCATCATCGCCGACGCCACTAACCAGCACGTCTCGGGCAGGATGTGGAGTGAGATGGAGACTCCAGCTACGGTAACCTTTTGCGCACAACTGACCCATGCGCTCGATAACTACTACGCCGCCTTGAACGCTGAATCAATGTAGAAAATTTGTACACGCAAACAAAAGATCCCTCTCAAATATACTTTAATTCGTACGGCGTGCCTTTGACCTCGCCCACTTGCCTGTTCCAATACCCGGTTGCTGACAAACGCCCCGCCTCGCCCGTAGCACCGCCAGCTTGATCATGATCAATGATCATCCGTTAGCTCCGTATCAACGTCGTCATTTAGCGATCATGATCGAAACACGCGGTTAAGGCAGGCCTACGCAGGCCGGTTAGCGACCTTTGACTTCGCGCCACTCCTACCACCACCATCTTCGTCGCCAACCATTCATTTGTGGCCGCTAATCATTATATTCTACTCTCAATACCTTTCCACAAACCCTACCACCCATAACCGCCCCATCTCTACTCATCGCCCCATAACTTATTCATCCAGCGCCGTCGTTATCCGCCTCTCACTGTACCCCAACCAATTGAATCAACAGTACAAATCGACATTACGTTAACAAGGTCCGTCGTTGTACTCTCATATTTATTACAATTCGTTCCACCATTATCCAACGTATTCCTGCGTATCGTGTATATCCCGGCCTTGGGACGTACCGTACGTTATACGTTGGGACAACGGTGCTCGATGTATTGGCATCATGTATATTCCGGCCTTGGGACATACCTTGCTTTATTGCGTCAGCACTCATGACCGTCTGATTCACAAGCATAGGGACAGTTCAAATGCCCCCCCCAAAAAACAGTTGTTCATAAGCGCTTGACGCACGGGAAAACCGGAGGCCTCACGTCTCACTATCAGGGGAAAATCATGTGATAACAGGTTCATTTTCAATACATGCGCCTCTACCTTTAAGTACGTATTAACCCAGTTCTGCCCCTCGTCGAGTGCCCCATGTTTACCTGGG
This sequence comes from Pleurotus tuoliensis, assembly GCA_036872985.1. Lineage (NCBI taxonomy): Eukaryota > Fungi > Basidiomycota > Agaricomycetes > Agaricales > Pleurotaceae > Pleurotus > Pleurotus tuoliensis. The sequence goes on along the minus strand of JAYMDH010000011.1, from coordinate 22,344 downwards.
GATGGCCGAAAGCGTTGAGTGCTCCAACAGCAGCAGCACCATCAACAGGCCTTGCAACCCCACGGCGATCCCCCCTCACTACAAGCCGGCCCATCTTCGTCCACTATCAACAACTCGTCCTTTGACTTTGGCGCCAATAACGGCAGCGGACCACCACGGTGCACCTCGTCGGGCATGCAACCAGGAATCGCTGGTTAGGATGGAATGGGTGGAGGCATGCGAGCGCCGGGCAAGAGCGGCCTTACCTTCGAGCACATCCTCAACTGGCTCCAGGGCGAGCTTCAAAAGAGCCGCGAGACGGGGACGGAGCTACAGAGCCTCAATTGGACCATGAGCGAGGACCATGATACACCTGGAGGATCGCTAGTAAGTCTCGCCTTGTGATCCATGCGGAGAGGCTCATGAATCTTCAACAGCCTTCGAATCTACCTCCATATCCACATACGCTACCCCCCGTTCGCCCCCTTCAAACCTCGGACGTCCCTGCCCCCGAACCAGAACCCGAAGTACACCCTACCATCTCACCAACAGCACTGTCAGATCTACAAACCCAGCTCCACGAGACTCAGGCATCCCTCGCCTCCCACGTCGACAAGATCCGGGAACTTGAGGGCTTACTGAAGGAACAGGAATCCATCAAACGAGACGTAAGCGAACTACGGCACTTCATCCACTTCAATCGACAATCTACCCGGTCAGAACAATCTGACGACGACGATGACGACGATGCTCGGAGCGTTGTCACGGTCGTTCCCCACGAGCTTGCGACGGTAGCTGAGGAAGACGAAGAGCAGGAGAAGGAAGCGGAGGAGGGGCAGAGTCAAGAACCAGAGGCGAGCCAGCCACGTGCAGAGAATGTTCGGGACGTAGAGGAGGAGGCTGAGGATGCAGAAAGGCGGCAGAGGCAAGAAGAGTTAGGCAGGCCACGGACCCCCGAGCCCGCCAGTCTTGGCATGGGCTCCGACCTCTTCACCGATGCGAAACACCCACCCCAATACGCACAATCCGCAGAGCTGCTCGACGCTCTCAACAGTCGGCTTTTACTGCTTTCAAACCAGTTCGAAAACTTCATGACGTTGACGACGTCTCTCCAGGCTCAGCACGACGCGGCTCAATGTACCATTCTGAACTTGCAAGCAAAAGTTGTCGAGCTGGAGGACAAAGTGAAGACGTCTCAGACCGGACAGGAAGAGGTCATCTCCGCCTCCATCTCTGCTGCCACGGCCGTCGTTGCTTCCGCGTTTGCTGGCAGGGACGCCCAAACGCCGGCGAAATCGGACACTGAGAAGGCGACACTCGAGCAGTTGATGACGGACTGGAAGAGGAATGTCGATGGACAGTGGAGTAGCATGCGCGAGGAGAGATCTGAGGAGCGGGCCCGGTTGGCCAATGCGAGCGAGGAATGGGAGGCGAAAATCAAACAGGTCGACTTGAAGCTCGCCACGCTAAACGCCGTGAGCGACCCTCCGTTGGCCAGCGGGCCAGACGCTCATCAAAACGGAAATTTACGCCACGTTCTTGCTAGTCCCCCAAGTCCCCGCAGCCTCGCCTCCGACTCGCGACGTTCATCAAGACGGAAGCGCTCAGGATCAGTACGACGGCCTTTTGGCATACTACTAATATGCGTCGCGGCGGCAGTCCTGTGGAAAGTCAAGGAGTGAGGGTTAAGATAAATGTGTAACCCCAAAACACTCTTTTAAGGTGGTGTCCTCGGTGTCTCCAAGACGCAGCTCCTGCAGCCCCAGTAAATCATCGGTAAGCCGTTGTTGTTCGTCGACGAGTGCCATATCGTGATGGGGGAAAGCACGGCGTCTCCTGTCTGTTTTCTGTCATCATTTAGATGACCAACATGTGATCCAAGTTGTGGGAATTCACGGCGCCAGATAAACAAACAACAGCCTTCTCGTCCACCAACACCACCTTCTCAACGCGTCCCTCTGCTCTGATAGGAAGGGCTTAGGCCTGCCCGGGCAGCTGGGTCATGGTCACGCTGTGCTGGGTCTCGAATCTGCGCGGAGTGCCCGCCAACACGCGCTCTCATCTTTCGGGGTGTAGAGATAGAAGCTTTCCTACTCTCCATGTGCTCTCCAAAACAATGTGAAACTCTCTATTTTTGCGAGTGTTTTCTCATCATGAAGGTGAAATGTTTCCGAAGAATTTGATGGGTTGGATGCCATTCACGGAGCAAGGGTGCGTATCTTGTGTTTGACATGCTTGTCTCGGAATCTGAATCCATGCCCAGCGGAATCAGCCCACTTCTGAAGAGAATGAGGTAAGCACGCGCTCTAGCGACGACTCACGCACCTCTACATCCACCTAATCCAACCTCACTCGTCCAGCTAGCTCGCGCAACTCGGTGCAGACGCAGACTCGAATCAGATTACATCAACACAATTCGGGTTACTGGGTTCTAGGGTAAAGCCTGAAGCTCAAGTGTAATCGACGACCGCCGTCGCCTCCTTCCGACAAAACGACGTCCAAAGCTCTCGAGCACGGATGCGGTTGATTGGGCGAAGGGCATGGGAAGACATTGTCTATTTTCAGGTACACGTACTACGTTCATTTGCATTCTAACTAGCTGACAATCAACCACGCTTCCCGTACGCTAGCCACTCCCAATATATCCACTCCTTATTCAGCCTCGCCTTCGTCATCCCCATCCAGGCCGCGGCCGACTAACGCTAACGACCGCAACGCTTACGAGAAGACTCACCTGAACGGACAGACCCATGGCGATCCGTCCACGGCGACTCTGGGCATCGCCATCGCAGTTACAAGTCACCCGAACGCCGTAGGCATCGGGGGGATAAAACGACATGGCCGCTGCTGGCGTCGACGGTCGAGGGTGCTGGGAGGGTGTTGAAACGACGGCGGGAAGAGACGAGAGGAGACAAGGAGAAAAGGGTAGTCGCGGAGGCGGGGGGGAGCGGGTTAAAGCACTCCTGAGCAAAGCCTGGAAGAGCCAGCCGAGCTGCAAGGCACTCGCTGCAGCTCCTCGCCACTGCGTACGTTCCATGCCCCATTTCCAACGTCTACAAGAGCCCGGGCGTGCGAGACTCTCCTCTGCCCCGCCGCTCGTCAAACGGCCAATTGAGAGGCCAGAAGGGATACCCAGCGCTGGCGACAAGGTTGACGTGAACCCTGGATAGCCAAGGTTCGCGCTACTCTGCAAGGAGCACCAAGATGTCAAGGGGAGGCCGTGATGATAGCACAAGAGGGAAGAGAAGGACACACCGAAGACGAGCACGGTAAGTATGCGCGTTTTCAATGAAGGACGGCGCGACTCACCTCACCGAAATGGGGCATCCAGTAGCACCTCTCTTTCATCCCACATATCCCTGGACCCTGCCGGTACATCCCGCCCTCCAGCGCCCACGCATTCTCGTGTAGAACCTTCAGTATCTTACACTCGCGCAGACGGCGCGGTGCAGCCTCGAAACCATGGCCAGTGACGACGACAACGCAAAGCAGACGATGGGCGGCTAGTGTGACGGATGTGAGTCGAATGCGCAAGATATCGGGGACGGTGGGACGACTTACGCAAATGCGGTGTGCAGTGGCATGCTGGGCTCGTTCGCAGGAGATGTCGGCGCTGACGGCGCGGGATACGAACACACATACAAAGTCTTCTGCGAGAAGAGTCCCAAGGGCGCGCGCGCTGTTCTCTGGATTGCAGAAGGTCGTGAATAACTGGCTTTTTCCTAACGGGTTCGGTAATGGCATTGACGACACTTAGGGTTAGGCGACGATGCACCACCGAAGGTGGTGCGATTAAGTATACGAGTACGTGTCGGTGGAGACTAGGCAGGGGATTTTCCAAATTCCAGTACCTGGGTAGGCAGCTGGGGAATTTCGACTGTGAAGTCTCATCAGTGGATTTTCCATAGGTTTTTATACTTGACTCGAACGTAGTGGCGCTTATTTCGGCGCCTAATCAATGGGTAAAACCCATTGACCTACGTCGGTGCTATCTTGATAAGATAACACTATATTTATCAGCAACCATGTGCTTGATTAGCCTTATCGGTTAGTTACTTTCCACGACATGATGTCATTGTGGAGTTAGTGCGTATCTACCTCCTGGAACATATGTGCGCCATATGGTCCTTATCTATACTGATAAGAGTCTAGGCTTACCGGCCCGGAACAAATCCGAGTATGCAAGAGGATGCTCCCCGAGGTCCGAACCGAAGTCCAGGCCAAGGGATTCGGGTCTATCCCCGACTGAGTCATATGCCGCACACCAAATCCAGTCACCCAACTACTGGGAACTGGACCGACGTTTGGATGGTACACCCAAAGTATGCCCGGCTAACCGGGGACCTTGCATAATTGTGAGGCGCTTGTCCGTGGTATTCAGACAGCTACCTCCGCCATGGATACCCGAAGGTGAACCAGGCATGGGTAAGTAAGACGCAAATCATATCGGGGTGTCAAACCCGACTAGACTTGGTAGTGCATGTAACTAGGCAATAACCGGGACCTAAACTCACCGGATTGCTTGCCGAATTCAATGCTGGTTAGCATTGTAAGGGCTGCACATAAGTACGTTAGCATGAAGTATGCATACTATGAGAGAACGGAGTTCCGCAACTGCGAACTCGACGTACTTAGGGTTAGGCGTTGGTTGCTGGCATATAAGCCATTTTATCATCAAGGACGTCTGAACGCGAAGTCCCTAGAACTAGACGGACTAGTTCCAGTCATCTAAGCGACCGGGTTGCTCGATATCCGGGACGTAACTTAGTAATTGTTCTCGGCGCCAGGTGTTTAGCAAGTCGGCGATATTAGTATCGCGTTTTCTACTCACTAACCACCGCCGTTTCGTGAAGCCAAGCTCACGAAGGTCAGGCACGCTTTCCAATTCATACAGGCTTCTCGAATGCCCGACTGCTGCCAGTTTTCCCGTAGGGACCAGACCAGGAGTGCGGGGGACCGGAACCGAAGGACCAGGAAGAGCTTTGCGTCGCTTCGACGGCCGAAGGTCGAACCTTTCGCCCTCAGGGGGTACTCGGACGACACCTCGAACCTCCACGACCCGCTGCTCAACATAATCCTCGTTGTTCCGGGCCGCAACAACCCGATCTAAATCACCTAGAGTCCGCTGGACGGAGTCCGTCGACACCCTTACGCGCTGCGTTTTTGTGTGTACACGCGCCCGCCTCGTAGAAGAGCTCCCCGGGGTATTCCGCGCAGGGGGAGGACTTACAGGGACGGACACGGCTGCCATGTCCTTCGAGTGGCGATCGAGCATATTGTCGATCTCCAGGTGCCATGCAGTGACAACACGAGAACCAAGTTCCTTAACGTCAAAGGCAGACCATACTGGATTAAACTGGGACTTGAGAACCAGCACTTCATCGTGCTCTCTCGGTTTTGGAGTAAACCTGTTGTTCCAGCGCTGTTCGTATTGTTCTAACGCCCAGTGTTTAACCAGATCGGATGGGTAACCACGCCGGTAGTAAAGCCGCATGAGCTCTATAACTGCGTCTGTGTAGTGTTCTGGCTGACTACTCAGTACCGCCATCCTAGACATCTCTCCGATAAAGGTCGCCTTTTTGACGTCTTTCGGGTGAGCAGATATCCATGGTATGCGTTCTTTGTGGTTCAGTGGCTTGCTATATGGGCGGTGTTCGATACGATCTGTAATAGGATCGATGTACACGTGCATATCAAGGAAGGGTGTATGCCATTCCGTCACTGACCATTCGATTTCCAAGCCATCATAGCGTACTACGTCACGGAGAGAAGCGAGCGCTTCCGCCGCCGTGTCGCATTCTACGACGCCTAAGATATCGTCGAGGTAGCGGCCTATCATAAGCAGATTATCTGCAAAGCGAGCTAGCTCGGGGGATAGAGGATTATTTGGTGACGCGCCGTAGACGGCTTCAAATATTTTCTCCTCATGCCATGCAGCGTATAACGAAGCAAGATCTGGACTGTGAGCTAAGCCCATGGCCAAACCTTGTTTTTGCTGATAGAATTCCCCTTGGAAACCAATAACGAGTTGCCTCGTAGCAATTATCAAACATTTTTCGAAAGCTTGACAAAAGGCTGCGTCTTTTTCACATCCAATGTGTTCTAACCACCAGGCTTTAATGCGCAGTAGACACTTTGTAGTAGGGATGTTAGGATAGAAAGCTACCACATCGCCGCTAACTATCCAACGCTTTCTACGAGCTTGAACCGGTGACAACTCGATTCTTTTGTTTGTACGGTCTATGACTTGCGCGAGATGTTTGGTTCCATCAATCGTGAAGCCTCGCTTTTTGTTAAGCAATAGACGTAACTGTTTCGCAACGAAAAGGCCGGCGGGCGCCTGGATATTCGAATGACATGGGACGATTGGTCGCATTTTCACCGGTCGTTTGTGCATTTTGGGGATGCCATAAAACTCCGGGATAACGCCCATGCTAAGAGGGTCCTCATCCGCCGGTAGCTTGGAAACCAAGAACCGAGCAAGCTGGGGGTCATACAAGACGTCGTCTACCAACGTTGAGACGTCAAGTATCTCTTTCCGTTTGTGCGAATAGATCGTAAACGCTTCCTCCCGAGACAGTAGCTTGTAATTGCTTTCGTCTGCGAGTAGCTTACGTGCATTCTCAATGAACCATTCTCTAGTGACTACGGCTACACCTAGATTCTTATCTGTTGAAGTGACGATGTAATGGTGATCGTCCAGATATTGTTTTACAGCGGACAAGTCAACGAGCCTAGAGAGGCTGGTATCGTTTTTTATGCTAGGCACGACATCACGAACGTATTCGTTCACATAGTTGTCTCCATGTTGCAGTCCGAGTTCAACGTAATTGATGGTGTCTAAGTTGAACGGCTTTCGCTCTTTCGCCGTTCTGTAGTCAGGATCAAAGGGAACGTCTTCGTTATCTACGTCTTTCCCGTCTTTAAGGGCCTCATGCATGAAATACACTCGCCATCTGAGGCGGTCCTTAAACTCATTCCACGCGTCGAGTATGAGTTTTTTACGGGGTCTTATGGGTAACAAGAACTTGATAGACGCAGAAAGATGAATTTGTAGGTGGGCGGGAATCTCTACTCCAGGCCCTAAATGTACATTTGCGCGGAATCTAACGGCAGTACGAAAACTATCCGGTACACGCTCATACAACAATCTACAACCGACTGGAGTCGGTAGGCAAAGAATTTCATCTGGGTAAGAGTAGGGGTGTTCATACTTAGGGTTAGGCGACGATGCACCACCGAAGGTGGTGCGATTAAGTATACGAGTACGTTGTCGGGGGAGACTAGCAGGGGATTTTCCAAATTCCAGTACCTGGGTAGGCAGCTGGGGAATTTCGACTGTGAAGTCTCATCAGTGGATTTTCCATAGGTTTTTATACTTGACTCGAACGTAGTGGCGCTTATTTCGGCGCCTAATCAATGGGTAAAACCCATTGACCCACGTCGGTGCTATCTTGATAAGATAACACTATATTTATCAGCAACCATGTGCTTGATTAGCCTTTATCGGTTAGTTACTTTCCACGACATGATGTCATTGTGGAGTTAGTGCGTATCTACTTCCCGGAACATATGTGCGCCATATGGTCCTTATCTATACTGATAAGAGTCTAGACTTACCGGCCCGGAACAAATCCGAGTATGCAAGAGGATGCTCCCCGAGGTCCGAACCGAAGTCCAGGCCAAGGGATTCGGGTCTATCCCCGACTGAGTCATATGCCGCACACCAAATCCAGTCACCCAACTACTGGGAACTGGACCGACGTTTGGATGGTACACCCAAAGTATGCCCGGCTAACCGGGGACCTTGCATAATTGTGAGGCGCTTGTCCGTGGTATTCAGACAGCCACCTCCGCCATGGATACCCGAAGGTGAACCAGGCATGGGTAAGTAAGACGCAAATCATATCGGGGTGTCAAACCCGACTAGACTTGGTAGTGCATGTAACTAGGCAATAACCGGGACCTAAACTCACCGGATTGCTTGCCGAATTCAATGCTGGTTAGCATTGTAAGGGCTGCACATAAGTACGTTAGCATGAAGTATGCATACTATGAGAGAACGGAGTTCCGCAACTGCGAACTCGACGTACTTAGGGTTAGGCGTTGATTGCTGGCATATAAGCCATTTTTATCGTCAAGGACATCTAAACGCGAAGTCCCTAGAACTAGACGGACTAGTTCCAGTCATCTAAGCGACCGGGTTGCTCGATATCCGGGATGTAACTCAGTAATTGTTCTCGGCGCCAGGTGTTTAGCAAGTCGGCGATGTTAGTATCGCGTTTTCTACTCACTAACCACCGCCGTTTCGTGAAGCCAAGCTCACGAAGGTCAGGCACGCTTTCCAATTCATACAGGCTTCTCGAATGCCCGACTGCTGCCAGTTTTCCCGTAGGAACTAGACCAGGAGTGCGGGAGACCGGAACCGAAGGATCAGGAAGAGCTTTGCGTCGCTTCGACGGCCGAAGGTCGAACCTATCCTTTGAAGCCCTGGCTAATGGAGCATTTAGCAGGACTGATTTTATGATTTTTTACCGCTGCCTCACACAGTAAAACCCTTTTCATCCAACTAATCTTAGTATGTGCGGACAAATCATGACAAGAGACGAGCGCAATAACATATCATTGTATATATCTGCATGTATAGATACTTCAGAGTAACATATAGCGTTAGAGAGCTCGTGAACGAGCTCTCTAACGCTAACTCTTGATCCACCCATGACCACAACCGAGCCTATATAACTCACTTTCATATGGATCATGGTCAGAGATCAGCCATCTTCGACCCACTTCACTCGAAGACCTCACCGAGGAGCTTAGTCACTGAGTATTTTTGAAGTTTAGCCAATGTTTGCGCATGCATAAAGCTATCACTCACCTATGAAAGATGACTCGGAGTCACCACCAAGCGAGCACTCAAAGCGTTAGAGCTCGTTTACGAGCTCTAACGCGGACAAGGCACTGTACCATCATCTAGGATTTAGGGCTTGGGTGTTAACGTTTAGGGTTCAATATATTTTATTCAAGAGCTCGGTGACGAGCTCGTCCTGTTAGCGGTTAGGTTGTGTTAAGGTTTGTGAGTTACGCAAGACGAACTTACCATTGAAAGACTCGGAGCCAACATTGAGCCCCCACGCAAAGTGTTAGAGCTCGTTTACGAGCTCTAACACGGACTTTACACTGAACCGCGATCTATGCGTAGGCGAGGAGACAGGAGCCTCCGGGTTACACACGTGAGCAGAGGAGGCAGGCGTAGGCAGGCGAGGAGGCAGGAGCCCGCAAAAGCTGTAGGCGACAGGCGTGAGCAATCGAGGAGACAGGGGCCCGCAAAAGTTGCGGGCGACACACGTGAGCAGGGCGGGAGACAGGCGACAGACGTCAGCAAGCGAGGAGACAGCGAGGAGACAGGGGCCCGCAAAAGTTGCGGGCGACACACGTGAGCAGGAAGGAGACAGGGGCCCGCAAAAGTCGCGAGCCACACACTAGTTTCGGATGGCGAATCGATTTCATTGTAGAGGTTACGCTCTACCATATCCGTAAAAAACCTAGACTTTTTAAGGTGAGCACATTTGACAAACGCCGTGATGCCCAGCGTATGTGCACCCACCTGGTTTCGCGTCTTCCTGTTTGCCCCAAGCGAAGTCGCTGTACCTGCCAACTTGAGACTACAGTCAGCAACGCAGAGATAAAGAGTGAATACCCACCCACGCACCTGCCAGAGTACCACGGTACCTATCTTCGCGTCTGCCCCCGTCATTGTTCTCCAAAGTGCCCAGCGTACGCGCACCCACCTGGCCTCGCGTTTTCTTGTTTGCCCCAATAACCCCATCGCCACCATCGTTCTTCACCAAATTCCTGACCTTCCTTTATCAAAATGATTCCAAGATGCACTGATACCCTGACGACACGAATTAGGATGCCTACGCAGCGCTGGTAGAGGGATCGTGTCGGCCCCAAACAGACAAACTCCACGTCGCTAGGTATGGCGTTACATGCCGAGAAGTCGACGATCGATGACCATGGACCACTGGCCGAGCTACCGTTGCTCGATGAGCAAGGGTGCCGAATGAGGGCCTAACCGCTGGTGAGGGTCGACCTCGACGCATAGCCGTGAATCCAGTTTTCGGAAATGGGCCGGGGTTCGTACGAAAGCCAAGTAGTCGATGGTCGATGACCATGGACTACTGGCCGAGCTACCGTTGCTCGATGAGCAAGGGTGCTGAATGAGGGCCTAACCGCTGGTGAGGGTCGACCTTGACGCATAGCCGTGAATCCAGTTTTCGGAAATGGGCCGGGGATTGTATGAAAGCCAAGTAGTCGATGATCGATGACCATGGACTACCGGCTGCGCTACCGTCGCTCGATGAGCAAGGGTGCTGTTGGGATCCTGATGGTAGTATAGCGGAGAGCGCTAAATGCTTAGGCAATACAGTTGGATTAGAGTCCGATCGGACTCAGCAACTACAAACGCTCAGAGCGCCAATTTTTGAGCATCAACCACCAAGCCCCAGAAGTACTTCAGGTAAGTTTTCCCCCTCCCATACTCCCTCCCCTCCCTCCTCAATCAATCGCCACGATCATCGATTGTCGCGATTGTACGGCCTCCGCCCACAGTCATCGACTGTCGGCGTGCCCACTTTATCGGTTTCTTCACCCATAGCGCAATAGTTTCACCCTTTCTACCACTCCATACTACCCATTTTCTCCAAGTCCTATCCGCCACGATCATCGATCGTCGCAATTGTACGGCCTCCGCCCACAGTCATCGACTGTCGGCGTGCCCACTTTATCGGTTTCTTCACCCATAGCGCAATAGTTTCACCCTTTTTACCACTCCATACTACCCATTATCTCCAAGCCCTATCCGCCACGATCATCGATCGTCGCGATAGCGCGGCCTCCGCCCACAGTCATCGACTGTCGGCGAGGCCTTTTTGAACTTCTTCATCACCCATTCGATACTGACTAACTCTCAGAATGGTTCTCACTGCTGAACAAGTCAAACAAAACCCCGAGCTCCTTCGACAAAACCGCTCTAAGAGCAGTAAGTTATCATGCATATCGTCCATTTTCTCTTCTCTTACTAAACTTCATAGCCTTCGGCTACCTCGATGGTGTATTTGGAGGGGTTCTTTTCGATGGGCAGGCTTTCATCACCACCCCGAATGCCGATCAACTACCTGAGCCGATCCTTGGGCTCGTTATACCCGTTCAACTGAAGAAGGATGGGAGATTTGGAGCCGAGGATCCGTTCCAGCGACCTCAGGTGTACGTTCGCCAGCACCCGCACCTCGCATGCATTCGCCGTCCCCCCTCGACCGATTCGACACCAAAGATATAATGTTTTTCAATCCGTCTGCCGATACTCATTTCCTTACCTCTCATTCATCACGCCTCGGACTTTTACACCCTAATTATGTCTCGCGTCTTCGTCAACCCTCCATTCAGCTTGCGCAACGTTATTACGCCTTCATGGATTCTCGCCAAGACCTCGAAAACTCGTACGCTCGCAAGCACTTCGACGGTCATGTCACTCAACTGAAGATCTGGATTGCTCGCCTCGAAAATACAAAAGCGTCATGGCCCGACATCCTCTTCTCATTTACGCAAGCCCAACGGCACTATCTCGAGTTGGAGGCGTTCCTCGAATACATGCAAGTTCGCCAACCCCTTATGAACAGCACTGAATACGGCGAGATTCGGCGGCCCGCTGGCGATTTTATTGGTGCTTTCACCAACAAAGTTGTAGTCGTTGAGGAGTTTGCCAAAGCGGGCGTGCCTGTCTGGCTCATTCGACCCATCAAGGAGTTCAACGAGCTCACTCGCATTGACGCTGTAACCACCCCCACTCCTCGCGAAGACTCCTCCATCGAATTACAGCCTTGGCGTGGCCACAAGACGCTCGCGTGGAACCAGGCAGCTGACGATCCCCAACGCCATAACAACCTCATGCTATTCGGCCGTGAGTTTTTGGCCTACACTGACTTTGGGCGCACCTCCGCGGTGAGGGACACTATCGAAAGGCCCCCTGCTGTCCCCAGTTTCGGAGACGATTTCTCTGCTGGGCCTTCTCGAGGTCCCCCTCGTCGCATGGTTAAGCGCACTCACGGACGTAAGTTTCAGAATATCGAGCCCCTCCCAGCCTTGCTTACCCGTCTCTTGACAGCCATCAAACCCCGCATCAACCTCCACCCAACGGACATCGTCCATTTCAAACCGAACCCCCATCCGATGATGCCTCTGATGATGGAGGCCTGGGCCCACGGCTTGTCCACCGTCTCGATCACAGCAAACGAGGTTTCCCCACAATATGTCGAAGGGGACAACGGCTTCATTTTCCCTCCTCCCTCCGTTTTTCTCCCCCCTCAAACAGACGGCGCTTTGAAGCCTCGCCAGTTGAAGATCCTGCACGCGTACATCAGACACTGCGACATTCTCCTCCTTCGCATGTCGCCTCGCAACTCGCCTACTTCCATCCCGCGCGGCAGTTGGTGTCGCATTCTTGCCCCCGAGCGGCGAAATCAACACCCCACTCATGCCAATGCCGCCAGCTCGACGAATACCCCCGACTCCCAGCCCCCATCCAAGAAGCCGAAAATCGACAAGCAATCGCAGCGCCGAAACGAGCTTCACACGCTCCTCGATCAATGAACGAAGGAACTCGACGAAGACAATGCGCATCGCAACGAACACCTCGCTTGGGCTGGCGAGGAACTTCCTCTCGACAGGTGGCCACATGATCGTGCCACCGAACGCATTCTATACGAAGTCAATGAGATCAACCTTCGTTGGGAGTTCCGCATGCTGGATCAGCGGATGGCGGCGGGCACAATCTCGCAAGATGCTCACGAGGACCTCGTAACGCAATGCTTTCCTTCGTCCAGCTTCGCAGGGGATGCGGGTGGGGACCACATGAGCGTAAAGTATACCACAGCATGGCGCGGCCTCTCCAATCCCATCGACAAGCAAAGGTCCAAGTACGTCCTCGCTCTCTCTCGCGTTCTGGCAGAATGGAAGGAATGTCCTGAGGAGATCGTCGCTGCCTCGAAAAAAAAAGAGATCGACACTGAGCTGACCTCCCTCGAGCGAGCTTGTGCCTCGTTTTACTGCCGAAAATTCTTTTTTTTCTTCGCTCGAGCGCCGTCCGTCCCCCATCGTACATCCATTGACCCCACGATCTACATAATGCCTTGAATTTGCACCACCGTACATTCATTTTTTGTTTTCATCTTGCACGCGTTATCGCTCTATCGTACATGCTATTTTTTTCGTTGCGTCGCTAGCAATTATCACTCCATTCACGATTTTACTCTGATATGATAAGATAAACCAGCGATGATAAGATAAATACACGATGATAAGATCGCATGATGATAAGATCAAGTTTGTCATTGCTTAATCACAAAGCTGATGGAAAACACAACAAGTTCATTTCCGTTGCTCCCTGCACACTGTCGTCCTCATCGAGCAGCCTCATCGAGGTTCCTCGATGGTTCGATAAGTCGGCGACACGATCATCGATCGTCTCGCTGACCCAACTTCTTACCTGGAGCGCATCCGATGGACCGCGATGCACGCCAAAACCGGACGCCTGCACACCTGCTCACTGTCGTCCTCGTCGAGCAGCCTCATCGAGGTTCCTCGATGGTTCGATAAGTCGGCGACACGATCATCGATCGTCTCGCTGACCCAACTTCTTACCTGGAACGCACCCGATGGACACCTTAGGACGTCAAAACCTGACGCCTCGACGACTACGTACGCTCTCGACTTCTTCATCCATGCTGTCGTTATGAATTAACACCAATCTGACAGTCCCAGTGCATCCTCAGTATGACGAGCTCTGCCAAGAGAGATCTGCGGAGAAGGACCTCCATGTGAGTTCGCGTTCTAATATCTGACAATCACTCATATCACACTTCCTACAGTGACATCTTCTCTTTCCTTGCATCCGACGTCTCCGTCGCCCATGCTATTAAAGGTGGGTACGACGACCATTTTACGCTCAACCTTTGCTCACTTTGCCCCCAGTAACCACGGCCGTTCCCTTTGCTGTCATCCACTGTTCATACACCACCATTTCTTCCTTATCTCTGCTCAGCTTGCAACGATACAATCATCGATTGTCTCGTAACAACCACAGGGTCATCGACTCTCGGGTGGCAATTCTTTCCTGTTGTCTTCTTACCACTATCATTGCCATTCTCATCGTTTAGATCACCCACGGACTCTTACTGTAATTTTCTACAATTGTAATTCTTTTTCTTATTCCAATCAGGACGGCTTTCCTCTACGTATAGAGTGTATCACGGTCATCGTCTTCCATTTCCGGTACTGTATTGCTTTGGACGGCCTTTTGTAGTTACCAATGTCACCTTTCCTCTTCGTTTCCCCCATTACCATCGTACTACCAATGCCTTTTTGCAGCCACTGTCAAGACGAGTCGGGTCCCAACCATGAGCATTTGGCACACCCCGACGAAGTCACGATTAAACCCAATGGTAATTCCTACAAAACAGCCAACTTAATTTAGTCTAACCTATACCTCATCAGAATCGGACCTCTTTACGATACTTCGCACGACCAGCTATCACTATCAGTGCCCCATCTGCAAAGAGACCTACAATCGCGAGATCGACATTCGCAATCATGTCTCAGATGCTCACACGCACGATATTTCGCGGGCGAGTTCCACCCAGGGCTCCACATTCGCACTCGACATTTCACCTTTGGCTTCGAAACGAAGGCCACATCCAGTAGACAATGACGTCGTAGCCAACAAGCGACAGCGAATGGACGCATCTTCCACACCATCCCCTTCCGTATCCTCTGCCATTCCTGAACCGGCATCCGATCTTACTCTAGTTTCTTCCAGCCCCGTACCTCAGTCAACCCCCGAACTTCCTGTGCATTCCTTTCGTCGCGCTCGTAGACGTGACGTAGTCAAACATTTCACCCTACAAATGGCCGGAGTCTATTTTCATGCGCCTACTCGTTTGCTCGTGTGTGTCGAATGTAATACCGCCGTCCCCCCCACGTATCTTCCTACTCATGTGAATGATTCGTGCCCCCGCACGGTCATATACGACCGAGACGCTTTGGCCTCCAAATTGCAAGATCTTCAAGCTTACTTGGCCCCCAATCTCCCTACCGAAGGCTTGGATACCCCCATCCCACTTCTTCCTATCGTTGATGGTTGGAGATGTGAGACTCCTGGGCCTTGCTTTGGCCACGTATTCGGGGCCACCTCGACCAAAAACGCTCATCATCGAGACCACCACCTCGACCAGGAGCCTAATTTCAGCGACGTACGATGCCAGCAAATATACAAACTACGCAGTATCACCACCTATGTCACCATCAAGGGTACTGCCGACCCCCTTGACACATCGATGCCCAATATGAGGAGCCTTTGGGGTGATCTTAAAAAGAAACTACAAGCGGACGGTGTTCTGACCCTCAAGGATGAACGTGACGTCAGTCGCACTCAGTTATCACCGTTGGAAAACGTCACCAAGTGGCATTGCGCTCTTGAGACCGCCGATTTGATCCTAGTCCGACTCTACTCGCGTAAACCTGAACCAGCCCCGAAGCCTACGATTTACCACCGCTTATTCGACGCTTTTAAACGATACATTGTGGACATCGTGGCGCCAGTCCTTGAGAAGAGGAGTAACACCATGCTCCTACGTCTCATCAACTCCTCGGACAAGTAAGTTTCACTCGGTACTTCTCTTCGATAGTTGCCCATTCACCATGATCCAGAGGCGTTTGCGATCGCTATCCGTTCCGTCTCCCTCAGAACGCGAAGACGGTTTCTGACTATGCCTTTACGTTCTCATGCATGATGACTTTCATTGTCCGCGCGGTACAGCAGCCCATCCCTGGCTTCGCCCTTGATGTCACTGAATCCCAGCTCCATCACATCAACGAGCTCGTGGACAAGGAGATTCCAGGGGAACTACACCTCGCGCCTCCATCTTTTTGGGCGGACTTGCACTCTCTTTGCTGGTCGATCTTGACCAGTATCCCGCTGTCGACGGACATGAACGAGCTGGACATACCTTTAACCCGATTTCTGATTGCATACCATTTGAGGGACGACTGCAGCTCCCGATTCAAGGCTCCGTCACTCATCTGCCACAACATGATCGCCATTCAATGGTGTTGGCGAGCGATGGCGCTGTATCAATGCAAACAACTCGCTCCCCAGAATCCCAAAGGCGAGATAGGGTAAGTCTTCCGTTGTCTTGAGTAAACCCCAAGTTAAACCTTGCGACTAGCGTATACGAAGGCATATCCGAACACCTTACAGAGTCTTCCCACTGTCCTTTTGCCGTACTACGCTGTCATATCCATCCCATCACGGCAATCTCGATGCAAGAACCTAGCCTACCTCTTTTCCTCATGGGCACGGACATGGAAACCTTTTCTTTCAAGTCCCACCCATTCTCGATGTCCGCCTTTAAGAAGTTTGCTGTCGGCCTCGTCGTTGCATCAGAGACGTTGATACTCGCGATTCTCGATGGACTTGATATATCCAGCCTGGAAGAACAGATCGACGCTGCGTTGTCACTCGACAATAGCGAGAGATGGTTCAAGGACGTACTACGTAACGATGAAACGGGCTATTCCTTTTTCACCGACGAGAGGAATGGATTTCGCCGACATGAGGATTTGCTCATGAATCACCTCTGTCGCGCCAACAGCAACGTGTACGCGTTCGACACTCCTGACGGTCTTCAACTCAAGCCCAATGCCCTATCTTCATTCATACATGATGTGGATGAACTCGTTGAACATCTTTATGCCGCGCTTAATTTTACCTGGGCAGGAGCTGCGAGGGGCACTGAAATCGAGGACATTCGTTATCGCAACGGACATGCTTCTCGCAATATTTACTTCACCAATGGCGTACTCACATTCGTCACATTCTACAACAAGACCCAGCACAACACGGGTCGACCATCCATGATCCCTCGCGCTGTTCCTCCTCGTCTAGCACGCCTCTTCATCATTCTGATCGCTGTTATCTATCCCTGCGCCAGAGTCATCGCTGCCATCCTGCACTCCAAACAACATGCTGTCCTGTACGAAACATGTATATTCGTCCATCGCGGCCGACCACTCAACACTGAGCGAATGACGGAGATTCTCCGTCGCTTCACTCAAGAATCATTTATTTTCCCGCTTGGTGTTAGGGACTGCCGTCATCTGATGAAATTCGTCCTCAAGCATGCTGTAGGCGTTGCGTTGCAGGATGAACCCACAGAAAACTCGTCATTGTATCGCATACTGGATGAACTTTGGGGACATTCATCCAAGGTTTCCCAAACTTACTACGTGGTCGAGCAAGACACGTTCTCGCATATCGCTTCCAAAGACGTCACGAAAGCGCAAATATTCTCCTTGGCGTACCATGAATGGCTCGGTATTGGTTACCAGCACCTACCCGCCAACCTACAAATTCAGTCTCTAGAGCCACGCCAGACTCAGACCCAGACCATCGCAAACAAGGTCGACACTGCTGCAATTGTACAATCGCTCTATGCAACGATTCCTGTCCTTGGTGATGCGCTCCAAGCGACCGTCTTTGATGCCGTCCAAAAATTTATCAACTTGCCAGCGGTGTTGCCCCGTCAACCAGAATCGAACGAACCTACCATCTGCAAGTCAACTCCAATCATCGTCCATCCCATGCGCAAGTTGGCGTTACAACGGCTTTACGGGACAACGGAGCCTCGATTCACCAGCCCACAGCAAGGCGAGATATTCGAACTCGTTATGCAGAACACGCGACACGTGCTGGGGATTCTCCCTACCGGTGGAGGCAAGAGCCTCATGTTTTACGGGCCACCGCTTGTAGAGTCGGAAGGCATTACAGTCGTAATCAGTCCCTTCGCCTCTCTAGCTCACCAACAGTACACAGAAGCCAAGTCGCATGGAATCGACGTCGTTCATTGGCCATCACCCGATATCGACTGTTCCAATGTTCGGTTACTTGTTGCGCACGCCGAGCATCTCATCAGTGGACAACTTGACGACTGGTTACTTGCCGCCTCACAGCTTAGCCTATTACGACGGATAATCTTTGACGAAGCCCATGAGATCCTCACCTCAAGCAACTACAGGGACTGCTATTCCAAAGTCAAACAGTTTATGGATCTAGGCGTCACGCTTGTCTTCCTCACCGCGACTATGTATCGCCAGAGCATCTCCGCACTTGCCAAAGCCTTTGCCATCGATCAATTGGAGGTGATAGCCGCTCCAACCGTTCGCCCCAATCTACGGTACCAGGTGGACGTACATAGTGACCAGGCCCTTCTCTATCATACCTTGCTCGATGCATTCCAATCTGCGTATAACCGTCGAACGGAACGAGAGCGACTTCTCGTTTATTGTCGGTCATACAAAGAGTGCGAAGTCGTTAGTAAGATGCTACACATCCCCACTTACAAGGCCCATTACACTGGCGATCCCACAGAAGATGCGAAGAAGAAGCAACAGTGTCAAGATGACTGGCTAAGCGGGATAACGCCTGCTCTGGTCGCGACCACTGGCTTTGGGACAGGAATCAACCATCCTCATGTCACACACGTCTTCGTTATCAATCCCTATGATATGGTTGGTGTCACTCAACAAACGGGGCGTGCGGGTAGAAGTGGAGATTTGGCACACACCGTAGTCCTGGCCCATCGCAAGTACATACCCAAGCCCTGTCCAGACCTGGCCTCGGATCATGCAGGCCAGCACCGCCTCTTCAAGCTACTTACCCTGAACACTTGCCGTCGAATTCCTTTAGGCGAGTTTGATGAAGAATCCCATTCCTGCCACTCGCTACCAGGTTGCATCCCATGCGACTATTGCGAACTGTTGCAGGTAAGTTACACCTCGTTTGCCATATTTCCACTCATGCCAACGTGGAATCAGGACTCGGCCCCCGTCCCTCCCCGCTATACCTATGCCCCTCGCGTCAATTTCGCCCACGCGAATAACCTGCATTCCTCGAGAGCCTTGAGCCCGACACCAACCCAGGTCACTAGCTCACCCGTCAGGAGTTCCAACGCCTCCACATCGGACAACTCGAAACGCGTAAGCGACGCTGTAAGTATGCAAATAACATTCCTACTTCATATTATGTTAACAATATGGCAGGCTGCCTTCACATACACTTCAGCACGCCAACATTTGGACGACGGCGACATTTCCCGAACTACGACCTTACGCCTACGCACTCCAGCCTCGCCCCTCGCCCCAGCGCGTCCTCCCACTGTCCCTAACAACTTGCCGCCAACTTTACCCCCCAGGGGCCACCATCATACCCTCGCACTCAATCAAGTAGCGGGCAAACTCAATAGATCAAGTGTTGAAGATCGCCATCGCCTACTCGACTTGCTCTGTGCTATGAAAGATCATTGCCTAATCTGCCCCGTACTCTGTCAGCAACCTTGCGGCAACAAGGAAATGTTCAAGTGCAAGGTGGCCATCGTTGGATTCAAATGCGAGTATACGTACAACCAAGAACCGCTCGACCATGTCTATGAGCGGCAATTCAAACCGGCAATCTCCTTCACAGCCAAATCATCTGTCTGCTACATATGCTACTTCCCGTTCCATTACAAGAAACATAAACTGCACGACCGTACCTGCATCCAACAGAAGGACATCCTCGTCCCAATTGCTTGGGCAATATTCTGCCTCTCTCTTACCATGTCCGAGGCCACTGGGAAAGGTTTACAGCTTAAAGTCCTCAACGCGACTGGGTTCAACGACACAAACATATTCAACACGCCATATGAGTACGCCAAATGGCTCTCACAGCCGCACGAAACCGCTCAGAAGACGTCTAATCTCGTAGAATTATGCATTGCCTTTGCGAGCTTGAACAGTAACAAATCGTGGCCGTAGAACACGATTTCATGTATTCCTCCTCTCGTATTCTAGAGCCTAATAGCCGCCGCATCTTCTTCCAACTGGTTCACCGTCTCCTCTACGAATTTGGCGATCGCGTCTGTAGTGAAATAGCGTACCAACTCAATAAGCATGCGTTTATTCCCCAACTCGTTCCCGGTATGCCATGGCACGTCTCCCTCTCCTTCGACATTGTCTTCCTGGTAACGTTCCCGCGTCAAGACATTATCTATCACGCAGTCTTGCAAAGAGTTGAAGTCATTCGTACGTGTCACCAACGGGTTCCAGAGTGGATCCAGAAGGACGATGCAACCGAACTGAGCGATGATCAGCGTACTCGTTTCCTGAACCACCCTGAGAACTCACTGTCTTGAAGAGTTGGAGAACCTTATTACGCCTCGTCACCACTCTCTCAATCTCAAAACGCCATCTTCTCCTTCGTTTTGCCTCTTCAGACTTTTGCAAGTTCACCGCAACGTGTTCGAGCTCGCGTCGCCATTGGAACTCGAATAGCTTGTCGTGATGTGCTCTCTTCCACTCCTTACCATCCGGCGTATTTGGTATCTCCTGCCAGTCGATTGCGAGCCGTAGTGCCGCCATCATCAGAATTATTCCCTCCAACAACCCAACACTCCCCTGTTTCATACCGCAAACGGTCAAAAACTACACAATCAACTTGACGATTAAATCCTAAGCGACATCCAACACATACCTTTTCTGATTCAAAGATCCTTGTCTTCGGTAACTCAATCTTCGTGATAATGCCCAGTTCTTTTTTGATCTCTTTAGGACCGTAGGAATACGCCGATTTAACGTCTTCGAAAGCGTACTTCTAGACAAGATGAGTATTCAGTACATTTCTGTCCCTGGCAACTCACTAGATCTTCCATGTGGACGTTCCTATAACCGACGATGAGTCGCGCCAGAGCCTCCTCTTCCAACAGGCCTTTTGGCTTAGGGTTATTGGAGTATCCCCGCAGCACCTTGGCCAAACCGGCTGCGTCCAACTTGCTCTCAGTCACGCCGACATGCGCATATACACGGCGAAAACGGTCCTATTCTCGTGAAGAACACGGGTACGCACAAATCCATTGCTCTTACCTTGACTTTCGTATAGCCATCCATGTCCAATTCTTCTATTTGCTCCGCCAAATCAGCTGGTAATTGCGCCATCACAATGTCCTTAGCCGTTCGTGATTTCTTCTTTGGTCTGTCATCTTTACCTTCCTTGCGTTTACGTTTAAGCACTTTCACTGACGCGGTTACATTTTCTAGATCCTCTTCTGAAAACTCTTCCTGGTTGTCTGCTATGTATGCTTCCATCACTTTTACGCCTCGTCAGTACATATATGCGCCTATACGACCACAAACGCACCTTGCAAGGTACTTCCATCCACTTTTCCACCCCACTTCAGCCTCGCACAAGCGACCTTCGCCAGCATCTCCCTCGCCATCGATTCCCGTTCTTCCAAAAACTCCAAATATGCTTCAATGTACGCCGGATCATCCCACTCCATGATCAACTTGCAAGACTCCTTGGCCTCCTCCCAGCTACGCTCCACGTTTTCCAATGTCAAGTCATCCAACCTGTCACTGAACTTGTGCGATAGGTTCCAAGACGGCGACCTTGTGCGTTGTGTCGACGCAGCAACACTTCCTTCTGGCGAACCAACCCCGTTGTTAGAGGCGGAAGATAACGGCGCATGTGGGCTCGAAGGGGTAGTCGGACGCGACGTGCCCCTCTCGGACGTTTGGCACGACACAGACATTAGAGAGGGGTGGAGATCCAGAACAAAGGATGGTCAGCACCCGCCATGGTGAGTACTGAGGGTTAGGTAATCTGTCGATGCTGATCACCTTGCCCCGCGCGAAGACCCCCTCCCCACCAAATCGATCAAGATCGAATACATCTTCGATCCTTGGATTAGGCACGGACCCCGCACTCTATCCTTATTCAGACTAACCGCTATCTAGGTGCAAGTCCACTCCCCACTTGTGCCACGATCGTCGATCGTCGCCTGGATGCTTCCACCACCTTATGGTCATCGATCGTCGGTGGTCCGTGGATGCCTGTATATGAACGGCCACCATTCCCTCCGCCCCGCCCCGCCCTTTGCTTCAATCCCACCACCATGTCCCTCCAAAAGATTCCTTCCTTCACATCGGACGAGTTCACATTCGTCGTCGCTTCCACCGCCGTCGAAGCTGATAACTTTGTCGAAACACTCACGACCACCACTGCCGCTCCCGCCAACGTCTTCGGATTCGACGTCGAACTGACGCCTAGCAGGGCCGTACGACTTGTCCAAATCGCCTCGCGTGAGCAGGCGTACGTCTTTGATATTCTCCTCATTGGCTGTAAGTACATATATGCGCTCTAGATACACTTGTTGACAGCGTCTCAGCGTTTCCCACTTCTCTTCTGAAGTTCATAGCCAACCCCAATTATATCAA